>CM033469.1:227908337-229119107 GCA_019447015.1 Hymenochirus boettgeri
ACTTATCTTTTTTTTTTTTTTTTTTTGCGTTAATTGAGGCCTGGGAGGTCAAAATGAAGTTCTTCAATTAATTAACGGGAGGCAGCAAACGAGAGATAGAAAACTTTCCTGCAAGTATGATCCACGTTGGCTATCTGACGGTCCTGACTGTTGTCCGCTTTAAACTAAACTATTGTGTATGCATGCTAATGTGAACTTTAGTAGTTTAACCCAGAAATGAAAGGGAAGAAGAAAACTTATCGTGTGGAAAATAACAAGGAGTAGCAGGTGGTGGTGGATAAATGCTGTGTGTGAGTTGTTTTCCACTTCCTTACTGGCTCTGTTAGATTAATAAAAAAACGATAGATTAAGTGATAGTTCATTTACCTCCCATAAGGGCCAAAACTGAAGTGCAGACAACTATTCTTTAAGTGACACTATAGAATACGGAAGGGAGGGGGACCTAAGACTAGTTCTCTTGAACATTTTTTCTTCCTGGACCTTATGTTATTAAGGTTAAACCTATGACTTAAACTAGACTTCTGTGTTAACCACCATGGGTTTTTTTGCCGACACTACTTATTTAATAGTTCATCAACTTGACACAGGGGAATTCAGTATTATGTTTCTAGGATTAAAGGGCAGATGTGATAGTGAATGGCTAACAGGTCATAAAAATCTTGCCTATTCTGGGCAAGTTGCCATAGTGTTGCCAACTTTTGGGTAGATATATTAATTGTTCCTTAATATGCTCATTAAGCACTTCTATTTTAATGTGTTGCATTGCAATATTCTATTTTAAGACTGCAGAGGTTGCAAATGTCAAACTGAGAGCAAATATGTGAAAATGAGAAAGCTCTTGTTTCAGACACCATTGGTGAAGGTAAGGCATGAATTTACAAAGTGAGGATGCGGGCTATCTTTTTCATCTTGTGATATGTATTTGCAACGGTTTAAGGGAATGTAATAGTTGTAAATCCCATGTTCTAAAGGGGGTTAGAGGATCCATAGTATGTTATGCAAACAAAAGCCAATGTTGCCTTTAGTAATGATAAATTGTTTCAAATCACTTGGGGAAAGGTGTGAGAACTGGAGGGCATTGCTTTGATATCTTTGGGCTGTTTCTTCAAAGCATTCAAATATGTTCTATATACAAACCTTCCTGAATCTGTAATTTTAGAAATGACTAACGGCTCTCAATCCATCCATCCTAAATTTGAAAACTTTTGCCATCTGAGTGGGGGGTGTTTTATAAATCTACATGTCCATCTACTTTGGGACCAGGGTAGGGAGAATTAGAGCAGATTGCCTGGAAGATTTTAAATTTCCTTAGCCTGGACAAGAACTGCCAAATGTGGTCAAATCAACCAATAGCAACTAGCCTTTCCAGGGTTAATATTTGAAAATTTAGAAAGTCTTAAAGACCTTAGGGAATGTCTTGTGTGCCTCGGTGTACAAAAGCCCGTTTTTGTGTGACGCTTATTCTGTGTCGGCAGCAGTTCCTGTAGCCGTACTCACACTGTTGTTTCACTGAAGAGTGTTGGAATTGTGGGACTCTTTGGCTTGTTTAAAGTTGGGGGCAGTGCACAGTGAGGCCAGGCCCTTCATCTGAACGGAGCATTCAAGTACTGCAAGTAATGTGCAAAGCTTTTTTTTTTTACTCAGGGTTGTCGGACCTTTCAGTGGGCATCACTCCCAAAGTGAATGCATTTAGGGGTGTGGCCTGTGATGGGCGACGCATCATACAACAGTTACATGTACATACAGACACTCCACGCACACACACACTCGCGGATATTCACTGAACTTGTCCACTGAGCAATGTAATAGGGTACTTGAAGGTTTTTAACGCTAGTGATATAAATAGTAAGATAGGGTTGGAAAGGGTTGCAGCGGCCGCTCCTACCATGATGAAACTTGACAGTGCTCATGGCGGGCATTTGGGCATTTGTAAGTGTCTTTTTTGTTTGAAAAAAAAAAAGGAAGGGGGGGGGGGTTGGTGTGTGTTCCCTTTCCCTCGGTATTTCTCATTGGTTATTTTTGGGTTTACTCCTCCATGAGGCACCTTGCATTATTTAGGCAACGGGTTTTTCACAGTGTCTGCTGCAAGAAATGGAATGTAAAGTATAGCAGATAGGTAGATAGCAAAGAAGATAAATAAGCAATAGAATTTAGATATATAGATAATATGGAGATAGATATAGCTCAAGATGAGAGAGATCGAGAGAGAGGAGAGATTAGATTAGTGGAGAGCAGAGATAGATTTAGTAGAAGAGATAGATAATATCAGAGATAGAATATAGATAAGCAGAGATAGTAGATAGAGAGAGCGAGATAGATAATAGAGATAGATAGATAGATAATAGTGATAGCTGACAGCAGCCAGAGATAGATAAATACCAGAAATAGATAGAATATAGATAATAGAGATAAGATAAATAGCGATATGATAGGACAGCCAGAGAGAGATAAAATACAGAAATAGATAATATATAGATAGTAGAAGATAGAATAAATAGCGATAGATAGACAGCTCAGAGAAGATTAAATTACCCAGAAATAATAGATATATAGATAATAGAGTAGATAATTAGCGATAAGATAGATAATAGATAAGATAGATAGATTGACAGGATAGATAGATAATAGAATAGATTAGATAGATAGAGATAATAGAGATAATAGCTAGATAATAGCGATAGATAGATAGCAGAGATAAGATAGATAGCAGAGATAGATCGAATAGCAGAGGATAGATAGATAGCAGAGATAGATAGATAGCATAGATAGTAAGCAGAGATTAGATATGATAGCAGAGATACAGAGATAGATTAGATAGATTGCAGAGATAGATAATAGAGATAGATAGACAGAAGAGTAGATATGGTAAAAATCACGAGAGAGATAATAGCAGAGGTAGATGTGATAATAGAGATAGATAGATAATTGATTAACCAGAGATAGATAATAGAGGGATAGGATAGCAGAGATAGACGATAGATATATAGATAAAGATAGCAGAGCTAGATAGATAAATATCAGAGAGATAGATAGCAGAGATCTAGATAGACAGATAGAAGAGATAGATAAATAGCAGAGGTAGATAGATAGTTAGAGATAGATAGAGCAAAATTCAGAGAGGATAATAGCAGAGGTAAGATGGAATAAATAGAGATAGATAGCAGAGATACGATAGATAATGGCGATAGATAGCAGAGATTAGCTAGATTCTTTATAGATAGATAGCAGAGATAGATAGATAAAAATATAAGATAGATAGGACAGATAGAAGAAGATAGATAAATAGCAGAGGTAGATAGATAATTAGAGATAGATAGCAGAGATAGATAATAGCGACTAGAAGAGATAGATAGCCAGGAGAGAGCTAGATTAATAGAAAGATAGATAGATAAACTATCAGAGATAGATAAATAGATAGAATATAGCGATAGATAGATAATATATCCCAACCATAGTAACATGTAGAGCACTCTCAGGATCTTGTTGAAAAACTCTGAAATTTTTTTATTCCTAAGCAGGCAAAAAACGATAACGTTTGTTGAAAAGTTTAAGTTTTTTCAACAAGTTCCTGAGAGTGCTTCTCTACATTGTACTTGGTGGCTATTTATAGGAATCTGCAGTAGCACCTGGGCATTATACTACTTGACGATAGAGTGCTACACTGTGTTTTGCTAATAGGTTAGCAGAGATGAGATAGATAGCAGAGATAAAGCATAATAGCTATAGAGATAGATAGCAGAGATAGATAGATGTCTGCTGCAAGAACATGAATGTAAAGTATAGCAGATAGACAGCAAAGATAGAAATACCAGAAATGGATAGATATATAGATAATAGAGATAGGTAGATAGATAGATAGCAGAGATAGATAAATATCAGAGATAGATAGATAGCAGAGAGATAGAGAGAGAGCGAGTAGATAGATAATAGCCGATAGATATAGACAGCAGAGATAGATAAATACCAGAAATAGATAGATATATAGATAATAGAGATAGATAAATAGCGATAGATAGACAGCAGAGATAGATAAATACCAGAAAGAAATAGATAGATATATAGATAATAGAGATAGATAGCTAGATAAATAGAGAAGCTAGAAATAGGATAGCTAGATAACTAGGATAGCTAGATAATAGAGATAGCTAGCTTAGAATAATATGTATAGATAGCTAAGATAATAGTGATAGATAGTAATAGCGTGATCAGATAGCTAGATAGAGATTAAGAGCGATAGATAGATATAGCGATTAGATGAGATAAGCAGAGATAGATAGATAGCAGAGATAGATAGATAATAGCGATAGATAGCAGAGATAGATTAGATAGATGGCAGAGATAAGATAATAGAGATAGATAGGACAGAAAGAGATAGATAGATTAAAAAATCAGAGATAGATAAAAATAGCAGGGTGATGGTAAATAGAGATAAGAAGATAGCAGAGATAGAGATAAGAAAATAGAGTAGCAGAGAGAGATAGATAGTAAATAGATAGATAGCAGAAGATAGATAATATAGAATAGATAGATAGATACGCAGCGATAGATTAGACAGAAGCAGAGGATAGATAATAGCCAGATGGTAGATAGATAATGGAAGATAGATAGCAGAGGATAGATTAATAGCGGATAGCAGAGATAGATAGATAATATAGATTAGTAGACAGATAGATAGCACAGAGCGAGATAGATAGATAATAGAGATGAAGATAAAATCAGAGATAGATAAAATAGATAGCAGAGATAGATAGATAATAGCGATTTGATTAGACAGATTAGCAGAGATAGATCTAGATAGATAAGATATCCAACCATGAACATGTAGAGCACTCTCAGGACTTGTTGAAAAAAATCTTAAATTTTATTCCAGTAAGCGCAAATCAGATTAAAGTTTGTTGAAAAAGTTTAACATTTTTTTACTATGGTTGGATATTTAGAGGATTCGCAGTACACTCTGGGCATATACTACTGGGGAAGGGAGAGAGTAGGTGCAACTGTTTTGTAATTAGATATTAATCTAGATAGATAGCAGAGATAGATAGAATAGCATTAGATAAGCCAGCGATAGATTAGATGTCTGCTGCAAGAACATGTAGGTAAAGTATAGCAGATAGATAGATAGGCAAAGATAGATAAAATACAGAAATAGAGAGGAATATAGATAATAGAGGATTAGATAGCAGAGAGGAGATAGATTAGATAGATAGCAAGAGATTAGATAGCAGAGCAGAGATAGATAAATATCAGAGATAGATATAGAGATAGCAGAGATGATAGAGATGAGGAGAGCGAGATAGATAGGATAATAGCATAGTTAGACAGCAGAGATACTAAATGCTCAGAAAGAAATTAGATAGATATATAGATAATAGAGATAGATAAATAGCGATAGACAGCAGAGATAGATAAATACCAGAAATAGATAGATAATAGAGATAGATAGATAGATAGATAATAGAGATAGATTAGATAGATTGCAGAGATAGATAATAGAGATAGATAGATAGATGATAGCGATAGATAGATAATAGCGATGGATAGATAATAGCGATACATAGATAGCAGAGAGAGTTAATAGAGATAGGTATAGCAGAGATAGTGAATAGCGAAGATTTAGAGAAGATAGATTAGATAGATTGCAGAGAGTAGATAATAGAGAGAGATAGGGGGGGACAGAGAGATAGATAGAAGATACAAAATTCAGGAGATAGATAAATCGAGAGGGAGATGGATATATAGAGATAGATCGTAGCAAGAGATAGATAAGAAATAGCTAGCGATAGAGAATAGCGATTAGATAGCAGAAGATAGATAATATAGATAGATAGCAGAGATAGAAGATAGAATAAAAGAAGCATAGAAGATGAAGATAGACAGATCAGAAGAGATAGATAAATAGCAGAGGTAATAGATAATAGAGATAGATAGATAGATAAAATCAGAGATAGATAATAGCAGAGGTAGATGGATAATAGATGATAGATAGCACGAGATAGATAAAATAGATAGCAGAGATAGATAATAGCGATAGATAGATAATATATATAGATAGATAGATAATATAATAGATGATGCTAATAGATTAGCAGAGATAGAGATAGCATAACCGAAGAGAGATAGATAAATAAGAAGGAGGTAGATAGATAATAGAGATAGATAGATAGCAGAGATAGATAATAGCGATAGCAAAGATAGATAGATAATATGAGATAGAGCTAGAAAGATGATAGATAGGATTTAATAGAGATAGATAGATATATAAATATCAGAGATAGATTAAATAGATAGCAGAGGATAGATAGATAATAGCGATAGATAGACAGATAGCAGAGATAGATAGATAATATATCCAAAACCATAGTAACATGTAGAGCACTACTTATTATTGTTGAAAAACTCTTAAATTTTTATTCACTAAGCATCAAACAGATAAAGTTTTGTTGAAAAAGTTTAAGATTTTTCAAAAGTCCTGAGAGTGCTCTAATGTTACTATGGGTGGATATTTATAGGATCTGCGTAGCAGTAGCACCTGGGCATTATACTACTGAAAGGTAGAGTGCACACTGTTTGGCTAATTAGATAGATAATTAGATAGATGCAGAGAGTAGAAGATAGCAGAGATAGAGGATAGATAGATAGCAGAGATAGATAGTAATAGAGATAGATAGATACATATTGCGATAGATAGCAGACGATAGCAGTAGATAATAGCGATAGATAGATAATGCGATACATTAGATAGCAGGAGATAGTTAGTGTTTTGATAGTAGTATAGAGATAGCTATCTATCTCTGCTATCTATCCATCTATCTATATTATCTATCTATCTCTGCTATCTATCGCTATTATCTATCTCTGCTATCTATTTATCTATCTATCTCTGCTATCTATCTCTATTATCCATCTACCTCTACTATTTATCTATCTCTGATTTGTATCTATCTATCTATCTCTTCTGTCTATCTCTATTATCTATCTCTGCAATCTATCTAATCTATCTCTGCTATCTATCTCTGCTATCTATCGCTATTATCTATCTCTATTATCTATCTATCTCTGCTATCTATGTATCGCTATTATCTATCTATCGCTATTATCTATCTATCTCTGCTATCTATCTCTGCTATCTATCGCTATTATCTATCTATCTCTATTATCTATCTACCTCTGCTATTTATCTATCTCTTCTATCTGTCTATCTCTGCTATCTATCTATCTGATATTTATCTATCTATCTATCTCTGCTATCTATCTATATTATCTATCTCTCTGCTATCTATCGCTATTATCTATCTCTGCTATCTATTTATCTATCTCTGCTATCTATCTCTATTATCCATCTACCTCTACTATCTATCTATCTATCTCTTCTGTCTATCTATCTCTATTATCTATCTCTGCAATCTATCTAATCTATCTCTGCTATCTATCTATCTCTGCTATCTATCGCTATTATCTATCTCTGCTATCTATCGCTATTATCTATCTATCTCTGCTATCTATGTATCGCTATTATCTATCTATCGCTATTATCTATCTATCTCTGCTATCTATCTATCTCTATTATCTATCTATCTCTGCTATCTATCTATCTCTGCTATCTATCTAAATTATCTATCTAATTAGCAAACAGTGTGCACTCTACCTTCAAGTAGTATAATGCCCAGGTGCTACTGCAGATCCTATAAATATCCAACCATAGTAACATGTAGAGCACTCTCAGGACTTGTTGAAAAAATCTTAAACTTTTTCAACAAACTTTATCTGTTTGTGCTATGAGATAAAAATTTAAGATTTTTCAACAAGTCATGAGAGTGCTCTACATGTTACTATGGTTGGATATATTATCTATCTATCTCTGCTATCTGTCTATCTTCGCTATTATCTACTATCTCTGCATCTATTTCTATCTCTGATATTTATCTATCTATCTCTTTATATCTATCTATCTTGCTATCTATCTATCTATATGATCATCTATTTGCTATAGCTATTATCTATCTTGCTATTATCTATCTCTATTATCTATCTCTTTATCGTTTCTATCTTATCTCTGTATCTATCTACTATCTGTATTTATCTATTATCATATTATTATCTATATCGCTATTATCTATCTCTGCTATATATTTATATTCTCTGCTATCTATCTATCTCTATTATCATCTACCTCTGCTATTTATCTATCTTGATTTTTCTATCTATCTATCTATCTTATATCATCTACTCTGCTATTTATTCTATCTCTTTATCGTTATCTCTTGCTATCTATCTATCTGATATTTTATATCTATCTATCTGGACTATCTATCTATATTATCTATCTATTGCTATCTACGCTAGTATCTATCGCTGTATTATCTTATTCTATCTATCTCGCTATCTATCTCTATTATCCATCTAATCTGCTATTTATCTATCTCTGATTTGTATCTATCTATCTCTTCTGTCTATCTCTCTCTATTATCTATCTCTGCAATCTATCTAATCTATCTCTGCTATCTATCGCTATTATCTATCTCTGCTATCTATCTCTATTATCTATCTCTGCTATCTATGTATCGCTATTATCTATCGCTCTTATCTATCTCTCGCTATCTTATCCTATCTCTATTATCTATCTATATCCTATCTATCTATCTCTATTATCTATATATCTATCTGCTATTATATATATTCGATCTTTATGGTATTATCTATCTCTGCTGTCTATCGCTATTATTATCTACTCGCTCTTATCCTCTCTATCTCTGCTATCTATATCTCTATCTCTGATATTTATCTATATCTCTGCTATCTATGCTATATATCTACTAATCTATTATCTCTCTCTGCTATCTATCTCTATTATCTATATATCTATCTATTTCTGGTATTTATCTATCTTTGCTATCTATCTATCTGCTATACTTTACATTCATGTTCTTGCAGCAGACATATATCTATCTCTGCTATCTATCGCTATTATCTATCTATTGCTATTATCTATCTATCTATATTATCTATCTAATTAGCCAAACCAGTGTGCACTCTACCTTCAAGTAGTATAATGCCCAGGTGCTACTGCAGATCCTATAAATATCCAACCATAGTAAAAAAATCTTAAAACTTTTTCAACAAACTTTATCTGTTTGCTGCTTATGGAATAAAAATTTAAGATTTTTCAACAGTCCTGAGAGTGCTACACATGTTACTATGGTTGGATAGATTATCTATCTATCTCTGCTTATCTATTATCTATGCTCTGATATTATCTATCTATCTCTGCTATATATCTGTCTATTAGATCTATATTATCTATCTATCTTGCTATCGCTATTATCATCTCTGCATCTATCTATCTCATATTATCTATTATCTTATTATCTACTACTCTGCTATTATCTATCTCTGCTATCTATCTATCTATCTGATATTTATCTATCTTGCTATCTATCTTAGTATCTATATCCTGCTATCTATTTATCTATCTATCTCTGTATCTATCTATCTAATCTCTATTATCCATTAACTCTGCTTTTATCTATCTCTGATTTTTATATCTATCTCTTCTGCTATCTATCTCTATTATCTATCATCTGCCATCTATCTAATCTATCTCTGCTATCTATCTATCTCTGCTATCTATCGCTAGTATCTATCTCTGATCTATCTCTATTATCTATCTATCTCTGCTAGACTATCTATCTGCATCGTATCTATCATATCTATCTATATATCGCTATTATCTATCGATCGACGTATTATCTAGCTATCTTATCTCTATTATCTATTGCTATCTATCTATTTCGTTATTATCTACGACTATAGCTATTTATCTATCTATCTATCTCTATTATCTATATATCTATCTATTTCTGGTATTTATCTATCTCTGCTGTCTATCGCTATTATCTATTCTATTCTAATACCTCTATTTCTGTATTCTTATAGATCTATCTTGATGTTATCATCTTCATCTATATTTCTGCTACTCTATCTGCTGATTATTCAATTATATCTAGCTATTATTGTTATTTATCTATATTATCTATCTATCTATCTCTGCTATCTATCTATCTATCTATCTCTGATATTTATCTATCTCTGCTATCTATCTATCTATCTCTCTCTGCTATCTATCTATCTCTATTATCTATATATCTATCCATTTCTGGTATTTATCTATCTGCTATACTTTACATTCATGTTCTTGCAGCAGACATCTATCTCTGCTATCTATCGCTATTATCTATCTATCTCTGCTATCTATCTCTGCTATCTATCTATCTCTGCTATCTAATTAGCAAACAGTGTGCACTCTACCTTCAAGTAGTATAATGCCCAGGTGCTACTGCAGATCCTATAAATATCCAACCATAGTAACATGTAGAGCACTCTCAGGACTTGTTGAAAAAATCTTAAACTTTTTCAACAAACTTTATCTGTTTGCTGCTTATGGAATAAAAATTTAAGATTTTTTCAACAAGTCCTGAGAGTGCTCTACATGTTACTATGGTTGGATATATTATCTATCTATCGCTATTATCTATCTATCTCTGCTATCTATTTATCTATCTCTGATATTTATCTATCTATCTCTATTATCTAGCTATCTCTGCTATCTATCTCTGCTATCGCTATTATCTATCTCTGCTATCTATCTATCTCTATTATCTATCTACCTCTGCTATTTATCTCTCTCTTCTATCTGTCTATCTATCTGATATTTATCTATCTATCTCTGCTATCTATCTATATTATCTATCTATCTCTGCTATCTATCGCTATTATCTATCTATCTATCTCTGCTATCTATCTCTATTATCCATCTACCTCTGCTATTTATCCATCTCTGATTTTTATCTATCTATCTCTACTATCTATCTACCTCTGCTATTTATCTATCTCTTCTATCTGTCTATCTATCTCTGCTATCTATCTATCTGATATTTATCTATCTAGCTCTGCTATCTATCTATATTATCTATCTATCTATCTCTGCTATCTATCGCTATTATCTATCTCTGCTATCAATTTATCTATCTCTATTATCCATCTACCTCTGCTATTTATCTATCTCTGATTTTTATCTATCTATCTATCTCTTCTGTCTATCTATCTCTGCAATCTATCTAATCTATCTCTGCTATCTATCTATCTCTGCTATCTATCGCTATTATCTATCTATCTCTGCTATCTATCTATCTCTGCTATCTATCTATCGCTATTATCTAGCTATCTATCTATCGCTATTATCTAGCTATCTATCTATCGCTATTATCTAGCTATCTATCTCTATTATCTAGCTATCTATCTCTATTATCTATCTATCTATCTATCTCTATTATCTATCTATCTCTGCAATCTATCTATCTCTATTATCTATCTCTATTATCTATATATCTATCTATTTCTGGTATTTATCTATCTCTGCTGTCTATCTATCACTATTATCTATCTATCTATCTCTATTATCTATCTCGCTCTCTCTATCTATCTATCTCTGCTATCTATATATCTATCTCTGATATTTATCTATCTCTGCTATCTATCTATCTCTGCTATCTATCTAATCTCTCTCTCTGCTATCTATCTCTATTATCTATATATCTATCTATTTCTGGTATTTATCTATCTTTGCTATCTATCTATCTGCTATACTTTACATTCATGTTCTTGCAGCAGACACTGTAAAAACACTTGCTAATGCAAGGTGCCTCATGGAGAGTAAACCAAAAAATAAAACCAATAAGAATACCTAGGGAAAGGACACACACACCAACCCCCCCGCCTTTTTTTTTCAACAAAAAAGACACTACAATGCCGCCATGAGCAACTTTTTCAAGTTGCATCATGGTAGGAGCGGCGCTGCACCTTTCCACCCTATATTAATATTTATATCACTAGCTTTAAACCTTTCAAGTACCCTATTACATTGCTCAGTGACAAGTTCAGGGAGATATCCGCGAGTGTGTGTGTGAGGGAGTGTATGTATGTATGTATGTATGTATGTGCTCACCTCACAGCCACACCCCTAAATGCATTCACTTTGGGGTGATGCCCACTGAAAGGGCCGACACCCATGAGTAACAAAAAGCTTGCACATTACTTGCAGTACGTGATGCTCCAGTTCAGATGAAGGGCCTGGGCTCACTGTGCACTGCCCAACTTTAAACACAGCCAAAGAGTCCACAAGTCACACTCTTCAGTGACACAACAGTGTGATGTACGGCTACAGGAACTGCTGCAGACACAGAATAGCGTCACACACGGCTTCTACAACAGAGGCAACAAGACATTTCCCTTAAGGTCTTTAAGACGTTATAAATTTTCAAATATTAACCCTGGAAAGGCTATGTTGCTATTGGTGATATGAACCACATTGGCAGTTATGGTCATGCTAAGAAATTTAAAATCTTCCAGCAATCTGCTCTATTCCCTACCCTGGGTCCCAAAGTAGATGGACATGTAGATTTATAAAGAACACACCCCACATCAGATGGCAAAAGTTTCAAATTTAGGATGGATGGATTGAGAGCCTTAGTCATTTCTAAAATTACAGAATTCAGGAAGGTTTGTATTATAGAAACAGATTTTGAATGCTTTGAAAGAAACAGCCCAAAGATATCAAAGCAATGCCTCCAGTTCTACAACCTTTCCCCAAAGTGATTTGAAACATTTATCATTACTAAAGGCAACATTGGCTTTTGTTTGCATAACATACTATGGATCTCTCCTTTAGAACATGGATTTACAACTATTACATTCCCTTAACTGTTTGCAAATACAGATCACAAAGAGGAAAAGATAGCCTCATCCTCACTTTTAATTCATGCCTTAGCTTCACCATGGTGTCTGAAACAAGAGCTTTCTCATTTTCATATTTGCTCTTCAGGTTTGACATTGCAACCTCGGCAGTCTTAATAGAAATATTGCAATGCACACATTAATAAGAATGCTTAATGAGCATATTAAGGAACAATTATATATAGACCCAAAAAGGTGCAACACTAATGGCAACTTTGCCCAGAATAGGCAAGATTTTTATGACACTGTTGCCATTCACAGCACATCTGCCTTTATCACTAGGAAACATAATACTGAATTCCCCTGTGTAACAGTTGATGAACTATTAAATAAGTAGTCGGCAAAAAACCCATGGTGTTACAGAGTCTAGTTTAAAGTCATGGGTTAACCTTAATAAAATAAGGTCAAGGAAGAAAAAATGTCAAGGAGAACTAGTCTTAGGTCTCTTTCGTAATCTATAGTGTCACTTAAAGGAATAGTTCATGCACTTCAGTTTTGCATTATGGGAGGTAAAGGAACTATAACTTATCTATCGTTTTTTAATTAATCTAACAGCAGCCAGGAAGGAAGATGGAAAACTCACACACAAGCATGATCCACCACTGGCTACTCTTGTATTTCACGATAGTTTCTGGGTTAAACTAAACTAAAGTGCACATTAGCATGCATACACTATAGTTTAGTTTAAGCCGGAAACAGTCAGGACCTGTCAGATGAGCCAACAGTGGATCATACTTGCAGGAAAGTTTTCTATCTTCGTTTCTGCCTCCAGTTAGATTAATTGAAGAACTTCATTTTACCTCCCAGGCCTCAATTAACGCAAAAAAAAAAAAAAAAAAGATAAGTTAACTATACTGCTTTATACCTTATCTTTTAAAGATCAAAAAGGACAACTTGAAAGTCAAAGTTTAAAAATTCTTAATTTACAAAAATAAATTTCTATGAGCGCATCGCATATTTATTCACATACACTGTACTGAAGGTACATATGAAGTGTCATTAGACTTTTGTTATCCTTCAAGAAAAATTGTGGAAATCCAGGCAACATGTACCATGTTTGGTGGACTTGCCCAGTGGTGCAGAGCTACTGGGAAGAGGTCTTCCAGATGATCTCAAGGTTCTTCTTATACCCATAAAACCCAACCCAGGTAAAGCCCTAATAAGCAAAGAAATCAGTAATCTAAACAGACACGGCAATACCTGGACACACTTTGCCATGTTAGCCTCCAAAATATCAATAGGAGCCCAATGGAGAAACCCAACCCTACATTCTCCAAAACAAAATCAATGAAATATGCATTAATGAAAGAATGCTTCATACTATTCAAAATACAATTCCAACATATCACAAAATATGGTCTATGTGGCTATATAGCCCATGTGCATCACACCTACCAGATTGGATGAGAGAACCTACTTAACCTTTCCATAAAGCCTAAACCCAATCCTACAACTGCCTAATACAGGTTCCAGTGTACTAAAAATACAACTATTGTAATCTACCTTTATATCCACAATTTATCAATTATTGATGGTTAAGCCCCTGTTTAACTGTAACTAAGCTAATTATACTGAACTGTATAGTACACCTGTCGTTTTGATATACTGTTTCATAAGTTTGAAAAAACAAATAAAAACTTATTGATCATTAAAAATATTTTTGCCATTTTTCTTTTTACCTATGCCCCTCCAGAGCCTGCCTTTGTGCCTTAAAAGTTGCTGACATCTTGTTACAGGTTTGTTGAATGTTAAGCTCCGCCCCTCTGAGATTTCCTCTGCTTTCTCCTCAAACATTAATGCCTGTAATTTCCATGCACGGAACTCACAGGCATTATCATTTAAGGATACAGTGCAAAAAAATAAAAATAAAATGGTTGTAGATGTATTCAAGAAATAAAAGGCCAATATCCATTTTTGGACCTTAATTAGTAATTGCAGCAATACAACGCTACTTAATCTGAGGGCACACAATGTTTAACATGCACATGCCTGAGCAAAAGATGGATATATTGGTATCTTTCTTGCGTTTGATTATTTGTTAGGTTTGACATTGACTCCTCACACGTATGTGTGCATGCACTGCAGTCTTAAAATTATTTGAATATTTAGCATGAGGACTATCAAGATATATGCACTGTGCAACTTGCCCCTGTGAAAGTAAGCTGGTATAAAATGTTAAACCTTTAAAAGTAAAAAGGCCAGGTAATGCAATTTTAATGGCTATTAAAGAGCAACTGTGGTCTCCAAATGAGTTAAGTTTAAAATATACCCTGCAGCCTTTCCTTTAAAATAAGTCTCATGTCACATCTCTGACTGCAGCTTGTGAGAAACTATACTGCAGAGCATGTTCAAACTTTCTGCTTCCAGCATCTTAAGTGAGAATTGGGTCACCTGACCTGACTCAATTCTCCACCCGTCTTTAGGAAAGAGGCATGCTCACTTAAGACTTAAAGCCGGGGAAGACCGGAAGTACCTGCAGACAGAAAACCTGCATAGACAAAAAAGAAAAATTGTCTGCATTTGTAGGCTACTCTACTGTAAGATCTGTTCACATGCAACAAACTGCTGAAAAGAGGAACTGTTCAGAAATTTATATTTCTGAACCTTTAAACATATAACACAAATTGTGCCTAGAGATGTGATTTAGACTGAAAGCTTTTTAGTTAATCCTTACTTGTATGAAATCCCCAGTTACCATTTAAGGTAAGGCAGGATATATTAATCATGACAGGAAGAACCCCCCCCCCCCATAACATTTACACCCTGCTAACCTTTCTGTTGATGACCATGTAACTGGCTACTTTAAAGCTAGTTTGACAGACTCTCTCTAATTATAAAACAGATTTGTCCTCCCTTTTGCATTGGGAAGCTTGATTAGCTAGTGCAGAAATAAAAGAATACACTTTGTAAACTCTACACTGTATTGTAGATGGCCAACTAAATTAATAATTGTGCAAAACCTTTAACTAACCGAGAATCTATGACATATTTGGATTAAACTACCAAGTTCAAGGTGTTATAGTCAGAAAAAGTGTATAGATAGGGGTAGAAAGGTTTAGATAGAAAATCATTAGCTGGGTTATTGGTTTTCTGTTTAAAACTACTGCTAACTTTACCGACTCCCAGTTCGCCATTTTAAATATTTTCCTACAGTCATCTTTTTAAACAGGAATTTAAAATATTTTACAGGGATTGAAGTACAATTTCATTTCAAATCCACAGGTTTTAAACAATGCTTATTAATTTATCAAAATTATTAAAAAGAAAATACTACACATTTACAGAATGGACATAAAATAACATTTAAACACATGCTGGACATTTAAAAAAATAAATAGTATAAAACCGGGAACCCTAATTAATATAAAATGTATCTGCTTGTAAGCCTTCAGCACAGTCCTTAGAGTGGCTATTTGTTATCTCTTAGTGCTCAGCAAAGATTTAAGTTTCATTATTTCATCCACTAGAACCTCTTTGTCCTTGTCCATCTCAGAAGCTATGCTTTTCTAGTGAGGTATATTGCCAGGACATCACAATGGCACCCTGTAGGTGCTTAATCTGATCTTTTACTATCCCTATAAGATGAAGTACACCAAGTGGTTCTCTGAAACAGTCAATACTATCTGATCCAACAGATGAGGCAGGGCTACTTAAAGGGGAATGTTCTGGACTTTGTATCTGTGTTATTTCAATGTCTGTGCTGACCATACTAAATTCAGAAGCCTCTCTTTTATCGAAATGGAGCTTGGAACCCTTTCCATCTTTATAATAGTCTAGCATGACACTGTTGGGGGTCAAATTATTACACATGCAGACATGGTGATAAAGATGGGCAAGATCCTCTATGAATGACATAAGTTCACAATGTCCCAGACTTAGCTTGCTCTGCACATCACAGTATGATCTCCTTGCAGCCTTAAAAGGGCATGTCCACCCTTTATAAAAACTTTTGTGACTGTTGGATCCGTTGAGATGAGCCTTAAACTACTTTGTTAAAGAGAAATGCAAGGCCTAAAGATTTTCAAAGGTTTATTAAGTAAGAAAGACTTGATTAGCTATGCAGAAATAAAGAATACACTTTGTACACTCTACACTGTATTGTAGATGGCCAACTAAATTAATAATTGTGCAAAACCTTAACTACCGGAATCTATGACATATTTGGATTAAACTCCCAAGTTCAGGTTTATAGTCAGAAAAAGTGTTAGATAGGGGTAGAAAGGTTTAGATAGAAAATCATTAGCTGGGTTATTGGTTTTCTGTTTAAAACTACTGCTAACTTTAACCGACTCCCAGTTCGCCATTTTAAATATTTTCCTACAGTCTCTTTTAAACAGGAATTTCAATATTTTACAGGGATTGAAGTACAATTTCATTTCAAATCCACAGGTTTTAAAAACATTGCTTATTAATTTATACAAAATTATTAAAAAGAAATCCTACACATTTACAGAATGGACATAAATACATTTAAACACATGCGGACATTTAAAAAATAAATAGTATAAACCGGGAACCCTAATTACATAAATGTTCTGCTTGTAAGCCTTCAGCACAGTCCTTAGAGTGGCTTTGTTTATCTCTTAGTGCTCAGCAAAGATTTAAGTTCATTATTTCATCCACTAGAACCTCTTTGGTCCTTGTCCATCTCAGAAGCTATGCTTTTTCTAGTGAGGTATTGCCAGGACACAATGGCACCCTGTAGTGCTAATCTGATCTTTTACTATCCCTAAGATGAGGACACCAATGGTTTCTCTGAAACAGTCAATACTATCTGATCCAACAGATGAGGCAGGGCTACTTAAAGGGAATGTTCTGGACTTGTATCTGTGTTATTTCAATGTCTGTTGCTGACCATACTAAATTCAGAAGCCTCTCTTTTATCGAAATGGAGCTTGAAACCCTTTCCATCTTTATAATAGTCTAGCATGACACTGTTGGGGGTCAATTATTACACTGCAGACATGGTGTAAAGATGGGCACGATTCGCTCTCTCTCTGATCTCTCTCATCTATCTATCTCTGATATTTATACTATCTCTGCTATCTATCTATCTAACCTATCTCTATTATCTATATTCTATCCACTTTCTGGTAGTTATTTCTCTTGCTTCATCTGCTATACTTTACATTCAGTTCTTGCAGCACAGACATCTATCTATCTCTGCTATCTATCGTTATCATCTATCTCTTGCTATCTTATCTATCTCTGCTATCTAATTAGCAAACAGTGTGCACCTATCCTTCAAGTAGTATAATGCCCAGGTGCTACTGCAGATCCTATAAATATCCAACCATAGTAACAGTAGAGCACTCTCAGGACTTGTTTGAAAAATCTTAAACTTTTTCAACAAATCTTATCTGTTTGCTGCTTATGAATAAAATTTAGATTTTTTCAACAAGTCCTGAGAGTGCTCTACATGTTACTATGGTTGGATATTATCTATCTACGCTTATTATCTATCTTTTATTATCTCTGATATTTATCTATCTATCTCTATTATCTAGCTATCTCTGCTATCTATCTCTTCTATCGCTATTATCTATCTCTGCTATCTATCTCTATTATCTATCTACCTCTGCTATTTATCTATCTCTTCTATCTGTCTATCTATCTGATATTATCTATCTATCTCTGCTATCTATCTATATTATCTATCTACTCTGCATCTATCGCCATTATATCTATCTATCTCTGCTATCTCTCTATTATCCATCTAACCTCTGCTATTTTATCCATCTCATTGTTATATCTCTCTATCTATCTACTACTCTCTATCTACTACTCTGCTATTATATCTATCCTTCTATCTGTCTATCTAGCTCTCGCTATCTATTCGATATTTATTATCTATCTAGCTCTGCTATCTATCTAATTATCTATCTATCTATCTCTCTATCTATCGCTATTATCTATCTCTGCTATCAATTATCTATCTATCTACTCTATTACCATCTACCTCTGCTATTTATCATCTCTATTTTTATCTTCTATCTCTCTGTCTATCTTCTATATCTATCTCTGCAATCTATCTAATCTATCTCGTGCTATCTATCTATCCTCGCTATCTACTACTCTGCTATCTATCTATCTCTGCTATCTATCTATCTCGCTACTATCTATCCTCTGCTATCTATCTATCTCTCTATACTAACGCTATTATCCCTATCTATCTATCTCTATTATCTTCATCTATCTATCTCTATTATCTATCTATCTTAGCATCTATCTAATCTATCTATCCATTATCTATCTCTATTATCTATATATCTATCTATTTCTGGTTTTATCTATCTCTGCTTCTATCTATCGCTATTTATCTACTCTAACTATCTATATATCTATCTATTTCTGGTATTTATCTATCTCTGCTGTCTATCTACCGCTATTATCTATCTCTATTATCTATATATCTATCTATTTTGGTATTATCTATCTCTGCTGCTATCTACCTATTCTATCTATCTCTATATCTATCTCGCCTCTCTTCTATATCTCTGCTATCTATATTCTATCTCTGATATTTATCTATCTCTGCTACTACTATCTCTGCTATCTATCTAATCTCTCTCTCTGCTATCTATCTCTATTATCTATATATCTATCTATTTCTCTGGTATTATTATCTTGCTATCTATCTATCTGCTTACTTTAACTTCATGTCTTGCAGCAGACACTGTAAAAACACTTGCTAATGCAAGTGCCTCATGGAGAGTAACCAAAAAATAAACCAATAAGAAATACCTAGGGAAAGAACACACACACCACCCCCCACCCCCCCCCCCTTTTTTTTTCAACAAAAAAGACACTACAAGCGCGCCATGAGCAATTTTTCAAGTTGCATCATGGTAGGAGCGGCGCTGCAACACCTTTCCACCCATATTAATATTTTATATCACTAGCTTTAAAAACCTTTCAAGTACCCTATTACATTGCTCAGTGACAAGTTCAGGGAGATATCCGCGAGTGTGTGGTGAGGGAGTGTATGTATTGGTATTTATGTATGTGCTCACCTCACAGCCACACCCCTAAATGCATTCACTTTGGGGTGATGCCCACTGAAAGGGCCGACACCTGAGTAACAAAAGCTTAACTTCCATTACTTGCAGTACGTGATGCTCCAGTTCAGATGAAGGGCCTGGGCTCATGTGCACTGCCCAACTTTAAACACAGCCAAAGAGGTCCACAAGTCACACTCTTCAGTGACACAACAGTGTGATGTACGGCTACAGGAACTGCTGCAACACAGAATAGCGTCACAAACACGGCTTCTACAACAGAGGCAACAAGACATTTCCCTTAAGGTCTTTAAGACGTTATAAATTTTCAAATATTAACCCTGGAAAGGCTTTGCTATTGGTGATATGAACCACATTGGCAGTTATGGTCATGCTAAGAAATTTAAAATCTTCCAGCAATCTGCTCTATTCCCTACCCTGGGTCCCAAAGTAGATGGACATGTAGATTTATAAAGAACACACCCCACATCAGATGGCAAAAGTTTCAAATTAAGGATGGATGGATTGAGAGCCTTAGTCATTTCTAAAATTACAGAATTCAGAAGGTTTGTATTATAGAAACAGATTTTGAATGCTTTGAAAGAAACAGCCCAAGATATCAAAGCAATGCCTCCAGTTCTACAACCTTTCCCCAAAGTGATTTGAAACATTTATCATTACTAAAGGCAACATGGCTTTTGTTTGCATAACATACTATGGATCTCTCCTTTAGAACATGGATTTACAACTATTACATTCCCTTAACCTTTTGCAAATACGATCACAAAGAGGAAAAGATAGCCTCATCCTCACTTTAATTCATGCCTTGCTTCACCATGGTGTCTGAAACAGAGCTTTCTCATTTTCATATTTGCTCTTCATTTTGACATTGCAACCTCGGCAGTCTTAATAGAAATATTGCAATGCACACATTAATAAGAATGCTTAATGAGCATATTAAGGAACAATTATATATAGACCCCAAAAAGGTGCACCACTATGGCAACTTTGCCCAGAATAGGCAAGATTTTTAGGACACGTGTTGCCATTCACAACATCTGCCTTTATCACTAGGAAACATAATACTGAATTCCCTGTGTAACAGTTGATGAACTATTAAATAAGTAGTCGGCAAAAAACCCATGTGTTACAGAGTCTAGTTTAAAGTCATGGGTTAACCTTAATAAAATAAGGTCAAGAAGAAAATGTTCAGAGAACTAGTCTTAGGTCTCTTTCGTAATCTATAGTGTCACTTAAAGGAATAGTTCATGCACTTCAGTTTTGCATTATGGGAGGTAAAGGAACTATAACTTATCTATCGTTTTTTAATTAATCTAACAGCAGCCAGGAAGGAAGATGGAAACTCACACCAAAGCATGATCCACCACTGGCTACTCTTGTATTTCACGATAGTTTCTGGGTTAAACTAACTAAAGTGCACATTGCTGCATACACTATAGTTTATTTAAGCCGGAAACAGTCAGGACCTGTCAGATGAGCCAACAGTGGATCATCTGCAGAAAGTTTTCTATCTTCGTTTCGGCCTCATTTAGATTAATTGAAGAACTTCATTTTACCTCCCAGGCCTCAATTAACGCAAAAAAAAAAAAAAAAAAAGATAGTTAACTAAGTATACTGCTTTATACCTTATCTTTAAAAATCAAAAAGGACAACTTGAAAGTCAAAGTTTAAAAATCTTAATTTACAAAAATAAATTTCTATGACGCATCGCATATTTATCACACATACACTGTACTGAAGGTACATATGAAGTGTCTAGACTTTTGTTATCCTTCAAGAAAAATTGTGGAAATCCGGCAACATGTACCATGTTTGGTGGACTTGCCCAGTGTGCAGAGCTACTACTGGGAAGAGTTCTTCCAGATGATCTCAAGGTTCTTCTTATACCCATAAAACCCAACCCAGGTAAAGCCCTAATAACAAAGAAATCATTAATCTAAACAGACACGGCAATACCTGGACCACTTGCCATGTTAGCCTCCAAAATATCAATAGGAGCCCATGGAGAAACCCAACCCTACATTCTCCAAAACAAAAATCAATGAAATATGCATTAATGAAAGAATGCTTCATCAACTATTCAAATACAATTCAACATATCACAAAAATGGTCTATGTGGCTATATAGCCCATGTGCATCACACCTACCAGATTGGATGAGAGAACCTACTTAACCTTTCCTAAAGCCTAAACCCAATCCTACACTGCCTAATACAGGTTCCAGTTGTACTAAAAATACAACTATTGTAATCTACCTTTATATCCACAATTTATCAATTATTGATGGTTAAGCCCCTGTTTTAACTGTAACTAAGCTAATTATACTGAACCTGTATAGTACACCTGTCGTTTTGATATACTGTTTCATAAGTTTGAAAAAACAAATAAAACTTATTGATCATTAAAAATATTTTTGCCATTTTTCTTTTTACCTATGCCCTCCAGAGCCTGCCTTTGTGCCTTAAAAGTTGCTGACATCTGTTTCAGGTTTGTTGAATGTTAAGCTCGCGCCCTCTGAGATTTCCTCTGCTTTCTCCTCAAACATTAATGCCTGTAATTTCCATGCACGGACTCACAGGCATTATCATTTAAGGATACAGTGCAAAAAAATAAAAATAAAATGGTTGTAGATGTATTCAAAAAATAAAGGCCAATATCCATTTTTGGACCTTAATTAGTAATTGCAAGCAATACAAACGCTACTTAATCTGAGGGCACACAATGTTTAACATGCACATGCTGCGCAAAAGATGGATATATTGGTATCTTTCTTGCGTTTGATTATTTGTTAGGTTTGACTTGACTCCTCACACGTATGTGTGCATGCACTGCAGTCTTAAAATTATTGAATATTTAGCATGAGGACTATCAAGATATATGCACTGTGCAACCTTGCCCCTGTGAAAGTAAGCTGGTATAAAATGTTAAACCTTTAAAAGTAAAAAGGCCAGTAGATGCATTTTAATGGCTATTAAAGAGCAACTGTGGTCTCCAATGAGTTAGTTTAAAATATACCCTGCAGCCTTCCTTTAAAAATAGTCTCATGTCACATCTCTGACTGCAGCTTGTGAGAAACTATACGTCAGAGCATGTTCAAAACTTTCTGCTTCCCCACATCTAGTGAGAATTGGGTCACCTGACCTGACCAATTCTCCACCCGTCTTTAGGAAAGAGGCATGCTCACTAAGACTTAAAGCCGGGGAAGACCGGAAGTACCTGCAGACAGAAAACCTGCATAGACAAAAAAAGAAAAATTGTCTGCATTTGTAGGCTACTCTACTGTAAGATCTTTCACATGCAACACTGCTGAAAAGAGGAACTGTTCAGAAATTTATATTTCTGAACCTTTAAACATATACACAAATTGTGCCTAAGATGTGATTTAGACTGAAAGCTTTTAGTTAATCCTTACTTGTATGAAATCCCCAGTTACCATTTAAGGTAAGGCAGGATATATTAATCATGACAGGAAGAACCCACCCCCCCCCCCCCCCATAACATTTACACCCTGCTAACCTTTCTGTTGATGACCATGTAACTGGCTACTTTAAAGCTGTTTGACAGACCTCTCTAATTATAAAACAGATTTGTCTCCCCTTTTGCATTGGGAAGCTTGATTAGCTAGTGCAGAAATAAAAGAATACACTTTGTAAACTCTACACTGTATTGTAGATGGCCAACTAATTAATAATTGTGCAAAACCTTTACTAACCGAAATCTATGCCATATTTGGATTAAACTACCAAGTTCAAGGTGTTATAGTCAGAAAAAGTGTATAGATAGGGTAAAGGTTTAGATAGAAAATCATATGCTGGGTTATTGGTTTTTCTGTTTAAAACTACTGCTAACTTTACCGACTCCCAGTTCGCCATTTTTAAATATTTTCCTACAGTCATCTTTTTAAACAGGAATTTAAAATATTTTACAGGGATTGAAGTACAATTTCATTTCAAATCCACAGGTTTTAAACAATCTTATTAATTTATCAAATTATTAAAAGAAAATACTACACATTTACAGAATGGACATAAAATAACATTTAAACACATGCGGGACATTTAAAAAAATAAATAGTATAAAACCGGGAACCCTAATTAATAAAAATGTATCTGCTTGTAAGCCTTCAGCACAGTCCTTAGATTGGCTATTGTTTATCTCTTAGTGCTCAGCAAAGATTTAAGTTTCATTATTTCTCCACTAGAACCTCTTTGTCCTTGTCCATCTCAAAGCTATGCTTTTTCTAGTAGGGTATATTGCCAGGACATCACAATGGCACCCTGTAGGTTGCTTAATATCTTATCTTTTACTATCCCTATAAGATGAAGTACACCAAGTGGTTCTCTGACAGTCAATACTATCTGATCCAACAGATGAGGCAGGGCTACTTAAAGGGGAATTTTCTGGACTTTGTATCTGTGTTTATTCAATGTCTGTGCTGACCTACTAAATAGAAGCCTCTCTTTATCGAAATGGAGCTTGGAACCCTTTCCATCTTTATAATAGTCTAGCATGACACTGTTGGGGGTCAAATTATTACACATGCAGACATGGTGATAAAGATGGGCAAGATCCTCTATGAATGACATAAGTTCACAATGTCCCGACTTAGCTTGTCTGCACATCACAGTATGATCTCCTTGCAGCCTTAAAAGGGCTGTCCCCCTTTATAAAAACTTTTGTGACAATGCAGGGATACCCTCCCACCCCCAACCGCTATATTCATTACTCTAAAATTGTTGTCAATCTCTACTTACACCTCCTCGATCCTGCGCTGTTCTGGTCCAGCTCCCCTGCCCGCCGGAACTGCAAGCAGGGGGCCGGACCGGCAGCAGCGGCTCTGAGAGACAGCCAATCACAGCTGCGGCTGACTTCACTGTAGACCGCACAGGATCGAGGAGGCGTAAGTAGAGATTGACAACGATTTTAGAGCAATGAATACAGTGGTTGGGGGTGGGAGGGTATCCCCTGCATTGTCACAAAAGCTTTTATAGCTACATTACTTCCTGGCATGGAGTGATCGGGAGGGAAGGAGGGAGAGGGCTCTACTGAGCATGCCTCATACCTTGATGAGGCTAGCCAAGATACAGGCACAGGAAGAGGCACAGACAGCTCCTACCCAGCAGTTTTCTGCACTTTAAAAAGAGGCAGAACAGGAGAACCACAAGGAGCATGGATGTAAGGTAAGGATTTTTTTCTTTTGTACAGTGGGGCCAGTAGTTAGTAAAATTTTAGTTAGGGGGGTGGACATGCCCTTTAAATCTTCCTTTAGATCACTCAATAGTCCTTGGTCGTTTCTTTCACAGCCTAAGTTTTTCTGTTA
The DNA here is from genome assembly GCA_019447015.1 of Hymenochirus boettgeri. Taxonomy (NCBI): domain Eukaryota; kingdom Metazoa; phylum Chordata; class Amphibia; order Anura; family Pipidae; genus Hymenochirus; species Hymenochirus boettgeri. Next base: position 227,933,466 of record CM033469.1, read on the forward strand.
GTTCTTGTTTGTTTGCTTCACATTCCTCCCTCTCTTGCTGGCAATTTTCTTGATATTCTTCTTTAAGCTCCATTCTAAGTCGCAATACTTCTGTACCCTCCTGACCACGCTGGCATTTTACACATTCATCAGCATCGTGACTCATTCCCCTGTTGTCATCAAGAGTCTTTTCTAAAGCCTGAATTTCTTCCACCAATGCCCCATTTTGCCCTCATTCTTTCAAGAGCTCTTCCTTAGCAGAATCCAAGTTCTTTTTCAGCTCTTTAAGATCATCCACCATAGAGGATTTCTCACAATCAACCTGTGAGGGGAATAAAAAAAAAAAGAAAATAAAAAGTTGAAAAAATTGTATTCTTTTTGACTTCACATATTGTATGGTCAAATGTTAAAACATGAAAACAATAAATATTATTAAAAAGTACAGGTTGTAGTTCATATATAGCTGCCATTTTATTTTCCTAAAATGTTGATCCAAGTTACATGCACTGTATTTATAGTTCTACAGATGCATCCGTCTAGGTTCCTTTCACAATTTGTGTACAAAGTTGGTCTGAGTGTACATAACCTTCGCTAAATATTGGTTCAGTTCAATGATAGCCGACACGTTTTTTTGCATGCTTGACTTTCAAACAAGTTTACACAAACTTGTAAAGATCACATTACGGACCAACAGCAGAATTAGTAGGCCAGTAAAACACTGGTCTGTCCATCCCAATTACCTAACTTTTACTACATTTTCACAAGTAGCTACAGTATTATAAAGCTTCCTTGCAAAACAGGCAACTAAAAAGACAAGAGTCATCATTCTAAAGCACATTACAAAATGTTTTCATATATAATGTCCCCTTTTAAAGAAAGGTTTGACTACACAAAAAACTCTACACATTAATTTATACTCAATACTAGACTAGTAGTAGTGGACACCACAAGCTTTCGTAAGTAATTGTATATACAGTTATACATTTTATTAAGATAATGAATATAAAGAAAGAATACATGTGAGACCAGGGATATATTCCATGGCTAAAACAACACTGTACCCTGTACACAGTTTTGATAGGCCACCATTTAAATCAAGTTAAAGCAAAAATCAGGTTTAAGTACTAGAAACAGCACTTCATTGACTCATTTGCCACTTTTCAGCTTTTCAGTTAGGAGTCACATTATACGTTTAGAACTCTTTCTTGATTAAATCACAAGAAAGCTTTCAGCGAGTATGTATTATTTTTTGCAGCCATATGTGCTGCATATACAGTACAAGCTCCATTGGGACATGTCAGAAGAACAGCAGAGAAGCGCAATACTGGGTAAGTTCAGTAACTTTGTTCCCGGCTCCTGATCGTTAAATTGAAGAACAGGAGGTAAGACAGCTCTTTTACCTCCCATTCAATTTAACTGAAAAACAAACCAAATAAAAAAAAGGGCAAAGATTCCCCTTCATGCACCTAAAAACGGTGCCTGACAAAGGTTCCAATTCAATATATAAACAAAATTCAATAAATGTAGAATAAGCCTCTTAGAAATTGGACGCACTTTCCACATTCGGTCGTCCGGGTGCATATGCCCTGGACCCGTCTCTAAAGTTGATACCTTCATGATATCCTCACATATACCGGTAAAGTACATCAAACTTGCCCATATTCCTGGCTGGCCCAGGTGCAGCACACCCCGGGCCCCTCGCTCCGTCCAAACCACACTTAGAACAATGACGATAATTGGGAATAGCGCACACTGGAATACCATCAGCATACAAAGTTGCCCTTGAGAAAATCTTCATGGAAGGTGTCAACATTGGCCTTATCAGTGACAAAATGAGGGACTTTCTAGTTCCCCCCTCATCCGGTTATACCGGTATTTTATAATTTGCCCAAGACCCATAAAAAAAGAGATACCCTCTAAGGGACGACCCATAGTAGCGGACATAGGGTTTCTACATGAAGGGCTGTCTGAACTTATTGATTTTATGTTACAACTGTTTGTGAAACGCCTTTTTTCTTATGTCAAATACACTACAGAAATACTTTGTGTCATCAAGTGTGTAGAGTGGCAAGAGCATTATAATAACCTTGCTACTGCGGACATTGTGTCCTTATATTCATGCATTCCCCACAAGTGGGGTCTACAGGCAGCTGAATACCATTTGTGTACTTATAGCAAAGAGGCTTATTCTACATTTATTGAATTTTGTTTATATATTGAATTGGAACCTTTCCATCAGGCACCGTTTAGGTGCATGAAAGGAAATCTTTGCCGTTTTGTATTTTGTTTCTTAAGTGTAAATTTCCCTTGCTACTAAAATTATCCCTTAACAGCCAGCTGTTTGTTTTATAATCCTATTTCAGTGTCCCGCAATATGTTGTTTAATAGGTCTCGAGTGTATTCCCAATTATTACAATGGAGGCTCACAGGAGACCCGAACGGGATTTGCCAGATAGGCATAATAAGAGGCTTCAAAAAGCCAAAGAAATGTTCGAAGGTTATGAGAAAGGGAACATGGGCATGGATGACAGAGCATTGTTTTGGCATTTGGGAGAAACTACTAATCAAACTAGACTATGGCGGGATTTAGCCATTATTGAGAAGTATTTGGAGTGAAAAATTGTAAAAAATGTGGAACACGAAAGTGATTTCTTATAGCAGTGGAACACGGTCTTAACCGATTGTTCAATAAAACTTATTGTTACTCACAAACAAAGGCAGCTCACCTCTATTAAAGGTGAAGTAGATGAATGTGAAAATCTAACGATGAAGCAGAATGGACATGTGGATTTCGCCAAGTATGAGAATAGGGTGTATGGAAATGTGGACAGAGTAGAGAAAGATATTATGGAAGACAAAGGCAATAAATTGAACAGAGACAAACAGGATTCTAAAGAAAATCATGTATATAGACGGGGTGGAGATTTTGGTGGTACAAGGTTTTCCAATAAAAGACAGGATAGACAAGTCAGGTCTATATTGAAGAGTAACAAAGGTTATACTAAGAGTGTGAGTTTTCAAACTACAGCTGGAGAAACCCTGGTCTCACTTCTGGATCTGCAGTTGTAACCTGACAGACTCAACTGAGGGCCAGAACATTGATGCACAGGCTCCATCCTAACCTGAGGGCCAGAACAATGATGCACAGGCTCTACCCTAACTTGACAGAGACTAAACTGAGGGCCAGAACATTGATGCACAGGCTCCACCCTAACTTGACAGAGACTAAACTGAAGGCCAGAACATTGATGCACAGGCTCCACCCTAACTTGACAGACTAAACTGAGGGCCAGAACATTGATGCACAGGCTCCACCCTAACTTGACAGAAAGTGAACGGTGGGCCAGAACATTGATGCACAGGCTCTACCCTGCACAGCTGACAAACCATGGAGCACATAAAGTCATTACAAGACAACAGAACAAGTATACACTCATTTTGCATTTGATAGAACACAATAGGTTTTAGTTTCTAAAGTAAAAATAGTTTTGGTTTCCCAGAGTTCCACTAACCAGCCAATGCACCCTATGATCTGTCACTCCCGGCCTTTGAAAACTACAACTCCCGTAATCCTCTTTAATCCAACAGAACCCGTAGAGCTTTGATTAAAGCCAATTGGCATTGTGACTATCAGACACTGGCTATAGTGTCCCCTCCCTCTGTAGGGGTAAAGTGAGGCCCCGTTTCCAAGTGTTCTTACTTGGCCGAGCTCCTTTAAAGGGTCTCCTGCTTCCGACGCCGTGTCTGTCCAGGAGCCCAGATGTTCATCTCAACACGACATCACTTATAACAACGCAAGCATTTGCAGGGGACGTCACACGCCGCCTTACAGGTAACGAAGCCTCTCAATACCAGAGCTAAACCGTTGCTCTTTGAAAATTCCAAGTCCCGCCCACCACGTTCACAGGACAAACGCTAAACGCTAAAGAACTTGTTATTAGCTGAAGCTAACATCCGTCTTCATTTTAAGCCCCGCCCCACCAGCCGCGCAGGTGATTGGCTATAAAGTTGTTAGCTCAGACAGACTGCAAAGACGTGAATTTAGGCGGGAATGTAGCCACTGAATGGATGGAGACAGGTGATTGGCTGCGTGAAGAGTAAAAGCACCGCGGTCATTTACCAGCGAGAACGTGGGTGAGAAGGTGTGCCGCAGTTCTATTTAATTTAATAGGCGACATGTCCTTTAAACTGGGATAGGTGGTGGGAAGGGGATTCAGTAAAACACAATTAGGCATTATCTTTGGAAAAAACATTTTTCATCTTTCAAAAGCACACAAGGACACTTTAGAAAGACTTTATTATGAAACGACTGTGTATGTTTTACATTCAAACAAGCCACGCCTTTCAGAAAGGTCCCTGACCCTGCTGGCGTGATTAATAGACACCAATGCATATTTTACTTTGTAGTAAAGTACCGAATGTTAATATATTAAAAATAATATTAAGATTAAAATGATGGCGTTTGTACCAGTATGGGAATATGTAATGCGCTCACCTTTACAAACAATGTAGCAATGATTTTAAAGAGCATGTCCACCCATAAATTTTAGATATCGGTGCAGGGCCCTCCTAGATATCTGTGCAGGACCCCCCTAGATATCGGTGGAGGACACACACTCCTAGATATCGGTGCAGGACACGCACCCCTAGATATCGGTGCAGGCCACACCCCTAGATACCGTTGCAGGACTCACATCATAGATATCGGTGCAGGACACACATCCCTAGATATCGGTGCAGGGCACACACCCTAAATAAAGGTGCAGGCTACACCCCTAGATACCGTGCAGGACACATCCTAGATATCGGTGCAGGACACACACACCCCTAGATATCGGTGCAGGACACACACCCCTAGATATCGATGCAGGGCACACACCCCTAGAATCGGTGCAGGACACACACCCTAGATATTGGTGCAGGACACACCCTAGATACCGGTGCAGACCCACATCCTAGATATCGGTGCAGGACCACACCCCTAATACTGCAGGACAACACACCCCTAGATATCGGTGCAGGACACACACCCCTAGATATTATCATTGCGGGACACACCCCCCACATATTATCGTGCAGGCCACACCCCTAGATTTATCGGGCAGGACACACCCCCCCCTAAAGTTTGGGGGCAGACCCCCCCTAGATATCGGTGTAGGACCACCACCCCTAGATATCGGTGCAGGACCACCACCACCCTAGATATCGGTGCAGGACCCACCCACCCCTAGATATCTGTGCAGGACCACCACCACCCTAGATATCGGTACCGGACCCCCCCAAACCCCGTTGTACTTACCTTCCCCAAAGATGCAGCTAGTCATCGTTACTTATTTCCTGCTATTCTATTTTAAAAGTTCTACATATTGTATCTTGTTGCCTAACTAACTTCCTTTAATATATTCACTGAATATTATTTACAGTATGTACTGAAACATAAGTTTTTTTTATATATGGTTCTTTTATACCATATTTATAGGATACTTATATTAATACCATATTCTTTTTGCCGTACTTATTTCATATACAAATTTCTCATACCTGTGAGTTATGTCAAGAGTCCTCTGGGCGGAGCCGAACCTTTCCCCTTTAATTTCACTGGTAATAATGAGTCCTGCAGTGTCTATCCCACATCTTCCATTTTCAAGCACCATATTCTTTAGGTGGGACTCCCATGTTGCATATTTTCGCTCATTGGTTAGAATTGAGTGTCCTTATATTTAATTTCTGTATATGTGTTATATATATATATATATATACTTGACAACCGTTTGTGTTCAAGAGCTATCAATATATAATAATATAATTTGTGCCTATACGCTAAAATCTTACCTTCTGTTATTCCAGCAATGTTTCCTGCTGATAATCCTAATGGCTGACCCACTGCCGCAACTCATATGCCAAATTAATTTCAGTTTCCAGTGACCATAAGTTTAGAATTTTTTCTATGTCTTTAATACACACTCATACAAAGCTTCCATTCCATTTTATCATTGATTGTGTGCCAAGCAAAAACAAAGAAGCTTACAATCCATTTTCAGATGTACCCTGCAAACATTTTTGTACAGCCTGAACATTTAAAGATTGTTTTCCCCCCCCCTATTCCCTTGCAGTCTGGGCTGATCTGAGTGAGCAGGACAACAATTACCTAACCTACTGAATCAAGAGGATTTCCCAAGGCTATGTGATTTTATCTAGCAGCAGGTATATACGGTAAGTATGAAATTTTAAAAAACTGCCTTTAGCAAAGTAAAATATTCATGGCTGGATATTTTCATGCATTAAAAATTTATTTACCTAGGTGATTTTTCAGTATCAAGCAGAGGGGTGTTCTGGTTTAGTTTTCCAGTTCTTCCTGCTGCTGTACTACATGGGTGTTTTCTGAAATACTTTTCCCAGTTGTTCAGGTATTTAGATTGCTGCTGTATTAAGTCAGGGTATCTAGATATAGATTGCTAAGGACCAGGGTCCCAGTGGGTTTTGCAGTTGTCTATTGCAAACCTAAATGATTTTATTAGTGGAATTTCTGCCATCTATACCAATAGCCCTTTCTGCATCAGGACAAGTGTGCCCATTTATAAGACTTTCCTTTGATGTTCCATAAATCCAATCAGACCGATTGCATTGCCAAACAAATTTTAGCAAAAACCGCGGCTTTAACAATCGTTAAAAACTTGTTAGTTTACAATCGCTATTGTAAATCTAGGATATCGATTGTAAATGTACAATAACCATCACAATTAGATTACGATCCACCATAGAATACCATTGCAGTAATTACTACTGCATGGTGTTCTACAACCGAACGACGTAAATTAAAGAACGTTTCGCCAAATGTGCGATCGCGGACGTACATTTACGTCTGCTGTCGTACAATAACAATACCACGAGTTATCGCACGTTTATAAATATGGCCCTTGGAGTCAGGAAGTAATTATTTCCCCCAAATACTGTTTTTTATTTATTTATTTAAATTTTGGTCATCTGATAGGCAGAAAATGTGGGTATTGCTGAGTGGAGTAAATGGATGTATGCCTATTCAATCTTTAATACTATACTATATCTTCAGTCTCACCATGGGTTGAATTAGCACATGGATATATATGTGAGCAGTAACGCCACGTCAAGGCTTCAACCCTTGTTACTGACCATTCATTCCCCATTCATACTTTTTTCTTTAAAGGATAAGTGCACTGTAAAATGAAGTTATGCTCAATTAGAAGCTGCAGCTTTAAAATTACATTTGCCATATTTTTTTCCCCAAAGCCCCTCCAGAGCCTACCTTTGTAGGTTTAAAGTTGCTGACATCTTGCTTGTCTTTAGGTGTATAGTGAGAATCTCCCCTCCGAGATTTTCAGCTGCTTCCTGAATGGTTAGCCGCAATTGTAATTGCCCGGTCGTGCCACACGCATGACGTCAGGGTGCACGCAGCCTGACATCAGTGCGTATGGATGCACTGACGTCATGGCGCATGTGCCCAGACATATGCGTGTAGCCGGGTATTAACAATTGCGGCTGACCATTCAGGAGGCAGCTGAATATCACGGAGGGGCCAGAAATATATATATATATTTTATAAAGTAACTTTCAATATTTTATAGTTTTAGAAACATATCCATCCCACTCTTGACATAATCAAATGAACTTGTGATTATCACAGATTTCAGCCTGTAAATTATGAAATGCCTTAGCAAAATCTAAGTATACCACGTCCACAGCTGTGCTGTTGTCTAAGTTCTTACTCACTTCTTCATAAAAACTAAACAAGTTTGACAAGATCTATTTCTCATGAGTCCATTCTGACTACTATTTATGAGTTCAGACCATGGCCACTTTAATCTCATTTATATTTTTACTTGAATACTATGATCATTTGTAATATAACAATTTAAAGGGTATCTCCACTCATATTAACAGATTTTGGGGAATTCTGTTTTATTGAAGAACGGGAGGTAAAGGAGCTCTGTCTTACCTCCCGTTCTTTAATAAAACCATCAGGATCCAGCAGAGAAGGTAAAGAACTTGTTTTATTGAAGAACGAGAGGTAAGACACAGCTCCTTTACCTCCCGTTCTTCAATTAAACTGAATTCCCCAAATCTGTTAATATGAGTGGAGATACCCTTTAATGTAATGTAAGGATGCCTAATGTAAAACCACTGAGAGGACTGCATGAGGTAATTTATGAGGTATATTGGTAAAGCTATCTAACAGTGGTAGAAAACCCATATTGTTAGACAAAGTCCATGATACCATTTACCCTACCTGTGTCTGGAAAGCCGCATAGCCATGACACAAGAAGGGATTCCCAGTAGCTGCCTTCAACACCTTGGCCTCTGTCCGGATGAGGTTGTTGAGTTCCGTCTGTGCCGTATGCCTTATCACTTTCACAGCCACGAGTTGTTTCTTGTCAGTTGCTGAAGCCAACATAACCTGGGTAAGAAAGGGAGGAATAGAAAATATCTTAGAACAATTATCTTTTGTTTACATAAAAATTACCAGGTTATTTCATTCATGAGGATCAGTTGCTTTTAATTTTTTTTCCAAGGATTGCATGTGCATTTCTGATACATTATACACATTGCAAATAGTAATATCATAAAATGTGCTTATGAATCAGTGTACGATTTAATCATACTTGATGAACACGTTTCTTTGTTCATCTTTAACTACTATAGGTAGTATTAGGTAAATAAAGGCACAAAGGCTCATACAGTTACCAGATATTCATTCAATCTATGGCAATATTAGGTGGTGAGGTTTTCTTTACCTTTTTACAGATCTGCCCTCAATAAAGTGTTACACCTCTACATTTTATCTTACAGTTCCTATACTTTATGTTTTATTCTAAACAGGTTTCAGTCCTAAAAAAAAACATCACTTACTTTGCCAAATGATCCTCGACCTAGAAGAGAATGGAAAGTGTAGTTAGTAACCACCTGGTGACGTGTATGTGTAGATCTTACGTACGGTCTCCGGTTGTCGCTCGCTGCTCCTGAAAGTAAAGAAATATTATTATTAACTCTATATACTGCAAACTGGATCTCATTTGAGTAAAAAAAAAATCACATTTTAAAAATATTGATGTCATCAGTGAACTTTTCCTTGAATTGTGGCTGCAGCAACACTAAACACAGAAATGCATGTGAAAAGCGCAGTGGTAATGCAGTGCATTTCCTGCTTATTTCTGTGCGTTTGCTATGGGATGTTCCAAAAATGCTGCTATACAAATTCCTGTGATCTACACCAAAAATGGTAGTCACATACATTCCTATTATGTATAAGTGTGGCCCAGGCCTTACGAGTTAATATATTTGATTATAAGTGTAAGAACTATTCCATCCCCACTTTGACATATCAAATGAACTTGTGATTATTATCCACAGATTTCACCTGTCAATTAATCAAATGCCCTTAGCAAAATCTAGTATAAATAACCACGTCCACAGCTGTGGCTGTTCCTAAGGTTCTTACTCACTTCTTCATAACAACCGAACCCCGTTTTTAACAAGATCTATTTCTCATGAGTCCATTCTGACTACTATTTCTGAGTTCGACCATGGCCACTTTAATCTCTTTTATTTTTATAATGAATCTAGTCATTTGGAATATAACATTAAAGGGTATCTCCACTCTATTAACAGATTTGGTGAATTCTGTTTTTATTGAAGAACGGGATTAAATGAGCTCTGTCTTACCTCCCGTTCTTTAAATAAACCATCATGATCCAGCATAGAAGGTAAGAACGTTTTTATTGAGAACGAGAGGTAAAACACACTCCTTTACCCTCCCTTTCTTCAGTAACGGAACTGCCCCCAACTTGTGTAATAATAGAGTGGAGATAGCCCTTTAAATGTAATGTAAGGTGGCCAAGTAGGAAACCACTGAGAACAAATGCATAGAGATTTTGAGGTAATTGGTAAAGCGAGCTAACATGGTAGAAAACCCATATTGTAGACCAATCCATGATACCATTTACCCTACCTGTGTCTGAAAGCCGCAGAGCCATACACAAGAAGGGATTCCCTACTGCCTTCAACAACCCGTTGTGCCTCTGTCCGGATGAGTTGTTTGAGTTCCGTCTGTGCCGTAGGCCTTATCACTTTCCACAGCCACGAGTTGTTTCTTGTCAGTTTGCTGAAGCCCCACATAACCTTGGTCGAAAGGGGAATAGAAATATCTAGAAACAATATCTTTTGTTTACATAAAAATTACCAGGTTATTTCATTCATGAGGATCAGTTCTTTTAATTTTTTTTCCAAGGATTGCATGTGCATTTCTGATACATTATACACATTGCAAAATAGTAATATCATAAAATGTGCTTATGAATCAGTGTACGATTTAATCATACTTGATGAACACGTTTCTTTGTTCATCTTTAAACTACTATAGGTAGTATTAGGTAATAAAGGCCAAAGGCTCATACAGTTACCAATCTTCATTCAATCTATGGCAATATTAGTGGTGAGGTTTTCTTTAACCTTTTTACAGATCTGCCCTCAATAAAGTGTTACACCTCTAATATTTTATCTTACAGTTCCTATACTTTATTTTTATTCTAAACAGGTTTCAGTCCTAAAAAAAAACATCACTTACTTTACTTTGCCAAATGATCCTCGACCTAGAAGGAATGGAAAGTGTAGTTAGTAACCAACCTGTGACGTGTAGTGTGTTAGATCTTCGTACGGTCTCCGTTTGTCGCTCGCTGCTCCTGAAAGTAAGAAATATTATTATTAACTCTATATACTGCAAACTGGATCTCATTGAGTAAAAAAAAAATCACATTTAAAAATATTGATGTCATCAGTGAACTTTTCCTTGAATTGTGGCTGCAGCACCACTAAACACAGAATGCATGTGAAAAGCGCAGTGGTAATGCAGTGCATTTCCTGCTTATTCTCTGTGCGTTTGCTATGGGATGTTCCCAAAAATGTCGCTATACAAATTCCCTGTGATCTACACAACAAAAAGGTAGTCACATACATTCCTATTATGTAGTATAAGTGTGGCCCAGGCCTTACGAGTTAATATATTTGATTAGTGTGGCCCAGGCCTTACGAGTTAAATATATTTGCATTATAAGTGTGGCCCCCGGCCTTACGAGTTAATATATTTGATTATAAGTGTGGGCTAGGCCTTACGAGTTAATATATTTCATTATGCTTTTAGGGAAAATTGTAATAGAAATCTTATTAATGATTGAACTTGCCTTAATTGTGCTACTTAACGTTCTACTTTACCATTCATATGGGAATCTTAATGGCTCAGTATTTAGCACTGAGTATGGACTTGACTATTAGCTACATATATTTTGTATGTACAAATGTCACTTGTATGGGTTCCTCTACAACTGTAACTTATTTAGATGATATTTTAATATTAATGATGAATCAAGGAAGGCCATAGAGTTGAACACAACCTTGCTATCTACCCCTGTTTAGCTGTTTGAGCATGAACATTATTTCTATTTTAATCAGAAATAGCACATCAACTGCACTTTCCTACACTTTAACCCCCAGTGAACAAGTAAATCCTCTATACATATAAACAACTAATATATATATACAAAAGTACAGCTACACGATATGTATTATAAAATAAAATACCCTAAGGTAATACCAACATCCAAATTGTCCTTAACCAAAAATAAGGACAATTTATACTCAACGTATATATCAATACTGTATAATATAGCAATGCATTAGAAATTATAGTCATTTATAATACATAATTATGCTTTATGACATTCATTCCCATACCTGAGGTCCCGGCTGAAAATCTTCTCCTTTTCTCCTCTCCTCCGCTCTCTTCTTCCTTCTCGTCTCCGATTCTCCTTCTCTTTAACTTCGTCTCCCCTCCCATCCTTAAACCTAAATAACAATAACTGCAAACAAGAACAATTTAAAATGCACTTATAAACTATAAACTTTTTCAAAACTTTTTGACTGTAAAAAATCACAGCTGCTCTGTTGACAAAGGTCCACAATAGCATAACTGTCAATTTTCAACTGTCATTTTTACCATGTGCACCCACATACTGTCATGTGACCATAGTGGCCAGTGCCAACAGAACTGACAGAACACAGGGGAAAATTTAAATGTAATTTTTCATGTCCTATGGAAGTTAAAGGTTAACTTAACTGTAAAATGTAACTTTTGAAAAATAAAAAGTACCTAAGATTGACCAAATTGACTTATATCAACCTTAATTGCAAAAATATACACACACACACACACACACATTTATATAATTTTTTTTTTTAATTACAATATACTACGGTTTGTAATGTAGCGATTAGGTTTGGCAGGATCATGGTGGCCTACTGGGTTAGCTCATGACACAGGTGCTTCAAAGACACAACTTTAACACAGAGAGCATTTAAACAAAGCAAAATAAACCAAGACCAAGTTGGCTTCGACTAACTAATACACAATGGTTATTCCACTCTATGGACTATAAATACATACACAGTTTTCACACATCTGTAATACTTAGATTTCCAGCAACCTCTCGCATGCAGTACAGCAGTGCTGCTCGCAGGCATTCACTCAAGGGACCCATAACCAGCCTTTACCACTATTGCATTTTTGTGCATTGCATTGTAGTGCGTTTTTTGTAATGCTCTGCTTTCTGCGGTTTATTGCAAAAACACACTCAATGGGGAAGAGGAAATAAAATATATAAAAACATGCAGTTTTATGCATTTTCATGGCATTTAACCCCAAAATGCTACATTCACACTACACAACAAAAAACCCATGGAAAAGTACAATAAATTGCGATTTAAAGCATTTTTGCAATGCGACTCTGCATCTGCAGTTGCATTTTTATGCGTTTGTTGTGTTTTTTTTATGCAGAGCATTTTAGTGAATTTATTTTTGCAATGCTTCATGTTCTTTTCTAACAAACCATTCTGACAAAACTTTCTTACAGCTCATTAAAGTGTTTTATACATTATAAAATAAACAGGGAGATTCAATAAAAGTCCTTATCGTTTAAAATGCTACTAATTTTGCCCCAACCAATCAGATCTTATTTAACATTTGAAAGCTAACATCTGATTGGTTGGGGCAAAATTAGCACCATTTTAAACGATAAGAACTTTTATTGAATAACCCTAAAAGTGTTTTATAAATTACTCTTTACCTTCCTCCAACTTTAAAATATAAGAGTTTGGCCATATTCAGAAAGGAGAGGAAATCTTTTTCGGAACCTTCTGCCTTTGAGGTAGAATTGTTGCTGAATTTATAAAAAGACATATTTACAAAGCATCCTGGCGGCAAGTAGCAACATTTCATCATAGGTCATAAATGTTAGTCCAAAAAAACATCAGCAACGAATACAAACACTTTTCTCAGGCTATGATAATAGTTTTTAGCACATTTACTGTAGTTATGATAAGAATTTGGACATCTCCCATCATGACAGGAAATATTTGAATCAAAGTCCAACTCTTTTTTAGACCTTTATTCTGGACAATAACACCAAAGTATCATAGGATTTATTTTTTTTAACAATGTAAAATGCATTACTGTAATAGTGCAGAAATAAACACATACAAAGACACAGTCTTGCAGAAATGCTCACAAATATAAAGGGTTAACAAGTTGCTTCCTAAATACATATGAAAGGGTTAACACCTTCCCCCACTCTGTTTAAGCAGTAAAATCTGCTAATAATATTCACTGCTATCTCTGATGACTGGCTGGGAGACACTGGCAGGTGGGGACTCTAAGTTCAACTGTTAAATGCAGCTTAGCATAAGGGGAGTGGAAAACAAACACAAGGTAGCTAGTTAGCATGTGCAGAAAGAATTTTGGTACCTGGACCACCAGGAAGAGGCAACACTAGAAGCCAGCCGTGACATCATAGATTGCCAGTACTCAGAAATGTTCTATAAATGATTTCTACAATAAGAAGTTGTATTCAGAGGTGAGAGACAAATGGTTTTACAAAGTGACAGTTGCCTTTGTACTTTGGGTTTAGTTCTCCTTTAACATATCATAATAGGTTGTTCTAATCCTAAGGTTTCTTTTAGCTCCAGATAGTTTTATTTACCCTAAAGAGGATCCCTTCTTTTTCTTTCTGACACCTTTGGCACCGCTGTCCGCTGTTTAAAAGCAAAAAAAAATTTTTTTAATGATTTTCTTTAAACTGGAAATGGTATAGTTAACTTTTTTTACAACTACCTTCAGCTGAGGCATAATTAGAGAACAAGTAGGACAACAATTTAATTGAAGATTTTTGATAAAGCTGAACAACACATTCATTTAAAGGGTCTTTATTCTTGTCTAGCCAGCCAGAGATGTTGTAATCCACAGTACCAGCATAATGTGCCAGAGAGAAATGGGCTTCGGCCTTTCCTTTGACTATCTTGGGCTTCTCAAAGTTTTTGCACTTGCCCAAATGTTGTTCATAAAGTTTGTTCTTGAAGGAGGTGTCAGTGGCCTTGGGAAACATGCCCTCCTCTTCAAGTATAGAAAAGATCCCCATTGGCTGAAAAAATATATGCAAATTATGCATGACTCATAACAATCATTTATTGAATAAGTTGTGATGTGTACATTTTTATGGTTTACCAACCTTCTCAATCAGTTCAATGCAGGCAGCCATATCCATTCCAAAGTCAATGAACTCCCAGTTAATGCCTTCTTTCTTGTATTCCTCTTGTTCCTGGACAAACATGTTAAGCTGTTTTTTTTTTTAAATCTTTACATATATTTTCCCAACAGAATTCAAACACTGAATTAAATGTAAACTTACATCAAAAATGTCAAACCCTGCAATATCCAACACACCGATAAACCACTGTCTTGGTTGTTTGGTATCAAGCTGTTAATACATATAACCATCCACAAAAACAGCTTTTCATACACAGATTTGGTCAGTGCACTCACTGCATTGTAGACCTGAAAAGCAAAACATATTCTTTATATTCCGAATTTCACAGGGAGATAATAACATTACTGTTATTATCTGTTACAGTTACTGTACTGTCACATTCCTGAAAATCTCCACTTTTCTAATGAGAGGAATAAAAGTATGGGACAATAAGATACTGCGGATTTACTTTACAACTCCCCCACTTTGCCACTGACCATAAAATTGTGGTTTAGGTAAAAGTCCTTCTTAATATTTTTCCAAAGAAAATGTAGCACTTTATACACAATATTGTTTATTCTGTTAGTAAAGTATTTAAATGCATAAACTGTACATGAGCTGTGCACACCTACCCATCATTTATTGTATGAAAGGAACTGGTAAACTAATTTTTTACCTGATGAACTACATGTCCCAAGAGGCTCTGCAACAGGAAGTCTATGAAGAAAGCCAATTGGGAGTAATCTCAGGCAAGACAGGAAAAGGAGGGCATTCCAGTTTGGTACTGTTCAGGAGGAGAGCTGCCACATGTTGCAGAGGCTTTTGTACAGGCCTTGATCTATTCTGAACTGGATGAGGTGCTTGCAGAACTTTACCTGTAGTGCATGCTGTGGATCTGGAGCCTGGTGTCCTTTGAATATCAGTAAGGTGACTTTGGATTTGTGTGGGGAACAGGCCACTAGTTCAAGGTGATCACCCATCACTGATCAATCTGACTGTCAGACTGTGCACCCTTACCAGAGGAAACCCCTGTGTAATCAACCAGTTATTCCTCTAATTAAAGTACCCTGTCTATACTGGCTTGCAGTGGGACATCCAAAGGAGATACTATTTTTATCACTACTAACAGTAAACTTAACAAAGCAAGTTTAAACCCTGCTAAGGATAAATTACAGACTGCAGGATTATATTAAGTTTATCTGCAACAGTTACCCACTCTGCTCATTTGGAATATAAGAGTGACAGATAACTTCTACTATTCCATCAGAACTGTGCTCTCAACACAACAGTTAAAATACTTGCAGTTAATATATTTTACAAAAATAGGTTGTATACAAACAAACTGTAACTTGAATATTAAGATATGTATATTAAGGTAACAAAGTTTGCATAATTGTTCATTGTTGCTGTCATTGTATTATGTTTTCTGCCAGATTCAGAAAATTAAATCTGGACCTTTTGGTTGCTATCTTTGTGCTGGTGTCTATTAACTGGGATCATAGGGGTGTCACTGGGGCAACACAGTATACCTGCAACTAATAATCTTGAGCCACACCCAAGGGTGGGCTACAACAACTTTTACAACGATTCCTTATCGATCCATCTACTTGCAAGTTCCATGAAGAACCCAATTTCTGAAGAAATCAATGGCCCTTTTATTGTTTAAGTGTTGGAGGGCCATATTTAAAATCTTGCGATACCGTTGGTTTTCGTTACTGTATGTCCGTGGCAGTAGTATACCATAACATGCGGTAATAAACTACCATAATGATATTCTACGGGCGGTCGTACATTTACAAGATTTATGATAGTGATCATAAATTGATGATCGCCATAACGATTGCTAAAGAAGGCGATACCACACCTTTATAAATATGGCCCGTAGTGTGAAGGTCTCTAGCTTTCTCTGTCAGCTGTAGCAATATTAGTGGAAAGTGTAGCTTCTTTAAGGGGAATGTTGGAGGGTAGGAAGAGTGTGTTTTATAGGAACCACATTATGCAGGACTGTAGGGGTAGGATTGTGAAGTGAACCTGAACTTAGCACCAGCTCTGTGCAATGCATTTCTCATCAGTGTACCTTATTAAAGGGAATGATGGAGGGTAGGAAGAGTGTGTTTTTATAGAAACAACATAGCGCAGAACTGTAGGGGGAGGATAATGAAGCAAACGTGATCTTAGCACCAGCTCTGTGCAATGTATTTCTCATCAGTGTACCTTATTAAAGGGAATGTTGGAGGGTAGGAAGAGCGTGTTTTTAATTCAGCTGTCTGTATAAAAACAACAAACTGTAGTACAGAGCTAAGCTAAGAAATGTATTAGCACAGCTCTGTGCAATGCATTTCTCTGTGTAAGATCAGGGTCATTATAGTATCCTCCACCTGCAGCACTGCACTATGCTCTATAAGTGTACATATTAAAGGGGAATGTTGGAGGGTATGCCATCTGCAGCTCTGCATCATGTTGTTTATATAAATGTACATATTAATAGGAATTATTCGAGAGAATGCCAATTAAAGGGGCACTGTTAGAGGGAACGCAAACATGTTCTATAAAATTAATGCAGCAGGAGAGCTCTTCCAACTAGGATTCCCACCTTTGCCTTTAAGACCCGAACACATTTACAGGCCTATGTATTAAAAGTTCTTATCATTAAAAATGGTGCAAATTTTGCCCCAACCAATCAGATTTTAGCATAAGAACTTTAATGACATAAACCTGATAATATCTACACAACAAAAGGTTGTTAGTATTTTCTTTAGAAGCATGATGCAGGCATGATGCACTGCAACACGTATATTTAATACTTGTTTGGGTCTTAAAGGCAAAGGTGGCCTTTGCCTTTACACTACTTCCAAAACTACTTCCAGACTTCAGCATTCCCCTTTGAAATGCATTGCACAGAGCTGTGCTGAAGATGTTCACATCAATATGCTGCACCTGCAGCTCTGAGCTGTTTTGTTTTTATAATTGTACCTTGTAAAGTGGTCAGCTCAATTCTACTGGGGTTGCCACCTTTCCCTTAAAGACTCAAACACTTTAGGGCTAGCTTCCACTAGCATGTTTTCAATTGCGGTTTGCGATCCGATTGTACTAGTGGGAGTGCAGGCATGAAATAGCCTATGGGACCGGCCCCACTACATGCGATGCATTTCCGTGTGCTATTGGAGTGCATGCGATCACCATTTTTTTGTCTGTATTGCATACGCTCTGCTAGGGTCCAATGGTGGAAGCGCAATGCCCATGCACGGAAGCGAGCACAATCGCGCATTATTGCAACCGTGCGTCCTCTCTTGCACTTAGGTTGGGTCACAGCCTCAGGAAATTGCTAAGTTCCATTGCATTAAATACATGCTGTATGGCTAGGGTTTCCAGATCAGTGAAAAATCAGAGGACACCTATTAAAATCACATGTAGCAAGGCTGCGTCAGCAGTAATGCAGTTTTAATGCAATCAATGCAGCCCTGCTAACTGCAATAATTAAGAGCGTCCTACAATCAGCAGGTGATCTGGAAACCCTATGTATGGCTAAACTGAAATCAATGCAGCTTGCATTACACTTCTAAGGGCTAGGCCACACAAGCGCGTTTTTCAGTTTTCCAATTGTATTGAAATCGCAGCCATGCACCAAAATCTTGCTATTTCAGGTGTGTTGCGATTCACGCATGTGTCAGCAATTTCGTAACGCATGTGTTTTTTGTGTAATCATATGCTTTTTCATAATGACAATGGAAAAATTGCGAGCCCAAACGCATGTAAAATCGTGTGCGATTCAGGTGTGTTGCAGTGTGGCCGTGCCCTAAATGTACATTTCAGCAA
This sequence comes from Hymenochirus boettgeri, assembly GCA_019447015.1. Lineage (NCBI taxonomy): Eukaryota > Metazoa > Chordata > Amphibia > Anura > Pipidae > Hymenochirus > Hymenochirus boettgeri. The sequence goes on from CM033469.1 coordinate 227,951,864, forward strand.
TACACACACTAATATAAATGGCACAGTGCAGAAATAAACACATACAAAGACACAGTCTTGCAGAAATGCTCACAAATATAAAGGGTTAACAAGTTGCTTCCTAAATACATATGAAAGGGTTAACACTTCCCCACTCTGTTTAAGCAGAAAATCTGCTAATAATATTCACTGCTATCTCTGAGTGCTGGCTGGAGACAACTGGCAGGTGGGGACTCTAAGTTCAACTGTTAAATGCAGCTTAGCATAAGGGGAGTGGGAAAAACAAAACAAGGTAGCTAGTTAGCATGTGCAGAAGAATTTTGGTACCTGGACCACCAGGAAGAGGCAACACTAGAAGCGCGTGACATCATAGATTGCCAGTACTCAGAAATGTTCTATAAATGATTTCTACAATGAAGTGATTCAGAGTGAGAGACAAATGGTTTTACAAAGTGACAGTTGCCTTTGTATTTGGGTTTAGTTCTCCTTTAACTAATCTAATAGGTTGTTCAATCCAAGGTTTCTTTTAGCTCAGATAGTTTTATTTACCCTAAAGAGGATCTTCTTTTTCTTTCGACACCTTTGGCACCGCTGTCCGCTGTTTAAAAGCAAAAAAAAATTTTTTTAATGATTTTCTTTAAACTGGAAATGATATAGTTAACTTTTTTTACAACTACCTTCAGCTGAGGCATAATTAGAGCAAGTAGGACAACAATTTCAATGAAGATTTTTGATAAAGCTGAACAAACATTCATTTAAAGGGTTTTATTCTTGTCAGCCAGCCAGAGATGTTGTAATCCACAGTACCAGCATAATGTCCAGAGAGAAATGGGCTTCGGCCTTTCCTTTGACTATCTTGGGCTTCTCAAAGTTTTTGCACTTGCCCAAATGTTGTTCATAAAGTTTGTTCTTGAAGGAGGTGTCAGTGGCCTTGGGAAACATGCCTCCTCTTCAGTATAGAAAGACCATTGGCTGAAAAAATATATGCACAAATGCATGACTCATAACATCATTTATTGAATAAGATGTGAGTGTACATTTTTATGGTTTACCAACCTTCTCAATCAGTTCAATGCAGGCAGCCAATCCATTCCAAAGTCAATGAACTCCCAGTTAATGCCTTCTTTCTGTATTCCTCTTGTTCCTGAAGAATGCAATCATGTGAATTAAAGCTGTTTTTTTTTTAAATCTTTACATATATTTTCCCAACAATTCAAACACTGAATTAAATGTAAACTTACATCAAAATGTCAAACCCTGCAATATCCAACCACACGATAAACCACTGTCTTGGTTGTTTGGTATCAAGCTGTTAATACATATAACCATCCCCAAAAACAGCTTTCATACACAGATTTGGTCAGTGCACTCACTGCATTGTAGACCTGAAAAGCAAAACATATTCTTTATATTCGAATTTCACAGGGAGATAATAACATTACTGTTATTATCTGTACAGTTACTGTACTGTCACATTCCTGAAATCTCCACTTTTCTAATGAGAGGAATAAAAGTAGGGACAATAAGTAACTGGGATTTACTTTACAACTCCCCACTTTGCCACGACCATAAAATTGTGGTTTAGGTAAAAGTCCTTTTATATTTTTCCAAAGAAAATGTAGCACTTTATACACAATATTGTTTATTCTGTTAGTAAAGTATTTAAATGCATAAACTGTAACTGAGCTGTGCACACCTACCCATCATTTATTGTATGAAAGGAACTGGTAAACTAATTTTTTACCTGATGAACTACATGTCCCAAGAGGCTCTGCAACAGGAGTCTATGAAGAAAGCCAATTGGGAGTAATCTCAGGCAAGACAGGAAAAGGAGGGCATTCCAGTTTGGTAATGTTCAGGAGGAGAGCTGCCACATGTTGCAGAGGCTTTTGTACAGGCCTTGATCTATTTGAACTGGATGAGGTGCTTGCAGAACTTTTACCTGTAGTGCATGTGTGGATTGGAGCCTGGTGTCCTTTGAATATCAGTAAGGTGACTTTGGATTTGTGTGGGGAACAGGCCACTAGTTCAAGGTGATCACCCATCACTGATCAATCTGACTGTCAGACTGTGCACCCTTACCAGAGGAAACCCCTGTGTAATCAACCCGTTATTCCTCTAATTAAAGTACCCTGTCTATACTGGCTTGCAGGGGACATCCAAAGGAGATACATTTTATCAATACTAACAGTAAAACTTAACAAAGCAAGTTTAAACCCTGCTAAGGATAAATTACAGACTGCAGGATTATATTAAGTTTATCTGCAACAGTGTACCCACTCTGCTCATTTGGAATATAAGAGTGACAGATAACTTCTACTATTCCATCAGAACTGTGCTCTCAACACAACAGTTAAAATACCTGCAGTTAATATATTTACAAAAAATAGGTTGTATACAAACAACTGTAACTTGAATATTAAGATATGTATATAAGGTAACAAAGTTTGCATAATTGTGTCATGTTGCTGTCATTGTATTATGTTTTCTGCCAGATTCAGAAAATTAAATCTGGACCTTTTGGTTGCTATCTTTGTGCTGGTGTCTATTAACTGGGATCATAGGGGTGTACGGGGCAACACAGTATACCTGCAACTAATAATCTTGAGCCACACCCAAGGGTGGGCTACATTTGGGGGCTCGTCCGGGATGCTATCCCTGCCCACTAGCAGTGACCCGCCCCCTTCCTCCTTCACAAAATAAAGTTAATAGGAAAGAAGTCAGAAAACATTATGGACCCCCCGTCAGTCACGGTATGGGGCCATACCCTAAACCTTAACCCTGCACAATGCCTGGCATTGATTCTTCCAACAGAGGATCTCACTAATAGACAGATTTATCAGTTAATGGATGAATTCATCCCCAAGGGCCGTTGTTTTATAAGAACAGCAAAGAGTGATGTGATCACTACACAAATATTTTGCTAGAGTGGGATTCTCCAGTCACAAGTCTAGATGTTCCCTCTATCATAGAGTTCGGTAAAGAGGGTCACAAAGCCAACTAGTTCTTCCAAGGTGTGGGCCATCTACAAGAGTGTCCTGTAGAATCAAAGAGGCAAAGCTACCCTCAACTTCCATAGTTGCCGGCCTGATTTCAATCACTGTCTGGGCAGCCTAGTGGGGAAGTGCACCAAGTACAGTTCACCCTATACTGGATTTGGCTATCGTAATACCGTTCTTCTCAGGAATTGAACCTGTACCTATAGGAGAAGATGACTATGAATCCTGGATGGAGCAGGCAATGCAAGCTAAGATGAATGGGACATTCCTGAAATTAAAAAAAGCAAAGACTATCTGAGAGTTTGAGGGAGCAAGCAGATACAGTTCGCAATTAAAGTACGCAAACAATATTGCACTGCGGATAACTACCTAGAAGCCTTGCAAGATGTGTTGGTAGAACTGAGAAAGCAGCTGATCTACTTTACCAGTTCGACATACCTACAGGAACCTGGAGAAAAACTGTCTGATTATATACGTCGTTTAGATAAGATACTCCACAGATATTGTTAAAAAAGGGTTGGATCCCAAAAGGTGGACAAGGTAAGAGTGAATAAATTTGCAGGGAGCTCAACCCCTTGACCCTATTATGCTAAAGCTCGAATGAAGGGGGAGGGTGAAACGCTTATGTAAATCAGCTAATAAAAGAAGTCAGAGAAGAGGAAGCTAGATTAGAGGAAAAGGGGCTACTGGAAGTGTCAGCTCTGGTCATACAGTCACAGTTGGTGCTGTACATCCTCAGGAACCCAGCCAGGAGATGCTCTCGATAAGGGAGCAGGTGGAAATGTTAACGGAGTTGGTGACACAATTGTCTCAAACCGGTTGTCTACCTTAGAAGAAGCTAGATCTATGTTTAATTCAACTGCTACAAAGAGAACTGCTGCCAACCCAGCCACCAATTCAGAAAACCCAGTGATATGCTACAAGTGTGGCGATGTAGGGCACTACAGAATTCGTTGTGAGAATCAACCAAACCCCGACAGAGTAATTGAAAATTATCCAAACAACTGAATGCTGAGAAGAAAAAAGGCAAAGGGAACTTCAGAGGGCCCCAGTGAAGGAGCCAGCTGTGTGCCGTACAGTAAACGCTCCAAAGGACCCATAGGGGTGCACAAAATAAGCTAGGCAGAGCCAGAAGCCAAGAAAGATGAGCATCACAAGTTAAAACCATTTATCCCCATATTTTACAAAAGGGCAGAAGTCAGAAGCTTTCATACACCAGGGTGTTAATGCCAGAAAAGTTACTCTGGAGATTTAAAGAATGCCCCTTCTGAATGAGCAAGCTAACGAGACAGAAACACAGTTGTATTCAAAGACAAAGCTTCCTAATGGTCTTGTAGGGGACCACCCCAGTTGTGCCATACAAGTTAAGGCATCTACTCTACAGCACTACTAGATACCGGAGCCCAGGTTACACTCCTGTATCGAGATTTTTACCAGACAATATCGTTCACATCACCTTTATAAAGATGACACAGTTAGAAATATGGGGTCTCAGCAATACCAAATTTCCTATGATGGGTACATCACGGTTAGTTAGAGTTTTCACCTAAAGTGACAGGATCCAAAGAGGTATTTGAGGCACTGGCTGTAGTATGCCCCAGACTCCGGAGCCCAAGAATACTCTGTGGTGTAGGAACAAAACTGACCTGGTAAGGCGAATGTTAACCCCTCATCTAGGATTGAGGATAAACAGAAAATCTCCATTCATCTCTTGCTGCAGCCAGTCTTGCTCTCTAGCACAACAGACCGAAATTCCTCCCGGAAATTGGAAATGTGTGGTTTCTACAGACAAAGAACGTTGATACCCCCTGGAAAAATAACTTGTATGAAGGCCAGGGTAAAAATATGCTGTAAAAATGCTGAAACACATTGATGATTGAAAGTGGACCAGGGGTAGGCCTCCCTTCTGGTGTGGAACTGATTCCTGAAACATTACCTATAGACTGTCTTAAGCATAATCAGGTTAATGTGACAATGGGTTAAAAAATACTAGCAGTAAGCCGCAATTCTACCTCCGCATCACTATTAGGAAAAGTCTATTCAGCTAATCCTGTTCCGGCAGCTAACATGGTAAGAGACAAGTAGAAAGCCACAAAATCACATGCTGAACTGTATAACCTCAACAACCCTCTTATTCCCATGAATGGAGAATCCGTTTATGTAATCACTGAAAGCTTACAACCATATTTTTCCACCAGTGATGTTGAAATGGGATGCTCCACGACCACCCAGCATACTATCCGTCTTAGAGAAGACAACCTTTTCGGGAAAGATCCCGCCGTATTGCTCCAGGTGACTTAGAGGATCTTCGGAAACACCTGGAGGAGCTCAAAACCGCTGGAATCATTAAAGAATCCCGAAGTCCTTATGCATCCCCAATAGTGGTGGTAGCAAGAAGAATGGGTCAATCCGAATGTGTGTGGATTATCGCACCCTGAATCAGCGCACATCCAGAACAATATACCACTCCCAGAGTTGATGATGTCCTTAATGTTTGGTAGGGAGTAAGTGGTTTAGGGTGTTGACTTGCGAAGTGGATACTATCAGATCCCTATGCACCCAGAGGATAAGGAAAAAACTGCATTTATATGTCCTTTAGGGTTCTATGAATTAATAGGATGCCCCAAGGCCTCTGTGGAGCCCCAGCCACATTTCAACGCCTCACGGAGCGTACAGTAGGTGATATGCATCTACTTGAAGTACTGGTGTATCTTGATGACCTGATAGTCTTTGGAAAGACACTGGAAGAACATGAAGAGAGATTGCTGAAGGTACTGGATCGGTTAGAGAAAGAAGGCCTTAGTTGTCTCCAGAAAAGTGTCAATTCGTCAGCCATCGCGTTAGTTATGTGGGGCATATCGTCTCATCACAAGGTATAGCTACTGACCCAAGCAAAATCGAAGCTGTATCTTCCGGCCAAAGCCCAGAACGGTCACAACTTCGATCGTTCCTGGGATTCTGTGGGTATTATAGGAGGTTCGTAAAAGGATTTTCTAAAGTAGCTCGACCTCTGAACCAGCTACTTCAGAATGACTTGATGTAGGAGAATCAGATGATAACTTCCGACTAAGATGTCTATGAGCCAGAGATGGGCCAGAGAGTCATAGAAGACAGATGGTCTAAGGAATGTGACCAAGTTTGACCACTAAGATATTGTCCACTCATGCACCGGTACTAGCCTATGCAGATACAACAAGCCTTTACACTGAACCTTATGCCAGCAGAGAAGGTCTTGGTGGGGTCTATATCAAGAACACAACAATGGTTAAGGCCAGTAGCTTACATCACGCAGAAGCCTTTCACACCACGGAAAAAAATTACCCTGCTCACAAACTTGAATTCCTTGCTCTAAATGGTCAGTGGTAGATAATTGCATGATTACCTATATGGGCAGAGTTGAAGTGAGACCGACAACAAACCACTGACTTATGTATTGACTACTGCAAAACTGGATGCTACTGGACATAGATGGCTAGCTGCATTAGCACACTATAAGTTTAGTCTAAGATACCGTCCAGGCCAAATAATAGGGAGCTGATGGACTGTCCAGAAGGCCTCATGGAGAATTACATCCAGATGATGAAGGATGAGATTCCAGCTCTGGGGTGAGAACAATGTGTCAAGGTGTAACTTGGAGACTTCAAAAAAGGAAGTTTGGCAGAGGAAATTGGTACAATTGCTGAAGGTATTCCCCCGCTTTACTGTAATGGTACTTCGTGTTGAAACATCAACCATGCCATATTTTAGACAAGGAGACCTCAAGAGAGATCAAAGTGAGGATCCTCTCTGCGGCTGGCTGTGGAGGCCTTGAGGAAGCAGCACACAGAGATACTCCGTAGTAGTGGCATCCATTAGCAAGGCTGCTTCTTAAAGAGTGGGATCGACTGCACTTAAGCCATGGTTTAGTGTACAGAAGAGCCCCAAGTGCAACAAACACAGAGAAATGGAATTGATGCTACCACTGAAACACAAGAAAACTGTCCTCACTGCTTTGCATGATGAGCATGGTCATTTGGGTTATGAAAAAACTCTAGGACTTGTGAGGGACCGGTTTTACTGGCCATGTAGAAGCAAGATGTAGGGATTACTGCCATTCCTGTCTTAGATGTATATAAAGAGAAATTGCCAACAAGGCTGCTCCCTAGGCCACATGGAGAGTCAAGGCCTATGGATTTAGTGTGCATTGACTTTCTGTCTATTGATCAGATGAGGTGGCATCAGCAATGTATTGGTGGTGACAGACCATTTTACCAGGTATGCTCAAGCATTTCCCACCGGGATCAGCGAGCAATTACAGTGTCTAAAGTCTTAGTGGAGGTTTTTTTATTCATTATGGTTCCCTAAAAGAGTTCATTCTGATCAAGGTAGAGATTTTGAAAGCAGCTAATACATGACCTTTTAGCAATGCTAGGAGTCCAGAAATCCAGAACTACCCCATACCACCCACAGGGGGACCCTCAACCTGAACGTTTCAATAGGACTCTGCTTGACATGTTGGGTACTCTGCCTAATGAAAAAAAAACCCCACTGGAGTAGCTATATTTTACAGTTATTCACGCTACAATAGCACAAGAATGATGCCACGGATACTCACCCTACTTCTTAATGTTCGGACGTGAAGCTAGTTACCAATTGATCTGGCTTTTGGGGTCACAGCTGATGATACCCCAGTCAAATCCCATCAAAGCTATGTAGAGAGATTGCAAACAAGCCTACAGCAATCCTACACAATGGCTCAAAGAGCAGCTGGGAAGAAAAATTTGCAAAATAAATCTCGATATGATAAAAAAGTGAAACTTCATGATTACAGCCAGGAGATCGTGTCCTTTTGAGAAACCTGGGAGTCCCAGGAAAACATAAGCTAAGTGATAGGTGGGGATCACAACTATATATAGTTTGCTCCCAGCTACCAAACCTTCCAGTATACAAACTTCGTCCAGAAGGGAGAGATGGTCCTAAAAGACCTGGCACAGAAATCACATCATGCCTTTAGGGGAAGTGTCATGGGCTACCAAACATAAACAGCCAATGAGTCAATGCCATTCTAAACCACGGAGGTCCAGGAGGCTACAAAGGCAAATTACTTCAACCCCAAATCTATAGATCCTGATGAGCCAAGTGAAGACGAAAATGAAGATGGCTGGGGGTTAGATTATATTTTTTCAGATTGTGCATCAAAGGGAGCTATTCCTGAGACTGCTAGTGACCTGAATGCCGATGCACTGAATTGTTTCCAATACAACAGAGTTATTAGAAGAAACTTTAGAGGCTTCACAATTATTCTCACAGCACACTGGAGAATGAACCTTTCATTCCCACAGTGATGGAACCTATTGTTGCACCACCTATAAATGATTCTAGTTCAGATAATCAAATGAAACCATCTCTTCAGAAACAAGCCAAAATATAAGAGACTGAATGATACGCAATTAGTTAACATGAGAGAGCCCAGGAAATAAGACCCCCTCAAAGATTGAACTATAATTGTTGGGCAAAAGCAGTGAAGAGACTGTTCTAGCATCCCATAGATTGGTTCGTGTCACCCACAATTCTTTAGTCACAGAACAAAACCCTAGTGACACCCTGACCCAGGCTCATATGTGTAATGTACCTACCAAGTGTAAAATTAGTATATGACGTATATTTTATAATATCTAGTATTTGAAACTGTTACTGCTATGCTAGTCTTGCGAGGGCTCAAGAGTTCAGTGGGGGGAGAGTGTAGCACTTATACACAATATTGTTTATTCTGTTAGTAAAGTATTTAAATGCATAAACTGTACATGAGCTGTGCACACCTACCCATCATTTATTGTATGAAAGGAACTGGTAAACTAATTTTTTACCTGATGAAATACATGTCCCAAGAGGCTCTGCAACAGGAAGTCTATGAAGAAAGCCAATTGGGAGTAATCTCAGGCAAGACAGGAAAAGGAGGGCATTCCAGTTTGGTACTGTTCAGGAGGAGATGGCCACATGTTGCAGAGGCTTTTGTACAGGCCTTGATCTATTCTGAACTGGATGAGGTGCTTGCAAACTTCACCTGTAGTGCATGCTGTGGATCTGGAGCCTGGTGTCCTTTGAATATCAGTAAGGCGAATTTGGATTTGTGTGGGGAACAGGCCACTAGTTCAAGGTGATCACCCATCACTGATCAATCGACTGTCAGACTGTGCACCCTTACCAGAGGAAACCCTGTGTAATCAACCATTATTCCTCTAATTAAAGACCCTGTCTATACTGGCTTGCAGTGGGACATCCAAAGGAGATACTATTTTATCACTACTAACAGTAAACTTAACAAAGCAAGTTTAAACCCGCTAAGGATAAATTACAGACTGCAGGATTATATTAAGTTATCTGCAACAGTTACCCACTCTGCTCATTGGAATAAGAGTGACAGATAACTTCTACTATTCCATCAGAACTGTGCTCTCAACACAACAGTTAAAATTGCAGTTATATTTACAAAATAGGTTGTATACAAACAAACTGTAACTTGAATATTAAGATAGTATATTAAGGTAACAAAGTTTGCAATTGTTCATTGTTGCTGTCATTGTATATGTTTTCTGCCAGATTCAGAAAATTAAATCTGGACCTTTTGGTTGTTTGTGCTGGTGTCTATTAACTGGGATCATGGGGTGTCACTGGGGCAACACAGTATACCTGCAATAATAATCTTGAGCCACACCCAAGGGGGGGCACAACAACTTTTACAACGATTCCTTATCGATCCATCTACTTGCAAGTTCCATGAAGAACCCAATGTCTGAAGAAATCAATGGCCATTTTTCTTACAATGCCACACCTATGGTAATTTAACCCCTCTCGAGGATGTGAGGGCATGTGTCATTTCTTCTTTCCATGAAAAAATAGCAATGGCTCCTGCCTCAACCTTTGAATTAGGAAACCTGGTGATTTCTTTAGATATCGGAGCTCCGACTTTATGGAAGGTGAAAGTAGAAGCCTCGCCGAGGGAGCATTTTAAAGATAATACATAAGCCTTCTGTGTTCCCTTTTAACCTCTACTAGATAAAATTATGCAAAAACCTAATATACAAATTAATAGAATAGAACCATTTGACCTTTGGTGACAATTTCAGTTCCAACCTTTACCCTTGGGTAGCAAAAAGATTTAATAGAGTAAATCAATAAAAAGGACAGCTACGCAGTGAAAACTTTTATAGAGTAAATCAATAAAAAGGACAGCTACGCAGTGAAAACTAAATTATGGTTTTGGTATTCTCTGGGATTCTTTATGATGCAGTAACCTCAATCTGGGACTGTTTATAAACTGACCTATGTGAAGACACACTGCTTGTAGAACTGTGGTAGAGGACGGGGGAAGATTTACTGTGAGACAGGCATGGATCCAATAATAATAACAATCTGAAGCAAACCTAAATATAGGGACTTAGTGGTTTAGGCCCTCATCCTGGTTATTGGGGGTGGTAGGGTGCTTGGGGGGGTTTAAGTACTTTTTATTTATTCTTTAAGAGCCAATCATTTTAGCAACAAAAAGCAAAACAACAAACCGTCTGTTCCTTCAGGTGTGGCCTGTTACTCTCTTTGTTTCTGCTTGAATTTCATATTCCCATGGTGCATAACAGCGCAGAGCAATTTGTAGATACCAACTCTTTAATCTTGATTGAAACCCAAGAGAAAGAATAAAGATAAAAACTATGACGTTTCCTAATCGAAGAGTAATGGTGGCTATGGGTGCAAAATCACAATCATACATTATGGGGATAATTCGATATTTAATGACCATTGGATCACGTGTAGCCCATAACTTATTTTCTTAATTAGACATGCTGGAAAATTTCCTTACATGTATGACCCGCTTGAGTAAAAGACTTACTAGCTGGAAAAATGGAAACTAATTTGGCTATATCTTACAATAGGGGTGCCTAAGCCTAAATACATGTCATAAGAAAAGCCCTCCAAAAATGTGGATCCATTGTACTCAATTGGGGAGATTCACCCAAAGCCACAGCTGCTCTGGATAAATCTCCTGGAAGAGATTCATCTTGGTAAATATAAATCCACGTAAGTATTTAGCACCAGATAGTAGCTGGCTTAATATGCTTATGCTTGCACTCTCTAGTGATACCCGCACAGCTGTAGCAAACTAGGGGTTTAAGTCACGCAAAAGATTGTGAATCAGTTAGCCTGACTTTCACATCTTCCCAAAGCGGCTAGCAGTGGAAAGGGATAAGCGTGTTTTATCCAAGTGTGGGAACAGCTATCCAATAAGCTACTTTGTATCTCCATTTGCTAAAGTGGGAGTGAGTGTATTTCATACAGATGCATCTTTGGTTATGTTTTAGCCTGAACTTTTCCTATAATTTCCTATAATTTGAATCATAACATAATGATCCTACCTTCATGCTGTTGCTTTGTTCTTTCTTTTTCCTGATTCCCCATTTGCTGCAACTGTTGCAAAGTACTGTATGACACGCTTTGTGTTGACAGTCTTTCCTGCACTGGATTCTCCGCTAGTGACAAGAAATAAAAAATTTAACATGTGAGTCAATGTCTGACAATCTGATCAGGACAGACTGGTTTTCACGATCTGCGTAAAAAAAAGTGAATGTTTTATTTTAGAATTTATTTTGGCATAACAATTTCCCCATGCAATCCCTGCCCAGGGCCCAGCCAAGTGAAGTGAGTGGGGCCCCTGTTCATGCTCAACTGCAATTGCCAATCATACCTGTGCACATAACAGAGCACTGCCAGAGTGGCTGGAGGGGGCCCATCCTCCCTGATGGGGGCCTGCTCGTTATGGTAATTTTAGCTTAAGCTGGGTACACACAGTACAGATTTTTGAAAAATGACAGACAGCATCTTGCACATCCAGTCATTTTTCAAAGATCTGCATACACACAGTCCCGAGCATTCTCCCTATAGGATAACGCTCAGGACTGTGTGTTTCCCTCGCCCACAGCAGACTCCCCTATACAAAGTTACCTTGACCGAGGGAAATTTACTGACTTTTCCGAACGAGCAATTGGCCTTCCCAAACGTTTGTCGGAAAAGCGTCCACACACACTGTATTGGGGCTTTATCGGTACTGTGTGTACCTAGCTTTAGTCTAAGGTAACATAAGTGTTGCAGTGTTTCCCAGGAGTTGTATTATTCACAGGGAGGTGGGAATAAGCATACTTATTCGTTTCTAATAATAGAAATGGATATACTGAAGCAGGTTTAGTGTCCCTTTAAAACATAGTTTCAGCACTGAATTTCGGAAACGTTGTACCGATACATGTTAATCTCTACTATTCACTACTCCCCACAACCATGCTACTGCCATAACAATCCAGCGTGGTTAGGAATAGATAACATTACAACCAGAATCTGGTTTGAGTCGTAATTCCTGGTTCTGCTTTGAAACTCCCTCCAGTCAACAGTACTAATAGAATTTTAAAAGGGTTAAGGGTTTTCTATTACCTGTTAACATGAACTGATAGGCGTTACCAGAGATGGAGAAGATGTGAGGCGGAGCTGCCACACGCTTCTTCCCTCTGTAGCTAACAACAACCTCAGGGTTGTACGCTGGTAGCCACTTGTAGGGGTTCACAGTGACACAGAAAAGTCAAGAGTAGGTTTGCAATTGAAAAAATTAGTTTTCTCTTTTAAAACTATTACTGGCTGGCAAGAAAAGAAATTAAGTTCTTCAAATTTCATCAAGCAGAAATATAGGCCTATTACAACGTGTTACAGTAATACGACCAATGTGTCTTTCAAATTTTGTGTTTTATTTTCTTAAGGGAACGAAACTCACATAGAATATCCTCAGGCTGCTTCCCCTCGCTGCTCCAATCAGCTTCGGTCCACCCACCATTAAAAGGTGAGTAGGATAACCTATCTTAGGGTAGGAACTGGAAGTATCATGCCCTCTCATAGGCAAGCATGCCCCATGCTAGTCGGTTCTGGTAGGGCAAGACAATCAAAGAGGACTGTAGCAGAGAGGATAATGCAGGACATACACCATATAGATATTTCATAGTTTCCATTTTTGATAGTTGAATCTATCAAACGCCTAAATACAGTGTTTGTTGGCCTGTGGATTTACCTTCAGTTGTTCTTGCAATGTTATCCACCTGGACCATTCATTTGTGATCACAAAAAAGATTGGGCCAGGTGTTTCTTTGGACATCATGCAAACGTCAGTGAAACATTGCTGGAACGTTGGAAGGTTATAGTGTATGGGCACCTTAAACTGGACTTCAATAAGTAAATGTTGTTATCAGCTGCTTTTCCAGGGGTAAGGACCTAATATTTTAGATCTTCCCTAGGTATATTCTACAGGAAGGGGGTTGTTTTTTTATGTTGACCAGAATTCTTAAAAGTAAAATGATGAGTTTGAACGGGAATAAGTAAGCAGTTAGTTCTACAGATGTACCTTAACCTTGCCTTGCCGAGATCCCGCAATGTACGGAAACCCTTTGTGAGAATCAGAACATCGTTGGATCTCGGCAAGGTAAGCTGTGCTGCTCTTATGCCTCAATACAATTCACATTCAATTTTGCAAAATACATTCAATTGTAGTACATTGCTTGTGTTACACAAAGCCTTTTTGAGTTTCACACAGGTACCCCATAATCAGTGTAAAACCCACGTTAACCCGATACATTGGGGAGCATGGGTCCTACACTGATTTGCTCGCTTAGCAGCCAATATAGCATTGCCCCCTTAGTGAGCTGGTTATGCGCTTGAGCTTGCTCAGAGGAGGCAGCTAGGGGGATTAGCATTCACTCATTGGCTGTGATGTTAACTTCCACATCAATGACTAACAGTTGCTTACTATTTATATATCAATATAAAATGTTTAATTTGAGGACTGGGTTTGCCCTTTAAACACTGTTCTTTTATATAGATATCAAAGTACTCGAAAGTACAGTCTATGGGGCATATTTCTAAAGGTTCATTAAATTTTTTGCCTTGGTTATCGCCGCCTTTTCGGCAAATTTGGACTTTTCTCAATTTATAAAGCAGTGATAACCAGTGACGAAAAGTCATTACCGCTACTTTTGCTTTTCGCTATACACCGACGATCTAACTGCTCAATCATATTTATAAAATGGTGAAAAGTGTTTTATTGCGTTAAGTTCACCCATTCAAAATCGCCAAGTCTGAGGTGGCAAAAAAACATAAGTGGCCATTTATCTAGCCTGCCAATGGGTCCACGGAAGGTGTCAGTACATTGTGGAGTGTTTCTCACACACTCCACACTCCCTGGTGGCTTTTCAAAGTAGTGTGAAATTGGTTAATACCCACTGAACACCTATCTTTGTTATTTAAAAATAGCCTGAATGTTCATACACATGTGCGATTGCAGGTGTCGACCCGCGACACACAATTTGTAACCCGTGTATGAGCACTTTATCGGCCGAAACAGGCGCTTATTCGGAGATCCACTGAAAAATTCTGTTAAAAAAAATTCTGGTAAAACTGCAAAAAAATGCAACAAAAGGCAGAAAAGGTGGCAAAAATGTTACATTTCACCTATTTATAAATAGCGTTAAATAAAAAAATGTATATATATATGTATACTTTTATTTATAAAGCACCATTTGGGTATGCAGCACTGTACATTAAAAATACAGAGTATATAAACAAGGGGATAAGTGCAAGCCATTACCAAATGACAAAAATAGCTCTGAAATGTCCCCTTCTCTGCTTTATAAATATGCCTCTAAATTCAACATTTACATTAGTGGGTTTTTTTGTGCTAAAGACCCTTCTTTAATGTTGGCAAATTTTTGCTTGCAGCCCTAGTCTGGTAATGGCCGACACTAGAGAGCAATTTCTTTTTTCACAGCAATACCAGATACAACACCGATACATTTAGCAGAGAAAAATAGATTTTTTTTATAAATATGGCGAAAATAATGCTCTTTGCCATTGCGATGACCTGCGAAAATAGCGATCATTTCTAAACATGCCCCTAAAAGTAGTCACTTGACTGCAAACTTCCTAGTCACTTTAACTCACATAGATCATCCAGGCTGCATAACGATCTTTGAGGTAACACAGAAGGCTCGTGCAGATGGGTCATCATAGTCATGTCTTCAATTTTATCGAACTTGGGGGGATTTCGTTGGTAAATCTCATCCTCTTTGAGTTACTGTCTACAATTAGGAAAAATAATTTGAATAAAAAGGATATAATTTCAAACAAAACAATTTGCTTATTCATGGTTTATTCTGCTATTTTTATTGTTACCTTTCCATCTTCAGTTTTTACAGTGATTTTTCCTTCTTCTCGAGCTGTGACAAATCCTTTTAAGTAAAGGTCCTTGACATCATCTACAAATATAGTGCAGCATGCCTTGAAGCATTAGGAATGAGATCCCTGCCTCAAAGAGCTTACAATTTAGGTATGGGTTATCATGGGCATGGTGAGCGTATTGCACCACAATTTTAGCCCTCCCTTCCATGGAGTTCCATGAACATATAAATGTATGAGGTATAAGTAAATAAGGTACTCACTGGAGCAGATGGTGTTGCTGTAGCCAGTCCTCTTAACACTGTAGTCCGAGTTCAGTGTACGAATCTAAGAACACTGGATGGACAACAAGAATATACAGAACCCTGTGCTGTCGTGTGTAGCACAATAAATGCACTGCAAATAGACGTTTGAGTCTGTACATTCTTGTTGTCCGTCTTCTACCTATTACTTGTTCATAAATGTATGAGATATAAGTATGTAACATAGTAATTGAGGTTGAATAAAGACATACGTCCTTCAAGTCCAACCTATTCACCCTTCTTTTTTTTTAACCCTACCTAACAGTTGATCAGGAGGAAGGCAAAAAAACACAGCTAAAAGGGGGGGATTCCTTCCTGACTCTAAACAGCAATCGGAAAGTATCCCTGGATCAACCAGATCTATATGTATTAATACCAGTAATTCTAAATATTTTTTAGAAACTTATCCAGGCCTTTTTTAAAGCTATTTAATGAACTTGCCATTACCACATCAGCTGGAAGACAGTTCCACAGGTTCACCATTCTCACTGTAAAAATACCTTTCCTAAACTGAAGATGAAACTTCTTTACTTTCAACCTTAAAGGATGTCCACGAGTCCTCTCATATGACCTGTTAGTAAACAATGCACCAGAAAGTTCATTGTATGGCCCATTAATTTATTTGTATAAGTTTATCATATCCCCACGCAAACGTCGCTTCTCCAATGTAAACAGCCCTAACTTGTCTAAGCTGCCTGCATATTCAAGCCTCCCCATTGTCCTTATTAATTTAGCTGCCCTTCTCTGAACTGCTACCATTTCCAAGATGTCCCTTTTGTATATGGGATTCCAAAACTGCACTGCATATTCCAAATGAGGCCTTACCAGTGCCTTGTAAAGAGGGATAATAATATCTTTCTCTCTTGAATCTATTCCCCTCTTTATACAAGACAATATCTTGCTAGCTCTAGCTGTTGCTACCAGGCATTGTTTGCTATAGCTAAGTCTGTTATCTACCAGAACACCCAAATCTTTTTCCATAATAGATGCACTTAACACAGAGTTATTTATGTGTAGGTGGCACAGTGATTATTCAATCCCAAATGCATACCACCTCTCTCTGTTTGCGATCCAATAACCAATTCTCTATCAATGCACAAATGTTTTCTTCAAGACCAACAGTCCACAGTTTATACATTAGTTGCCTACAGTATGTGGCACACTACCAAAATCTTTCGCAAAATCCAAGTATACCACATCCACTGCTGTGCCTGAATATAAATTCTCACTCGCTTCTTCATAAAAAACAATTAAATTTGTCTAGCATGATCTATTTCTCATAAATCCAAGCTGACTACTACTAATAAGATGAGCTCTGGAGACAAAGTCAAGTATATGATCCCGTAACAAAGTTTCCATCACCTTCCCTACCACTGATGTTTGGCTTACAGATCTATAGTTACCTGGCTGTGAACGACTACCTTTTTTGAAGGTAGTCATATAAAGTATGTGTATGTATATGTAAATTGTAAACATTTTTTTACCTTTCTTACATGTGCAAACCTCATTACAATAAAAACAACAACAATACTGGTACCAGGACAATATGTATAGTTCGTAGGTAGGCACACTCAATATGGTATTCAAACATTACTCATTTATTTAAGTGCTGAAAAACAATAAATGCCAAATACACACAACGTTTAGGGGGGGTCCAACCCCCTTCCTCAGGTGTAACTAGTGACTACAGAGTGCAAGGTATATATAGGAAGTGACATCATAAGCACACTTAGTTAATTCCGCCTTCTTAATGAGGTCAAAAAAAACAAAGTGAACCTGTGCAATGTATAAAGTGCTAGGTGCTTAAAATACATGATAGTGCATACAAATTACAATATAGACTTTTATAATAAAGTGCATATATATCTTAATATGAAATGATTCATTCTGAACAAAATTCAAATAAAGTGCTATCATGAGTAAAAACCATTGTGTCGTTATAACTTATTTAAAAAGATTTAAAAAGTGCTTAAAAATGATTGCTATTCAATTGTAATAAATAATTATAAATACATATACATTTGTGTGTGTGTCCATTCAATCACAAATATCATTCTTTTATACGATTATATAACAAGCAGAGGATGATGGTTCTTTACGTGAGTCCCATATTCAATTCTAGTATACATCCACTAGATGGTGTAAGCGTTCCTGAAAAGAAAAACAATGTTGCTAGTGGAATGTAATTTATAGGAACCAACTACTACATAAGTAACAATGTTGCATAATTCAACTGTTAACTGAATCAAGTTATATATATATATCACATTGGTAATGCCACCAGGACAGATACAATAGGATTCTTATTTCTCACTGATTATAAGTAACACATTAGGTTAAAGTCTTCATTCAGACCTTTCGGTGTCAGAGTTTGCAAATGGTGTATCCACCAATGTTCTCTTTGTAATAATGATTGTAGGAAGTTCCCCCCTCTGTTAGACTTTTTTACTACCTCCAATACCTGCCACCGTAATTGCATTGCATTATGTTTATGCTCATAAAAGTGCCTTGCCACTGGGGTATCATGTTTAGACTCCCCAGGTTTGAACTGTTTTATGTCTCTTTTGTGTTCGCCCAATCTCAGGCGTACATCTCTCTTAGTTTGTCCCACATAACCTGAGCCACAGGGACATTTTAATAAATAAATGACCCCCTGGGTCAAACAAGTAGCAAAGTTTTTAATTTTAATGACAGTTCCCTTTGTGGGGTGATAGATGTTATTGCCTGGAATAATAGCACTGCACATTTGGCACGATCTACATGGATATGTGCCATTTTTTGGTTCTCCAAAGAATAGTTCTGTTCAATGTTGTTCGGTAACATATCTGAATGCATCAGTTGGTCTCCTATATTTGAGGACCTCTTGTATGAATGTAACAGCTGAAAGGGTACTATAGGTGCTTACAAATGGTATCCCTGTTTTAGTTTCTTTCTTTGGACTTTCTTGGAACAATGTTTCTCTTGATATCTCTAGGGCTCTAGATGCTGCCTCTGTTAGTTCTTTTCTATTGTACCCTCTCTTTAAACTTCGTCACCATTTCTGCCATTTGATCTTTACATTTGGATATCCATAGTCCAACATTGCTTCCTCCATTGTTTCTATACCCTCATCAAGTGGGATGGAGGTATATAAGGATTCCACATCAAGACTGCATAAGTACACTCCATCTCTCAGACTTTTAACCATTTTCAATCTGTTGAGAAAGTCTGTGGTGTCTTTCAGACAATTGGGTAATTTCTGCATAATAGGGTTTAAATATGCATCTATAAATATACCCAATGGTTGAAGGAGGGATCCGACACCTGATACTATAGGTCTCCCAGGTAGATTAACTAATGATTTATGAATTTTAGGGAAAACATATAGTATCGGTGTCCTGGGGAACTCATTAATCAGACAATTCTTAACATATTCATTAATTAGACCTGTCTGTGCAGCATCATTTACCAATGTTTCAAACTCCCTCTTGAATTTAAATGTAGGGTCTGATAGAAGCCTCTCATAGTGATCCTTATTGTTAAGTTGTCTTAAGACTTCTTTCACATACATATGCTTAGACATAATCACAGTGGCTCCCCCCTTATCAGCCTTTTTAACTACAATTTCTTTAAGTTCTTTAATTTGCCCTAGTGCCCTATGCGTCAGGTTATTTGATCTATAATGCGCTTTTTGCCATGGTAGCAGCTGAACTTCTCTTACAATGCCACACCTATGGTAATTTAAACCCTCTCGAGGATGTGGAGGGCATGTGTCATTTCTTCTTTCCATGAAAAAAATAGCAATGGCTCCTGCCTCGACCTTTGAATTAGGAAAACCTGGTGATTTCTTAGATATCGGAGCTCCGACTTTATGGAAGGTGAAAGTAGAAGCCTCGCGAGGGAGCATTTTAAAGATAATACATAAGCCTACTGTGTTCCCTTTAACCTCTACTAGATAAAATTATGCAAAAACCTAATATACAAATTAATAGAATAGAATATTACCTGGGGGACCATTTGACCTTTGGTGATAATTTCAGTTCCAACCTTAACCCTTGGGTAGCAAAAAGATTAAATAGAGTAAATCAATAAAAAGGACAGCTACGCAGTGAAAACTAAATTATGGTTTTGGTATTCCCTGGTATTCTTTATGATGCAGTAACCTCAATCTGGGACTGTTTAAAACTGGCCTATGTGAAGACACACTGCTTGTAGAACTGTGGTAGAGGACGGGGGAAAGATTTACTGTGAGACAGGCATGGATCCAATAATATTAACAATCTGAAGCAAACCTAAATATAGGGACTAGTGGTTTAGGCCCTCATCCTGGTTATTGGGGGTGGGAGGGTGCTTGGGGGGGGTTTAAGTACTTTTTATTTATTCTTTAAGAGCCAATCATTTTAGCAACAAAAAGCAAACAACAAAACCGTTTCCTTCAGGTGTGGCCTGTTACTCTCTTTGTTCTGCTTGAATTTCATATTCCCATGGTGCATAACAGCGCAGAGCAATTTGTAGATACCAACTCTTTAATCTTGATTGAAACCCAAGAGAAAGAATAAAGATAAAAACTATGACGTTCCTAATCGAAGAGTAATGGTGGTATGGTGCAAAATCACAATCATACATTATGGGGATAATTCGATATTTAATGACCATTGGATCAGTGTAGCCCATAACTTATTTTTTAATTAGACATGCTGGAAAAATTTCCTTACATGTATGACCCCGCTTGAGTAAAAGGACTTACTAGCTGGAAAAATGGAAACTAATTGGCTATATCTTACAATAGGGGTGCCTAAGCCTAAATACATGTCATAAGAAAAGCCCTCAAAAATGTGGATCCATTGTACCATTGGGGAGATTCACCCCAAGCCACAGCTGCTCTGGATAAATCTCCTGGAAGAGATTCATCTTGGTAAATATAAATCCACGTAAGTATTTAACACCAGATAGTAGCGGCTTAATATGCTTATGCTGCACTCTCTAGTGATACCCGCACAGCTGTAGCACAAACTAGGGGTTTAAGTCACGCAAAGATTGTGAATCAGTTAGCCTGACTTTCACATCTTCCCAAAGCGGCTAGCAGTGGAAAGGGATAAGCGTGTTTTATCCAAGTGTGGGAACAGCTATCCAATAAGCTACTTGTATCTCCATTTGCTAAAGGGGGATGAGTGTATTTCATACAGATGCATCTTTGGTTATGTTTTAGCCTGAACTTTTCTATAATTTCCTATAATTTGAATCATAACATAATGATCCTACCTTCATGCTGTTTGCTTTGTTCTTTCTTTTTCCTGATTCCCCATTTGCTGCAAACTGTTGCAAAGTACTGGATGACACGCTTTGTGTTGACAGTCTTTCCTGCACTGGATTCTCCGCTAGTGACAAGAGAATAAAAAATTAAAATGTGTCAATGTCTGACAATCTGATCAGGACAGACTGGTTTTCACGATTGCGTAAAAAAAAAGTGAATGTTTTATTTAGAATTTATTTTGGCATAACAATTTCCCCATGCAATCCTGCCCAGGGCCCAGCCAAGTGAAGTGAGTGGGGCCCCTGTTCATGCTCAACTGCAATTGCCAATCATACCTGTGCACATAACAGAGCACTGCCAGTGTGGCTGGAGGGGGCCCATCCTCCCTGATGGGGGCCTGCTCGTTATGGTAATTTTAGCTTAAGCTGGGTACACACAGTACAGATTTTTGAAAAATGACAGACAGCATCTTTCACATCTGTTAATTTCAAAGATCTGATACACACAGTCCGAGCATTCTCCCTATAGGATAACGCTCAGGACTGTGTGTTTCCCTCGCCCACAGCAGACTCCCCTATACAAAGTTACCTGACCGAGGGAAATTTACTGACTTTTCCGAACGAGGCAATTGGCCTTCCCAAACGTTTGTCGGAAAAGCGTCCACACACAATGTATTGGGGCTTTATCGGTACTGTGTGTACCTAGCTTTAGTCTAAGGTAACATAAGTGTTGCAGTGTTTCCAGGAGTTGATTATTCACAGGGATGGTGGAATAAGCATACTTATTCGTTTCTAATAATAGAAATGGATATAATGAAGCAGGTTTAGTGTCCCTTTAAAACATAGTTTCAGCACTGAATTTCGGAAACGTTTGTAACCGATACATGTTATCTCTACTATTCACTACTCCCCACAACCATGCTACTGCCATAACAATCCAGCGTGGTTGGAATAGATAACATTACAACCAGAATCTGGTTTGAGTCGTAATTCCTGGTTCTGCTTTGAAACTCCCTCCAGTCAACAGTACTAATAGAATTTTAAAAGGGTTAAGGGTTTTCTATTACCTGTTAACATGAACTGATAGGCGTTACCAGAGATGGAGAAGATGTGAGCGGAGCTGCCACACGCTTTCCCTCTGTAGCTAACAACAACCTCAGGGTTGTACGCTGGTAGCCACTTGTAGGGGTTCACAGTGACACAGAAAAAGTCAAGAGTAGGTTTGCTTGAAGCAATTGAAAAAATTAGTTTCTTTTTAAAACTATACTGGCTGGCAAGAAAAGAAATTTAAGTCTTCAAATTCATCAAGCAGAAATATAGGCCTATTACAACGTGGTTACAGTAATACGACCAATGTGTCTTTCAAATTTTGTGTTTATTTCTTAAGGGAACGAAACTACATAGAATATCCTCAGGCTGCTTCCCTCGCTGCTCCAATCAGCTTCGGTCCACCCACCATTAAAGGTGAGTAGGATAACCTATCTTAGGGTAGGAACTGGAAGTATCATGCCCTTCATAGGCAAGCATGCCCCTGCTAGTCGGCTCTGGTAGGGGCAAGACAATCAAAGAGGACTGTCAGAGAGGATAATGCAGGACACACACATATAGAATTTCATAGTTTCCATTTTGAGAAGTTGAATCTATCAAACGCCTAAATACAGTGTTTGTTGGCTGGGATTTACCTTCAGTGTTCTTGCAATGTATCCACTGACCATCATTGTGATCACAAGATGTTGGCTTGCTGATCTGTATGCGATCTATCTGCGCATCGCGTGTTAAACGGTTGCGTGAATGATTGGTTAATCACGAACGTTGGAAGGTTATAGTGTATGGGCACCTTAAACTGGACTTCAATAAGTAAATGTTGTTATCAGCTGCTTTTCCAGGGGTAAGGACCTAAATTTTAGATCTTCCCTAGGATATTCTACAGGAAGGGGGTTGTTTTTTAGGTGACCAGAATTCTTAAAAGTAAAATGATGAGTTTGAACGGGAATAAGTAAGCAGTTAGTTCTACAGATGTACCTTAACCTTGCCTTGCCGAGATCCCGCAATGTACGGAAACCCTTTGTGAGAATCAGAACATCGTTGGATCTCGGCAAGGTAAGCTGTGCTGCTCTTATGCCTCAATACAATTCACATTCAATTTTGCAAAATACATTCAATTGTAGTGCATTGCTTGTGTTACACAAAGCCTTTTTGAGTTTCACACAGGTACCCCATAATCAGTGTAAAAACCACGTTTAACCGATACTGGGGAGCATGGGTCCTACACTGATTTGCCGCTTAGCAGCCAATATAGCATTGCCCCCTTAGTGAGCGGTTATGCGCTTGAGCTTGCTCAGAGGAGGCAGCTAGGGGGATTAGCATTCATCATTGGCTGTGATGTTAACTTCCACATCAATGACTAACAGTGGCTTACTATTTATATATCAATATAAAATGTTTAATTTGAGGACTGGGTTTGCCCTTTAAACACTGTTCTTTTATATAGATATCAAAGTACTCGAAAGTACAGTCTATGGGGCATATTTCTAAAGGTTCATTAAATTTTTGCCTTGGTTATCGCCGCCTTTTCGGCAAATTTGGACTTTTCTCAATTTATAAGCAGTGATAACCGTGACGAAAAGTCATTACCGCTACTTTTGCTTTTCGCTATACACCGACGATCTAACTGCTCAATCATATTTATAAAATGGTGAAAAGTGTTTTATTGCGTTAAGTTCACCCATTCAAAATCGCCAAGTCTGAGGTGGCAAAAAACATAAGTGGCCATTTATCTAGCCTGCCAATGGGTCCACAGGAAGGTGTCAGTAAATTGTGGAGTGTTTCTCACACACTCCACCACTCCCTGGTGGGCTTTTCAAAGTAGTGTGAAATTGGTTAATACCCACTGAACACCTATCTTTGTTATTTAAAAATAGCCTGAATGTTCATACACATGTGCGATTGCAGGTGTGACCCGCACACACAATTTGTAACCCGTGTATGAGCACTTTATCGGCCGAAACAGGCGCTTATTCGGAGATCCACTGAAAAATTCTGTTAAAAAAAATTCTGGTAAAAATGCCAAAAAAATGCAACAAAAGGCAGAAAAGGTGGCAAAAAAAATGTACATTTCACCTATTTATAAATAGCGTTAAATAAAAAAAATGATATATATGTATATTTATTTATAAAGCACCATTTGGGTATGGCAGCACTGTACATTAAAATATACGAGTATATAAACAAGGGGATAAGTGGTCAGCAAGCCATTACCAAATGACAAAAAAGCTCTGAAATGTCCCCTCTCGCTTTATAAATATGCCTCTAAATTCAACATTTACATTAGTGGGTTTTTTGTGCTAAAGACCCTTCTTTAATGTTGGCAAATTTTGCTTGCAGCCCTAGGTCTGGTAATGGCCGACACTAGAGAGCAATTTCTTTTTCACAGCAATACCAGATACAAACACGATACATTTAGCAGAGAAAAAATAGATTTTTTTATAAATATGGCGAAAATAATGCTCTTTGCCATTGCGATGACCTCCGAAAATAGCGATCATTTCTAAACATGCCCCTAAAGTAGTCACTTGACTGCAAACTTCCTAGTCACTTTAACTCACATAGATCATCCAGGCATGCATAACGATTTTGAGGTAACACAGAAGGCTCGTGCAGATGGGTCATCATAGAATGTCTTCAATTTTAAGACTTGGGGGGATTTCGTTGGTAAATTCATCTCTTTGAGTTACTGTCTACAATTAGGAAAAATAATTTGAAATAAAAAGGATATAATTTCAAACAAAAACAATTTGCTTATTCATGGTTTATTCTGCTATTTTTATTGTACCTTTCAATCTTCAGTTTGTACAGTGATTTTTCCTTCTTCCGAGCTGTGACAAATCCTTTTAAGTAAAGGTCCTTGACATCATCTACAAATATAGTGCAGCATGCCTTGAAGCATTAGGAATGAGATCCCTGCCTCAAAGAGCTTACAATTTAGGTATGGGTTATCATGGGCATGGTGAGCGTATTGCACCACAATTTAGCCTCCCTTCCATGGAGTTCCATGAACATATAAATGTATGAGGTATAAGTAATAACAGGTATCACTGGAGCAGATGGTGTTGCTGTAGCCAGTCCTCTTAACACTGTAGTCCGAGTTCAGTGGTACGAATCTAAGAACACTGGATGGACAACAAGAATATACAGAACCCTGTGCTGTCTGTGTAGCACAATAAATGCACTGCAAATAGACGTTTGAGTTACATTCTTGTTGTCCGTCTTCTACCTATTACTGTTATAAATGTATGAGATATAAGTATGTAACATAGTAATTGAGGTTGAATAAAGACATACGTCCTTCAAGTCCAACCTATTCACCCTTCTTTTTTTTTAACCCTACCTAACAGTTGATAGGAGGAAGGCAAAAAAACACCTAAAAGGGGGGGATTCCTTCCTGACTCAAACAGCAATCGGAAAGATCCCGGATCAACCAGATCTATATGTATTAATACCAGTAATTCTAATATTTTAGAAACTTATACAGGCCTTTTTTAAAGCTATTTAATGAACTTGCCATTACCACATCAGCTGGAAGACAGTTCCACGGTTCACCATTCTCACTGTAAAAATACCTTTCCTAAACTGAAGATGAAACTTCTTACTTCAACCATTAAAGGATGTCAAGAGTCTCTCATATGACCTGTTAGTAAACAATGCACCAGAAAGTTCATGTATTATGGCCCATTAATTTATTGTATAAGTTTATCATATCCCCCAGCAAACGTCGCTTCTCCAATGTAAACAGCCCTAACTTGCTAAGCTGCTGCATATTCAAGCTCCCCATTGTCCTTATTAATAGCTTGCCTTCTCTGAACTCACCATTTCCAAGATGTCCCTTTGTATATGGGATTCCAAAACTGCACTGCATATTAAATGAGGCCTTACCAGTGCCTTGTAAAGAGGGATAATAATATCTTTCTCTCTTGAATCTATTCCCCTCTTATACAAGACAATATCTTGCTGCTCTAGCTGTTGCTACCAGGCATTGTTTGCTATAGCTAAGTCTGTTATCTACCAGAACACCCAAATCTTTTTCCATAATAGATGCACTTAACACACGAGTTATTTATGTGTAGGTGGCACAGTGATTTTCAATCCCAAATGCATACCACCTCTCTCTGTTTGCGATCCAATAACCAATTCTATCAATGCACAAATGTTTTCTTCAAGACAACAGTCACAGTTTACTAATAGTTGCCTAAAGGATGTGGCACACTACCAAAATCTTTCGCAAAATCCAAGTTAACCACATCCACTGCTGTGCCTGAATATAAATTCCACTCGCTTCTTCATAAAAAACATTAAATTTGTTCAGCATGATTTATTCTCATAAATCAAGCTGGACTACTACTAATAAGATGAGCTCTGGAGAAAGACACAAGTCAAGTATATGATCCGTAACAAAGTTTCATCACTTCCTACACATGATGGTGGCTTACAGATTATAGTACTGGCTGGAAACGACTACCTTTTTGAAGGTAGTCATATAAAGTATGTGTATGTAATGTAAATTGTAAAATCTTTTTTACCTTCTTACATGTGCAAACCTCATTACAATAAAAACAACAACAATACTGGTACCAGGACAATAGTATAGTTCGTAGGTAGGCACACTCAATATGGTATTCAAACAATTACTCATTTATTTAAGTGTTGAAAAACAATAAATGCCAAATACCACAACGTTTAGGGGGGGTCCAACCCCCTTCCTCAGGTGTAAATAGTGACTACAGAGTGCAAGGTATATATAGGAAGTGACATCATAAGCACCACTTAGTTAATTCCGCCTCTTAATGAGGTCAAAAAAAACAAAGTGAACCTGTGCAATGTATTAAAGTGCTAGGTGCTTAAAATACATGATAGTGCATACAAATACAATATAGACTTTTTAATAAAGTGCATATATCTTAAGTAGAAATGTCATTCTGAACAAAATTCAAATAAAGTGCTATCATGAGTAAAAAACCATTGTGTGTGATAACTTATTTAAAAAGATTTAAAAAGTGCTTAAAAATGATTGCATATTCAATTGTAATTAAAATAATTATAAATACATATACATTTGTGTGTGTGTCCATTCAATCACCAATCATTTTTTATACAATTATATAACAAGAGAGGATGATGGTTCTTACGTGAGTCCCATATTCAATTCTAGTATACATCCACTAGATGGTGAAGCGTTCCTGAAAAGAAAAACAATGTTGCTAGTGGAATGTAATTTATAGGAACCAAACTACTACATAAGTAACAATGTTGCATAATTCAACTGTTAACTGAATCAAGTTTATATATATATATCACATTGGTAATGCCACCAGGACAGATACAATAGGATTCTTATTTCTCACTGATATAAGTAACACATAGGTGTTAAAGTCTTCATTCAGACCTTTCGGTGTCAGAGTTTGCAAATGGTGTATCCACCAATGTTCTCTTTGTAATAATGATGTAGGGAAGTTCCCCCCTTGTTAGATTTTTTAACCTCCAAATACCTGCACCGTAATTGCATTGCGTTATGGTTATGCTCATAAAAGTGCCTTGCCACTGGGGTATCATGTTTAGACCTCCCCAGGTTTGAATGTTTATGTCTCTTTTGTGTTCGCCCAATCTCAGGCGGACATCTCTCTTAGTTTGTCCCACATAACATGAGCCACAGAGGACATTTTAATAAATAAATGACCCCCGGGTCAAACAAGTAGCAAAGTTTTTTATTTAATGGACAGTTCCCGTGTGGGGTGATAGATGTATCGCCTGGAATAATAGCACTGCACATTTGGCACGATCTACATGGATATGTGCCATTTTTGGTTCTCCAAGAATAGTTCTGTTCAATGGTTGTTCGGTAACTATTGAATGCATCAGTTGGTTCCTCTCTATTTGAGGACCTCTTGTATGAAGTAACAGCTGAAAGGGTACTATAGGTGATACAAATGGTATCCTGTTTAGTTCTTTCTTTGGACTTTTGGAACAATGTTCTCTTGATATCTCTAGGGCTCTAGATGCTTGCCTTGTTAGTTCTTTCTATGTACACTCTTTAAACTTTGTCACCATTTCTGCCATTCGATCTTTACATTTGGATATCCATAGTCCAAACATTGCTTCCTCCCAATTGTTTCTATACCCTCATCAAGTGGGATGGAGGATATAAGGATTCCACATCAAGACTGCTAAGTACACCCATCTCTCAGACTTTTAAACATTTTCAATTGTGGAGAAAAGTCTGTGGTGTCTTCAGACAATTGGGTAATTTCTGCATAATAGGGTTTAAATATGCATCTATAAATATACCCAATGGTTGAAGGAGGGATCCGACACCTGATACTATAGGCTCCCAGGTAGATTAACTAATGATTTATGAATTTTAGGGAAAAACATATGTATCGGTGTCCTGGGGAACTCATTAATCAGACAATCTTAACATATTCATTAATTAGACCGTGTTGTGCAGCACATTTACCAATGTTTCAAACTCCCCTTGAATTTAATGTAGGGTCTGATAGAAGCCTCTCATAGTGATCCTTATTGTTAAGTTGTCTTAAGACTTCTTTTACATACTATGCTTAGACATAATCACAGTGGCTCCCCCTTATCAGCCTTTTTAACTACAATTTCTTTAAGTTTTTAATTGCCCTAGTGCCCTATGCGTCAGGTTATGTTGATCTATAATGCGCTTTTTGCCATGGTAGCAGCTGAACTTATTTGCTCACCACTATCAAATACCTCCAGGGCTTTATTTGGCACTATGGGATTAAACTGTGATTTTTTCTTAGTTTACCGCAACAATTAGGCCCTCAGATCTGGTTGTATCACCTTTTTTCCCAAGAATACTTTTAATTTCAAAACTTCTCTAAACTTAAACCAGTTGTTTAAAGGTAAAGTCAGATGTTCTGTGGGTGGCACAAATCCCAAACCTTTTGTTTATGGTTATTGTTCTTGAAAAAACCATTCAGATTAGTTAATCACTAGAGGAAAGGTAGTTTGTAAGGGGTTAAATATTCCAATAATGGTATATGTCCCATTAATGTCACTTTCCGGTTTATCCAACTTTTAGTGCTGTCTATCTCCCCAGTTGTAATTTGAGGGGTACATTCAGTGTATTCAGTGTATTAAGGGCAATGTCAGTAGTTAATACATTACAGATTAACTTTCGATCCACCCCTTATGAACGTCTGCTCCCTCTCCTGGGTTCGATAGGTGTACTTTGTTTTCCTCCCCCGTCTGATACCTCCTCTCTTTCTGCGGTCCTTTGGGGTAACGTTCCTCTAAAAAAAGTAACCCGGAGGTGCTGGCCGCGCTGTCTGAAGCTATGTTACAGCTCTCTGAGGCACTATCCACTCTAGAGCTGGTTCGCAATCTCAATTGCGGTGTCTCAGTCTGGTGCTGAGTCGCTGTCCGAGGTTGTGCTGTTATTTCCCACGATCCGGTCCTTGCTTTGTGGGGTGCAGTGGTTTCTCCTCCGTTCCTTGCCCCACTGATGACTTGCTTTACTTCATAGTCATGAGTTGTCCTGGCGAAACTTTGTAATTTCTTTGGTGTCAGTTCTATTCTTAGATTCTCGATCTTGCTGTCCAATTCACTTTCACTTGAATAAATTCAGCTTCCTGCCACCACAGTTTAATCTCTTATTGATATCAGCGAGCGGGGAGGCATGCTGGCACAGGGTTTTGGGGTGGTAGGGGAGGCATGCTGGGCACAGGGTTTTGGATGGGGACGGGGAGGCATGCTGGGCAAAGGGTTTGGGTGGGACGGGGAGGAAGCTGGGCACAGGGTTTTGGCTGGGACGGGGAGGCATGCTGGGCACAGGGTTTGGGTGGGAAAGGGGAGGCATGCTGGGCCACAGTGTGGTTGGTGGGACGGGGAGGCATGCTGGGGCACAGGGTTGGGTGGGAATGAGGCACAGGATTTGGTGGAATAGGGGGGATGCTAAGCACAGGGTTTTAGCAGAAGAAATATAACCAACTGGGCACATTTAAAAGTCCTGCAAAATCTATGTCTATCTATGCCACCATTTCTTCCCTAATACATATAGCATATTTACAAATTAGACTTTTGTTATTAACAATGTTTTTGCTCTGTTTGGGCAAAAGTCAGTGTACCTAATGTCATTCAGAATTAAATGAAATTGTATGTACTTAACACCTGTATGGATGTTTGTATCTATGTACAGTATATGCCCGTCACTATAAATATCCGGCTCTTGTGTGCATGTATGCCTATGTATGTGGATATTTTCATTTCGTGGTGTGTGTCTCTCCATCACTAGGTCTACCATGTATAGGCCTTTTGTTAATTATTAGGGATTTATATAGCGCAATTTGTAGCTATGTGTAACTATTTGTAGTATAGTTTTTAAGGTGGTCGGACATATTTGCAAAATCCATGTATACTCGACACCACACACACACACACACACCCACACACACAATGTTACAGTCACACACATGCATACAAGAATATTAACATTTAGTACAGGGGAGTCAAACCCAATCACATAAGGTCCAAATTTAAAAAGACAGGCTAAGTGTGTGCAAAAGATAATGGCAGGTACAGGATTTGGATTTGTGTCTAGTACTGGGCCGTGGCAGGCAATAGCTGATAGCGTATTTCTTAGTAAAGGTATCTAGCAGGGATAGCAATAGTTATGTCACTGCTTCAGACTGTACAAATGTCTAGCAGTGTAGCAAGTCTTGGCTGATGTACAGTTACCAGGGGCCACCTATAACAGCCAGACATTCTGATTCGACCTGAAGGACTTGAGTGCCACATGTAATTAGTATTTCTGTCACTTGTAACCTAGTATTGGAGGTTGTATAAAGACATATGTCCATCTAGTCCAACTTTATACCCTACCCATAATGTCTGTAACAGTTACATAGTATTGGAGGTTGATAAAAGACATACATCCTTCTAGTGCAACCTTATACCCTACCCATAATGTTGGTTATAACAGGTTACATAGTATTGGAGGGTTGTAAAAAGGACATACATCCATCTAGTCCAACCTTTATACCCTCCATTAATGTTGTATAACAGTTACAAAGTAACATAGTATTGGAGGTTGATAAAGACATACGTCCATCTACTCCAACCTTATATCCTACCCATAATGGCTGTATAAAACAGTTACATAATACATGTATTGGAGGTTGATAAACACATACGTCCATCTAGTCCAACCTTTATACCCTACCCATAATGTCTGTCTAACAGTTACATAGTAACATAGTATTGGAGGTTGTATAAAGACATACGTCCATGTAGTCCAACCTTTATACCTTACCCATAATGTCTGTCTAACAGTTACATAATGATCAAACAAAGTTAATGAGGCACGGGATCATAGAGTAAATATTCTAGAAACTAGATCAAAATCTGGCTTAGTAATGGCCCAGGTGCTGGTACTATATAAAGTAAACATAAGGAAATCACCAGAGAAAAAGAGCGTACCGCACTCAATAGATAATATATATACATAAAAACCCTTTATTTAGGTCCAAACAGGGGTACACTAGGGTACATGAATCAGGAACAGACGACAAGATTAAAAATCTTAAACCATATATAACAACACGGTATCCCAATCAGCATATATAAAAATAAAAATAAATATAGTGATCGTGCACATAATACAATTCTCACCCCAAAAGTCCCTTTGGTCAGAGAAAAAAAGTCTTAGATCAGTAAGAACTTATCTGTCTGAGAATGCTGCATAGTGAAGCACATAGTCAGGGGGATCCCAAGGGACAAGGAAGGCTGGTGCGAGAGGGACACCGGCTTATCAGCCATTGAGCAAACGCCGAAAGCGTTTCGTCCAAGACACGGACTTTCTCCAGCAGCGTGTTTGTGACTAGCAATGGAGGCGCCATAAATAGACACAGCGCGCACCATATTGGCGTAATCATGACGTCATCACGTATTAGCGTGGTGACGTATTTACGTGACGCATGTGTAAGCACGGCAGGCTAATGCATCAGCATCTTCAACTTCCGGATTCTGGACTTTGGACACTACACTCTTTCGGTCACTGGAAGGACATCCATTATTTATCTACTTATTTATTTTTCTGTCGGATGGAATATACCAGCCTTGATTTCCTTTCTGAGATATCTCATTAGGCTACTATTATGGAGATACTTTACAAATTGGCAATTTTATTCCACAGTGCCATATATAATACTTTGCAAACTGGCAAATGCTTCGCAATACCACAATAAACTACTAGATAGATTTCTATCAGCACAGTACTTACCATGTTGCAACATGTGGATATTGAACTCTGTTTAGATTCCTATATGGGATACTACCTGTCCATACTTTTGCTCTACTTGGGACCTGTTTGGATTCGTACATTCCAATAGCCGGCTATATCTGTATCCTGTTTATTCATGTGTGCATATTGGATTATATTGTATTACAATGTCTATAAACTTTGGGCGTTGTATGTTTTTGCCCAAAAAACATGTGTTTACACCTGAAAATACCTGGTAAAAATCTTGTGGGATATTATCTAAATATTTGTGCTTTGCCATTTATGTCTTGTTATGTTTTGTTTTCACTTCATTATTAGCCTTGCGCTGCGTGATGGTGACTTACTTTTGTTTTACCTTCTGGCCATGACGTAAGTTTAGCTCCCTAGCACTGACTCTGGTCATGGCATTAGCCTGCCGTGCTTAACAGGGTCACGTAAATACGTCACCACGCTAATACGTGATGACGTCATGATTACGCCAATATGGTGCGCGCTTGTGTCTATTTATGGCGCTCCATTGCTAGTCACAAACACGCTGCTGAGAAAGTCCGTGTCTTTGATGAAACGCATTCGGCGTTTGGCTCAATGGACTGATTAGCCGGTGTTCCTCTCGCACCAGCCTTCTGTCCCTTGGGATCCCCCGACTATGTGCTTCACTATGCAGCATTCTCAGACAGATAAGTTCTTACTGAACTAAGACTTTTTCTCTGACCAAAGGGACTTTGGGGTGGGTGAGGATTGTATTATGTGCACTGATCACTATATTTTTATTTTATTTTTATATTGCTAATTGGGATACCGTGTTGTTATATGGTTTTTAAGATTTTAATCTTGGTTGTTCCTGATTCATGTACCCTAGTGTACCCCGTTTGGACCTAAATAAGGGTTTTTATGTATAATAGTATCTATTGAGTGCGGTACGCTTTTTCTCTGGTGTCATTATGTTACTTTTATAGTACCGCACCTGGGCCATCCTAAAGCCAGATTTTGATCTAGTTTCTAGAATATTTACTCTATGATCCTGTGCCTCATTAACTTTGTTGACATTGTTATATTTTCCCTCTTTAGGGCTTTGCTTTCCTATTTGAGTGCACGGATCTATTGTGGGTTCCGTTTACCCACTCTTACACTGCTGTATTTCACTATATGCTTATTAGCTTGAACCCATTTATGACTTGTGATTTGGGGTCGATGGATAGGGATAGACTTAAATGTTTAGATAATTATTCAATGATCCCACCGAGGTGGGTCGATTTACTACTACTGCCAACTCTGATATTGTACAAATTACGCACTTACACTTCAAGTATGCACGACTACGGTGGAACATAAATAGCCTGGAAAAATATTAAGTCTTAAGATTATCCCTAGAGGTTTGAGAAGTCGGTGTTCCATCTTGGGAGCCCACAGATAACTTTAAGAAAGAGTGGGAAAATATTTTGACTGACAGTGCATTGAAGCAAATTTCACTTCTTATTTCTTTTGATAAGGAACGTCTGGTGGAAATCAAAAATAGTATTGCCCATCCAGACTGTGCTTTAAATAGTCAAGTATCTAAATAGAATTCGATTCTTTGATAAAAATTAAAAAAAAAGAAAGAATTGGAACAATTAGAAAGTGACATCATAAATAACAAAAAAGTCTAAACTACATAGAGACCAAAGGGATTATCAATCGGACAGGTGGGTATAAATGGAAACATAGGGCAACTCTAAGTCCAATACTAGAAACCCCCAGTACCGATTGCAGCTAACAACGTAATTCCCACCTAAACGCAAGGGCTTTGCTAAACGTAATACAGCTACCTATTATGACACGTCAGACAGTGAGAGTAGCTCTTTTTAGACCTTTCGCCCCGACGGCTTCGATCGGAGGGGAAAGGGGAGGAAAAAAAACACATAATGGCGAGACACTTGACACTAGCATGCACCATGCCCAGCCTTCTGGCAGTACATCCAAGGATGCAGCCGTGAATATTGGACACCCAGGATCAACTCCAGATATTAACTGTATCACAAGGGTTCACTGACACACACAGCAAGTACTTGCTCGTGGTCTTTCATTCTGTCCAGATCGTCGGGGTGGACAAATTCACGGCTAGTAAAGATCTTATTTATTTTGTAGAAAGTTGGCTTTGAGACGCTTTTTTTCACTCTGAACACGATGGCAATCTGGAAAATTGTACTCTCTCCTTGAACAAGATGAACCATGGATTATAGTAGTAAGTTCAAGCACAAATCTACTGTTTTGTTCCACCCCTGTCTGACATCCTAACATTAATGTTTTTATCATAACACTATGTTGGAAATTGAAAAGATATCTGACCTAGTCAGCCTACATATAATCTTTCCACACTGAATGGCTGCATTAAAAGACATTCAGAACGGAATGAGTGGTGATAAACCTACTGACAAGGGTGGAAAACATAGTCATTTGGCTGATGAACTATATAGGAAAGGGTGACGCAGCTGTCTAATAAAGTAAATTACAGTTATTACCTTCTGACCCTACAGAATTTTTCCGTAAAAAAATTGTTACAAACTAATCGATTGATGCTCGTGCAGGATGATCATTCACTTGAAAAAGAGGCTCGCTTTCTACAATTCGATATCCAGTAACTCCCACTTTGTTACCTTCTACCTAAGATACAACAAGAGCACCACAAACCCTCCAGGTAGGCCCATTATTTAGGGGTATAGGTAGCCTCAATGAGAACCTGTGTATATTTGTAGATCATTACCACAGTCGCATTCCCCTCACTTGACTTACATATATGAGATACCAATGATCTCATATGAAAACTCCAGGGAATAGTTATTCCATGGTAGTTTTTTGGTGATTGTGATGTGGAATCTCTTTACACATTATTGAACAGCTGAAGGGATCAAAGCAGTGGGTTATTTCTCCAGAATGAGGACAAAGGACTCACAGGAAGACATAAGTTTATACTTTGTCTATTAGACTTTGTCCTGAGACATACTACCTGCAACAGAGAGGGCACTGATATGGGTGCCCGATGCGCTCCTTCGTACGCCAACCTTTTCTTGGTTGGTGGGAGAGGGAGGGTCTTTGCAGAAGTTTGCTTTTTTCACCACTTTTGTTGAAGTTTGGTATCGATTATTGACGATATCTTTTTGTATGGAGTGGCACAAGGAACTCTTGTGTGAGTTTATTAAAATATTGAATAACAACACCTCCAACTTTTTCTCACACACAATATATCCAACACAACTGTCGAAGTTGGATATCTGTATCTCGTCAACAAGATAAACTCATTACATCTTATTTCGCAAGCCTTGTCCCATGTTCCAAGGGAAAGGAAGGTGGTGCGAGAGGGAACACCGGCTATCAGCCATGAGCCAAACGCCGAACGCGTTTGTCCAAAGACACGGACTTTCTCAGCAGCGTGTTTGTGATAGCAATGGAGGCGCCATTATAAATGACACAGCACGCACATATTGGCGTAATCATGACGTCATCACGTTAGCGGTGGTGACGTACTTCGGACGCAATTGGTAAGCCGGCAGGCTATAGGATCCAGCATCTTCAACTTCCGGATTCTGGATTTGGACACTACACTCTTTCGGTCACTGGAAGGACATCCATTTATTATCTACTTATTTATTTTCTGTCGGATGGGATATACCAGCCTTGATTTCCTTTCTGAGATATCTCATTTAGGCTACTATGTATGGAGATACTTTACAAATTGCAATTTTTCCACCGTCCATACTAATAATACTTTGCCAACTGGCAACTGCTGTCGCCAAATACCACAAACAACTATAGAGAGTGATTTCTAGCACATTACTACCATGTTGCAACATGTGGGATATGAACTATCGTTTGGATTCCCTATATGGGATCTAACTGTCCATATTTTGTCACTGGACTTTGGGATTCGTACATTCAATAGCCGGCTATATACTGTATCCTCCTGGTTCTTAGTGGGCATTACTGGATAATTATTACATGTCTATAAACTTGGGCGTTTGTTTTTTTCCACCTACCTTAGTTTTTCTCCCCCTTCCCATATTACCATTTGTTTATGCTCTCCTCTTTGCTTCATCTTTTGTTTTTTGTGTTTCCTTTCATTCTGCTCTTGACTCGTTATTTGATCTATAATGCGCTTTTTGCCATGGTAGCAGCTGAACTTATTTGCTCACCACATTATCAAATACCTCC
The DNA here is from genome assembly GCA_019447015.1 of Hymenochirus boettgeri. Lineage (NCBI taxonomy): Eukaryota > Metazoa > Chordata > Amphibia > Anura > Pipidae > Hymenochirus > Hymenochirus boettgeri. Next base: position 227,988,094 of record CM033469.1, read on the forward strand.
AGGGCTTTATTTGGCACTATGGGATTAAACTGTGATTTTTTCTTTAGTTTACCGCAACCAATTAGGCCCTCAGATCTGGTTGTATCACCTTTTTTCCCAAAGAATACTTTTAATTTCAAACTTTTCTAAACTTAAACCATTCAGTTTTAAAGGTAAAGTCAGATGTTCTGTGGGTGGGCACAAATCCCAAACCTTTTTGTATTATGGTTAATTGTTCTTGGGAAAAATCCATTCCAGATAAGTTAATCACTAGAGGAAAGGTAGTTTGTAAGGGGTTAAATATTCCCATTAATGGTATATGTCCCATTAATGTCACTTTCCCGGTTATCCAAACTTTTAGTGCTGTCTATCTCCCCAGTTGTTAATTTGAGGGGTACATTCAGTGTATTCAGTGTATTAAAGGGCATGTCAGTAGTTAATACATTACAGATTAACTTTCGCTCACCCCTTATTGACGTCTGCTCCCTCTCCTGGGTTCGATAGGTGTACTTTGTTTTCCTCCCCCGTCTGATCCTCCTCTCTTCCTGCGGTCCCTCTTGGGGTAACGTTCCTCTAAAAAAGTAACCCCGGAGGTGCTGGCCGAGCTGTCTGAAGCTATGTTACAGCTCTCTGAGGCACTATCCACTCTAGAGCTGGTTCGCACTCTCAATTGCCGGTGTCTTCAGTCTGGTGCTGAGTCGCTGTCCGAGGTTGTGCTGTTATTCCCACGATCCCGGTCCTTGCTTTGTGGTGCCACGTGGTTTCTCCTCCGTTCCTTTGCCCACTGATAGACTTGCTTTACTTCATAGTCATGAGTGTCCTGGCGAAACTTCTGTAATTTCTTTTGTGTCAGTTCTATTCTTAGATTCTCGATCTTGCTGTCCAATTCAACTTTCACTTGAATAAATTCAGCTTCCTGCACCACAGTCTTTAACTCCTTATTGATATCAGCGAGCGGGGAGGCATGCTGGGCACAGGGTTTTGGGTGGTACGGGGAGGCATGCTGGGCACAGGGTTTTGGATGGGATAAGCGTATTTACGTTAGCAAAGCCCTTGCGTTTAGGGGGGGAATTACGTTTTGTTAGCTGCAAATCGGTTACTGGGGGTTTCTAGTATTGGATTAGAGTTGCCTTATGGTTCCATTTATAACTCTTTCGTCACTGGAAGGACATCCATTTATTTATCTACTATTTTTTTTCTGTCGGATTGGAATATACCAGCCTTGATTTCCTTTCTGAGATATCTCATTTAGGCTACTATTATGGAGATACTTTACAAATTGGCAATTTATTCCACAGTGGCCATATAAATACTTTGCCAACTGGCAAACTGCTTCGCAATACCACCACATCAACTACAGAGAGATTTCTATCAGCACAGTTCTTACCATGTTGCAACATGTGGATATTGAACTCGTTTAGATTCCCTATATGGGATACTACCGTCCATACTTTTGCTCTACTTGGACCTGTTTGGATTCGTACATTCCAATAGCGGCTATATCTGTATCCTGTTTATTCATGTGTGCATATTGGATTATATGTATTACAATGTCTATAAACTTTGGGCGTTTGTATGTTTTTGCCCAACATACACTTATGTGTTTATACACCTGAAAATACCTGGTAAAAATCTTGTGGGATATTATCTAAATATTGTGCTTTGCCATTTATGTCTTGTTATGTTGTTTTTCACTTCATTATTAGCCTTTGCATATGCGTGACTGGTGACTTACTTTTTGTTTTACCTTCTGGCCATGACGTAAGTTTAGCTCCCTTAGCACTGACTCTGGTCATGGCATTAGCCTGCCGTGCTTACACATGCGTCACGTAAATACGTCACCACGCTAATACGTGATGATGTCATGATTACGCCAATATGGTGCGCGCTGTGTCTATTTATGGCGCCTCCATTGCTAGTCACAAACACGCTGCTGAGAAAGTCCGTGTCTTTGATGAAACGCGTTCGGCGTTTGGCTCAATGGCTGATTAGCCGGTGTTCCCTCTCGCACCAGCCTTCCTTGTCCCTTGGGATCCCCCTGACTATGTGCTTCACTATGCAGCATTCTCAGACAGATAAGTTCTTACTGAACTAAGACTTTTTCTCTGACCAAAGGGACTTTGGGGTGAGGATTGTATATATGTGCACTGATCACTATATTTATTTTTATTTTTATATATGCTGATTGGGATACCGTGTTGTTATATGGTTTTAAGATTTTAATCTTGTGTCTGTTCCTGATTCATGTACCCTAGTGTACCCCTGTTTGGACCTAAATAAAGGGTTTTTATGTATATATAGTATCTATTGAGTGCGGTACGCTCTTTTTCTCTGGTGATTCATTATGTTTACTTTATATAGTACCAGCACCTGGGCCATTACTAAGCCAGATTTTGATCTAGTTTCTAGAATATTTACTCTATGATCCTGTGCCTCATTAACTTTGTTTGATCATTGTTATATTTTCCCTTCTTTAGGGCTTTGCTTCCTACTTTGAGTGCACGGATCTATTGTGGGTTCCGTTTACCCACTCTTACACTGCTGTATTTCACTATATGCTTATTTAGCTTGAACCCATTATGACTTGTGATTTGGGGTCGCTGGATAGGGATAGACTTAAATGTTTAGATAATTTATTCAATGATCCCACCGAGGTTGGGTCGATTACTACTACTGCCAACTCTGATATTTGTACAAATTTACGCACTTTACACTTCAAGTATGCACGACTACGGTGGAACATAAATAGCCTGGAAAAATACTTAAGTCTTAAGATTATCCCTAGAGGTTTGAGAAGTCGGGTTGTTCCATCTTGGGAGCCCACAGATAACTTTAAGAAAGAGTGGGAAAATATTTTGACTGACAGTGCATTGAAGCAAATTTCACTTCTTATTTCTTTTGATAAGGAACGTCTGGTGGAAATCAAAAATAGTATTGCCATCCAGACTGCTGCTTTAAATAGTCAATTATCTAAAATAGAATTCGATTCTTTTGATAAAAAATTAAAGAAAGAATTGGAACAATTAGAAAGTGACATCATAAATAACAAAAAGTCTAAACTACATAGAGACCAAAAGGATTATCAATCCGGACAGGTGTATAAATGGAAACATAAAGGGCAACTCTAAGTCCAATACTAGAAACCCCCAGTACCGATTTGCAGCTAACAAACGTAATTCCCACCCTAAACGCAAGGGCTTTGCTAAACGTAATACAGCTACCTATACTGACACGTCAGACAGTGAGAGTAGCTCTTTTTTAGACCTTTCGCCCCGAAGGCTTCGATCCGGAGGGGCAAGGGGAGGAAAAAACACATAATGGCGAGACAACTTGACACTAGCATGCACCATGCCCAGCCTTCTGGCAGTACATCCAAGGATGCAGCCGTGAATATTGGACAACCCCAGGATCAACTCCAGATAATTAACTTATCCACAAGGAGTCTCACTGACACACACAGGCAAGTACTTGCTCGTGGTCTTTCATTCTGTCCAGATCGTCGGGTTGACAAATTCACGGCTAGTAAAGATCTCTATTTATTTTGTAGAAAGTTGGCTTTGAAGGCTTTTTTTCACTCTGAACACGATGGCAATCTGGAAACATTGTACTCTCTCCTTGAACAAGATGAACCATCGGATTATAGTAGTAAGTTCAAGCACAAATCTACTTTTTGTCCACCCCTGTCTGACTATCCTAACATTAATGTTTTTTATCATAACACTATGTTGGAAATTGAAAAGATATCTGACCTTAGTCAGCCTACATATAATCTTTCCAAACCTGAATGGCTGGCATTAAAAGACATTCAGAACTGGAATGATGTGGTGATAAAACCTGCTGACAAGGGTGGAAACATAGTCATTTGGCCTGATGAACTATATAGGAAAGAGGCTGTACGCCAGCTGTCTAATAAAGATAATTACAGATTATTACCTTCTGACCCTACAGAATTTTTCCGTAAAAAATTGTACACACTAATCGATGATGCTCGTGCAGGATGTATCATCACTGAAAAAGAGGCTCGCTTTCTACAAGTTGATTATCCAGTAACTCCCACTTTGTACCTTCTACCTAAGATACACAAGAGCACCACAAACCCTCCAGGTAGGCCCATTATTTCGGGTATAGGTAGCCTCAATGAGAACCTGTGTATATTTGTAGATCATTACCTACAGTCGCATGTCACCTCACTTGACTCTTACATATACGAGATACCAATGATCTCATATGTAAACTCCAGGGAATAGTTATTCCCATTGGTAGTTTTTTGGTGACTTGTGATGTGGAATCTCTTTACACCATTATTGAACATGCTGAAGGGATCAAAGCAGTGGGTTATTTTCTCCAGACTGAGGACAAAGGACTCACAGGAAGACATAAGTTTATACTTTGTCTATTAGACTTTGTCCTGAGACATACTACCTGCAACAGAGAGGCACTGCTATGGGTGCCCGATGCGCTCCTTCGTACGCCAACCTTTTTCTTGGTTGGTGGGAGAGGGAGCGCGTCTTTGCAGAAGATTTGCTCTTTTTCACCACTTTTGTTGAAGTTTGGTATCGATATATTGACGATATCTTTTTTGTATGGAGTGGCACCAAGGAACTCTTGTGTGAGTTTATTAAAATATTGAATAACAACACCTCCAACATTTTTCTCACACACAATATATCCAACACAACTGTCGAATTTCTGGATATCTGTATCTCCGTCCACAATGATAAACTCATTACATCTTTATTTCGCAAGCCTACTGCCAGTAACTCACTCCTTCACTATACCAGTGCACACCCGCTTTCTCTCAGAAGTTCGATACCTAGGGGCCAGTTCCTCAGAATGCGTAGGAACTGTACCCTTGATACTGACTTCCGTACTGCATCTCAGGAACTTTGTCAACGATTCCGTGAGAGGGGTTACCCAAGTAGGCTGATTAACCGTGAATATCAGAGGGCGGCCCACCTCACGCAATCTGACTTACTTAAACCTAAGAGACCCAACTCCAATGAAGGACTTGTACGTTACATCACTACATATGGTAGAGAATGGGATGGTCTAAATAGGGCATTGGCCAAATCTTGGCATGTGATTAAAAATGACTCTATTATTGGCAGATATCTTACGGACAGACCGTCTATAACTGCACGAAAAAGCTGTAGCTTAGCCGATATGGTTTCCAGCAGTCACTACGTTCGAAAGACATATGAGAAGACTAGAGGTACCACTTTGGTTGGAACCTATCCATGTGGGAGGTGCAGTTTCTGCCAGTTTATGGTCAAGACAACTGAGGTACGAGACTCTAGGGGGTCTAAATGCTACAAGTTGACACAGTATTTCAACTGTAGGACTGAAGGGGTGATATATGCCATACGTTGTCCCTGTTCACTTCTATATATAGGCAAAACCAAGCAACAGATTAAACAGAGACTGGCCAAACACTTGTCTGATATCAGACTGGCTGACCGTAACAGACTTGAAGGTAAAACCCTGACCTCCGTGGCTGCACATTTTTTAATGACACATGGGGGATCCCATAGGGACCTACAACTCTTTGGCCTTGAGGAGAAAGTTAATTTGACACTTCGGGGTGGCGACTTGAATAAAAGACTACTTGGTAGAGAAAGTCGCTGGATATATTGTCTAAAGACCATTCACCCAGGAGGACTTAATGAAATGCTTGATTTCACTCCCTTTCTGTGACCTTTTTGCGATTATATCCTGACTTCATTTTATACTTTTAGGTATATTTCAGAAGATGTCACGCAATAAGGATACGCATTGGGAACATATCTCTCTTATCTGTGGCAATACAGCTTTGGAGTGGGGCCCCATCTCCCTTTTATACTCCCTTTTACAATTTTTTCGAGAATTACTGCATCAGCATCTTCAACTTCCGGATTCTGGACTTTGGACACTACACTGCATCAGCATCTTCAACTTCCGGATTCTGGACTTTGGACACTACACTCTTTCGGTCACTGGAAGGACATCCATTTATTTATCTACTTACCTTAGCACTGACTCTGGTCATGGCATTAGCCTGCCGTGCTTACACATGCGTCACGTAAATACGTCACCACGCTAATACGTGATGACGTCATGATTACGCCAATATGGTGCGCGCTGTGTCTATTTTATCAGATGGAGAACCCCAACCTCCCCTACCTCCCTTATTTCCACTGCTGCCATTAGAAAGGGGTCTCAGTGTAAATGGGATTAATACTATGGGAGCCAAGAAACAGACTATCGCTCTGGGTACATCTTACAAACACAATTCAATATGGTGTTTGCTCACGTGGGTAAATCCCTTTTGGGGATATTAACCGGCTGTTATTGTCTATTATCAGGCATTCAAATCATGCGCTAAAAGTATGGCAAACGCAATTTTGAATTTCAAGTTCCGAATGGGCGGGTGTTTTTTCCGTAACCTGTGCATTTGGCACTGACATGGGGTTAAAGTTGCACTAAGCAGTAGCGAACTGCTTAGAGTGACTTTTAGGCTAGGTCCAGACGAATAATGGCTGTGAACTCTTCGTGCAGCGTTTTCACTAGCTGTTCCAGATGTTTACCACTAGGATAACATTGCATGCAGCATTTTCCTACCGGCACAGCCATTTGTCTGAACCTAACTCCAAATACCTGCCCAGCCCCGATGAATACATTGCCCCTTAGATAATCTGTGTGGATACAAAAGCAAACTTTGTATAAACATACAAAAATATGTTTGTGTACATTTTTATTTTAACAGGGAAAATGAAATGTGACTAGTAGTGACACACAAAGACAATAATATTTTAAACCCTTTTTCTGTTTATTGTATTAAATTAAAACATATTTTTGGAGAAATGCAATCTAAAAAAAATGGACAGCATGTCAGTGGTTAGCATTTCTGTTTCACAAACAATGATGTAATTGTAAAGCGCTACAGAAGATGTTGGCGCTATATAAATATAAATACATAATAAGAATAATTGCTAGTCCCATTTGTTCTGTAAACCTTGAAACATGTTTGTCAATAATGTGACATTTGCTTGGCCTTTTAGTACTGGCAATGTTTTTTGGCATTTTTCGATTTTGGGATAGCCAGGATTTGGCAGAGAGTCCTTCACAGATATCAAAGACATATTTCAGAACACCAAAAACATATTCATCTGAGCTTTCCTCATAAATCGGTTTGGCTACCCAAGCCTTCTTGGATTTGGGAAATGCTATTGAAAACCTTTTCCTCCCTTTTGGCTGTGTAGACTTTGATACATGTTGGACTGTAGCTTGTTTTCTTTTGACATTAAAATTATGGGAAAGTGCAGCCAATTTTGTTCATGCTTCCATTCCAATCATTCGGAAATGGACATGCTTTGTTCTGAACCGTAGGACTTTGCTATGGTACACCTCCAGGGTTCCGGTATGGCAGAATCTCTGGAGGTGCTGGAGGTCTTTTTCCATTTGCTTATTTGTAAATACAGAATGAAGATTTTGATATGCGGGAGTGTCTTTCTGCAGCCAGTGGAAATTACTTTGTTCGTGCTTGTTTAACAGTGCATGTACGCATGTTTTGTGCTGTCCACTTTCATTCCATTCGTGAATATTTTGGACATGTTGCAGTGCAGACATCCATTTGTTTTTGAGATCTTCAATATCCCCATTGCATGTATTTGCGCACCACCATAAGTGATTAACGATTGGCTGGATCCATTCTTGTATTGCCTTGCTCTGTTTCTTTTTGCTGGCTGTAAGTAATTTTTGCCTAATACTTTTTGTAAAGTGCCACATGTCAAAGTGATGTACCATATATACTCGAGTATAAACCGACCCAAGTATAAACCGAGGTACCCAATTTCACCTAAAAAATCTAATAAAAGTTGTTGACTCGATTATAAACCGAGGGTAGAAACTTGGCATTCAAGATGTTTGGAAACTACAACTCCCAGTCAATAAAGCATGCTGGGAGTTGTAGTTTCCAAACATCTTGAATGCCACCCTCACCCTCCCACCCAGTTCAGTTTGTACCTGTGGGCTCTCCTCCATCCAGTAACTTGGGGCTTCCTGTTGGGACTTGTGCCTGTGTGCCAGCATTTGAGATCAGCATTCCGGCAGCTGCGATCAGGTAAGCATTCCGGCATCCGCGTGCTCTTTCTCAGTACTGGCGCGCCGGCTGTCGTCACCGGGCAGTGACGCCGGCCGGCGCGCCATTACAGGGAATGATCGTGCGGCTGCCGGAGTGCTAAATTAAGTAGTGACTCGAGTATAAACCAAGTCCAAGTTTTCAGGCTGATTTTACAGCCTGAAAAACTCGGTTTATACTCGAGTATATACGGTATAATGTTTGGATATGATTCACGCATTAATTTGCGAATTCCTATGTGACGGTCTGTTGCAACAACATGAACATCAATACCAGCATGTAATAAACCTTCTAGACACTCCTGGAATTATTCTTTTTCTAAAGAAGCAGAACTTTTTTTTCCATCAACTTGAACAATCTTGAAGTCCACTATTTTGTCAGTAATCATGTCCATCATTGTGTATGTGCAATACTTTGCAGAGTAGCCTGGGCTATCGTACTGCCCATCTCCACACACACACACTGCTTTGTCTTTTAGTAGATGTTGTGTTTTTTCCTTTTCAGATTCCCAGTAAATGTGGATAGCAGGAAAAACATAATTTCATTGATATTTGTAAAAAGTGCCTTTGGACATTTGCTGAACCTTCATGATTTGAAACATGTCAAACACTTTTTTAAAATTTGATCCGCTGAACACAGTAACAAGTTGCCTACTGCAATTTGATTTTTAATTGGTTGGCTTTCCCACTTGTACAATAGCAAACAATATATGTACCAATCAACTTTTTATTAAAAAAATCTATTGGAGAGGAACACTCTGTGCTGAATCCACATGGAATTTTAAATTCCTGCTCTTGCCAAGTGCTTTCATCAGATTCCTCATCACTTGATGTGTCAGGCCTAAAATCACTTTCATCTTGGCCAGAAGAATCAAGTGTGCTCTCATCACTAGATACATGCAGTCTCTCTTCAGGATGATGCGCATGAAGTGTTAGTGTCTGCACACTTTCCGCTACATTTTCAATTGTTGACATATTGTCTGATTTGTGGTCTTTGCAGACTTTTTTGGCATATGCATGATCAGCACAGATATTATCAGCAATGTATTCTATGGATTTAACGTGTGAGAAGTGTTTTAGTTGACACAGAATAGCTTTGTTGTGTAGTGAAGTTTTCTCTGTTTGAGTTCCCACACTTTTAAAGTCCGGTTTGAAATTTGCCATTACTCCAATAGTTTTATTTTGTTTTTTAGAGGTATGGGCCTCAGACCAGGCTTGCGTTTCCCTTTATTGTGAAAATAGCATTCCTCTGCAAAGTGAGCTGAACATATGCGATGCGATAATTTTCTTCTGTTTTCATAAATTGTTAATGCCAAATCTTCCAAGTCATCCAAATGTTCTTGTGTCTGCTAAAGCCAAATTTTGATTTTTTTCCAGAGTAGAAGGGAAAACATGCATAATGATGTTTGGGGCATTTTTTTTGCTTCCTGTATTGTTTCGACAATACTTTACCAGGCACTTAGGCATAATGGGCCCTGCGAAACAAAACAAACAAAAAAAAAAAATCTGACTGGGTGTGTGTAAATGTTTTTTCACAAAGAGCATTGTACTGCACAATCCAAATTCCAGTTCAACAACCTCAGGGGGGCACATCTTTGATGATGAAGTGATGCACATCAGCAAAACACTAGCAACTAAATGGACAGCTTAGGCTGGGTACACATCAGCAAATATTTCCGGGTGAATGACCGATAGTGGTGTGGATCAGTCAGTTGGCTGGAAATATCTGATGGTGTGGGGCAGCTGGCCGCAAACAAGCTTAGTTGCCCATTTGTCCTATTCGCTCAGGTCCATTGGTAAATCACAGTCGATTATTTGGTTCTCTATGGGACTGCATGATTGGACATGCACACTGTCGGCTGCGGATGCTATTGCTGTGACCAACAGTCATTTATTCTGGCCAAGCACTTGTTCACAGCAAACGCTCGGTTGGGACAAATCAAAGCCCCATGTGTACCTAGCCTTATGCCTCACACCTATCTGAATACTATGGGCTGTACAATAAAACAAATAGATATTTAGTAGCATAACTAGGAATTATTGGCCCACCCAGGAAAACTCAGATGGGGCCCCTTCCCTGCTTCATCTACAGCAGTTTTCAGGGGGAGTCTGGATTTGTCATCACAAAAGTATGAATGAATAGATCACAAGTCAGTGGTTGGTAGTGTGGGCAGTAGTTGGAATAAAGAGGTTAATTGTTAGGCCACATTACATAATGCAATAACAATAAAAAAGCAATTCCGGTACTCAAACAAGTTTGCCATACTCGTTTAGTTACAATTGCTTGTGTGCCAACATATTATATTGGAAAACAACAGGCTGTTGTAATACACTTGCAAAAATGACAACCCTCTTAGACAGTATGTTGATCTGTTTGCCATGTGCCAAGGCACGTTCCAAAGTTATTTGGCAACTCTACTGTAAAAGGCTGGTTGTAGCTTTTGTTAGTCCAGTGACATATAGTCAAAAGTATAATGTACAGTATATGTAACTTTTTTTTTTAGATACTTTTTTACACTGGGCTGCTTGCCTTGAAGAACAGACAATCAGGGAGAATCAATATGGGCCAAATCGGTCTAAAATTTATGCTAACCTGAAGTAATGTCAGGTTAAAGTGTGTTTTAGACAGATTTTACAGCACAGCAACATTTCCACAAGGGCTATTCACCCAGGGCTGGGAAGGTTTTTGGAGATAAAGTCACGCTAAGTGTTTCCCGAATGATTCACAATTGCATTTGCCATACTTTTAGCACATGATTTGAATGCCTGATAATAGTCAATAACTGCCGGCTAATATCCCCAAAAGGGATTTACCCACGTGAGCAAACACCATGTTGAATTGTGTTTGTAAGATGTACCCAGAGCGATAGTGTGTATCTTGGCTCCCATAGTATTAATCCCATTTATACTGAGACCCCTTTCTGATGGCCTTAATGTGCGGCGGTGCTTACCATGCATGGTAACTGACACAGTGTCAAATATACGGAGGTGGCGCGCGGACAGGTTCGGTCTCACTCTGAGCATCCATCACTCAGGAAACCAACTCTGCTCAAATAAGTCAAAGTGCTAAGCAAAAAAAAAAAGTTGATGTTCTCTGAACTCTGTCCATCAAATGGGTTGGCAGACACCCTCTAAATATCCCACTCTCATGGATTATCGTACAATAACGTAATCAGAATAAAGACATTGGCTGTCGCAGATAATAAATGCAAGCTTTTTGTTGACCACACATCAATCACAACTGTTTTGGGGGGAAATTTGCCCTCTCTTCCTCAGTGTAGAGATGGGAATGTTTACCCCTGAAATGTTGTATTGATGTGCGAACCTCAAACTGTTACTTTACTAAGTAAGGTGTGTTTATCTTTAGCACGCTCTCTAACTTGGCATTTAGGATAAGGAGGCGACACAAAGCAATATTAAATTGGAACACACCAGTTAGAACTAGATGGACATTGCCTTTATACAATGTCCAATACCATTTTATTATGTAACTGTTATACAGAATTATGGGTAGGATATATCAAGGTCTGCGACTGCACTGGACTGTATGTCCTTTACATACTACACGCCAACCCAATACATGTTCCTAGGCAACTGTTAGACAGACATTATGGGTAGGGTATAAAGGTTGGACTAGATGGACGTATGTGTTTATTCAACCTCCAATACTATGTTATTATGTAACTGTTATACAGACATTATGGGTAGGATATAAAGGCTGGAGTAGATGGACGTATGTCTTTATACAACCTCCAATACTATGTTACTATGTAACTGTTATACAGACATTATGGGTAAGGTATAAAGGTTAGACTAGATGGACGTATGTCTTTATACAACCTCCAATACCATGTAATTATGTAACTGTTAGACAGACATTATGGGTAGGGTATAAAGGTTGGACTAGATGGACGTATGTCTTTATACAACCCAAGCATTCAACCTCTCCATGAAGTTTAGGGAGTCTTCCTGATATTAATAATAGCTTCCTGACTCCCTGAAATTAGAAACAATCTCCCAGAATTATTTTGTTTGAAACTCAAGTAAGGTAGCACAAAGAATCCCAGAGTTTCTCTTATAGGTTAACAAGTGACAGAAATACTAATTACATGTGGCAACTCAAGTCCTTCAGGTCAAATCCAGAATGTCCTCCCCATCCCAGCCAAATTCTAGTGTCCAGCATTTCTCCCCATCCCAGCCAAATTCTAGTGTCCAGCATTTCTCCCCTCCCCATCCCAGCCAAATTCTAGTGTCCAGCATTTCTCCCAATCCAACATATGTATGTATAGTAATTGAGCAGAGCCTCCAGCTGATCATTTATAGCAGCATTTTTGGAACATCCCATAGCAAACGCACAGAAATAAGCAGGAAATGCACTGCATTACCACTGCGCTTTTCACATGCATTTCTGTGTTTAGTGTTGCTGCAGCCACAATTCAAGGAAAAGTTCACTGATGACATCAATATTTTTAAAATGTGATTTTTTTTTACTCAAATGAGATCCAGTTTGCAGTATATAGAGTTAATAATAATATTTCTTTACTTTCAGGAGCAGCAGTCGATCCGAGGTACCAATTTTTACCTGAAAAATGGGTAAAAATTGGTTGACTCGAGTATAAGTCGAGGGTACAAATTATGACCACTGCTGCCTTCTGATTCTATATTGTTTTGAGGCTTTAGTTGCCCTTTAAATGAACAGCAGAATTCCCATACAGTAGTCCTATACTGTAACAGCCAAATCCAGTATTGCTATTACTGTATGGGAATTCTGCTGTCCATTTAAAGGGCAACTAAAGCCTCAAAACAATACAGAATCAGAAGGCAATCTTTAACAATAGCTACTATCCTCCAGATTCTGTATTGTATAAGGCATTAGTTGCCCTTTAAATTGAGAGGAAGCCCACACGCTAGCCCCTAATTCCTTGCCACTCCAGATGTTTGGAAACTCCAACTCCCAGCATGCTTTATTTGCTGGGAGTTGTAGTTTCCAAAAATCTTTAGTGGCAGCACTGCACCTACCCCTGCGCACGTAAAACGTCACATCACGCTAAAAACGTGATGACGCATGATGACCCAATAGGTGCGCGCTGTGTCATTTATGGCGCCTCGGCATTGCTAGTCCAAACAAACACGCTGCTGAGAAAGTCCGTTATGCTTTGATGAAACGCGTTCGGCGTTTGGCATCAATGGCTGATTAGCGGTGTTTCCCTCTCGCGCACCAGCCTGTCTTGTCCTTGAGGATCCCAGCTGACTTAATGTGCTTCCATCTATGCAGCATTACCAGACAGATAAGTTCTTACTGAGGAACTAAAGACTTGTTTCTTGACCAAAGGGCTTTGGGAGTAGGATTGTATATATGTGCACTGATCACTATATTTAGTTTTTTTTTATATATGCTAATTGGTAGGAACCTGTTGTTAATGGTTTTTACGATTTTAATCTTGTGTGCTGTTCCTGATTCATGTTACGGTCGCTAGTGTACCCCTGTTGGACCTAAATAAAGGGTTTTTATGTATTATCAGTCTATGAGTGCGTTACGCTGCTTTTGCTGCTGGTGATTCATTATGGTTTACTTTATATATACCTAGCAGCACGTGGCCATTACTAAGCCTATGTTGATTCAGTTTCAAATAGAATATTTACTCTATTGATCCTGTGCCTTCATTAACTTTTGTGATCATTGTTATATCTTTATCCTTCTGTAGGGCTTGTTCTACTTTGAGTCGGCACGGATCTATTGTGGGTTCCGTTTCCCACTACTTATCATGCTCGTATTCACTATACATGCTTATTTAGCGTGACCCGGCATTATGACTTGTGATTTGGGGTCGCTGGATAAGGAGATAGACTTAAAATGTTTAGATAATTATTCAATGATCCCACCGAGGTTGGGTCTGATTACTATGATACTACTGCCAACTCTGATATTTGTACAAATTTACGCACTTTACTTACACTTCAGTATGCCACGACTACGGTGGAACATAAATAGCCTGGAAAATACTTAAGTCTTAAGATTATCCCTAGAGGTTTGAGAAGTGGTGTTGTTCCATCTTGGGAGCCCACAGATAACTTTAAGAAAGAGTGCGGAAATATTTTGACTGACAGTGCATTGAAGGCAAATTTCACTTCTTATTTCTTTTGATAAGGACGTCTGGTGGAAATCAAAAATAGTATTGCCATCCAGACTGCTGCTTAAATAGTCAATTATCAAAATAGAATTTCGATTCTTTGATAAAAATTAAGAAGAATTGGAACAATTAGAAAGTGACATCATAAATAAAAAAAGTCTAAACTAATAGAGACCAAAAGGATTATCAATCCGGACAGGTGTATAATGGAAACATAAGGGCAACTCTAGAGTCCAATACTAGAAACCCCCAGTACCGATTTGCAGCTAACAAACGTAATCCCACCCTAAACGCAAGGGCTTTGCTAAAAGTAATACAGCTACCTATACTGACACGTCAGACAGTGAAGTAGCTCTTTTTTAGACCTTTCGCCCCGAAGGCTTCGATCGCGGAGGGCAGGGAGAAGAAAAAACACATAATGGCGAGACAGACTTGACACTAGCATGCACCATGCCCAGCCTTCTGGCAGTACATCCAAGGATGCGCCGTGATATTGGACAACCCCAGGATCAACTCCAGATAATTAACTTATCCACAAGGAGTCTCACTGACAACACACAGGCAAGTACTTGCTCGTGGTCTTTCATTCTGTCCAGATCGTCGGGTTGACAAATTCACGGCTAGTAAAGATCTCTATTTATTTTGTAGAGAAGTTGGCTTTGAAGGCTTTTTTTCACTCTGAACACGATGGCAATCTGGAACATTGTACTCTCTCCTTGAACAAGAGATGAACCATGGATTATAGTAGTAAGTTCAAGCACAATCTACTTTTGTCCACCCTGTTACTATCCTAAACATTAATGTTTTTTATCATAACACTATGTTGGAAATTGAAAGATATCTGACCTAGTCAGCCTACATATAATCTTTCCAAACCTGAAGGCTGGCATTAAAAGACATTCAGAACTGGAATGATGTGGTGATAAAACCTGCTGACAAGGGTGGAACATAGTCATTTGGCCTGTGAACTATAGTAAGAGGCTGTACGCCAGCTGTCTAATAAAGATAATTACACGATTATTACCTTCTGACCCTACAGAATTTTTCCGTAAAAAATTGTACACACTAATCGATGATGCCGTGCAGGATGTATCATCACTGAAAAAGAGGCTCGCGTTCTACAAGTTGATTATCCAGTACTCCCCTTTGTACCTCTACCTAAGATACACAAGAGCACACACAACCCTCCAGGTAGGCCCATTATTTCGGGTATAGGTAGCCTCAATGAGAACCTGTGTATATTTGTAGATCATTACCTACAGTCGCATGTCACCTCACTTGACTCTTACATATACGAGATACCAATGATCTCATATGTAAACTCCAGGGAATAGTTATTCCCATTGGTAGTTTTTTGGTGACTTGTGATGTGGAATACTTTACACCATTATTGAACATGCTGAAGGGATCAAAGCAGTGGGTTATTTTTCTCCAGACTGAGGACAAAGGACTACAGGAAGACATAAGTTTATACTTTGTCTATTAGACTTTGTCCTGAGACATACTACCTGCACAAGAGGAGAGGCATGTAGGGTGCCCGATGCGCTCCTTCCAACCTTTTTCTTGGTTGGTGGGAGAGGGAGCGCGTCTTGCAGAAGATTTGCTCTTTTTCACCACTTTTGTTGAAGTTTGGTATCGATATATTGACGATATCTTTTTTGTATGAGTGCACCAAGGAACTCTTGTGTGAGTTATTAAAATATTGAATAACAACACCTCCAAAATTTTTCTCACACACAATATATCCAACAACTGTCGAATTTCTGGATATCTGTATCTCCGTCCACAATGATAACTCATTACATCTTTATTTCGCAAGCCTACTGCCAGTAACTCACTCCTTCACTATACCAGTGCACACCGCTTTCTCTCAGAAGTTCGATACCTAGGGCCAGTTCCTCAGAATGGTAGGAACTGTACCCTTGATACTGACTTCCGTACTGCAATCTAGGAACTTTGTCAAGCGATTCCGTGAGAGGGTTACCCAAGTAGGCTGATTAACCGTGAATATTCAGAGGGCGGCCCACCTCATCGCAATCTGACTTACTTAAACCTAAGAGACCCAACTCCAATGAAGGACTTGTACGTTACATCACTACCTAGGTAGAGAATGGGATGGTCTAAATAGGGCATTGGCCAAATCTGGCATGTGATTAAAAAATGACTCTATTATGTGGCAGATATATGTACGGACAGACCGTCTATAACTGCACGAAAAAGCGTAGCTTAGCGATATGGTTTCCAGCAGTTCACTACGTTCGAGACAAGACTATGAGAAGACTAGAGGTACCACTTTGGTTGGAACCTATCCATGGGAGGTGCAGTGTTCTGCCAGTTTATGGTCAAGACAACTGAGGTACGAGACTCTAGGGGGTCTAAATGCTACAAGTTGACACAGTATTTCAACTGTGGACTGAAGGGTGATATATGCCATACGTTGTCCCTGTCTACTTCTATATATAGGCAAACCAAGCAACAGATTAAACAGAGACTGGCCAAACACTTGTCTGATATCAGACTGGCTGACCGTAACAGACTTGAAGGTAAAACCCTGACCTCCGTGGCTGCACATTTTTTAATGACCATGGGGGATCCCATAGGGACCTACAACTCTTGGCCTTGAGGAGAATTAATTTGACACTTCGGGGGGGCGACTTGAATAAAAGACTACTTGGTAGAGAAAGTCGCTGGATATATTGTCTAAAGGACCATTCACCCAGGAGGACTTATGAAATGCTTGATTTCACTCCCTTTCGTGACCTTTTTGCGATTATATCCTGACTTCATTTATACTTTATGTATATTTCAGAAGATGTCACGCAATATAGGATACGCATTGGGAACAATCTCTCTTATCTGTGGGCAAACAGCTTTGGAGTGGGGCCCCATCTCCCTTTATTACTCCCTTTTACAATTTTTTCGAGAATTACTGCATCAGCATCTTTCAACTTCGGATTCTGGACTTTGGACACTACACTCTTTCGGTCACTGGAAGGACATCCATTTATTTATCTACTTATTTATTTTTCTGTCGGATTGGAAATACCAGCCTTGATTTCCTTTCTGAGATATCTCATTTAGGCTACTATTATGGAGATACGTTTACAAATGGCAATTTATCCACAGTGCCATATATATACTTTGCCACTGGCAAACTGCTTCGCAATACCACACATCAACTACTAGATAGATTTCTATCAGCACAGTACTTACCATGTTGCAACATGTGGATATTGAACTCTGTTTGGTTCCCTATATGGGATACTTACCTGTCCATACTTTTGCTCTACTTGGACCTGTTTGGATTCGTACATTCCAATAGCGGCTATATCTGTATCCTGTTTATTCATGTGTGCATATTGGATTATATGTATTACAATGTCTATAAACTTTGGGCGTTGTGTATGTTTTTTGCCCAACATACACTTATGTGTTTATACACCTGAAAATACCTGGTAAAAATCTTGTGGGATATTATCTAAATATTTGTGCTTTGCCATTTATGTCTTGTTATGTTTTGTTTTTCACTTCATTATTAGCCTTTGCATATGCGTGACTGGTGACTTACTTTTTGTTTTACCTTCTGGCCATGACGTAAGTTTAGCTCCCTTAGCACTGACTCTGGTCATGGCATTAGCCTGCCGTGCTTACACATGCGTCACGTAAATACGTCACCACGCTAATACGTGATGACGTCATGATTACGCCAATATGGTGCGCGCTGTGTCTATTTATGGCGCCTCCCCATTGCTAGTCACAAAACGCTGCTGAGAAAGTCCGTGTCTTGACGAACGCGTTCGGCGTTTGGCTCAATGGCTGATTATCCGGGTGTTCCCTCTCGCACCAGCCTTCCTTGTCCCTTGGGATCCCCCTGACTGATGTGCTTCACTATGCAGCATTCTCAGACAGAAAGTTCTTACTGAACTAAGACTGTTTTCTCGACCAAAGGGACTTTGGGGTGAGGATTGATTATGTGCACTGATCACTATATTTATTTTTATATATGCTGATTGGGAACCGTGTTGTTATATGGTTGTTTAAGATTTTTAGATCTTGTGTCTGTTCCTGATTCATGTACCCTGTTTGGACCTAAATAAAGGGTTTTTATGTATATATAGTATCTATTGAGTGCGGTACGCTCTTTTTCTCTGGTAACAGTTACATAATAACATGGTATTGGAGATTGTATAAAGGCATATGTCCATCTGTTTGCATAAACTGTGTGTTTTTCCAATTTAAGAATTGCTTTGTGTCACCTCCCTATCCTAAAGGCCAAGTTAGAGAGCAGGTGCTAAAGATAAACACACTACTTTAGGTAAAGTATACGTTTGAGGTTTCGCACATCAATCACAAACATTTCAGGGGGTAACCATTCTCCCACCAAATCCTCACCTGTGTTTTTCGAAGAGGGAACATTTCCCCCCTTAAAAACATGTGATTGATGTGTGGTCAACAGGAAAAGTCTTGCAGTTTATTAATCGGGAATGTCATCCTCAATCTGTTACTTTATTGATACGTATAATCCAATGAGAGTGATACTTTAGAGTGTTCTCACACCATTGTTTGGAGCAGGCAGTCAGAGAACATCCTTTTTTTTCTTCAGCTTATTTTAGAGCCAGAGTTGGTTTCTGGGTGCGTATCAGATGGAGACCCCAACCTCCCCTACCTCCCTTATTTCCACTTGCTGCCTATTAGAAGGGTCTCAGTGTAAATGGGATAATACTATGTGGTAGCCAAGAAAAGACTATGCGCTCTGGGTACATTTACAAACACAGAAATATGGTTGTTTTTGCTCCGTGGGTAAATCCCTTTTTTGGGGATAATTAAACCGGGCTGTTATTGCTCAGTTATCAGGCCATCAAATCATGACGCTAAAAAGTATGGCAAACGCAATTTTGAATTTCAAGTTCCGAATGGGTCGGGTGTTTTTCCGTAACATGTGCATTGGCCTGACATGGGGTTAGTTAAAGTTGCCTAAGCAGTACGCGAACTGACTTTAAGAGTGACTTTTAGGCTAGGTCCAACGAAATAATGGCTGTGAACTCTTCGTGCAGCGTTTTCCACTAGCTGTTCCAGAATGTTTACCACTAGGATAACAGTTGCCAATTGCAGCATTTTTCCGCTACCGGCAACACCAGCCATTTTGTCTGAACCAACTCCAAATACCGCCCGAGCCCCATGAATACATTGCCCCTTAGATAATCTGTGTGGATACAAAGCAAACTTTGTATAACAACAAATAACAAAATATGTTTGGTTGGTACATTTTTATTTTAACAGGAAAATGAAAGGTGGACTATAGTGACACACAAAGACAATAATATTTAAACCCTTTTTCTGTTATTGTTTTAAATTAAAACATATTTTTGGAGAAATGCAATCTAAAAAAAATGGACAGCATGTCAGTGGTGTAGCATTTCGGTTCACAAACAATGATGTAATTGTAAAGACGCTACAGAAGATGTTGGCGCTATATAAATATAAATACATAATAATAATTGTGTTCCCATCTGTTTGTAAACCTGAAACATGTTTGTCAATAATGTGACATTTGCTTGGCCTTTGTATGTACTGGCAATGTTTTTGGCATTTTTCGATTTTGGATAGCCAGGATTTGGCAGAGAGGTCGCTCAAGCAGATATTCAAAGACACATTTCAGAACACCAAAAACATATCATCGAGTTCCTCATAAATCGGTTTGGCTACACCAAGCATTCTTGGATTTGGGAAATGCTATTGAAAACCTTTTCCTCCCTTTTGGCTGTGTAGACTTTGATACATGTTGGACTGTAGCTTGTTTTCTTTTGACATTAAAATTATGGAAAGTGCAGCCAATTTTTTGTTCATGCTTCCATTCCATCATTCGGAAATGGACATGCTTTGTTCTGAAACCGTAGGACTTTGCTATGGTACACCTCCAGGTTCCGGTATGGCAGAATTCTGGAGGTGCTGGAGTCTTTTTTCCATTTGCTTATTTGTAAATACAGAATGAAGATTTTGATAGCGGGGGAGTGTCTTTCTGCAGCCAGTGGAAATTACTTGTTCGTGCTTGTTTAACAGTGCATGTGCGCATTTTTGTGCTGTCCACTTTCATTCCATTCGTGAATATTTTGGACAGTTTGCAGTGCAGACATTCCATTTGTTTTTGAGATCTTCAATATCCCATTGCATGTTTTGCGCACCACCATAAGTGATAACGATTGCTGGATCCATTCTTGTATTGCCTTGCTCTGTTTCTTTTTGCTGGCTTAAGTAATTTTTGCCTAATACTTTTTGTAAAGTGCCACATGTCAAAGTGATGTACCATATATACTCTAGTAATAAACCGACCCAAGTATAAACCGAGGTAACCCAATTTCACCTAAAAAATCTAATAAAAGTTGTTGACATCGATTATAAACCGAGGGTAGAAACTTTGGCATTCAAGATGTTTGGAACTACAACTCCCAGTCAATAAAGCATGCTGGGAGTTGTAGTTTTCCAAAAATCTTGAATGCCACCCTCACCCTCCCACCCAGTTTCAGTTTGTACTTGTGGGCTCATCCTCCAGCCAGTAACTTGGGGCTTCCTGTGGGGACTTGTTGCCTGTGTGCCAGCATTGAGATCAGGCATTCCGGCAGCTGCGATAAGGAAGCATTCCGGCATCCGCGTGCTCTTTCTCAGTACTGGCGCGCCGGCTTCGTCACCGGGCAGGGACGCGGCGCCGGCGCGCCATTACAGGGAATGATCGTGCGGCTGCCGGAGTGCTAAATTAAGTAGTGACTCGAGTATAAACCAAGTCCAAGTTTTCAGGCTGATTTTACAGCCTAAAAACTCGGTTTATACTCGAGTATATACGGTATAATGTTTGGATATGATTCACGCATTAATTTGCGAATTCCTATGTGCGGTCTGTTGCAAAACATGAACATCAATACCAGCATGTATAAACCTTCTAGACACTCCGGAATTATTCTTTTTCTAAAGAAGCGAACTTTTTTTTCTCATCAACTTGAACAATCTTGAGTCCACTATTTTGTCAGTAATCATGTCCATCATTGTGTATGTGCATACTTTGCAGAGTAGCCGGGCTATCGTACTGCCCATCTCACACCCACACACACTGCTTGGTCTTTAGTAGATGTTGTGTTTTTCCTTTTCAGATTCCCAGTAAATGTGGATAGCAGGAAAAACATAATTTCTTGAATATTTGTTAAAAAGTGCCTTTGGACATTTGCTGACCTCATGATTTGAAACATGTCAAACACTTTTTAAAATTTGATCCGCTGAACACAGTAACAAGTTGCCTACTGCAATTTGATTTTTAAATTGGTTGCTTTCCCACTTGTACAATAGCAACAATATATGTACCAATCAACTTTTTATTAAAAAATCTATTGGAGAGAACACTCTGTGCTGAATCCACATGGAATTTTAAATTCCTGACTCTTGCCAAGTGCTTTCATCAGATTCCTCATCACTTGATGTGTCAGGCCTAAAATCACTTTCATCTGGCCAGAAGAATCAAGTGTGCTCTCATCACTAGATACATGCAGTCCTCTCTTCAGGATGATGCGCATGAAGTGTTGGTGTCTGCACACTTTCCGCTACATTTTTCAATTGTTGACATATGGTCTGATTTGTGGTCTTTGCAGACTTTTTTGGCATATGCATGACAGCACAGATCTTATAGCAATGTATTCTATGGATTTAACGTGTGAGAAGTGTTAGTTGACACGAATAGCTTTGTGTGTGTAGTGAGCTTTCTCTGTTTGAGTTCCACACTTTTAAAGTCCGGTTTGAAATTTGCCATTACTCTAATAGTTTTATTTGTTTTTTTAGAGGTATGGGCCTCAGACCAGGCTTGCGTTTCCCTTTATTGTGAAAATGCATTCCTCTGCAAAGTGAGCTGAACATATGCGATGCGATAAATTTTCGTTCTGTTTTCATAAATTGTTAAATGCCAAATCTTCCAAGTCATCCAAATGTTCTTGTGTCTGCTAAGCCAAATTTTGATTTTTTTTCCAGATGTAGAAGGGAAACATGCATAATGATGTTTTGGGGCATTTTTTTGCTTCCTGTATTGTTTCGACAATAACTTTACCAGGCACTTAGGCAATGGGCCCTGCGAAACAAAACAAAACAAAACAAAAAAAATCTGACTGGGTGTGTGTAATGTTTTTTCCAAAGAGCATTGTACTGGCACAATCCAAATTCCAGTTCAACAACCTCAGGGGGCACATCTTTGATGATGAGTGATGCACATCAGCAAAACACTAGCAACTAAATGGACAGCTTAGGCTGGGTACACATCAGCAAATATTTCCGGGTGAATGACCGTAGTGGTGTGGATCAGTCGTTGGCTGGAAATATCTGATGGTGTGGGGCAGCTGGCCGCAAACAAGCTTAGTTGCCCATTTGTCCTATTCGCTCAGTCCATGGTAAATCACAGTCGATTATTTGGTTCTATGGGACTGCATGATTGGCATGCACACTGTCGGCTGCGGATGCTATTGGGCTGTGACCAACAGTCATTTATTCTGGCCAAGCACTTGTTTCACAGCAAACGCTCGGTTGGGACAAATCAAACCCCATGTGTACCTAGCCTTATGCCTCACACCTACTGGAATACTATGGCGGTACAATAAAACAATAGATATTTAGTACATAACTAGGAATTATTGGCCCACCAGGAGGAAATCAGATGGGCCCCTTCCCTGCTTCATCTACAGCAGTTTTCAGGGGAGTCTGGATTTGTCATCACAAAAGTATGAATGAAAGTGTCACAAGTCAGTGGTTGTAGTGTGGGCAGTAGTTGGAATAAAGAGGTTAATTGTTAGGCCACATTACATAATGCATAACAAATAAAAAGCAATTCCGGACTCAAACAAGTTTGCCATACTCGTTTAGTTTACAATTGCTTGTGTGCCAACATATTATATTGGAAAACAACAGGCTGTTGTAATACACTTGCAAAAATGACACACCGTCTTAGACAGTATGTTGATCTGTTTGCCATGTGCCAAGGCACGTTCCAAAGTTATTTGGCAGCTCTATGTAAAAGGCTGGTTGGTAGCTTTTGTTAGTCCAGTGACATATAGTCAAAAGTATAATGTACAGTATATGTAACTTTTTTTTTTAGATACTTTTTACCGGGCTGCTGGCCTTGAGAACAGCCAATCAGGAGAATCAATATGGGCCAAATAGGTCTACAAAATTTATGCGTACCTGATAATGCAGGTTGATGTTAAAGTGTTTTTTCAGACAGGATTTACAGCACAGCAACATTTCCAGCTCGGTGGCTATTCACCCAGGGCTGGAAGGGTTTTTTGGAGATAAATGTCAACGCTCTAATTGTGGTTTCCCGAATGATTCACATTGCATTTTGCCATAACTTTTAGCTACATGAATTTGATGCTGATTAATACAATACACGGTGAATAGTCCCCAAAGGGTATTTACCCACGTGAGCCAAACACCATGTTGAATTGTGTTTTAAGATGACCAGGCGATTAGGTGTATCTTGGCTCCATAGTATTAATCCCATTACACTGAGACCCCTTCTGATGGCTTATGTGCCAGCACTGCAGGTAACGGGAAACAGTGGAAATAAGGGAGGTAGGGGAGGTTGGGGTTCTCCATCTGATACGCCACCCCAGAAGAAACCAACTCTGGCTAAATAGCTGAAGCAAAAAAAAAAGATGTTGGGTTCTCTGAAACTCTGTCCAACAATGGGTTGGGCAGGAAAACTCTAAATATCCACTCTCATTGGATTATACGTATTCAATTTAAAGTAACAGATTGAGGATTGCATTCGATAATAAAGGCAAGCTTTTCTGTTGACCAACATCAATCACAATGTTTTGGGGGGAGGAAATGTTGCCTCTCCTCAGGTGAGGATGGGGGAAGGTTTACACCCTGAAATGTTTGTGATTGATGTTGCGAAAACCTCAAACTGTCTTACTAAAGTAGGTGTGTATCTTTAGCATGCTCTCTAACTTGCATTTAGGATAAGGAGGACGACACAAGCAATATTAATGGAAACACACAGTTATGAAACTAGAGGGACATATGCCTTTATACATGTCCAATACATGTTTGATTATGAACTGTTATTACAGAACATTATGGGTAGGGATATAAAGGGGACACATGGCGATATGTCTTTATACCAACCTCCAATACTATGTTTACTTATGTACTGTTAGACAGACAGTTTGGGTAGGGTTATAAAGGGTGGACTAGATGGACGTAGGTTTATTCAACCTTCAATACTATGTTATTATGTAACTGTTAACAGAATTATGAGTAGGTATAAAAAGGTTGGATAGATGGAATATGCCTTTATACAATCTCCAATACCAATGTTATAGTAACTGTTATACGACATTATGAGTAGGGTATAAAGGTTGGACTCGATGGACATATGACTTATACAATCTCAATACCATGTTATTATGTAACTGTAGACAGACATTATGAGTAAGGTATAAGGTTAGACTACATGGACGTATGTCTTTATACAACCCCCAAACTATGTTACTAGTAACTGTTTAGACAGCAGTTTTATGGGGAGGGTATAAAGGTTGGACTAGATGGGACGTATGTGGTATTCACCTCCAAAATACTATGTTATTATGTAACTGTTATACAGACCATTAGGGTTAGGATATAAAGGCGGAGGTAGATGGACGTATTGTTTTATACAACCTCCAATACTATGTTCCTAGGTAACTGTTATAAGGACCATTATGGAGTAAGGTAAAAGGTTAGATAATGGCGTAGGTCTTAGACAAAACCTCCATACCATGTAATTATGTAACTGTTAGACAGAACATATGGGTAGGGTATAAAGGTTTGGACTAGATGGACGTATGTCTTTATTACAACCCAAGCAGTCAACCTCCCAGAAGTGTAGGGAGTCGTCCTGATATATTAAGAATAGCTGCTGACTCCCTGAAATTAGAAACCAATCTCCAGAATTTATTTTGTTTGAAATCAAGTAATGGTAGCACAAAGGAATCCCAGAGTTTCTCTTATAGGTTAACAAGTGACGAAAATACTAATTACATGTGGCAATCAAGTCTTCAGTCAAATCCAGGAGAATGTTCGGGCGGTTATAGGGGCCCTGGTAACCTGACTCAGCCAAGAATTGCTACAAGGCTAGACATTTGTACAGTCTGAAACAGTGTCATAAACTATTGCTATCCCTGCTAGATACTTTAATAAGAAAATACGCATCAGCTATTCCCTGCCATGTCCCAGAGTAATAGACACAAATCCAAAATCCTGTTACCTGGCCAAGTATCTTTTGCACCAACAACTTAGCCTGTTTGTGGGATTTTGCCCTATGTGATTGGGTTGACGCCCTGTACTAAAGTTAATTAGTCTTTGTATGATTGGGGTGTGACTGTATACATGTGTGTGTGTGTGTTCTGTGTCAGGTATACGTGGAGATTATTGCATAATAATGTCCGACACCTTCAAAAAACTATACTACAAATAGTTACATATACAGATTGTGCTATATAAATCCCTAATAATTAACAAAGGCATATACAGGTTAGACTAGTGATGGAGAGACACACACCACGAAATGAAAATGATCCATACATAGCATACAGCACACAAGAGGGACAGATATTTATAGTGACGGGCATATACGTACATAGATACAAAACATCCATAGACAGGTGTTAAGTTACATACCAATTTCCTTAATTCTGAATGACATTGGTTACACTTGACTTTTGCCCAAACAAGAGCAACATTGTAATACAAAAAAGTCTAATTTATCAAATATGCTAATGTATTAGGAAAGAACTGGTGCATTATATAGAACATAGATTTTTGCAAGCCTTTAAAATGGGGGACCCAGTGTTATATGTGGTTTCTGCTAAAATCCCTGTTCCTTAGCATGCCCCCTTATTCCACCCAAAAATCTGCTGACTCATTCCCACCCAAAACCCGGGCCCAGCATGCCTCCCCATCCCACCCAAACCCTGTGCCCAGCCATGCCTTTCCATACACCAAAATCCTTGTGCCAAGCATGCCTCCCTGTCCAGCAAAACCCTGTGCCCAGCATGCCCTCCCTTATCCCAGCCAATTCTAGGTCCAGCATTTTCCCCAGCCGAGCCAAATTCTACAGTGTCCAGCATTTTCTCCCATCCCAGGCCAAAATGCTAGTGTCAGCCTTTCTCCCATCCCCGCCAAATTCTAGGTCCAGCATTTCCCCCATCCCAGGCCAAATTCCAGTGTCAGCATTTCTCCCCATCCCAAGCCAAAAATTTAGTGTCCAGCATTTCTCCCCATCCCAGCCAAATTCTGTGTCCAGCATTTCTCCCAAGTCCACATATGGATGTATAGAATGAGCGAGCCTCCAGCTGATCAGTTAACACTGACATCCATGCAAGTTTTCCCTTTTACCTTGCAACAATCAGGCAGTCTCGGCAGCATCCTCCAAACCCCGCGAGTGAGGTTGGACGAGCTGCCTGACTTTATGCGGCGAAGGATGAGGAAAAATACAGTGCACTTAGCCTTTAATGTAGATAGGAACTTGTAAAACAACGATCTTACTCTTTTATTTTATCTTATTGATCGGAGGTGCCAACCAAAAAATTACAAAATAAAACCGCACAGGAAATGTTGGTAATTTCAATTAAAATGTAGTTACAGTGACAATTTAATATGTTCATTAAGGGGTTTATTGCAAAAAGTGTTTCTGCACCATAGTAGAGTGAATGGACCCAAACACATGATGGGTTCCTCAGTAGACTGGGCCAGGCATTCCTCACTTAATGCTTGGTGTTGGACTGATTTCAATTTATCGCTTATCTGAAATCAACAGATTGGTCTGTTTCAAACCCCAAACACAAAAAAAATAATCAACACTGCAAATGGTAGGGACACTTTTTGGAAGTCTCTGGATTTTACATTACCACAGTGACACGTTTCATATGTTTTAGAGTGTTTATTACGTTGTTGTACAAATGGGAATTATAATGGACTGGGACAAGTAAAGCTGTTTCTAATAGTTCAACCATATTTAGCCACAGAAGTTTGAGGAATAACTTGTATTTTATCAGAACACTGCTTGTAGATGTGGTTTGACATTGACTCTAAATATAAATATGTTACAATATGAAAAATTTATAATTTTTGTCTTTTTTAAAAGGTTCTACTCTGCAGAGATGGTGAGCGGATGCAACAAACAGTTATAAGCTATTATAGTCATTACTTATTCTATTTAGTAGTTCGTTTTTCAGCATTCTTTGATTCTTAACCTCATGATAATTGTGGAATGCCTAAAAGGTGAGATTGTAATAGATTTCTGCAGGGACCTTAAACCAGCGGAATTATCCTGTTGAGCAGCGGGAGTCATATGCGGATCGATTTCGGCTTAGGCGTCTGAAACACTTTTGGCGAGGACGCCCCATAGGCGCATTGGCAGGCTCAATGCTCCCGAGGTTAAGAAAGTGACCCCAGAAAGAAAAACATTTGACATTTTACTGACCTTCTGGAGGTGGAGGTTCCAAAATGATTATCACGTGGGCTTTAGTAACTATATGGATTAGTTCATACACAGTCGATGCGTAAGTACCATAAGATATACCATTATAACAAATTCAGGAGGAGGCTGCCTTGATACATGGACCAATTACCAGTTTACATACACAGACATAACATATATTGCCTTAAGACTGTAATACTAAAGTTGTCAGACTACTTTTCAAAATTTCCTTAATTTCCAAGTATAGAAATGCTTGAGGATAATGATAATGATTTGACTGTTTAAGTGATTGTAGAATGGACAACAGCGCAAGCAATAAGACTCGGTGGTTGTTGAAATGGTTTACTGCTGAGAAATAGCCACTGGAAAGATCGCCGTTGTTGCTCGCGATTCATCCCTGCAAATGTCAGAAGAACTATATTCGGAGAAGAAGCCAAGCTTTCCTGCAATCGATTCGCAGTTCACACTGCCAACATACTTTGCAGGCTGGTTAGTTATTGTCTACCTTAAAGGATAGTTCACTCTCAAGTCAGTCAGGTCTTTGGTATCTTCGTTCCCGGACCCTGCAATATTGATTGGAAAAAAGGGGGAACGGGAGGTAAGGCATAGCTCCTACCCTCCCGGGCGTCTCAATCAATATATTAAAGGATAGCTCACTTTGAGATTGAACTATCTTTTAATAGATTAAGTAATAAACAGCTCATTCTTAAGTTTTATCAACAAAGAAGTAAGTTGTAAAACTGTTGTCTCTTGGCTCGCCATATTTGAGCGTAGTATTCACTAATATTTAAAAAACTCCCACATCACACGTAGCTTTAAGAGTTCTTTTTGACATTGGTATTGATACATTGTACCAAAATAGTCACTGTACTTGGCTTCTTTAGATCCTGAAAAAGCACATCAGCTCATCGACTGGAACTCATGGAAAACATAGCGGACGAATCCATTCTTACATGGGTTCGATCAACTGGAAGGAAATGGAAATAGTAAAAACTTTAATGACTCCTTTTAGGCCGAGCCAAGTAAGTACATGACTGCACAATGTAACCATTGCCATTATGTAAAGACTCTTTCAAACTTTTATTTCCTCATCTACATTCATAAATTGTTAGTGCGTCCATATTATATTAAATAGAAAAGTTTATTGTAAAAAATTTTTTTATAGTATCATCTGGAAGATTGTTTTAAACATCTACCGTTAAAAGCCTCTGTCCTTTTAAAGACAATCAGCCATGACTCAGCTGTAGAGACCATGAGATTTTCGTTTGTGGACTTCCGGGTTGGTGAGTAAAATGATTCCTTCTCTAATAGTACCTGTTCAGTTGGCTCCACAGAGAGGAAGAAGCCGCTAGACCCCTCTGACCAAGTAAAAGGAGAGCTAGCAGGAGGAGGACCACATTGTGGAAAGACAGAAGAAAAAAAATGAGGGTTGAGTACGTGTGGCTAACCGTTTTATAAGCTTTGAGAGGCCTGTCATTAAGTTGGAGGTGGGGAATAACCATCAGGTTCCACTGCGTGTAGGACCAGGGAAAGAGGTAAGAAAAAACTGGTTAAGGAGGGATAAATGTGAAGTGGCTTGTTAAGCCAGAGTATAAAAGTGCTGATATTGGTAAAGGTATGAGTTACAAGGGTCAAGGTTACAGGTATTGAAAACCCTCAACCTCCATTGTGATTGGTTTAAAGGTAAGTGCACTGGAAATGAAGTTATGCTCAATGGAAGCTGCAGCTTTTTAAAAATATATTTGCCCATTGTTTACCCTAAGCCCCTCCCGAAGGCTACCTTTGTAGTTTAAAGTTGTGACATCCTTGCTTGTCTTTAGTTAGAATCTCCTCTCCAAGATATTCAGCTGCCTCCTGAATGGTTAGCCGCCAATGATAATAAATAAGTATGAATGGGGAATGAATGGCAGAACAACGGGTTGAAGCCTTGACGGGTTCCTGCCTCACATGTATATCCATGTGCTAATTCAAGCCTATGGTGAGACTGCGGTTATAGTTATAGTCATTAAGATGAATAAAGACATACATCAATTTACTCCACTCAGCAATACCCACATCAGTGATCCAACACGGATTAGGCTAAAAACTAAGGTTAAATAGATTTTTAACCTTTGAAAATTAGAGTGACTAAGTAACTGAAAGCGTATCTGATATCGCTTTCTATGTGCGAGTCACATGATAATGAAATAATAATGATGACAAGCTGGTAACATGGCTAAAAAAACAGGAAGAGTCAACCAGGAAGTTATATTGCCTGAAACCTTTCCAGCATAAACTTCTCACACATGTTATGTGAGATGTGATTTAGTTTTATTTTGAAGTGTGATGGAAGGTTTTTATATATTTATACTAGTTTGGAAAGAATTTGAAACCACAGTTAACCTTTAACTTTTTTGCAGAATTTACAAAGACGAAATAACAGTCCTTAGAATAGCAAGGACTAAGAATTAGTCTGGTTAACACGCAGAGAATGGTGTATTTGAGCCCATTTCTTTGTGCCCATGGGGAACCGAGTTAATGTTACGCATTTGACAGCAAGTGGCCTAGTGGGGCCTACGCACATTAAGAATAATATTATTACAAGGAATTACAATCCTTAGTCGTCGCCATAAATTTAATCATAAACAAGTCCCAATATATAAAGGACCATCATAACCTCAAAATTAACCGTTTTCTCTATGGAATCTTTAATGTATGAAGAAGTAGGAGCAACTATTCCAACATCCCAAGGGCAAGTTCATAGATTAGGGCCAGCACCCCCCCACTCCTCCAAAACCCCAGTTAACAATACTACTACTGGAGTTTCCATGAAGAAGATATTCTTCCTGATTTCAATAGCCTTGTTGTTTTTTAATAAAAAAAACTTGTATTATTATTTGGTAAGGGGCTGGGTTCCCTACACTACAGAAAAAAGGTTTTTCTATCTATAGCACCAAACAGCCAAGGATTGATTCCAGATAAGTTGGGGGGAGGGCGGTCCTGCACATGCCAGCATCCTCAACGAGGACAGGACGAAGCAGGAAAGGAAAACTGGATGACTCACAGACAACCCTACTCTTAATTCTATTTGAACTACACAAGGGGTCAGCACGGGGCAAATTAGTTTGGGGTTTGACATGCCCTTGAAATTAAAGGGGGAAGGTTCAGTGCAAATAATATGCTTTTGGAAAAAAGAGCAGTGTTTTTTTTCATCCCAATGACGTGAATCTGCCAATTCACCATTTGTCGTGTTATAAATAAATGCAACCGAATACTGACTTCATTCTTTGCAGGACCCCTAATAGAGCCCGTTATGGTATTGCCCTTGGACCCAGCGCGGGTTGATTCACTTGCTCAGTAGAGATCTGAGCGGGTTTGACCCATCTAACAGCAAATCAGTTAAAAATTACTATAGAACCCGAATGCCAGCTCTCACTAATGTCAACAGCAGGAAGGGAAAAGGGAGAGGAATATGTAGAATAACTAAGAAGGCATTACAACAAAAAACAATTTAACAAATATTAATATTAATGCTTGCCAACTCTCTGCCTTTACAGATTAAGTATTCAGGCAACGTAGGTAAAGGTACAAGGAAAGTCTACTGCAGCCTTCGCGTTTGACAAATGTTTATTTTGCCTTTAATGTCCCTTTAAGCAAATTGCTGCGATTAAGCATCTAATCATCAATTGTTTTCATGCCCCTGCAGAATTTACTTTAATACGAGGACATCAGCCAGAGCTACCTATGGAAAGACACAAAAAAAATAAAGGGCCCATATGTGAAATTTGGAAACGGGAACCCTAATTCATAAGGGCATACTAGAAGAATGTTGGTGCTTGGCCCGACCTGGTCACTGGATGAGATCTGAAAGAAAAAACCTTTCCAGGGGGAAACCTATATAGTGTCACTGTTCGACACAGCAAACCAAGGGTGATCATTTAAGGGTTTGAGATGGCATTCAAGACTTTTCTCTCAAGTTTCATGCTATAAAAATGTTCTGTGGATCTAGTGTCATCTTAGAATGTACCACAAGAACAGATTAGTAATGGAAAGTAATGGGGAGTTTGTACAAAGGACACCAATATTACAGGAATACTTTTACATTGTTAAAAAAAATAAATCCTATGATCCTTTGGTGTATGTCCAGAATAAAGGTCTAAAAAAGAGTGGACTTTGATTCAAATATTCCTGTCATGAGGGGAGAGTCCAAATCTTAGATAACTACAGTAAAATGTGCTTTAAAAACTATATCATAGCTGAGAAAGTGTTGTATCGTTGATGATGTTTTGTGGGACTAAATTTATGACCTATGATGAAAGGTGCTACTGCCGCCAGGATGCTTTGTAAATAGGTCTTTTATAAATTCAGCAACAATTCTACCTCAAAGGCCAGAAGGTCCAAAAAGATTTCCTTCTCCATTCTGAATATGGCCCCAAACTCTTATATTTTAAAGTTGGAGGAAGGTAAAGAATCATTATTAAACACTTTCAGGGTATTAATAAAAGTTCTTATCGTTTAAAATGGGTAATTTTGCCCAACCAATCAGATGTTAGCTCAAATGGAAATAAGAATCGGATTGGTTGGGAGGCAAAAATTAAGTACCATTAAACGATAAGAACTTTATGAATTCCCTGTTTATTTGCTAATGTATAAAAACACTTTAATGAGCTGTAAGAAGTGTTTTTAGATATGGTGGTTTAAAGAAAGAACAGAAGCATTGCAAAAATAAATTTCATAAAATGCTCTGCATAAAAAAAACACAACAAACGATATATAAAAATGCAACTGCGATGCAGAGTCGCATTGCAAAAATGCTTTTTAAATCGCAATTTATTGTACTTTTCCATGGGTTTTTGTATTGTGTTAGGTGAATGTAGCGCTTTTGGGGTTAAA
Organism: Hymenochirus boettgeri; assembly: GCA_019447015.1. Lineage (NCBI taxonomy): Eukaryota > Metazoa > Chordata > Amphibia > Anura > Pipidae > Hymenochirus > Hymenochirus boettgeri. The sequence continues at coordinate 228,020,680 of CM033469.1, forward strand.
TGCCATGAAAAATGACATAAAACTGGCATGTTTTATATATTTTAGTTCTAGTCCCCATTGAGTGTGTTTTTGCAATAACCGCAAGGAAAGAGGGGAGACAGCAGAGTTACAAAAACGCACTACAATGCCAATGCACAAAAAATGCAATAGTGGGAAAGGCTGGTTATGGGTCCCTGAGTGAATGCCTGGGAGCAGCACTGCTGTACTGCATGTGAGAGGTTGCTGGAAGTCTAAGTATACAGATGTGTTGGAAAACTGTGATGTATTTATAGTCCATAGAGTGGAATAACCATTGTGTCGTAGTTAGTCGGAGGCCACTGGTCTTGTTATTTGCTTTGTTTAAATGCTTCCGTGTTAAAGTTGTGTATTTGAAGACACCTTGTCATGACCTAACCAGTAGGCCCACCATGTCTGCCAAATCTTAATCGTACATACAAAACGATAGTTAGATTGTCATTTTAAAAAAAAAAAATATATTAAAGGGGTGTGTGTGTGTGTATATATTTTGCAATTAAGGTGATATATAGTCAATTGGTCAATCTTAGCGTACTTTTATTTTTCAAAGTTAACATGTTACAGTTAAGTTAACCTTAACTTCATAAGGACATGAAAAATACATTTAAATTTTTCCCCTGGGTTCTGTCAGTTCTGTTGGCACTGGCCCCAAATATGGTCACATGACAGTATGTGGGGCACATGGCAAAAATGACAGTTGAAAAGACAGTTATGCATTGTGGACCTTTGTAAACAGAGCACTGTGATTTTTTACAGTCAAAAGTGTGAAAAGTTTAGTTTATAAGTGCATTTGTAATGTTCTGTTTGCAAGTATTGTTATTTAGGTTTTTTAAGGATGGGAGGGGAGACGAAGTAAGTGAACAGAAGGAGAATCAGAGACGGAGAAGGGAAGAAGAGAAGCGGGAGGAGAGGAGAAAAGGAGAAGATTTTCAGCCGGACCTAAGGTATGGAATGTGTGTAATGGATAATTATGTATTATAAATGACTAGAATTCTAATGAATTGCTATATTATACAGTATTGATTATACGTTGCGTATAAAATTGTCATTATTTTTGTTAAGGACAATTGGATGTGCTATTACCTTAGGGTATTTTCATTATAATACAATAACAATCGTGTAAACTGATACTTTGGTATATATATATAGTGTTTATATGTATAGAGGGATTATGTACTGTGCCACTGGGGGTTTTTTTAAAGTGTAGGAAAGTGCAGGTTGATTGTGCTATTCTGATAAATAGAAATAATGTCATGCCTCAACCAGCGTAAACAGGGTAGTAGCAAGTTGTGTTCAACTCTATGGACTCCTTGATTCATCAGTAATCATTAAATATCATCTAAAAAGTTACAGTGTAGAGGAACCCTAACAAGTGACATTTGTACATACAAATATATGTACAATAGTCAAGTCATACTCAGTGCTAAAATATGAGCAATTAAGATTCCCATTATGAATGTAAAGTAGAACGTGTTAAGTAAGCACATAAGGCAAGTTCATCATTTAATAAGATTCTATTACAATTTTCCTAAAAGCATAATGAAATCTATTAACTAGTAAGGCTAGCCCACCACTTATAATCAAATATATAACTCGTAAGGCCTGGGCACACTTTATAATCAAATATATGAACTCGTAAGCCTGGCCACACTTCTAGAATCAAATATATTAACTCGTAAAGGCCTGGGCCACACATACATAATAGGCATGTATTGTGACTACATTTTTGGTGTGTTAGATCAACAGGATTTGTTATGCAGACATTTTTGGAACATCCCTAGCAAAACGCACAGAAATAAGCCATGACAATAAGCACTGCATTACACGGCGCTTTTCACATGCATTTCGTGTTTAGTGTTGCTGCAGCCACAATTCAAGGAAAAGTTCACTGGATGACATCAAGTATGTTAAAATGTGATTTTTTTTTTGTACGCAACTGAGATCCAGTGCCACAGTCAGTATATAGAGTTATAATAATAGTTTATTTACTTTCAGAGCAGCGAGCGACAACCGGATATCCGTACTAAGATCTACACAACATGTCACCAGTGGTACTAACTACACTTTCCATTCTCTTCTAGGTCGAGGATCATTGGCAAAGTAAGTGATGTTTTTTTAGGGACTGAACCTGTTTAGAATAAAACATAAAAGTTATAGGAACTGTAAGAAAAATGTTAGAGGGGCTTGTAACACTTTATTGAGGCAGATCTGTAAAAAGGTAATAAAGAAAACATCACCAACCTAATATACAGAGATGAATGAATATCGGGTAATGTATGAGGCCTTTGTGCCTTCCTTATTTACCCTAATACTACCTATACTAGTTAAAGATGAACAAAGAAAGAAACGTGTTCATCAAGTGATGATTAAACGTTTACACTGATTTCATAAGGCAATTTTATGATGTACGATTTGCAATGTGTATAATGTTCAGAACTTGCACATGGCAATCCTGGAAAAAAAATTCAAAAGCAAATGATCCTCATGAAATGAAATAAACTGGTAATTTTTATGTAAACAAAATGTAATTGTTTAAGATTAGTTTCTATCCCCCTTTCTTACCCAGGTTATGTTGGCTTCAGCAACTGACAAGAAAAACAACTCGTGGCTGTGAAAAGTGATAAGGCTACGGCCAGACGGAATTTCATTACAACCTCATCCGGGACAGCAGAGGCCAAGGTGTTGAGGCAGCTACTGGGAAATCCCTTCTTGTGGCATGGCTATGCGGTTTCCAGACACAGGAGGGTGCGTAAATGGTATATCATGACTTTGTCTAACAATATGGGTTTTCTACCACTGTTAGATAGCTTTAACAATGATAACTAATAAATTACTCATGCAGTCCTCTCAGTGGTTTTACATTAGGCATCCTTACAGTACATTAAAGGGTATCTCCACTCATATAAAAGATTTGGGGAATAAGTTTAATTGAAGAACGGGAGGTAAATGGAGCGTGTCTTACTCTGTTCTTCAATTAAACAAGTTCTTACCTTCTCTGCGGGATCCTGATGGTTTTATCAAAGAAACGGGAGGTAAGACAGAGCTCCTGTACCTCCCGGTCTTCAAAAAAACAGAATCCCCCAAAAATCTGTTAATATGAGTGGAGATTACCCTATTAAATTGTGATAGTTACAAATGACCATAGTACAAGTTAAAAAATTATAAATGAGATTTAAATGTGGCCATGTCTGAACTTCATAAATAGGAGCGGAATGGACTCAGAGCAATAGATCTTGTCAAACTTGTTTGGTTTTTTTATGAAGAGAAGGAGTAACGAACTTAGACAACAGCACAGCTGTGGACGTGGTAGCTTAGATTTGCTAAGGCATTTGATTTAAATTTTACAGGCTGATGAAATCTGTGATAATCACAAGGTCATTGATTATGTCAAGAGTCTGATTGGATAGTTCTAAAGACTATAAACTATTGAAAGTTACTAAAAATATAATATATTTCTGGTTGGTCCAGGGATTTTTTACGATTACCATTTGAAGTCAGGAAGAATTTGCTGGGGTGTGTTCCCCTCGTATCAACCACTTAGACAGGGTTCAGGGGGTCGCTAAAAAGGTTTCCCGAGAAGGACATGTCTTTAGTCAACCTCCATTAATATGTTACATTTTACAGTTCGATTTAAAAAATAAATAAAATCAAATTATTATGTACCTTAAACAGCATAGAACCTCGAACTATGATCGTTTTATACTCAATTTCATTTTTTCCCAATAACCCAGCATCATGCTTTCTTGGTCGCTGGAGTACGCCAAGTGAGGAGCCTGCAACATCTCTGAGGAGAAAGGGCCACCTGCCTGAAGAAGAATGCAGCCAGGTAGTACATAACATAAAAAACCTAAAGCAGATAGCTCCGAATAATTACTGAGATGTCAATTATAAAATTACGAAATAGAGTGACTAGTGGACTCCAAATCATTCAGACATTGATTCTGATGAAGCTGCATGCCATACTAAGCAGAAAAACCGTTGAATCTTTCTCAATAATAAATACTTTAGCAGGGCCCTTGGCATATGGGTTCTCCGTCCACAATGATAAACTCATTACATCTTTATTTCGCAAGCCTTGTCCCACTGTTCCCAAGGGACAAGGAAGGCTGGTGCGAGAGGGAACACCGGCTTATCAGCCATTGAGCCAAACGCCGAACGCGTTTCGTCCAAGACACGGACTTTCTCAGCAGCGTGTTTGTGACTAGCAATGGAGGCGCCATAAATAGACACAGCGCGCACCATATTGGCGTAATCATGACGTCATCACGTATTAGCGTGGTATAAAATATTGAAAGTTACTTTATAAAATATATATATATATTTCTGGTATTTTTGCGATTACCATTTGAAGTCAGGAAGGAATTGCTGTGGTGTTTTTTCCCCTCCGTATCAACACTTAGACAGGGGTCATGGGTCAGCTAAAAAGGTTTCCCTAGAAGGACATGTCTTTAGTCAACCTCCATTACTATGTTACATTTTACAGTTCGATTTAAAAAAATAAATAAAATCAAATTATATGTACCTTAAACAGCATAGAACTCTGACACTATGACCGTTTTATACTTCATTTCATTTTTTCCCAATAACCAGCATCATGCTTTCTTGGTCATGGAGTACGCCAGTGGAGGAAGCCTGCAACATCTTCTGAGGAGAAAGGGCCACCTGAAGAAGAATGCAGCCATGTAAGTACATAACATATAAAACCTACAGCAGATAGCTCCTAATAATTACTGATATGTCAATTATAAATTACTAAATAGAGTGACTAGTGACTCCAAATCATTCAGACATTGATTCCTGATGAAGCTGCATGCATTACTAAGCAGAAAAACGCGTTGAATCTTTCTCAATAAAATACTTTAGCAGGGCCCTTGGCATATGGGTAACCAGCCTGTTTTTAAGCTCTTAAAGTTTTAAAAGGAACAGTTCACCTTTAATAGATTTTTAAAGGTGAATTGTCTTTTATTAAATATTAAATTTTTACCGATATACCCTGAATGGTAACTAATAAAGATTTTTTGAAAAATACACTGGAAGAGTGGACCTCCATATATTTTTACCAATGTAAGTGGGTATTTTTATATATGTTTTATCAGATAGATAAGAACTTTTAAAACAACCAAACTTAAACTTTTTCTTTTATCTTTTTATGTAATCGGAGCGCAACCAGAAAATTTTAAAATATAAACGTACAGAAATGTTGGTAATTTTAGTTAAATTTAGTTACAGTGACAATATAATTGAGTTCATTAAGGGGTTTATTTTCAAAAAGTGAATGGTAAAAAAAAAAAAAAAAAATAGAAAAGGTTAGAAATGATTAATGTAGTTGCACTGGACCACTCTGTCCTTTGTAACTTTTGTAACCTTTGCTCACCCGTAATCCTAATTTTTCTGCTGAGATTTTCCTTTTGTGTAACATTTAAGTTGCTCCTATTCCTTTGGGATCGTGAGGCTGTGTGTTCCTCAGTAGACTGGCCATGAGTTCCTCACTGAACGTTTGGTTTTCACTGAATTCAGATTTATCTGCTTTATCTGAAAGCAACAGACTGGTCTGTTTCACAAATAATCATACACTGCACATGGTCAGTGGACGCTTTTTGAAGTCTCCGGGTTTTTTACAACTACACGGTCACACGTTTCATCCTGTTTTATGAAGTTTTTATTAGTACAAATGGAATTATAATGGACTGTGGGACAAGTAAAGCTGAAGTTCCTAAATAGTTCAACCATTATTTGTCCACAGAAGTTTGAGAATAACTTTACTTTATCGGAAACTGCCTTGTAGATTGTGGTTTAGACTTGACTTTAAATAATAAATATATTCAATTTATTGAAAGATTGACTTATATTTTGTTCTTTAAAAAGGTTCTACTCTGCAGAGATGGTGTGCGGATTGCAATATCTTCATTCCCTCGGCATTATCCATCGGTAGGCACCGCACAAGCTATTATAGTCATTACTATTATTTCTCTTTAGTAGTTTCTTAGTAGTTTCTTTTTTCAGCATCTTTTGCATTCTTAACCTAACTAATAATTGTGAAGATTATAATTGTGAACTGATTAAGGTGAGATTTTAATATATTTCTTGCAGTGACCTTAAACCAGCGAATATCCTGTTGAGCAGCGGAGGACATATCCGGATCAGCGATTTTGGCGTGGCGGCAGAAAACATTTTTGGCGAGGACACCATCAGCGGCATGGCAGGCACATGCTGGTACATGGCTCCCGAGGTAAGACGCGACCCTAGAAGAAGCAACATTTTTACATTTTGATGACCTTCTGGAGGTGGAGGTCCTCAAAATGTTGATCACTGTGGTGCTTCTGTAACTATATGGATTAGTCTCATACCACAGTCTATGTGTGCTGCCTTTTTTTTTTTTTTACTTCTGTTATTAGAGATGTGGCCGGGTGTCCAGAAGCAAGTACCATAGGATATACCATATAACAAATTCAGAAGGAGTGCTGACTCTGATACATGACTCAATTACACTTTACATACATATTACCATATATACTCAAATATAAGTCGATCCGAGGTACCAATTTTTACCTGAAAAATGGGTAAAAATTGGTTGACTCAAGTATAAGTCGAGGGTAGAAATTATGACCACTGCTGCCTTCTGATTCTATATTGTTTTGAGGCTTTAGTTGCCCTTTAAATGAACAGCAGAATTCCCATACAGTAGTCCTATACTGTAACAGCCAAATCCAGTATTGCTATTACTGTATGGGAATTCTGCTGTCCATTTAAAGCCTCAAAACAATACAGAATCAGAAGGCAATCTTTAACAATCGATACCATCCTCCAGATTCTGTGTTGTATAAGGCTTTAGTTGCCCTTTAAATTGAGAGGAAGCCCACACGCTAGCCCCTAATTCCTTGCCACTCCAGATGTTTGGAAACTCCAACTCCCAGCATGCTTTATTTGCTGGGAGTTGTAGTTTCCAAAAATCTTTAGTGGCAGCACTGCACCTACCCCCTACCCCCACCCACCCCCAGTAGAGGAGAGGACTTGCCTTGTTCTAGTTGACTGGCTGCCGCACTAACTTTAAATCCGGCAGCTGCACGCTTCCTGTCTCTTCGGCACATACACAATAACATCAATTTTCTTAAGACTGTAATACTAAATTTGACCAACAACTTCAAATTTCCTTTAATTTCCAAATATAAAAATGTTTGAGGATTAATGATAAATCATTTGCTGTTTAAGATGATTGTAGGAATGGACTACAGCGCAGCAGTAGACTGGTGGTCGTTTGGTATTGTACTGTGCGAAATGGCCACCGGAAGATCGCCGTTTGATCGCGATTCGTACCTGCAAAACGTCAGAAGAACCATCCTTCAGGAGAAGCCAAGCTTCCCTGCATCGCTCAGTACAAGACTGCAACATCTCCTGCGGAAGGTTAGTTATTTTTCTACCGTAATAGATTAATTTACATAAACAGCTTAATGTTTTATCACAAAGAAGTAAAGTGTAACTGTGTCTCCTGGCTGCCATATTTGAGGTTAGTATATCACTAATATTAAAATAACTCCCACATCACACCTGTAGCTTTTCAGGTTCTGTTTGACATTGGATATTGATACATTGTACCAAAATAGTCACTGTACTTGGCTTCTTTAGCTCCTGAAAAAGCAATCATCTCATCGACTTGGAACTCATGGAAACATACGACGACATCCATTCTACAGTTCTATCAACTGGAAGGAGCTTGAAAGAGGAAAATTAACGCCTCCCTTTCAGCCAGAGCCAGTAAGTACATGACTGCAGAATGTAACCATTGCATTATGTAAAGACTCGTTCGAATTTTATTTTGCTTCATCTAGTCCTAATCTTGTTATGGTCCATATTATATTAAATAGAAAGTTTATTGTAAAAAATATTTTTTATAGGTGTCATCTGAGGATTTGAAAATCTACAGTGAAAAGCCTCTGTCCTTCTTAAAGACCATCAGCGATGATGACTCAGCTGTAGAGACCATTGAAGATTTTTCGTTTGTGACTCCAGGTTGGTGAGTAAATGATTCCTTCTCTAATAGGACCTGCTCAGTTGGCTCCACAGAGAGGGAAGAGCAGCTAGACCACACTGGAGCAGGAAAAGGAGAGCCAGCAGGAGAGGACCATCCATTGTGAAGACATAAGAAAAAAGACTGAGGGAGTACATGTGGCTTAACCTTTTTATAAGCTTTGAGAGGCCTGTCGTTTAGTTGGAGGCGGAGATTAACCCATCAGGTTCCACTGCTGTGTAGGACCAGGGAAAGAGGTAAGAAAAACTGGTAAGTAGGTATGAATGTGGAGTGGCTGATAAAATGTGCTGATATTGGTAAATGGTATGGCATAAAGGTCAAGGTTAAGAGGTATTAAAAACCCTCCACCTCCCTTGTGATAGGTTTAAAGGATAAGTGCTCTGTAAAATGAAGTTATGCTCAATTGGAAGCTGCAGCTTTAAAAATACATTTGCCATATTTGTTTCCCCCTAAGCCCCTCCAGAGCCTACCTTTGTAGGTTTTAAAGTTACTGTTTACTGACTATTGCTTGTCCTTTAGGTGTATAGTTATAATCTCCCCTCCGGGATATTCAGCCTGCCTCCTGAATGGTCAGCGCCGCAATTGTAATGCCGCCCTAGGGCACAACGCATGACGTCAGGGCGCACGCATAACTTCTTTTATACAGGGCACTTTCCTTTAAAGAGTATGATCCTAAAAAGTTAATGGGGCTGAATGGTCAGTAACAAGGGTGAAGCTTGAGTGGCGTTACTGCTCCATGTAGAATCCCATGTGCTATTCCAACCTAGTGGTGAGACTGAGGTATATAGTATTTAAGATTGAATACAGACATACATCCATTTTCACTCCACTCATGACAACCCACACAGTTGATTCCAAAACCGGTTAGGCTAAAAACTAGGTTAACCATAGATTTTTACCTTGAAACTAGTAGGACTAGTAATTGAAAGCTTATCTGATATCGCTTTCTATGTGGAGTAAATAATAATGATACTAATACTGATGACCAGCTGTCCAATTGCTAAAACCGGAAGAGTCAACCAGGAAGTACATGCTGGAACCTTTCCCAATAACTTCTCACAAAATTTTATTGACGAGATATGATTTAGGTTTCTTGAAGGTGTGATGGAAGGTTTTTTTTATTATTCTTACTAGTTTGGAAGAAATTTGAGACCAACAGTACCCTTTAAACTTTTTGGCAGAATTTACAAAGAAAATAAGATACAGGTCATAGACTTAGCAAGATAAGAATTAGTCTGTTTACAGCACGCAGAATGGTGTATTTTGAGCTTTTCTGTGTGCCCCGGGACCTGAGTTTAATGTACGCATTACAACTCCGCAAAGTAGTTGCCTTATTGGGCGTACAACTATTAAAATACATATTATTACGGAGGATATTATCAATCCTTGAGTCTGTCACCATAAATAAAATTCATAAACAAGTCCCAATGATATAAGAGACCATTCAAACCTCAAATTAAAACCATTTCTCTATGGACAAATCTTTAACGTGTATAGAAGTAGGAGCAACTATTCCTTCAACTCCCAAGGGCAAGTTCATAGATAGGGCAGCCCCAACCCCCCCCCCCTCGTCTCCAAAACCCCCATGTTCTAGCCAATACCTACTCCGGTGAGTTCCCTGAAGAAAGGATATTCTCCTGATTTCAAATAGCGTGTTTTTTTGTTTTTTTTTTTTTTTTTAAAAAACTGGTATTTATTTTTGGGTAAGGGCGGGGTTACCCTACACTACAGAAAAAGGTTCTTCTATTCTATAGCACCAAACAGCCAGATTGATCCAGCTAAGTTGAGGGGGAGGGCTGGCCTGCGTATGCCAGCATCCTCAACGAGGCGCACAAGAAGAGCAGCAGGAACTGATGACTCACAGACAAACTCCTGACTCTTAATTCTATTTGAACTACACAATGGGGTCAGCACTGGGCAAATTTTCAGTTTTGGGGGTTGACATGGCCTTTAAATAACGGGAAGTTCAGGGCAAATATATTGCTTTTCGGAAAAACAGAGCAGTTGTTTTTTTCATCCCCAATGACGTTAACTGCAGCAATATCCCATTGGGGGGTCGGTGTATTACAATAAATGCACCCGAATATTCGACTTCCTTTGCAGGACCCCATATAGAGACGTTAGGTTTTGCCATTAACCCAGCGCTGGTTGATTCAGTGCTCAGTAGAGTCTGAGCATGTTTGACCCATCTAAAGCAACAGTAAAAATTTACTATTACGAACCCGAAGTGCCAGTCTCACTAATGTCAACATCATGGAAAATGGAAGAGAATATTAGACATAACTAAGAAGGACTTACAAAACTACCAATTTAACAAACTTATTAATTTAATGCTTGCAACTTCTCTGCTTTACCGAAGTTAAGTTATTCAGGCAGCGAAGGCTAAAGGTACCAAGGATAAAGTCACTGCAGCCTCTGTGCAAATGTTTATTGTAGCCTTTAATTCCCTTAGCATATTGCTTGGATTAGCATCTATCAATCAATTGTTTTTCTGCTTGCGAATTAACTTTAAACTGAGGACATCAGCCAGAAGCTACCTATGCCAAAAGCTACAAACTAAGGGCCCATATGTGAAATTTGGAAACTGAACCCTAATTCATCAGGGCATAACTAGAAGAAATGCATTGGTGCTTGTGCCATATCCTGGTCCACATGGGATGTATCTTAAAGAACCTTTCCGTGGGAACCTACTAAGTAGTTGTCACTGTTAGATACAGCAAACCAAGGGTGACTCACTTAAGGTGAGATGGGATTCAAGAATTTCTCTCAAGTTCATTGCTATAAAAATGTTCGTTGGGATGTGTCATCTTATAATGTGAACAACATACGATATAATGGGAAGTATAATGGGGTTTTGTACAAAGACACCATATTACAGGAAGCATTTTACATTGTTAAAAAAATAAATCCTATGATCTTTGGTGTTATTGGTCCAGAATAAGGTCTAAAAAGAGTTGGACTTTGATTCAATATTTCCTGTCTGAGGGTGAGAATGTCCAAATTTCTTATCATAACTACAGTAGGAAATTTGCAACCTAAAAACTATTATCATAGGCCGGGAAAAGTGTATTTATTCGTGCTGATGTTTTTTTGATAACATTAGACCTATGATGAAATGTTTCTACTTTGCCGCCAGGGGGGGGTGGGGGAGGTGGGGTTTGGTTATTTTTTTGGAACTATTTTCTTTTTCTTCGTTGTTTCTTAATCGCACCAACCCTTCTCCCTCCTCAGCATTCCCGAAGATCTTTCCTCTCCGTTCTTTGAATATGGCCAAACTCTTATATTTTAACATTTGGAGGAAGGTAAGGTAGATTTATAACAAACACTTTTAGGGTTTCCAATAAAGTCTTATCGTTTAAAATGGTATCTAATTTTGCCCCAACCAATCAGATTTGCTTTCAACATGTTAATAAGATCTGATTGGTTGGGGCAAAATAGTACATTTTAAACGATAAGGACTTTTATTGATCTCCCTGTTTATTATAATGTAAAAACACTTTAAGAGCTGTAAGAAAGTTGTCAGAAATGGTTTGTTAGAAAAGAACAAAGCATTGTCAAAAAAACATTCACTAAAATATGCTCTGCATAAAAAAACACACAAAGCATAAAAATGCAACTGCCGATGCAGAGGTCGATTGCAAAAATGCTTTTTAAAATCGCAATTAATGTACTTTTTCCATGGGTTTTTTGTTGTAGTGTGATGTAGCATTTTGGGGTAAATGCATGAAAATGTCATAAAACGGCCATGTTTTATATTATTTTATATATTTCCTCTCCCAGTGAGTGTGTTTTTGCAAAAACCGCAGAAGCAGAAGCATTACAAAACAACGCACTACAATGCAATGCCACAAAAATGCAATCGTGGTAGGCTGGTATGGTCAACCTGAGCCCTGCTGACTGCAGTGGCGGATTGCTGGGAAATCTAAGTATGTACAAGTGTGAAAAACTGTGTATTATTATCTAGTAGAGTGGAATAACCATTGTGGTATTAGGTAGTCGAAGCCAATTTGGTCTTGGTTTATTTTGCTTGTTTAAAATGCTCTCGTGTTAAAGTTGTGTCTTTGAAGCACCTTGTCATGACTAACCCAGTAGGCCACCATGATTCTGCCAAACCCTAATCGTACATGTACCAACCGTAGATATGTGAATTAAAAAAAAAAATTATATAAATGTGTGTGTGTGTTATATTTTGCAATTAAGGTGAAAAGTCAATTTGGTCACTTTAGGTTACTTTTATTTTCAAAAGTTACATGTTACGTTAAGTTAACCTTTAAACTTCCATAGGCATGAAACATTACATTTTAATTTCCCCTGTGTTCTTGGTATTTCTGTTGGCAAACTGGCAACTATGGTCAACATGACAAGTATGGTGGGTGCCACATGTGCAAAAATGACAGTTGAAAATTGAACGTTATGCATTGTGGACTCTTTGTCAACATAGCAGCTGTGATTTGTTTACAGTCAAAAGTTTTGCAAAAAGTTTATAGTTTATAAGATTGCAATTTTAATTGTTCTGTTTGTGCAGTTCATTGTTATAGGTTTTATAGGATGGAGGGGAGACTAAGTTAAGAGAAGGAGAATCGGAGACGAAAGGAAGAAGAGAGCGGAGAGGAGAGGCGAGAAACGGAGAGATTTTCCAGCCGGGACCTCAGGTATGGGCATGATGTCATAAAGCATAATGTATGTATTATAAAGACTATAATTTCCTAATGAACTGGATATTATTACAGTATTGATATATAACGTTTGGTATGAAATTGTCCTTATTTTTTGTTAGGGACAATTTGGAATGTTGGTATTACTAGGGTATTTTTTTATAATAAACATAGTCGTGTAGACTGTACTTTTATACTATATATAGTTGTTTATAGTATAGAGGATTACTTGTGTCACTGTGGTTTAAAGTGTAAGGAAAGTGCAGTGTGATGTGCTATTTTCGATGAAATAGAAATAATGTTTCATGCTCAAAACGCTAAACAGGGAGATGCAGGTTGGGTTCAACTCTATGGCCTTCCGTGATTATTCATTAATCATTAAAATATCATCTAAATAAGGCAGTGTAAGGAAACCCTATACAAGATGACATTTGTACATACAACATCATGTAGCTAATAGTCAAGTCCTACTCATGCTAATACTGAGACTTAAGATTCCCATATGATTGGTAGTTAGAACGTTAAGTAGCACAATTAAGGCAGTTCAATCATTATAAGCATGTCTATTACAATTTTCCCTAAAGCATAATGAAAATATATTAATAGTAAGGCCTCCCACACTTTATAATCAAATATATACTCGTAAGGCCTGGGCCACACGTATCACATAATATATTAACTACGTAGGCCTGGGCCACACTTATATCAATATATTAACTCGTAAGCCGTGGTCCAATTTAACATAATCAGGAATGTAGTGACTACCATTTTTGTGTGTGTAGATCACAGGCATTTGTATAGCAGCATTTTTGGAACAATCCCATAGCAAACGCACAGAAATAAGCAGAAATGCAGGCATTACCACTCGCTTTTCACTGCCGTTTCGTGTTTAGTTGCTGCAGCCACAATCAAGGAAAAGTTCACTGATTGAAACTCATATTTTTATAAATGGATGTTTTTTTTTTTACTCAAATGGATCCAGTTTGCAGTAATAGAGTTAATAATAATATTCTGTAATTTCAGGAAGCAGCGACGCGACACCCGAGACCGTAACGTAAGATCTACACCTACCGTCACCGTGTGGTACTAATCTACACTTTTCCATTCGTCTTCTAGGTCGAGATCAAGTTGCCAAGTAAGTGATGTTTTTTTTAGGAATGAAACCTGTTTAGAATAAACACATAAAGTATAGGAACTGTAAGATAAATAGTTAGAGAGTTGTAACACTTATTGAGGGCAGTATCTGTAAAAAGGAAAGAAAAACCTCCACCTAATTATGCCAATAGATTAAGAATCTGGTTAAACTGTATGAGCCTTGTGCCTTTTATTTACCTACATACTACCTATAGTAGTTAAGTAAGAAGATGAACAAAGAAAGTGTTTCACAAGTTGATTAAATCGTTACATGATTCATAAGCACCTTTTATGCATTACATTTGCAATGTGTGTATTTATCAGAATGCCATGCAATCCTTGGGAAAACAAACATAAAGCAACTGATCTCAGAATGAAATAACTGGTAAGTTTGATGTAAACAAAAGATAAATTGTTCTAACGATTATTTTCTCTTCCGCCTTTCTACCCAGGTTGTATGTGGCTCAGCAACTGACAGAAACAACTCCTGCTGTGAAGTGATAAAGGCATAGCGGCACCGACGAACTGAACAACCTCATCCGGACAGAGGCCAAGGTGTTGAAGGCAGCTACTGGGAATCCCTCTTGTGTCCATGGCTATGCGGCTTTCAGACACAGGTAGGGTAAATGTATCAGGGACTTGTCTACCAATAGGGTTTGTTCTACCACTGTAGATAGCTTAACCAATATACCTCAAAATCCTCTGCAGTCCTCTCAGCTGGTTTAAAGCTAGGCATCCTGACATTACATAAAGGGGTATCTCCACTCAATTAACAGATTGGGGAATTCAGGTGGTTAACGTCTGAGTGTGAGCGAACGACGCTGCTCGAGGCGTCGCTGAGCCACAGCGACCAGCTTTCCAGGCCCATGTCTACAACCACACTTACACCCGTTCTTCATAAAACAAGTTCTTTACCTTCTCTGCTGGATCCTGATGTTTTATTAAAGAACCGGGAGAAGACAGAGACTCCTTTACCTCCCGTTCTCAATAAAACGAATTCCCCAAAATCTGTTACAATGAGTGGAGATTACCCTTAACTAAGTGTTATATTACAAAGTGATCCATAGTATTCCAGTAAAAATATAAATGAATTAAAGTGGGCCATGGGTCCTGAAACCATAAATAGTGTCGGAAATGACTCATGAGAAATAATCTTGTCAAACTGTTTAGTTTTTAATGAAGAAGTGGAGTAAGATACTTAGACAAGCACACAGTCTGTGGGACGTGGTATACTTAGATTTTTGCTAAGGCATTTGATAATTTAACAGGCTGAATCTGTGATATCACAAGTTCATTTAGATTATGTCAAGAGTGGGATGGATATGTTTCTAAAACTATAACATATTGAAAGTTACTTTATAAAATATAGATATATTAGTTTCTGGTTGTCAGTTTTTACGATTACCATTTGAAGTCAGAAGGAATGCTGGGGTGTTTTTTCCCCTGCCGTATCAACACTTAGACAGAGGGTATGGGTCAGCTAAAAAGGTTTCCCAATAGGACATGCTTTAAGTCAACCTCCATTACTGTAATGTGTACCTTTTCTACAGGTCGATTTAAAAAAAAATAAAGCAAAACAAATTAGATAGGTACCTAAACAGCATAGACTTGACACCTATGAACCGTTTATTAACTTCATTTCATTTTTCCCACATACAGCATCATGCTTCTTGGTCATGAGGTAGCCAGCGCTGAGGAAGCCTGCAACTCTTCTGAGAGAGAAAGGGGGCACACCTGAATGAACGAATGCAGCCATGGTAAGTCACATAACATATAAAAACCTACAAGAGATAGCTCCTAATAATACTGATATGTCATTTAATAAATTTACTAAATAGAGTGACTAGTGACTACCAATCATCAGACAATTGGATTCATATGAAGTCAGGCAGTACTAAGCAGAACAACGCGTCGATGAATCTTTCTCAATAAAATGACTGTTTACAGGGGACCTTGGCATCATGGGTAACCAGCCTTGTTTTTAAGATCGTAAAGTTTTAACAAGAACAGTGTCACGCTTGATAATTTTTTAAAGGTGAATTGTCTTTTAATCAAATATTACATTTTTACCGATTACCTGCAATGGTACTAATAACAGATTTTTTGAAAATACACTGGAAGTTGGAACCTCCATATATTTTTTACAATAGTAAGTGGGTAGTTTTAATATGTTTATGCAGCATAGATAAGGAACTTTAAAAACACCACAATTATAACTTTTTTTCTTTTCTTTTATCTTTTAATGTAAAGGGGAGCGCACCAGAAAATTTTAAAATAAACGTACAGAAATGTTGGTAATTTTAGTTAAATTTGGTACAGTGACAATATAATTAGTTGCATTAAGGAGGGTTTATTTTCAAAAAGGTGAATGGGTGAAAAAAAAAAAAAAAAAAATTAGAAAAGGTTTAGAAATGATTATGTAGTTCCACTGGACCACTCTTTCCTTTGTAACTTTTGTAACCATTTGCTCCACCCATATCCTAATTTTCTGCTGGATGTTCCTTTGGTGTAAACATTTAGTTGCTCCTATCCGGTTGGATCGTGAGGTGTGTGGTTCCCAGTAGACTGGCCATGAGTTTCCTCACTGAACGCTTGGTTTTCACTGAATATAGATTTATCTTTGCTTTATCTGAAAGCAACAACTTGTCGTTCACAAATAACTCATACACTGCCATGGTCAGTGGATCGCTTGTTTGAAGTTCTCCTGGGTTTTTACAATAAAAAACAGTGTCGACCACTTTCATCGTGTTTTAATGAAGTTTTTATAGTACAAATGGACATTATATGGAACTGTGGGAACAAGTAAATGCTGAAGTTCTAATAGTTTCAAACCATTATTGTCTCACAGAGTTTTGAAGAATAACTTACTTTATCGAAACTGCCTGTAGATTGTGGTTTAGACTTGAATTATAAATATAATATATTCAATTTATTGAAACAGAGTGACTTATATTTGTTCTTTAAAAGGTTCTACTCTGGCAGAGATGGTGTGTAGCGATCAATATCTTCATTCCCTCGGCAGTATCAATCGTTAGGCAAACCGCAACAAGCTATTAGTCATTACTATTTTCTCTTAGTAGTTTTTCGTAGTTTCTTTTTTCAGATCGTTTTGGCATTCTAACCTAACTAATAATTGTGAAGGATTATAATTGTGAACTGATTAGGTGAGATTTGAATATTTTTCTTGCAGTGACCTTAAAACCAGCGAAATATCCTGTTGAGCAGGGAGTAATATCCGGATCAGCGATTAGGTCGTGGCGCAAAACATTTTTGTCGGAGGACACCATCAGCGGCCATGGCAGGCACATGCGGGGTACATGGATCCCGGGGGT
The DNA here is from genome assembly GCA_019447015.1 of Hymenochirus boettgeri. Classification (NCBI taxonomy): domain Eukaryota; kingdom Metazoa; phylum Chordata; class Amphibia; order Anura; family Pipidae; genus Hymenochirus; species Hymenochirus boettgeri. Next base: position 228,037,842 of record CM033469.1, read on the forward strand.
AAAACGCACCCTAGAAGAAAACAACATTTTTAACATTTTTGATGACCTTCTGGAGGTGAGGTCCTGCCAAATGGTGATCAGTGGTGCTTCTGTCAACTATGGATAGTCTCATGACCACAGTTATGTGTGCCTTTTTTTTTTTTTACTTTGTTATTAGAGTGTGGACGTTGTCCAAAAGCAAGTACCCATCGGATGTCCATATAACAAAAATTCCAGACAAGGATGCTGCCTCTGATACTGAGCTCAATTACACTTTACATACATATTACTCATATAACTCAAATATAAGTCCGATCCGATGGTCCATTTTTTACCTGAAAAAATGGTAAAAATTGGTGACTCGGAGGTAAGTCGAGGGTGAAATTATGACACACTGCTGCCTTCTGATTCCTATATTGTTTTTGAGGCCTTAGTGCCCTTTAAATGACCAGCAGAATTCCCATACAGTAGTCCTATACTGTAACAGCACATCCAGTATTTGCTATTAACTGTATGTGGAATTCGCTGTCCATTTAAGCCTCAACACACAATACAAATCAAGAAGGCAATCTTTAACATAATCCATCCTCCAAGATTCTGGTTGTTATAAGCTTTAGTTGCCCTTTAATTGAGAGGAAGCCCACCAACTCAACGCTAGCCCCTAATTCCTGCCCTCCAGATGTTTGGAAACTCCAACCCCACATGCTTTATTTGCTGGGAGTTGTAGTTCCAAAAATCTTTAGTGGGCCAGCCACTGCCATACCTACCCCCTACCCCCACCACCCACCCCAGTAAGAGGAGAGGACTGCCTGATTCTAGTGACGGGCTGCCGCAACTAACTTTTAAATCCGGCAGCCGCACGCTTCGTCTCTTCGGCACATAACAATAAACATCAATTTTCTTAAGACTGTAATACTCAAATTTGACAACACTTCACAATTTTCCTTTTAATTCCAAATATAAAATGTTTGAGGATTAATGGATAAATCATTTTGCCTTTTAAGATATTGTAGGAATGGACACACAGCGCAGCAGTAGACTGGTGGTCTTTGGTATGGTACTGTGCGAAATGGCCACCGGAAAGGATTCGCCTTTTGATCGGTCGATTCGTACCTGCAAAACGTCAGAAGAACCATCCTTCAGGAGAAGCCAAGCTTTCCTGCATCGCTCAGTACAAGACTGCAACATCTCCTGCGGAAGTTTAGTTATTTCCTACCGTTATAGATTAATTTACATAAACAGCTTAATGTTTTATCACAAAGAGTAAGTGTAACTGTGTCCCTGGCTGCCATATTTGAGGTTAGTATATCACTAAATATTAAAATAACTCCCACATCACCTGTAGCTTTTCAGGTTCTGTTTGACATTGGATTGATATACATTGTACCAAAATAGTCACTGTACTTGGCTTCTTTAGCTCCTGAAAAAGCAATCATCTCATCGACTTGGAACTCATGGAAACATTACACGACATCCATTCTACAGTTCTATCAACTGAAGGAGCTTGAAAGAGGGAAAATTAACGTCCCCCTTTCAGCCAGAGCCAGTAACGTACTGACTGCATAATGTAACCATTGCATTATGTAAAGACTCGTTCGAATTTTTATTTTGCTTCATCTAGTCCTAATCTTGTTATGGTCCATATTATATTAAATAGAAAAGTTTATTGTAAAAAATATTTTTTTATAGGTGTCATCTGAGGATTTGGAAATCTACACGTGAAAAGCTCTGTCCTTCTTAAGACCATCAGCGATTATGACTCAGCTGTAGGACCATTGAAGATTTTTCGTTTGTGACTCCAGGTTGGTGAGTAAATGATTCCTTCTTAATAGGAACCTGCTCAGTTGGCTCCAAGAGAGAGGGAAAAGCTAGACCACACTGGAGAGGAAAAGGAGAGCCAAGCAGGAGACTGAACCCTCTCATTGTGAAGACAGATGAAAAAAGACCAGGGATACATGTTTAATTTTTTAATAAGCTTTGAGAGAGGCCTGTCTTTTAGTTGGAGGCGAGATTAACCCTCAGGTTCCACTGCTGTGTAGGAACCAGGGAAGATAGATAAAAAACTGGTAAGTAGATATGAATGTGGAGTGGCTGATAAAATGTGCTGATATTGGTAAATGTATGGCATAAAGGTCAAGGTTAAGAGGTATTAAAACCCCTCCAACCCCTTGTGATCGGTTTAGAAGGATAAGTGCACCTGTAAATGTAAGTTACGCTCTACTGGACGCTGACAGCTTAAAATACATTGCATATTTTTTTTTCCCCTAAGCCCCTCCAGAGCCTACCTTTGTAGGTTTTTAAAGTTCTGACATATTGCTTGTACTTTAGGTGTTTATAGTTAGATCTCCCTCCGTGATATCAGATGCTCCTCCTGAATGGTCAGCCTGGACATTGAATTGCCCCGGTCGGCCACACGCATGACGTTCAGGGCGCACGACATAACTTCTTTTACAAAGTGCATTACCGTTAAGAGATGAATCCTAAAAAGTATTAATGGGAATGAATGGTCAGTACAGGGTTGAAGCCTTGACCGTGGCGTTACTGTCACAAATGTGATCCATGCTTGTGAATTCAACTATGGTTGAGACTGAGGTTATAGTAAGTATTAAGGATTGAATAGAAGAATACATCCAGTTACTCCACCAGCCAATAACCAACATCTTAGTCCAAACACGGTTTAGCTAAAAAACTAAGGTAAATAGATTTTTACTTGAAACTAGAGTGACTAAGTTAATGAAAGCTGTATGCTATATCGTTTCTAGTGGAGTCACAAATAATGATAATAAAATGATGACAAGCTGGCCACATGGCTAAAAACAGGAAGGGAGTTCACCAGGATTACATTGCTGAACCTTTCCGATCAATAACTTCTCACAAATTGTATTTAGAGATATGATGTTAGGTTTTCTTTTAAGGTTGGATGGAAGGTTTTTTATATATTTATAACTAGTTTTGGAAGAATTTGAGACCACAGTTACCCGTTAATTTTTGCAGAATTTACAAAGAAATACAGTCCCTTAGATTAGCAAAGACTAAGATAGTCGCCCTGTTAAACACGGCGAGAATGTGTATTTGCGCCATTTCTTGTGCCCTGGGAACCTGAGTTTACTGTACGCATTTACAGCAAGTTGCCTTATTGGGGCTTACAAACTATTAAAATAATTATTATTACAAGGATATTATCAATCCTTAGTTGTCTCCAAAATAAATCATAAACAAGTCCCAATATATAAAGGACCATCAAACCTCAATAACGCATTTTATCTCTATGGAATCTTAATTGTATAAGAGTTAGGAGCACTATTACCAAACTCCCGAGGAGGCTTCTAATAGAAACGGCAGCACACCCCACCCCCCCCTCTCTCCAAAACCCCAGTCTAGCAATACTACTCTGAGTTCCTGAAGAAAGATATTCTTCCTGATTTCAAAATAGCCTGTTTTTTTTTTTTTTGTTTTGTTTTAAAAAAACGGTATTATTATTGGTAAGGCTGGGTTCCCTAACTAAACAGAAAAAGGTTTTCTTCTATATGCACCAACAGCACGATTGTCCAGATAAGTTGAGGGGGGGGGCTGTCCCTGCGCATGCCAGCATCCTCAACGAGGAGGAAGGAAGAAAGAGCAGGAGACTGGGAGACTCACAGACAACTCCTACTCTTATGTCTATTTGAACTACAATGGTGTCAGCACTGGGGGCAAATTTTATTTTGTGGGTGACATCCTTAAAGTTAAAGGGGAAGTTCAGTGCAAATACATATGCTTTCGGAAAAAAGAGCAGGTTTTTTTTCATCCATGACGTTAATCGCATTCCCATTTTGTTGGTGTATAAATAAATGCAACCGAAATAGCTGATTCCTGTTTGCAGGACCCCCCTAATAGAGGACCGTATGGGTTTTGCACTTGACCAGCGTGGGTGATTTCAGTTGACTCATAAGAATACTGAGCATGTTTGACCATCTAACGCCAATCAGTAAAAATACGATTAGAACCCGAAATTGCCCGCTCACTAATTTCAACAGCAGGGAAATGGAAGAAATAGTAGAATAACTAAGAGGCATTACACAAACTAAACAATTAACCAATATTAATATTGAAATGCTGTGCACTTCTCTGCTTTAACAGATTAAGTATCAGGCAGGCGACGGACTAAAGGTACCAAGGAAAGTCGTACTGCGCCCTTCGGTTGCAAATGTTTTATTTTAGCCTTAATTTGACCTTAAGCAAATTGCTTGGGATTAGCATCTAATCACAATTGGTTTTCTCCGCAGAATTACCTTTAATCTGAGGACATCAGCCAGAAGCTCCCTATGGAAGCAATAAACCCATATGTGAAATTTGGAAACGGAACCCAATTCATCAGGGCATAACTAGAAGAATGCTTGGTGCTTGGCCATACTGTCCATGATGTTATCTTTAAAGAAACCTTTTCCAGGGGAACCTATAATAGTGCACGTTAGATACAAGCAAACCAAGGTTATGAAGTATCAGGGATTCCAAGGATTTTTCTCTCAAGTTCATTGCTATAAAAATGTGTCTGTGAATCTAGTGTCATTTAGAATGTACACATAGATACAGATATATATGGGAGTTAATGGGGAGTTTGTTACAAAGACACCCAATGTATTACAGTAATGCATTTACAGTTGTTAACAAAAATAAATCCTATGATCTTGGTTTATTGTGCCAGAATAAAGTCTAAAAAAGAGTTGGACTTATTCAAATATTTCCTGTCCATGATGGAGAGTCAAATCTTAATATACTACAGTAATTTGCTTAAAAACTACTTATCATAGCGAGCCTAGAAAAGTGTTTGTAGATTCGTGCTGATGTTTTTTTTGGCTAACATTTATGACCTATGATGTAACAATGTTGCTACATGCCGACAGGATGCTTGTAACTATGTCTTTTAAAATTCAGCAAACAATTCTACCTCAAAGCTGAAGAGTTCCGAAAAACGATTCCTCTCCTATCGAATACTGGCCCACCTCTTATATTTTAAGTTGGAGGAAGGTAAAGAGTATTTATATAAAACACTTTGGTTGATTCAATAAAAGTTCTTAATCGTTGTAAAATGGTGCTAATTTGCCCCAACCATCAGATTGTTTAGCTTTCAATGTTAAAAAGATCTGATTGGTTGGGGCAACAAGCCAATTAGTACCATTTTAAAAGATAAGGAACTTGTAGGTGATCTCCCTGTTTATTTCCTATAATGTATAAAACACTTTAATGAGCTGTAAGAAAGTGTTTTGTCAATGGTTTTGTTATAAACGAAACATGAAGCATGCAAAATAATTCACTAAAATGCTCTGCAAAAGAAAAAAAAAGACAACAACACGCATAAAATCAACTGCAGAGGCAGGTCGATTGCAAAAATGCTTTAAATCGCAATTATTGTACTTTCCCATGGGGTTTTTTGTTGGGTAGTGGTGATGTAGCATTTTTGGGGTTAAATGCCATGAAAATGCTAAAACTGCATTTTTAATATTTTATTTCCCCTCTCCCCTTGAGTGTTTGTTTTTGCAATAAAACCGCAGAAAGCAGAGCATTACAAAAAAACACAAACGCACTACAATGGCAATGCAAAAAGCAAGCGTATGTGTCCTGAGTGACTGCCTGCGATAGCACTGCTTGTACTGCAATGTCGAAGTTGTTGGAATTCTAAGTATATTACAGATGTGTGAAAAACTGTTTATGTCATTTATAGTCCATAGAGTGGAATAAAACCATTGTGTATTAGTTAGTCGAAGCAACTTGGTCTTGGTTTACTTTTGCGTTTTGTTTAAATGCTCTACTGTGTTAAAGTGTGTCTTTGAATCACCTGTGTCATGTACTAACCCAGTAGGCCACCCAGATCCTGCCAAACCTAATCGCTAACGTACAAAAAACCGTAGATATTGTAATTAAAAAAAACAAATTATGAAAATGTGTGGTGTGGTGTTGTCATATTTTGCAATTAATTGTTGATATAAGTCAATTTTGGTCATCTTAGGTACTTTTTAATTTTCAAAAGTTTACATTTTCAGTTAAGTTACCCTTAACTTTCATAGACATGAAAATTACTTAAATTTTCCCCTGTGTTCGTGTCTTTCCTGTTGGCACTGGCCACTATGTCACATGACAGTATTGGGCACATGGCAAAAATGACAGTTGAAAATGACAGTTATCTATGTGGACCTTGTTCAACAGAACAGCTGGTATTTTTTACAGTCCACAAAGTTTTGAAAAAAAAAGTTTTAAGTTTATAAGTTTTGCATTTTAATTGTTTCTGTTTGCCAGTTTATTGTTATTTTAGTTTCAAGAGGGAGGAGGGGAGACGATAGTAAGAAAGGAGAATCCGAGACGAGACAGGAAGAGAGAGCGGAGGAGAAGGTACGAAAAGAGTAAGATTTCAAGCCGGGACCTCAGGTATGGGAATGAAATGATTCATAAAGCATAATTTGGTATTAAATGGACATAATTTTAATGAAATGCTATATTATACAGTTGATATATACGTTGAGTATAAATTGTGCCTTAATTTTGGTTAAGGACAATTTGGATGTTGGTATTACCGTGTAGGGTGATTTTTATTTATAAATAAATTCGTGTCAACTGTAACTTTGTATATATATATTAGTTGTTTATATAGTATAGAGGATTTACTTGTTCACTGGGGGTTAAAGTGTACGGACAGTGGCATTTGAGTGCTACTTCTAGAAACTCGAAATAATGTTCATGCTCTAAACAGCTAAACAGGTGTATGATAGCAAGTGTTGTTCAACTCTAATGGCCTCTCCTTGATTCATTTAACATTTAAAATATCATCTAAATAATTTACAGTGGTAGAGGAAACCCGTATACAAGTGACATTTGTACATACAAATATATGTGCAATACGTCAAGTCCATACTCGTGCTAAACTGATCGCCATTAAGATTCCAATATGAATGGTGTAAGTAAAGTAATAGCACAATCTAAGGCAAGCAAGTTCATCATTAATAAGATTTCTATTACAATTTTCCCTCTAAAACATAATGAAATATATTAACTTGTAAGGCCTGGCCCACACTTATAATCAAATTATATTAGCACTCGTAAAGGCCTGGGCCACAACTTATAATCAAAAATATATAACTCGTAAGGCCTGGGCCACACTTATAATCAAATATATTAACTCGTAAGGCCGGGCCAACTTATTACATAATAGGAAGTATGTGATACCATTTTGGTTGTAGATCACAGGATTTCTATGCAGCATTTTTGGAACACCATAAGCAAAACGCACAGAATAAGCAGGAAATTGCACGCTTTTACCACTGCGCTTTTACATGCATTTCTTGTTTTAGTGTGCTGCAAGCCACAATTCAAGGAAAGTTCACTGATGACATCAATATTTTTAAATGGAATGTTTTTTTTACTAAAGAGATCCAGTTTGCAGTATAAAGTTAATGAATAATATTTCTTACGTCAGGAGCAGCGAGCGGACCACCCCGAGAACGACGTAAGATCTACACATACACGTCACCCAGGTGGTTATACACACACTTCCATTTCTCTTCTAGGTCGAGGATCATTGTGGCAAAGTCAGTGATTGGTTTTTTTTTAGGACTGAAACTGTTTCGAATTAAAAACATAAAGTTAGGAATGTAGATAAAATGTAGAGGTTGTGTTAACCTTTAATTGAGGGAAGATCGGTAAAAAGGTAAAGAAAACTCGCACCACCTAATATTCCATAGATGAATGAAGATCTGTAACTTATGAGCCTTTGTGCCTTTATTTACCTATACTACCTATAGTAGTTTAAAGATGAACAGAAGAAACGTCGTCATAAAGTATGATTAAATCGTTTTACACATGATTCATAAGCACTTTATGATATTTATCTTGCAATGTGTATAATGTTCAGAAAGACACAGGCAATCCTTGGAAAAAAAAAATTAAAAAGCAACGATCCTCATGATGAAATAACCTGGTAATTCTTTATTGTTAAACAAAAGATAATTGGTTCTGAAGATTTTTTCCTATCCTCCCTTTCTTACCCAGTTATGTTGGCTCAGCAACTGATCCTCTATGAATGACATAAGTTCACAATGTCCCAGACTTAGCTTGTTCTGCACATCACAGTATGATCTCCTTGCAGCCTTAAAAGGGCATGTCCACCCTTTATAAAAACTTTTGTGACAATGCAGGGGATACCCTCCCACCCCCAACCGCTATATTCATTACTCTAAAATTGTTGTCAATCTCTACTTACACCTCCTAAAGCAAAAATCAGGTTTAAGTACTAGAAACAGCACTTCATTGACTTATTTGCCACTTTTCAGCTTTTCAGTTAGGAGTCACATTATACGTTTAGAACTCTTTCTTGATTAAATCACAAGAAAGCTTTCAGCGAGTATGTATTATTTTTTGCAGCCATATGTGCTGCATATACAGTACAAGCTCCATTGGGACATGTCAGAAGAACAGCAGAGAAGCGCAATACTGGGTAAGTTCAGTAACTTTGTTCCCGGCTCCTGATCGTTAAATTGAAGAACAGGAGGTAAGACAGCTCTTTTACCTCCCATTCAATTTAACTGAAAAACAAACCAAATAAAAAAAAGGGCAAAGATTCCCCTTCATGCACCTAAAAACGGTGCCTGACAAAGGTTCCAATTCAATATATAAACAAAATTCAATAAATGTAGAATAAGCCTCTTAGAAATTGGACGCACTTTCCACATTCGGTCGTCCGGGTGCATATGCCCTGGACCCGTCTCTAAAGTTGATACCTTCATGATATCCTCACATATACCGGTAAAGTACATCAAACTTGCCCATATTCCTGGCTGGCCCAGGTGCAGCACACCCCGGGCCCCTCGCTCCGTCCAAACCACACTTAGAACAATGACGATAATTGGGAATAGCGCACACTGGAATACCATCAGCATACAAAGTTGCCCTTGAGAAAATCTTCATGGAAGGTGTCAACATTGGCCTTATCAGTGACAAAATGAGGGACTTTCTAGTTCCCCCCTCATCCGGTTATACCGGTATTTTATAATTTGCCCAAGACCCATAAAAAAAGAGATACCCTCTAAGGGACGACCCATAGTAGCGGACATAGGGTTTCTACATGAAGGGCTGTCTGAACTTATTGATTTTATGTTACAACTGTTTGTGAAACGCCTTTTTTCTTATGTCAAATACACTACAGAAATACTTTGTGTCATCAAGTGTGTAGAGTGGCAAGAGCATTATAATAACCTTGCTACTGCGGACATTGTGTCCTTATATTCATGCATTCCCCACAAGTGGGGTCTACAGGCAGCTGAATACCATTTGTGTACTTATAGCAAAGAGGCTTATTCTACATTTATTGAATTTTGTTTATATATTGAATTGGAACCTTTCCATCAGGCACCGTTTAGGTGCATGAAAGGAAATCTTTGCCGTTTTGTATTTTGTTTCTTAAGTGTAAATTTCCCTTGCTACTAAAATTATCCCTTAACAGCCAGCTGTTTGTTTTATAATCCTATTTCAGTGTCCCGCAATATGTTGTTTAATAGGTCTCGAGTGTATTCCCAATTATTACAATGGAGGCTCACAGGAGACCCGAACGGGATTTGCCAGATAGGCATAATAAGAGGCTTCAAAAAGCCAAAGAAATGTTCGAAGGTTATGAGAAAGGGAACATGGGCATGGATGACAGAGCATTGTTTTGGCATTTGGGAGAAACTACTAATCAAACTAGACTATGGCGGGATTTAGCCATTATTGAGAAGTATTTGGAGTGAAAAATTGTAAAAAATGTGGAACACGAAAGTGATTTCTTATAGCAGTGGAACACGGTCTTAACCGATTGTTCAATAAAACTTATTGTTACTCACAAACAAAGGCAGCTCACCTCTATTAAAGGTGAAGTAGATGAATGTGAAAATCTAACGATGAAGCAGAATGGACATGTGGATTTCGCCAAGTATGAGAATAGGGTGTATGGAAATGTGGACAGAGTAGAGAAAGATATTATGGAAGACAAAGGCAATAAATTGAACAGAGACAAACAGGATTCTAAAGAAAATCATGTATATAGACGGGGTGGAGATTTTGGTGGTACAAGGTTTTCCAATAAAAGACAGGATAGACAAGTCAGGTCTATATTGAAGAGTAACAAAGGTTATACTAAGAGTGTGAGTTTTCAAACTACAGCTGGAGAAACCCTGGTCTCACTTCTGGATCTGCAGTTGTAACCTGACAGACTCAACTGAGGGCCAGAACATTGATGCACAGGCTCCATCCTAACCTGAGGGCCAGAACAATGATGCACAGGCTCTACCCTAACTTGACAGAGACTAAACTGAGGGCCAGAACATTGATGCACAAATATTTTCGCTGTTTCTGAGCCATCGTGCATTGTCTCACTTTGTGGCTTTTCGCTTCCACGTCCGCGTGTGTAACCACACATATGGCATACCGTTTGATTCAGGACATTTGGGAGATTGATATTTAGTAACTTTTTTTTACATTCCATGAGGTTTTGGCATGATTTCTACCTTTTGAAGTTGTTTTTTGTTCATTTTTCAGACAAATGCGAATTTCTACGAAGAATTGCGCCCACGCCATTGATGGTATGAATGAACAAATGGTGGGCAGTTTTTGGGACTTTGGGGGGGGACTACAGGAGAATCTTTTGGAGCTGGGATGTGAGGTAAGGATTAAACTACACTACATGATGGGGCCAGTAGTGGGGGGGGGATTAAAGTTTTGGGGGTGGACATGCCCTTTAATAGTTAAATAAATAAGTTTCATAGAAGGATCATGGTATGCTACACAACGTATTGGTGTATCTTTATGTGGACACAGAACTCCTTATTGACTTCTAATCTCCTTTTAATTGACAGTGGGGGATACATTAGCTCTTATAAAACATGAGTGGTACTCAGAGTTCACTTTCCTGTATAAGAGGTAGGCCACATGCTTTGTTTGGCACAATTTTAATACCTGGAAAGCTCGGGACGCAAAAATTCCTGCGAGTCCGATGGTCGTCTTGTGGGGAGGGTGGTATGTGGCCCGGGGAAAAATAGGCAGAGTCAAAGATCAAACGGGCAAGCTAATGTCCAATTTCTTATGTTCGCGCAGAGATGACCAGACAAAGATAAAAGTCGAAGGGAAAAAAGGAACAGATACATAAACGATGCCCGAGGGCTTATAAAAAGCAACTGACTAAAGTGGAAGGAGGGGACCTCACTCTAAACACCCAACACTCACACCCACAGGAGACAAAAGCTCATCTTAGAAAGAGAGAGAGACGGGCAAAAAAAAAAGAAGGATAAGAAGGAGAGGAGACGAGTCAAGAAGGGGTAGAGAGGAGACTGCAGTTCGAACCGAAATCTAGAGCAGATGTCTTGCAGTCCTCTCTCTATCCTCTCCGACTCGCTACATATGAGACTGATTAGCAGAGCGTTAGTGTCTGGCTATGTCGCTGCTATGGGGGGGGGGGGCGGAGGGGGGGGCGGAACAGGATGATGGCGAAGGCCGGGGGAGGGAGCGGGGAGAGGGCGGGCCTGAGCTCCGGGGGGGAGACGGGGGAGGGGAGAGCACAGCGCTGAGGACCACAAGGGCTAATGGAAAGAAAAGGGACAGAACTCTGCGCTATCAAAAGGTACACGAGGCAAACCAGGGGGGCGGCAAGCGATCGTGGAGTGGCGGTCCAGAAGGGGGAATAAGGCAAAAAGGGGCTGGCGGCAAAGGCGAGAACGCACAGAAAAAGCACAACGCATTAGGGGCGGCGGGAGGGGCGGGCAGGTGGGCCGCGGCGGACCAGGCGGGGGCGAAAGAGAACGGAGGCGGAACTGAACCGGGGCCGGGGAAGAGGGCCGGGAGAAGCAAGAGGTAGCCAAAGGGCGATGGGGGATGGGGGGGTCGGGGGGGGCGCGGCGGTGGGGGGGAAACAGGCGCTACGGGGACGGACCGGACCGGGGTGGACGGGCGCCCGCCGGACGAGAGAGGTGAAGCACGGTGGGGCCGAAGAAAACAAAAAGCCAGATGGACAAAAAACTAAAAACAAACTCAAAGTCGCACGTGACACTAGGGGGTACAAGAGGGCAGGACCTAAGAATAAGTAAGGGGAGCACCGAGGAATGCGACAGGGAGCAGAACGAAGGGAGCCGATGAGGATCTCATTATAGGATATTACTCCATACCGAGTACGTCTAGGTTCGAGAATAGCGCCCCCCGGATGCAGAGCAAATCAACAGGTGAAAGGGCATGTATCGAATAACAGGATCCAGTGAAAAAAGCATAAAAAAGACAAGTATGGCATGGAGTGCGAGGCAGGCCTAGGGCATGGAGAGTCGGTGGGTAGTGCATCTTATGTCAACTGGTAAACGGGTAGTGTGGGTCATATGGAGAGAGCGGGTGCGCTCAGTCCAGCCACGGGCGGCTATGCGGTCACAGAGATGGAGAGAAAGCCATCGGATGACTACGACGCTGCAAACTACATGTGTGACAAGTGCTAAAATGCATCCTCGCTTGGTGGTAATATCAACACAACAAGTAGGCACGAGTGGAAATAAGTACTAAAGGAAACAGCACGTGGGGGTCTCTTACATTCGCCGGGCACGTAAGCGAGCCGAAACGGCACTAAGCATGGGACAAACTACAACGGAAACGGGGAGGCCGAGGCAAACAACGGTTCCAGGAGAGAAGCAGGGGAGAAAAGTGTCTCGCGATGGCAAGCATTCTTGGTTATCTGTCTGTTAGCAACGGGAGTTGAGATATGTGCGAAAAATGGGCGCCGAGCTATATGGGGGTTGGAAAGGAGGGGAGGCAAAAAACCGAGGAGCCCACCGGGAGAAAGGAAGCAGGAAAACGAAGGAGAAAAATGATTATATCCTCGAAAAGGGCAGAGAAAACGAAGGGGGGAAAGACAGGATACTCCCCTTCCCGCCCCGCGCGCGCGTCGGTAAAGCAGACTGGCGACCTAGGGGAGAACCGGGGGGGGGCGGTGTGGGGGTTCCACACCATAAAAACTGAACGGGGAGGGAGGAGAGGCGGAAAGTAGATAGGGGTTCTGGAACGGGAGGACCCGGGAAAGGGGGGCGGCCACAGCGGAAGGAGAGAGGGAGGCAAATGATTATGGTACGAGATTAGCCCGGAGGAGGCGGCCACAGAAAGACGTAGGGAAAGGGGGGTCAGAAAAGGGGGTTACCTGTCGGGGTGGGGCGGGGGGGCGGTTGGGGTATCAGAAGCGATGTACAAGAGAGAGTGGCGCTGCGGAGGGGAACACCCTGCGGACCCGGATTATCCAGTGTATGCGAGGTTGAGGAGCTAGAGCCCCAGGCGCCTATCGTAGCCCACAGAGGGCGGTACCCCGGGGGGGGGTGGGGGGGGTAACTTCATGTCTCGGCTCAAAAACTGTGGGAGGAGCCAAAAAGCGGAAGAATAAAAACAAGAAGAAGAAATAGAAAGAAAGTAATGTTGTGTCTAAGCCAAATTAATTGTGTGCTCTTTGACACCAGGCGCAAGTTCAGAAAAAACAAAAAATAAACAGAACTAATTAACATCAGTCTGTTCAGCAGTGTCCCGAATTAAGAGATTCATATCAACAAGTGCTTGCTAATTACAGACAGACTGGTATTCTTATTAAGAAATGTGACATGCCACGGGGAAACAGGCAATCACAACTATTAATTTAAAGAAAAATTGTTAATATACCAATGTGGCGAGCATTATACATCTTCAGTTTTACACCAGACTTTATGTTTTATTTAGTATACTCTATTTAAAGATATACTTTGTATGTAAGTGATTTGTCGAATATTTGTCACTGAGGCTTATTAAGTATACAACTGCATTATTGTTGCTGGTTACATGTTGTTGCTTTTATGTTGTATAAAAATTCTATGCAATCTTACATTGTAATAGTTTTTATATATTAAACATTAAACTAATAAAACTTAACATACAACAGCCTGACTTTACTTGCTTTCGTGTAACATTGGTCACTTGTACATACATTTCTATTAGGGAACAGGATTCCCATGGTAATGTTATAACTACGGTAGTTCACTGTCTATGTTATATTGTGGATGTTCAAACAAATATCCAGATTTTGTGAAATTCATTAGGACATCCCTTTGTGCATACATCACTCCGTATGGGAGTATAATATTAATAAGTGCAAGCCATTGGGACATATCAGTGGTTTGGGGGCCATCCATTTTGTAGTGAGATTTTCTGGCATAAAAAGGACTTCTCTAAGAAACGTGGACTGGTATCTGTTCACAAATCCTCTTCTAATATTACTAGCAGAAGGATTTTATTATCTAGGGGTATGGTATGCCAAGTATAGCTGACACTGCTGTGATTATCTCTGCCAAAAATATAACTCTTGGACAGTCCCATATTAGGTGCCAGAAATCTGCACCTGCTGTCTCACTTTGGCACTCATCTGTTCTATTGTTGTCAATTCTATGATACCGTAGAGGGTGCATATAGGTAAAATGTATAGCTGATTAAGCTAATGGCTGCTGGAGAAACTTGTCGGTAGCTGCTGCCATATCATCCAATCATCATGTTGAGACTGGGATATTTCCGGTCCCATTTAAGTAGCTTATACCTATAGCTGGGTGTTTAGTGAGTGATAGTCAAGGAGCCAAATTGGGCTTTACAACTGTGAAAAGTTGCAAGTATCTAAACAGATAGCATGGGGGTAGGTCAAGTCTGTCTGATAGTGTGTTCAACTAGTCTTCGAACAGTTGTCTCAAAGTGACGAAAATGGAGAAGTATATATCCACAATACCAAATCAGTTCGAGGGGACCATAGAGTAGTTCCACCCATAGGTGGGTGAAGTTAAGGAAGTTCCGATTTATAAATACCAGATATTGTTCATTTTTTTCCACCACCTCATAGAAAGTTGAAGTCATAAGTGCTACCTGAGCCTATCATATGTTTGTGGTGCAGAAAGGTTGGAGAAATTCCCATCTAGATAGCTTTCTAGCATACTTTCAGAGAGTTTAGTGTGTGTTGGGTACTAATCCAGTTTTAGGGATATATGCGTGAGTGGGATGCCAAGTAATATAGCACATGCTGGAAGTGCTAAGTCCCCATTTTCTTTGGTGGTGCAGGGCTGGAGTTTAATACGTGTTCTTCCTGATGCCAAAAAAAAACCTATTCTACTATGGATGTGATAAAAGGGGGGATGATCAGTGAATGCTGGTTAGGTGAAGACTTTCGTTATATGTTTGAATTAGATTAACTCTACGATCAAATTAAGGGAGGTTCTCCAGATTGCAATTGTGTTGGTGTATTAATGGTATATTACATGTATTGTAGCTGTAAGGGATGGCTTTGTTGGAGGTCATCTTAGGTATGTTAAGGAGTGTCCATTATATGGAGTTGGTAAGTGAAGGTTTGGGGGATGTTAGTGGGCTCAATACTGATTTTTGTCCAGTTCTGTGAGGCCTGGAGTTGTCCAAATTGGGCTATGTTGCATGGGCCAAGTCATCTCTCCAAATACAGTACATATCATCATCTGCAAAGTCCTATGCATTCTTCTAACTGGCCAGGGGCAATCCAGTAATTAAAGGGTGTGAGCGAATTGGTATTGCCAATGCCTCTCTGCTATGGCAAATTAAATATGGAGAGAGGGGGCACCCCTGTCTTGTTCCTCTATACAATCTAAATTGTCTAGAAACGAGCCATTAACAGAGACTGTTATGACGGGATATTATAAAGCATTTGTATTGAAGTTCTAAACTTGTCGCCAAAACCAATTTTTTAAGGTACGCCCCAAAGATATGGCCTTTGGATGGAGTCAAACATGCCTTGTGGGCATCTAGTGAGACCATTACTCTTCTGCCTACATTGTTGTGATCTTTTAACCAACTGTGATAAGACTTAATTATAGTAGTGGATTTACCGTGCATAAACCCAGTTTGATCCTCATGTATAATTGTCTGAATTATTGAGTTGAAGTCTATTTGTCAAGTTCAACAATGATATGGTCTATATGAATTATAGTCCAATGTCTCTTTACCAGGTTTTAGAAGTGAAAATGATGTTGGCCTTCATATCTAAGGATGAGGTAGTTTACATGCCTCATAGGAGTGTTGGACAGAAAAAAGAAGGGAACAATTTCGCCCAGAGCTGGCTGTCATAAGGTTGGCTGGTGTATAGTTTTAGAAACATATCCATTCCCACTCTGACATATCAATGAACTTAGTGATTTATCACAGATTTCATCGCCGCGTAAATTATCAAAATGCCTTAGCAAAATCTAGTATACCACGTCCACAGCGTGTGCTGTGTGTCTAATTCTACTCACTCTTCATAAACCATAACACGTTTGACAGATCTATTTCTCCATGATCCATTCGACTACTATTTGATGAGTCAGGACCATGGCCACTTTAAATCTCATTTATATTTTTTACTTGAATATATGGATCATTTGTATATATAACATTTAAAGGGTATCTCCCACTCATATTAACAGATTTTTGGGGAATTCTGTTTTATTGAAGAACTGGAGGTTAAAGGAGCTCTGTCTTACCCCTCCGTTCTTTTAAAAACCATCAGGATCAGCAAGAAAGGTAAAAACTTGTTTATTGAAGAACGAGAGGTCAGAGACAGCTCTAGTTACCCCTTTCTTCAATTAACTACTGAATTCCCCAAATCTGTTTATGAGTGTAAGATACCCGTTAATGAGCAGTAAGGATGCCTATGTAAACCACTGAGGAGACTGCATGAGGTAATTTATGAGGTTATATTGGTAAGCTATCAGACCGTAGTAGAAAACCCATATTGTTAGAAAAAGTCCATGATACCATTTTAGCCTAATGTGTCGGAAAGCCGCATACCATGACACAAGAAGGGATTCCCAGTAGCTGCGCCTTCAACACCTTGGCCTCTGTCCGGATGAGGTGTGGAGTTACGTCTGTGCCGTATGCCTCTCACTTTACGCCACGAGTTTGTTTCTTGTCAGTGCTGAAGCCAACATAACCTGGGTAAGAACAGGGAGGAAGTAGAAAATTATCTTAGAACAATTATCTTTTGGTTTAACAAATAAAGAATTACCAGGTTATGTCATTCATGAGGATCAGTTGCTTTTAAATTTTTTTTCCAAGGATTGCTGTGTCTTTCTGCTACATTATACACATTGCAATAGTAATATCATAAATGTGCTATGAATCAGTGTACGATTTAATAATACTTGATGACACGCTTCTTTGTTCATCTTTAACTACTATAGGTAGTAGTAGTAAATAAAGGCACAAAGGCTCATACAGTTACAGATCATTCATTCAATCTATGGTAATATTAGGTGGTGACGTTTTCTTTACCTTTTTACACGATCTCCCTCATAAAGTGTTTAACACACCCCTCTACATTTTATCTTACAGTTCCTTAGACTTTATTGTTTTTATTCTAAACAGTTTCAGTTCCGAAAAAAAACACAATCACTTACTTTGCCACAATGATCCTCGACCTAGAAGAGAAATGGAAGAGTGTACGTTATAAACCACTTGTGACGGTAATGTGTAGATCTACGTACGTTCTCCGGTTGTAGCTCGCTGCTCCGAAAGTAAGAACTATTATTATTAACTCTATATACTGCAAACTGGATCTCATTTGTAAAACAAAAAACATTCACATTTTAAAAATGATTGCATGCAGTGAACTGTTTCCTTGAATTGTGGCTGCAAGCAACACTTAAACACAAGAAATGCATGTGGAAAAGCGCGAGTGGTAAATGCGTGATTTCAACTCTTATTTCTGTGCGTTTGCTATGGGGGATGTTCCAAAAATGCTGCTTACGAACATGCCGTATCTACAACCAAAAAAGGTAGTCACATACATCTATTATGTATAAGTGTGGCCCGGCCTTACGAGTTAATATATTTGATTTATAAGAGGTGTGGCCCAGGCCTTACGAGTTATATATTTTTGATTATAAGTGTGGCCCAGGCCTTACGAGTTAAATATATTTGATATAAGGTGGGCCGCTTACGACGTAATCCATATTTCATTATGCTTTAGAGGAAAAATTGTAAGAAATCTTAGTATATGATGAACGCTTGCCTTAATGTGCTACTTACTCTACTTTAACCATTCATATGGAAATCTTAATGGCTCAGTTTTAGCACTGGAGATGGACTTGACTATTAGCTACATATATTTTGTAGTACAAAGTCACTTGTATACGGGTTTCCTCTACACTGTAACTTATTTAGATGATATTTTAAACTGATTAATTAATGAATCAAGGAAGGCCATAGATTGAACACAACCTTGCTATCATCCACCTGTTTAGCTGTTTGAGCATAGACTTATTTCTAGTTTTCACGAAATAGCACATCAACTGCACTTCCACCACTTTAAACCCCCAGTGGAACAGTAAATCCTCTATACATAAAAACCTATATATATATACAAAAGTACCAGTTGACCGATCATGTATTTATAAAACAAATACCTACACGGAATAAATACCACATCCAATCTGTCCTTAACCAAAATAAGGACAATTATTACTCAACGTATATATCAATACCTGTATAATATAGCAATTCTCATTAGAAATTATGTCATTTCTTCCATAATTAGCTTTATGCATTCAATTTCATTCCCATTACCTGAGGTCCCGGCTGAAATCTTCTCCTTTTCTACTCTCCTCCGCTCTCTTCTTCCTTCCTGTCTCCGATTCTCCTTCTCTTACTTCGTCTCCTCCCCTCCCTCCTTGAAAACCTAAATAACAATAACGCAACAAGAAAAATTTAAAAGTGCACCTTTAAACTATAAAACTTTTTTTTTCAAAAACTTTTTGGAACGTGTTAAAAATCACCAGCTGCTCTGGTTGAACAAGGTCCACAATAGCATAACTGTCAATTTCAACTGTCTTTCTATGCATGTGCCCCACATACTGTCATGATGACCATAAGTGGCCAGTGCCAACAGAACTGACGAACACAGGGAAAATTTAAATGTAAGTTTTCATGCCGTATGAAGTTAAAGGTTAACCTTAACTGAAAAATGGTAAACTTTTGAAAATAAAAGTACCTAAGATTGACCAACCAAATGACTAAACAACTTAATTGCAACAAAATTAGAACAACCCACCACACACCACACATTTATCATAATTTTTTTTTTTAATTACAGATATCTACGGTTTTTGGTACTGTCGCAGTTAGGTTTGGCAGGATCATGGGTGGCCTACTGGGTTCAGCTCATGACACAGGTGGTTCAAAGACACAACTTTAAACACAGAGCGATTTAAACAACCAAAATAAAAACCAGACCAAGTTGGCCTTCGACTAACTAATACACAATGGTTATTCCACTCTATGGACTATAAAACATACAAACAGTTTTCAACACATCTAGTATATACTTAGATTTCCCAGCAACCTCTCGACATGCAGTAACATGCCTCAGCAGGCATACTAGGGCCATAAACCTTACACACTATTGGCATGTTTTGCATTGCATGGTAGTGCGGTTTTTTTGTAATGCTCTGCTTTCTGCGGTTTATTGCAAAAAACAAACACTCAATGGGGAAAGAGAAATAAAATATATACAAAACTGCAGTTTTATGGCATTTTACATGGCATTTACCCCAAAAATGCTAACATTCACACTACCAACAAAAAACCATGGAAAGTACAATAAATTGGCGATTTTTAAAGCATTTTGCAATGCGACTCTGCCTCTGAGTGATTTTTATGCGTTGTTGTCTGTGTTTTTTTTTTGCAGAGCATTTTAGGAATTATTTTGCAATGCTTCATTGTTTCTTTCTAACAAACCATTCTGACAAACTTTCTACAGCTCATTAAAGTGTTTTATACATATAGGAAATAAAACAGGGAGATCAATAACGTCCTTATCGTTTACAAATGGTACTAAGTTTTCTTGGTGCCCCAACAATCAGATCTTTATAACTTTGAAAGCTAAACAATCTGATTGGTGGGGCAAATTAGCACCATTTAAACGATAAGAACTTTATTATGAAACTCAACCCAAATGTTTATATAAATTACTCTTACCTTCCTCCAACTTAAAATATAAGAGGTTGGACCAGTATTCGAATAGAGAGAGGAAATCTTTTTCGGACATTCTCCTTTGAGTAGAATTGTTGCATGAATTTATAAAAGACATAGTTACAAGCATCCTGGTCGGCAAGTAGCAACATTTCATCATAGGTCATAAATGTTAGTGCACAACAAACATCAGCAACGATACAAACACTTTTCTAGTCATGCTTGATAATAGTTTATAGCAAATTACTGTAGTTATTGAAAGAATTTGGACATCCCCATCATGACACGGAAATATTTGAATAAAGTCCAACTCTTTTTTGACTTTATTCCGGACAATAACACCAAAGTCATAGGATTTATTTTTTTTAACATGTAAATCATTACTGTAATATTGGTGTCTTGGTCACAAACTTCCCCCATTACTTACTTCCACTAGTCTATTTGTAACTATGTCATTCTAAGATGACACTAGATTCCAACAGAACATTTTTATAGCATGAACTTGCGAGAAAAATCCTTGAATGTCCCTCCTCACGTTATGATCCCCTTGGTTTTTGCTGTATCTAACAAGTGCCCACTATTATAGGTTTCCCCGGAAAAGGTTTCTTTAACATAACATCCAGTGACCAGTATGGGCAAAGCACAGCATTTCTCTGTTATGCCCTGATGAATTAGGGTTCCGTTTCCAAATTTCACATATGGGCCCTTATTTTGTAGCCTTTGCCCATAGGTAGCTTCTGGCTGATGTCCTCAGTATTAACAGTAAGTTTGCAGGAGACAAACCAATTGATGATTAGATGCTAATTCCAAGGCACTTATGCTTCAAGGAAATTTAAGGCTAAAACATAAACTTTGCAACCGAAGGCTGCAGTGACTTTCCTGGTACCTTAGCGTACGCCTGGCACTGAATACTTAATCGTAAAGCAGAGAAGAAGTTGCAGCATTTAAATATTAATATTTGTTAATTGTTGTTGTTGTGTATGCCTTCTTAGTTATTCTACATATTCTCTTCCATTTCCCTGCTGTTGACATGAGTGAGCTGGCAATGGGGTTCGGTCTAATACGTAATTTTCTGATTGGCGTTAATGGGCAAACATGCTCATATCTTCTACTGACAACTGAATCAACCAAGTCGCTGGTCAAGGGCAAAACCATACGGTCCTCTATTAGGGGGTTGCAAAACAGGAAGTCAGTATTTCGGTTGCATTTATTATACCCAACCAAATGTGGAATTGGATTAACGTCATTGGGGATGAAAAAAAAAACCCTGCTCTTTTTCCGAAAAGCATAGTCATTTGCACTGAACTGTCCCCTTTAATTAAGGGATGTCACCCCCAAAACTAAAATTGCCCCAGTGCTGACCCCCTTGTGAGTTCAAATAGCAATTTAAGAGTAGGAGTTGTCTGTGAGTCTTCCAGTTCCCTGCTTCTTCACTTCTTCCTCGTTGATGATGCTGGCATGCGACAGGACAGCCATCCCCCCTCAAACTTATCTGGATCAATCTGTGCTGTTTGGTGTCATAGATAGAAAAACTTTTTCGGTAGTGGTTAGGGTAACCCAGCCCTTACCAAATAATAATACCAGTTTTTTTTAAAAAAAACAAAAAAAAACAAGTCTATTTGAAAATCAGGAAGAATATCTTTCTTCAGGAATCCATGGAGTAGTATTGCGAGACATGGGGTTTTGGAGAGAGGGGGGGGGGGTTGCTGCCTTTTCTATCTAGAGCTTGCCCTTGGGATTTGAATAGTTGCTCCTAACTCTTATACAATAAAGCATTCCATAGAGTAAATGGTAATTGTTGAGGTTTGATAGGTCCTTTATATATTGGGACTGTGTATGATTTATTTATGGAGGACAGACTAAGTGGATTGATAATACCTTGTAATAATAATTATTAATAGTTGTAAGCCCCAATAAGCAACTGCTGTAAATGCGTACATTAAATCAGTTCCCGGGGCACACAAGAAATGGCGTCAAATACACCATTCTTGACGTGTTTAAACGGTACTATCTTAGTCTTTTGTAATTCTAAGGACCTGTATTTGTCTTGTAAATTCCTGACCAAAAGTAAGAGGTAACGTGGTCTCAATTCTTCCAACTGTAATAAATATATAAAAAAAACCTTCCATCCACCTTCAAAAGAAAACTAACATCTATCTCTAAATAAATTTGTGAGAAGTTATTGCTGGAAAGTTTCAGCAATGAACTTTCCTGGTTGAACTCCCCTTCCTGTTTTTAGCCATGTGGCCAGCTTGTCATCATTATATTTATCATTATTATGTGACTACACACTAGAAACACTATCAATACAGCTTTCATTACCTAGTCACTCTAGTTTTCAAGGTAAAAATCTATTTACCTAGTTTTTTAGCCTAACACTGTTTGGATCAAAACTGATTGGGTATTGGGGGCTGTTGGTAGTAAATCGGCATGTATTCTATTATTCAATCCTTAAATACACTATAACGCTCAGTCAACCATAGTGAATTAGCACAGGGATATCACATTGAGCAGTAAACTCCACGTCAAGGCTTCAACCTTGTTACGACCATATCATTCCCCATTCATACTTTTTAGGATTCATACTCTTTAAGGATAAGTGCCTGTAAAAGAATTATGCGTGCGCCCTGGAGTCATCGTGTGGCACGACCGGCGCAATTACAATTGCAGGCCGACCATTCAGGAGGCAGCTGATATCAGGAGGGGAGGATTCTAACTTAACACCTAAAACAAGCAATATGTCGTAACTTTAAAAACCTACAAAGGTAGGGCTTCTGGAGGGGCTAGGGGAGAAAAAAAATTGGCAAATGTATCTTTTAAAAAAGCTGCAGCTTCCAGTTTGAGCCATAAACTTACATTTTACAGTGCACTTATCCGTTAAACCGATTCACAAAGCGGAGGTGGAGGGTTTAATACCTCTTAAAACCTTGATACCTTATGCATTCACCATTACAATTCAGCACTTTACACACTCCCATTCATACCTTCATTCTTATCAGTCTTAGTTTTTCAATATATCTTCATTCCTATTCCTTATATATTTCTTATTGTCTTTATCTTATCTTATTAAAAACTAATATTAACTTACTCTTTTCATTCTAATATTATTACTTACTTTCGTATTCTTTCAATACTCTTTATCTTTTATCCTGGTAACAGTGGAACTGATGGGTGTAATCTCCGCATCCACCTAAACGACAGGCCTCTCAAAGCTTATAAAAACGGTTATAAAGCACATTACCCCTCAGTCTTTTTGTTTTCTGTACTTCACAATGCATGTGGTAATCTCCTGTGGCTCTCCTTTTCCTGCTCCAGTGTGGTCCTAAGCTGCTTCCATCTTCTGTGTAGCCAACTGAGGCATTGTCCTATAGGAGAGGAATCATTTATCTACCAACCTGGAGTCACAAAACGGAAAAGTCTTCAATGGTCTCTACAGTGAGTCATACAATCGTGATGGTCTTTAAGAAGGAACGAGGCTTTCACTGTAGATTTCAAATCCTCAGAATGACCTAAAAAAAATTTTTTTAAATAAACTTCTATTTCATCATAATATGGACCAATAACAAGATAGGCGTAGTTGAAGCAAAAAATAACATTCGGAAACGAGTTCTTTACATAATGCAATGGTTACATTCTGCAGTCATGTACTTACTGAGGCTCTGGCTGAAAGGGAGCCGTTAATTTTACCTCTTTCAAGCTTCCTTCCAGTGATAGAACTGTAACATGATGTCGGTCGTATGTTTCCATCGTTCATGCATGATGATTTGCTTTTCAGGAGCTAAAGAAGCCAAGTACAGTGACTATTTTGGTACAATGTAATCAATACTCCAATGTCAAAAGAACCTGTAAAAGCTACAGGGTTGGAGTGGAGTTATTGAATATTAGTATATACTAACCCAAATATGGCGCAGCCAGAGAGACACATGTTTACACTTTACGTTCTTTGTGATAAAAAAAATTAGCTGTTTTATGTAAATTAATCTATTACTGTAGAGAAATAATCTAAACTTCGCAGTAGATGTGCAGTCTTTTCATGAGCGATGCAGAAAGCTTGGCTTCTTCCTGAAGGAATGGTTCCTTCCTGACGTTTTGCAGGTACAATCGCATTCAACGGCGATCTTACCGGTGGTCCATTTCTGCACAGTACAATACCAAACGACCACCAGTCCTATAGCTGCGACTGTATAGCTCATTCCTACAACTCTTAAACAGCAATGATTTATCATTCATCTCAAACATTTTTATATTTGGAAATTAAAAGGGAAATTTGAAGTTGTTGGTTTCAAATTTAGTATCCAGCTTAAGAAAATTGAGTTTATTGTTATGTGCCGAAGAGACGAAGCGTTGCGGCGCCGGATTTAAAAAGTTAGTGCGGCAGCCTCGTAACACTAGAACAAGGCAAGAACGTCCTCTACCTCTACTGGGGGGTGGGTTGGGGGTAGGGGGTAGGTGCGTGCTCCCTAAGATTTTGGAAACTTCAAACTCCCAGCAAATAAGCATGCTGGGAGTTGGATTTTCCAAACATCTGGAGGCAGGCAAATGCAAGGAATTAGGGGTCTAGTCGTGTGGGCTTCCTCTCAATTTAAAGGGCAACTAATAGCTTATACAATACCCGAATCGGAGGATGGTTATACATGTTAAAGATTGCCTTCTGATTCTTCGTTGTTTGAGCTTTAAAGGACAGCAGAATTCCCATACAGTACTAGCAATACTGGATTGGCTGTTACAGTAAGGACTACTTAATGGGAATTTGCGGTCATTTTTAAAGGGCACTAAGGCCTCCAACAATATAGGAATCAGAACGGCCAGCAGTGTGTCATAATTTCTACCCTCGTACTTATCCTCACAGCAACCAATTTTCTAACCCATTTTCTCAGGTAAAAATTGGACCATCGGATCGATTATATTTGAGTATATATGGTAAATGTATGTAAAGTGTAATTGAGTCATGTATCAGAGCAGCACTCCTTCTGAATTTTGTTATATGGTATATCCGATGGTACTTTCTCTGCACACCCTCGCCAAGCTCTTAATACAGACAAGTAAAAAACAAAAAGGCATCACATGAAACCTGTGTATGAGACTAACTCCATATATGACAGAAGACCACATGGATCAAACATTTGAGGACCTCCACCTCCAGAAGGATCATCAAATGAGTAAAAATGTGTTTCTTCTAGGGTCGCGTCTTAACTCGGGACCATGTACCCCGCATGTGCCTGCATGCCTGATGGTGTCCTCGCCAAAAATGTTTCTGCCGCCAGCGACAATCGATGAATCGGTATATGTCCTCCGTGCCTAACAGAATATTCGCTGTTTTAAGGTCACTGCAAAGAAAATATTAAAATCTCACCTAATCAGTTCACACAATTATAATCTTCACAATTATTAGTTAGGTTAGAATGCAAAAAAGATCTGAAAAAGAAACACTCACGAAACTATAGAGAGAACATAATAGTAATGACTATAATAGCTTGTTGCGGTGCCGACCGATGGATAATGCCGGAGGGAATGAAGATATTGATCACACCATTCCTGCAGAGTAGAAACCTTTTTAAAGAACCAAATATAAGTCACATCTTTCATAAATGCAAATATGTATTATATATATTGTCAAGTCTAAACCCCAATCTACAAGGCATTTCGATAAAGTAAAAGTTAGTCTCAAAATTCTGTGAGACAATATGGTTTGAACTATTTAGAAACTTCGCTTTATTGTTCCCACATCCATATAATGTCCACTCTTGTACTAATAAAAACTTCATAAACAGATGAAAGTGTGACGTTGTAGTTGCTCTAAAAACCCGGAGACTTCAACAAGCGTCACTGACCAGGTGCAGTGTATGATTATTTGTGAACGACCAGTTGTTGCTTACAGATAAAGCAGATAAATCTGTATTCAGTGAAACCAAGGTTCAGTGAGGAAATCATGGCCATCACTGAGGAAACACAGCCTCACGATCCAAGGAATAGAGCAACTTAAATGTTTACACAAAGGAACATCTCAGCAGAAAAATTAGGATATGGGTGAGCAAAGGTTACAAAAGTTACAAAGGACAGAGTGGTCCAGTGCAACTACATAATCATTTTCAACCTTTCTATTTTTTTTTTTTTTTTTTTTTTTTCACCCATTCCCTTTTGAAAATAACCCCTTAATGCACTCAATTATATGCATGTACTAAATTTAACTAAAAATTACCAACATTTCGTAAGCGTTATATTTTAAATTTTCTGGTTGCGCTCCCTTACATAAAAGATTAAAAGAAAAAAAAAAGTTTAATTTGGTGTTGTTTTAAAGTTCTTATCTATCTGATAAAACATATTAAAAATACCCACTATACATGTAAAAATATATGGAGGTTCCACCTTATGTATTTTTCAAAAAATCTTTATTAGTTACCATCGAGGTAATCGGTAAAAATGTAATATTTATATAAAGAAGAAATTCACCCTTAAAAATTATTAGTGTAACTGTACCTTGTAAACTTTAAGACTCTTAAAAACAAGGCTGGTTACCCAAGCCAAGGCCCCCTGCAACAGTCATTTTATGAGAAAGATCTCAACGCGTTGTTCTGCTTAGTATGCCTGCACTTCATCGATGAATCAATGTTGAATGATTTTGAGTCACTAGTCACTCTATTTAGTAAATTTTAAATTGACCTATCAGTATTATTAGGAGCTATCTGCTTAGGTTTTATATGTGATGACGTACATGGCGGCATTCTTCTTCAGGCTGGCCCCCTTTTCTTTCTCTCAGAAGATGTTGCAGGCTTCCTCCAGCGCTGGCTACTCCAGGACCAAGAAGCATGGATGCCGTTCGTGGGAACAAATGAATTGAAGTTAAAAAACGGTCACGTGTCAAGTCTATGCCTGTTTAATGGTCCATATCAATTTGATTTCTTTATTTTTTTTAAATCGACTGTAAAAGTACATAGTAATGGAGGTTGACTAAAGACATTCCTTTGGGAAACCTTTTTAGCTGACCCATTCACCCCTGTCGTAAGTGTGGATACGGCAGGGAAAAAACACCCCAGCATCCTTCCTGACTTCAAGGTTAATCGAATAAAAAACTGAACACCAGAAATAATATATATATATTTTATAAGTAACTTTCAATATTTTATAGTTTTAAAACATATCCATCCCACTCTTGGACACTAATCACTAAATGAACTTGTGATTATCCACAGATTCAGCTTAAATTATAAATGCCTTAGCAAAATCTAAGTATACCCACGTCCCCAGCTGTGATGCTGTGTCTAAGTCTTTACTCATTCTTATAAAAACTAAACCAGGTTTGACAGATCTATTTCTATGAGTCCATTCGGACTACTATTTATGCGTTTCAGACCATGGCTCCACTTTAATTCTCATTTATTGTTTACTGAATACTATGGATCATTTTGTAATATAACAAGTTAAAGGGATAATCCCACTCATATAACAGATTTTGGGGATTCTGTTTTATGTAGAAACGGGAAGGTAAGGATCTTGTCTTACCTCCGTTCTTTAATAAACACATCAGGATCCAAGCAGAGAGGTAAAGAACTGTGTTTTATTGAAGAACGAGGTTGTCCAGATGGTGCTGAGAGCGTGGCCGAAAGCGTTCGGCTGCTCAGAGACGCCTCACACGGGGACGTCGTGCTCACTCAGCAGTTCAAACTGAATTCCCCAAATCTGTTAATATGAGTGGAGATACCCCTTTATGAATTGTCAGGATGCTACTTTAAAACCCTGATGAGGACTGCTGACAGGTAATTTTGAGGTATATTGGTTAACAGACTATCACAGTGGTAGAAACAACATTGGTTTAGACAAGCCCTGATACCATTGTACCCTACCTGTGTCAGCGAAAGCCGCATGCCATACACAAGAAGGGATTCCCAGTAAGCTGCCTTCAACACCTTGGCCTCTGTCCGGATTGAGGTTGTTAGTTCCGCTGGGCCCTATGCCTTATCACTTTCACAGCCAACAAGTTGTTTTCTGTCAGTTGCTGGCCAAAAACCTGGGGTAGAAAGGGAGGAATGAAATATCTTTAGAGAACAATTATCTTTTGTTACACAAGATTAACCAGGTTATTTCATTCATGAGGATCAGTTGCTTTTAATTTTTTTTCCAAGGATTGCATGTGCATTTTCTGATACATTATACACATTGCAATAGTAATATCAGAAAAATGGCTTATGAATCAGTGTACGATTAATCATACTTGAGGAAAAAGTTTCTTGGTTCCTTCTTTAACTAATATAGGTAGATTAGGTAAATAAAGGACACAAAGGCTCATTACAGTACCAGATATTCATTCAATCTATGGTATAAATATGGTGTGAGGTTTTCTTTACCTTTTTACAGATCTGCCATCAATAAAGTGTTACACACCTCTACATTTTATCTTACAGTGCTTTTACTTTATGTTATATTCTAACAGGTTTTCAGTCCTAAAAAAAAAAACATCAATTACTTGCCCAAATGATCCGCGACAGAAGAGAATGGAAAGTGTAGTTAGAGTAACCACCTGGTGACGTGTATGTGTAGATCGTACGTACGGTCTCGAGGTTGCGGCTCGTGTCCGAAAGTAAAGAAATATTATTATTAACTCTATATCCGCAAACTGGATCTCATTTGAGTAAAAAAAAATCACATTGTAAAAAATTGATGTCATCAGTGAACTTTTCCTGAATTGTAGGCTGCAGCAGACATAAACACGAAATGCCATGTGAAAAGGCGCAGTGGTTAATGCAGTGAATTCATGCTAATTCTGTGCGTTTGCGATGGGATGTTCAAAAATGCTGCTATAAAATGCCTGTGATCTAACAAAAAATGGTAGTTCACATACATTCCTATTATGTATAAGTGGGGCCGTAGGGCGCTTTTTTTACGCGTTGTGTTAATATATTTGTTATAAGTGTGGCCCAGGCCTTTACGAGTTTTTTAATTGATATGTGAGTCTAAGTGTGGCCCGGCCTTAAGAGTTAATATATTTGATTTTATAAGTGTGGGCAGGCCTTACGATTTAATATATTAATTATGCTTTTAGGGAAAATTGTAATGACATCTTATAATGATTGAAACTTGCTTTAATTGTGCTACTTAACGTTCTACTTACCATTCATATGGGAATTTAATGGCCTCGAAAGTATTTTAGCAGCTGAGTATGGACGTGACTATTAGCTACATCTATTTGGTAGGTACCAAAGGTAACTGTATAGGGTTCCTCTACAACTGCTAACGTATTTAGATGATATTTAAATTGATTAATGATGAACAAGGAGGCCTGAGAGGAACACAACCTTGCTATCTAACCCCCCACCTGGTTTCGCTTTTGAGCATGAACATTATTTCTTATTTCATCAAAAATAGCACATCAATGCACTTTCCTAACTTTAAACCCCAGTGAACAAGTAAATCCTCTATACATAAAACAAACTAATAATATATACAAAAGTACAGTTACACGATATGTACTTATCAAATAAAATACCCTAAGGTACATACCAAAACATCCAAATTGGACTTAACCAAAAATAAGGACAATTTATACTCCAAGTATATAATCAATTACTCGTATAATAGCAATCATTAGGAATTATAGTCATTTATAATACATAAAATGCTTTATGACATTATTACCATACATGAGGCTCCCGGTGAAATTTTTTTTCTCACTAAATAATAAAAACCATCATTTAAAACTGCATTTTGTGTTCAATTATGTTATCTTTGACTAATAGTTAATGGTTTTTGATGAGCAGAAACATTTAAGTGTGACAAACATGCAAAAGAATAAGAAATCAGGAAGGGGGCAAATAGTTTTTCACACCACTGTATTGAGCCATCGTGCATTGTCTCACATCGTGGCTTTTCGCTTCCACGTCCGCGTGTGTAACCACACATATGGCATACCGTTTGATTCAGGACATTTGGGAGATTGATATTTAGTAACTTTTTTTTAGATTCCATGAGGTTTTGGCATGATTTCTACCTTTTGAAGTTGTTTTTTGTTCATTTTTTCAGAAAAGTGTGAACTTCTACGAAGAACTGCGCCTACACCATTGATGGTATGAATGAACGAACTACAGTGCTACATAGCTGATGGTGTGTAGATTTCAGGAATATATAGTTTGTGGGGGATATTTCTGAGTGGTACATTATGCTGGTACTGTGGATTACAACATCTCTGGCTGGCTTGACAAGAATAAAGACCCTTTAAATGAATGTGTTGTTCAGCTTTATCAAAAATCTTCAATGAAATTGTTGTCCTACTTGTTCTCTAATTATGCCTCAGTTGAAGGTAGTTGTAAAAAAAGTTAACTATATCATTTCCAGTATAAAGGAATAAATAAACCATTTTTTAATTTTTTCTTTTTGCTATTAAACAGCAGAAAGCGGTGCCAAAGGTGGCGGAAAGAAAAAGAAGGGATCCTCTTTTCAGACTGTGTCTGCTCTCTTTAGGGTAAATAAAAGTATCTGGAGCTAAAAGAAACCTTAGGATTAGCACAACCTATTGTGATATGTCAAATGCAAAGCCTAAAACCACTTATTTTCTATGTATAGTTTAAATCAAATGTTAAATCTACTATGTTCGATTTGGCTCCCAAGATATAGCAAAGTCAGAAAAATCTAATGGAAGACATCTTTGCAGTTCCATATACATCAATTTTCTCTGAGCTTACCCAGAAATCATTGCTGATAAAAAAAATTACCGTAACATAAATGAGGCTGGATTTATTTATACACAAGTAATTTTAACTTTCAATGCATTTTATTGATCTTTTTTTTTTTTTTTTGCTGCAGGAAAACTTGAATAAACTAATGACCAACCTCAGATGCACTCACCCTCACTTTGTGCGCTGTCTTATTCCAAATGAGGTCAAGACCCCCGGTGTGTCCAGTTTTACTTACTTATTAAGAAGAGCTACTTATTGATATTATCCCGTTTCCTAACATTTTTCAATATTTTGTGGACAGGCATCATGGATAACCATCTTATCATCCATCAGCTGAGATGTAACGGTGTGCTTGAAGGAATTAGAATTTGCAGAAAGGGATTCCCAAGTCGGATCATATATAGTGACTTTAAACAACGGTAAATATTATCAAGATCAATTATAGATGTCATTTTATTTAATGACAATTTGGTCAGAATTTATAGATTATGATTGTTCTGAAAATAAGGCTTTTATTTTATTTGTTTTAGTTACAAAATCTTGAATGCATCTGCAATTCCAGATGGGCAATTTATTGAGTGCAAAAAAGCTTGTGAGAAACTTTTAGGTTCTATTGACATTGACCACACTCAGTATCGATTTGGAACCACAAAGGTACAGACATCCATGATAAGATAGTAATTTATGTTGAAAAGATAACACAACACTATTACATTAAGCGTTTTAAAGGACAACTGTAGTGTTGTTGCACTGCCCTTGCTGCCCAGGACATAACCAATGAGAAGACATGGTCTGCAATCAGCACTTTTGCCTATTGGATAAATCCCAGACTGGGGGGAGGAACTTAGACAATACAGATGTCCTTTAATGAGATTTAATAATGTTTAATTATTGTTATTATTTTGAGTGATGTAAACAGCACGTTAACGTAATTGCTCTTTTGTTATCTTTGTTTAAAGGTGTTTTTTAAAGCTGGTCTTTTGGGTACTCTGGAAGAAATGAGAGATGAAATGTTGGCTCTGGCTATTACTCGAATACAAGGGATTTGTAGAGGATATTTGATGAGAAAGGAAGTCACGAAAATGAATTCAAGGAGGTACCGTCTGCAATTTATGGCCAAAAAAACTTTAATATTTTTTTAAAAATTTTTTTTTATAATGTCCCTTTTATTTTGTTGTCTCCACATTCCTTTAACAGGGATTCCATATATGTGATCCAGTACAATGTCAGATCATTCATGAATGTCAAACACTGGCCATGGATGAAACTTTATTTCAAGATTAAACCTCTCTTAAAGAGTGCTGAAACCGAGAAAGAGATGGCAAACATGAAAGAAGAGTTTGAGAGCATGAAGGAAGCCCTGGCCAAGGCAGAGGCAAGAAAGAAGGAACTAGAGGAGAAAATGGTTGTCCTGTTAAAGGAGAAGAGTGACTTAATGCTGCAAGCTCAGGCAGTAAGAAGTTAACCTTGACAGAATTTATTTTGAAAAAAAATGTACAGATTGTTCTAGGAATCCAATGTGATATATATCTGTCTCATGTTGAAATAGGAAAGTGAAACCTTGGCTGATGCTGAAGAAAGATGTGAAAGTCTTATAAAGACTAAAATTCAACTGGAGTCTAAGCTCAAGGAGATAACAGAACGACTTGAGGAGGAAGAAGAAAGCAATGGAGAGTTAACAGCAAAAAAGAGAAAACTAGAAGATGAATGTTCAGAGCTTAAGAAAGACATTGACGACCTTGAACTTACTTTGTCTAAAGTAGAAAAGGAGAAACACGCCACTGAAAACAAGGTAGGAGAGAAAGTCTTCAAGACAACAAATGTTTCTCAGCAAATTCACCTTTTCTCTTCTGCTTTTAGGTTAAAAATCTTACTGAGGAAATGTCAGCTCTTGAGGAAAACATCTCAAAACTTACCAAAGAGAAGAAAATGCTACAAGAGGCTCACCAACAAACCCTTGATGACCTTCAAGCTGAAGAAGACAAAGTCAGTACTTTGACGAAAGCTAAAACCAAACTGGAACAACAAGTAGATGATGTAAGTAGATGTCCTTCCTTACATTAATAGTTTTTTCAAACATAGAGCCAAATCTAAATAAGGTGTATTTATTAAACAGCTGGAAGGTAGCTTGGAACAAGAAAAGAAATTACGCCTTGATCTGGAGAGAGTCAAGAGGAAACTTGAATGTGATTTAAAACTAACTCAGGAAACCGTCATGGACCTTGAAAATGACAAGCAACAGTCTGAGGAAAAAATAAAAAAGTAAATCTTAAGTGCAAGTAATAAGAATCTGTAAATAATTAAAATATGAAAATGTATAAATATTAATTAAAATTGTAATGGTTTATCAAACGCAGGAAAGATTTTGAAATAAGCCAGCTGCAAGGAAAGATAGAGGATGAACAATCTTTGGGCACTCAGCTACAGAAAAAGATCAAAGAGCTGCAGGTAAAAGACTTACAGGCCTATGTAATAAACGTTCTTATTGTTAAAAATGGTGCTAATTTTGACCCAACCAATCAGATATGATTTAACATTTGAAAGCTCACATCTGATTGGTTGGGGCAAAATTAGCACCATTTTTAACGATAAAAACTTTTATTACATAGGCCTGAAAATGTATATTGTGTGCTGGTTTACCTAAAGGCTAAATAAAGGTAAAGCACATTTACCCCCATTTTTAGCCCAGAAACTGTTGCTAAAAAACAATGTATCACTTGTATGACTATAACAGATTGATCAGACACCTCCTTGGAGACATTCTATCTCCTAGGTTGAGGCACACAGAGCATGTTTGTAATCAATGATTGTGGGTAGTAGGTAGAAGCATTTTTCTGGTGTCATTATTTAAATGTCTACATTAATATTTTTAGGGGACAGACCTATACCCCTATACCCCCATTCCCACTTCCACTTCTCCCCGCCCTCTCCCTCCCCTCTCTTTCCCCCCACCTCCTCTCCCTTCCCCCTTCCTTCTCTTCTTTCTCTATACTTTCTATTATTAAAAATACAAAGGATGTTAAGCATCAATATATAGTTGAGTAATGTTTACTTATCTATAAACATCAAGCTAAGCTAATGTACATACATATTACATGCTTGTATTTCATCCTCTCCAATAAAACTTTGAATTCAAAATATTTTTAAAGGGCAAGTCCACCCCCCAACCTCCACCATAATTCTTTAAAAAAATCCCCAGATTTCTACTTACACAGCCTTCTCTCCTGTGGGGATCTGATCCGGCCTCCTGCTTGCAAGCAGGGGCCAGACCTCAGCCGCGTCTGTGTCAAAGACACGGCTGAAATAATTGGAAACGCCGCGGGCAAGAGGGCTCTGTAAGTACGAATCGGGGGGGGGGTTTAAGAAATATTGCGGTGGTTGGGGGTGGGCAGCGGTTACTCAACTTACCTCTAAATGATTTCAAACTAGCTGCAATGATGGCTGAGGATGGATCCAGATAGTGTGTGTGTGTGTGTGTGTGGGGGGGGGTTCTGCGCAGCCTCAGACCTTGATGAGGACGAGGAATCAGCATGGAACAGATGGCTCACAGACAGCTTGGAGTCTTCCGTTTCCTGGACTTTGAAAAGGCATAAGTGGAGAACCATAAAGAGCAGAGATGTAAGGTAAGGTTTATTTTAAACTACAGAGTGGGGCCAGTAGTGGGTTAAATTATAGTTTTGGGGGTGGACATGCCCTTTAATGAAATTCTGGAAACATGCTTTTGTGACTCATTTATGTGGTTTGGGATATCTACCCCACTCTTACATTCATAGCTAATGGGCTGTAGGACCAAGGAAGTGCTCTATTGGTCTTCTTGGCCAGTAGACCAGGGAAATCCTTTAACTTCCTTTCCACTCCCAGCTGCCAGTATGACTTAAATGAGATAATACTTGAGGCCTAGGCAGTCATATGAATATACAAACAATCTAAAAATATCTTGCCTGGGGGGGCATGGCCTGACATGGAATGAGAGAGGAAGTGTGAGGAAGTGTCAATAGCTCCACTCAAAATCACACTAAAAAGATCCTGAAAGGACAAAAAAAGCCTCACCAAATGGTATACCTGCACTGCCTTATACACCAGAAGTCCAAGTATCCACCGCATCCACAATGTCACCACCGAAAAAAGCCCAAGATTCGGTCTCAAAACCTGAAAAGGTCACACCACAGGATGAACCACCTCAGCAAAACTCTGACACAATGCAACAGAGACACTAACAAATGTGCTTGAAGCAATAGCTACCTGCTAATCCACCCTGACAGGGAAGCTTGACAAAGTAAAAATAGACATCTCCCTGTTGCGACAGGACTTCCACAGCCTCCGGGACAGGGTAACAGAAGCCGAGACCCGCTTGAGCAACATAGAAGACCGCATGTCTCCGCTCCAGCACCAAATGGAGAACCACGAAACAACACTCCGATCCATACAACAACGCCAGGAGGACTTAGAAAACCGGCTCCGCCACAGCAATATAAGGTTGGTGGGTCTACCTGAGGGGGCCGAGGGCCGGGACCCAGCGAAATTTCTTGAGGAACTGCTCCTAACCACCTACGGCAGGGACAAATTCACCCCCACTTTCAGAGTTGAGCAAGTTCACCGCATTTCCCTAAACCTCCAACCCCAGGAGCTCCTTGCACCTTTATTGCTAAAACGCTGAACTATAGAGACAGAGACACTGTGTTGCACCTAACCAGAGAGGCTGGTAACATCCCACTACAAAATGCAAATATTTTAATATACCATGACTTCTCAAAAGAAGTACAACGCCAAAGATCCAAGTTCACAGCCTGAGACAGAGAAACATAAAATGTGTGATGCTGTTCCCCGCGCGCCTCAGAGTTGCACACGGTGACAAGACCCACTTCTTTACAGCACCAGAACAAGCAACAAAATTGAATACACAGGGAAGCCGGGAATCAGAAACAACCCGCTGATGTTATAAATGAGGAAATTCTACGAGACTGAACTACATGGCGGTACAGTATGAATAACTATTACCCTTGGGAGGGTGTTTGTTAAAAATTTTTGGACCTACCCCCCTACACTAAAAAATAGACTGTGTCCCTCTTTCTCCAAAAGCTGACCTACCCCTACCCATAAGACCTCACCAGGTAATACCTAAGACTATACCTCAACATAATGAACCCATAAGAAAATACTCACAAAATGGACATATCCTGCAAAAGCTATCAACTTTATCCTTAGTTTTGAGGTATACTGAACTCTAAAAAAAACCTTAGCTGGGAGTAAGCCACCAGAACTTCTCCTAAGCATTACCCTACAAAGTAATGAACTGGCTATCGTCCCTATAACATCATTGGGCCTGACTACAACATACATCAGACCAGGTTTCAGCGGAAAATATAAACCGCCCCCATAAGAAAATAAACTTGTGTATACCCTCCCATAGAGGGAAATGTTAACTTACATAGCAATGTTATATTCAATGGTCAAGGAAAATATGCTCTCACCCATACAGTGGTGTAGAGCTGGGTTTAATGTAAATAGTTTTTTTTAGGGTTTTCTAACTGTTTTATGTGCACTTTTTCCTGCTTGGTTCAGTCGCACCTGCAAATCCAGATCAATGGCCAACAACCAAAAACATGGAATGTGAGAGGGCTCCAAAACAAAGTTAAAGGTCCGGCAGTACTTGATTATGTTTAAAAACTAAAAGTAAACATTGTAGCCCTCCTAGAATTGCACTTGGAAGGTAAACAAAAAAGTGCTCTTAAGAGACTCTGGATAGGCTGGCCATCCTTATAGCCAATTTGAGTTGGTGGATCTGAGACTGGACCAGAGGGAAACATATGTCTTCCTAAATGCTAGAATACAATCAAAACCTATCCTCTTTCTTTGCATACTATATTCTACCCCCCTTCACAATGTCCTCACTACAAGCTGGAATCCAATACCTAGCACAACACCCAGCTATCCCTTCAATCTGACTGGGGGACTTTAACACAGTCCTAAATATCACGCAGGATCGCTTACATCCTGCGGACTGGACCCCATCACCAAACCCAACAACTAGATTCAGCAGACTTGTAGAGACCCTTGGGCTGACAGATGTCTGGAGATACCTCAATCCTGAGTGCACAGAGTTCTTATGCTTCTCTGCCTCATACCAAACTATGTCCAGACTCAACATGATATTGGCCCATACAAGGCTACTGCCCATGTTGGTCCAAGCTGAATATGCCCCCCCATATACTGTCAGACCATGCCCCATGCTGGGCCGAAGTTACCTGGCCCCTGGGCCCACCAACACACCACTGGCACCTAAACCCCTTCTGGTTGACGCTCCTACCAGAGGAAGGGGGACCTGTACACTCATGTATGGTCCTATCCTCCACCATCAATACCCTAAAGCATAAATCCACCGCTGCCGAACAAGCAGCCCAAACCGCACTGGTGAAAGCCCAAGTCCCCCCAAGATAATAAGACTTTATCAATAACTCTAGTCGAGAATCAACAGAGGCACTCAGGGTACAATCTAGACTAACAGACAACATATATGAAGTGAAAACACGGAAAAAGATACTTTTCCAAAAACAAAGATACTATGAGTTTGGGGGAAAATGTGGATACCTACTGGCATATATGGCCAACCAAGAACAAAAACCCCCTATAGTGGTTAGAATTGCGGGCCCAGACAGGAGGAAGCTCTCGGGACCCCCAATACTTTCCCCAATACTATGAAGCGTAATATTCATCCTCAACTACATACCGACCCTCAGAGCTCTCCACCTTCCTTGACCAGATACCCCTCCCTGACTGTCTAGTACCGAATGCTAGATAATGGAAGAGCCCATTTCTGATCCTGAGATTAGACAACCAATCTTCCTCCTAGCCAGAAATAAAACCCTAGGGACAGATGGGCTCCCCACAGAATTTTACACTAAATATATAGACATCATATCCCCAAAACTCTTGAACCTATATAACTACACGTTTGACACATCAACCCTACCCAACTCCATGTCAGAAGCACTCATAGTGCTCATCCCAAAACCGGGTAAGGACCCTGAACTCCCCGAATCCTACCGTCCCATCTCCCTACTACAGGTAGATATAAAAATTCTCGCAAAACTGCTCTCTTTACGATTAAACAAAGTAATCAAATCCCTCATCCACCCTGACCAGTTCGGGTTCATTCCTGGGAAAAACACAGCATACAACACACGTAGATGGCACCTAAACATACAAGCACCACACGACAACATGATGCAAAATAACCCACTGGGAGGTGAGAATAAGCGTTCTCACCTCCCTGTGAATAATACAAACGGATGGCAAAGACTGCATATATTTAATTATATGGATTTACAGTTCCTTTAATAAACTTCCTCCACATGGAGGGGATTTAAAAAGAAAAATCTTGCCTAATCTCTCCTGTTAAAGAATTGGCTAAAGGCTACTAGTGAGTGTGGCTAACTGTAACAAGTTCCTCCAGTTTCTTAGGACTTAGCATGTAAAAGAACATAATGGTCAGTGACCACACTGTGCAATACTGGAATGCTGGGAAATAAAACACAAACCCCATTATAAAAAAGTAAATTTCTCAACAACCATATCAAAACTGGAAGTGAGACACAGATTACTGCTTTTATATCAAGGATATCTACCTTCTGATTCAATGTTGTTCTGAGGCTTTAGTTGTCCTTTAATAAATAGTGAAATAAATAAAATTGAATGTAATATTAAAAACTTTTGCCATAGCCAATGCTATAATGCCAGTAATTAGTGTTAAATAGAGATGGACTCTAAACTGAACTCGGAAGTGACTTCAGGCCGAACTTTATGAGTTCGGACGAACTCAAACTATTCAAACTAGTTTGTTTTTTCGGACTCGTGGCTGTATTTTCGATAATTATGGAAAAAATTGATAATTCACGAGACATTGGCTAACCCTAGAATGTATCGTTCGGTAACCCTCAAAAGTATTGCTCGTTTTCGGTAACCCTCGAATGTATAGAAGATTTTCGCTAATCCTAAAATGTATAGTTTGCTAACTCTCGAATGTAGCCTTCAGCTTTCGGTAACCCTTGAATTTATCATTCGTTTTCGATAACCCTAGTATTTATGGTTCTATTTTTGGTAACCCTCCAAAGTATCGTTCGGTAA
This sequence comes from Hymenochirus boettgeri, assembly GCA_019447015.1. Taxonomy (NCBI): domain Eukaryota; kingdom Metazoa; phylum Chordata; class Amphibia; order Anura; family Pipidae; genus Hymenochirus; species Hymenochirus boettgeri. The sequence goes on from CM033469.1 coordinate 228,076,610, forward strand.
ACCTCAAATGTTCCATAACCCTTGAATGTAGCTTGCGCAAACATGACAATTGTCAATTCGTAAAGTAAGAAGTGTTTAAACAGGTTTTGGTGATAGTGACATGTTCCCCAGACCATTTCCCAGGTGCCACAGCCATTTACAGTAAGTTACAATTGTTAGTTTAGCTCCCCGTTGACTTTAATGGGTCCGTTTTCAAAAAAGGACCGAACTTTATCAAGTTCGGCCATCTATATAGTGTTAAATAGTTGCAGTTATACCTGTATGAGCAAAGCACATATTCAATTAGTTGCGCCGACTGCACACATCTTTTGTAATACTCGTTCAGTCGGCGTAATGAATGATTTAATATTGGTTAGCATGAATTTAGCCTGAACTCCTTTATATACTGCTGTTCCCCTGGATAAATGAGCCTTCAAATGTTAATATTCTACTTATTAGTGAACTGTGCAAGTGCGTGGGTGTGTTTGTGTGTGTGGGTGTGTGTGTGGAAGGGTTATGTGGATATGTGGACAGTGTTTAGTAATATTGTGTATGTGCTATGTTTATAATAAAAACACTTAGTTATAGTTAAACAACACCAAGCATTTTAATTTGCTCCCCTCTGTAATATATGGGATATTATATTACCTCATTGCCTAATATTATTACATATGTGTGATGGTGGTGTGGGGGGTATGTGGATATGTGAACAGTATTTATTAATATCATTGTGTATGGGCTATATTTATTATGAAAGTAATTGGTTACATGTACTGTAGATTGGAACCCTGAAGCTAGTTATTTAAACTTGCGTTTGTTTGTATCACTGTATTAGTATGTTGTTACAGTTGCATATGTACTTGTATCTGTGTGTGTGTATCTTAATATCATTGAGCATGTGCTGTGTTTATTTTGGAAGCAGTTGGCTAGCTGTACTGTTAGTTAGAATCCTGGAGCTAGTTATTTAAACTTGTGTATGTAGTACTGAACTGGTATCTTGTTATAGTTATACAACACCAAATGTTATAACTTGCCCCCTCTTTAATACTGTATATAGGCTATTATAGTCCCATAATAATACGCCATTACCAGAGGTATTTAAATATATTGGTAGTGATCTTAGACATAAAGACATAGGGACAGATATAAAATAAAGAACATACACACAGTTACTTTATCTGTAGAGTTCAGTCCAAACACCACAGTGAAATACAACTGCAGTGCAGAGCTTTAATCTATCTTTCCCCTTATACTTCTATCTAGTAGAACACGAGTCAAGTAAAGATCTATTAGATCTTCCTATGATACAAAGCTTCAACCTGTGCTCCAATATTCACCCTCTCTAACAGACTCCACCAGGGAGTCAGTTAGAGAGGGTTCACTGTTGGAAATCTGAAGTCCTATAAAGAACCCAGACTATCTTGCTATATTTCAATCTTGTTAGATTTCATTACCAGTTAGCTATATAGCTTAAGGTGGGGTGGGCTTAAAGGAGGAAAAAGCCCTACATACAATGAGCATACAATGAAATAGAGTCTTCTTACAAAAGGTACTTCACAGCCCCATCCTATTAATATAGCATTGCTTAAAAATGTAATAAAAGGATAAAAAAACTCACTCCCAGAATTTTCAGAGAAATGGGCAGAGACTCGCAAAGTTTTTACTTAATGTCCTCTTTAATGCACAAACATGATTTCCTGTCTAGCAAACAGTAGCTGGACTCTCTGTCATATAAGTACTTCTTTTGGCTATGAAGACGAGGCTAGGAGTGAATCTGCTTGTTTAACATAAAATGAGGAATGTTTTGATTAACTAAAACTGTCACATGTTTTACAAACAACACATAATTTGGTATAATACAGGAACTTCCTTTCAGTTTTAAACGCATGTACAGGGTTTAGTAGTGACAGAGGTGTGGCCAAACCATCAATTTTGACAATTCCATATAAAAATAGGGGTACCAGCAATGTAAGTTCATTTATAAACTTTATATATTGTGTCATATACATAATATAAGTAAGTGCAATAATTTATAAACATATATTTATGGTAATGATAGTGAGAAATACCACAGATATATAAACACCTTTCCTATATGTAATATTATATACCCTTTATCTCATTGGTAGCTCCTAAAAATTCAATGTAATCTCTGTAAAAATATAAATATTCTTATACAATAGGAGGAAAGGAATATGTTTATGGTATATAAAAGGAATTCAACTAATACTGAAAGAGTGGAAGATTTTGGAATGGATTTGGGTATTATGTATTCAACATTCTAGAGAAGAGTCATTGGGGGTGTATAATATAAGTGATAATGCGCCCCTTACAGTGTAATATAAGGATATTATGTCACCGAGGAGTTCCCTGAACATATAGAATAGGGACAGGGAACTCCGAGGTGGCGTAATGTCCTTATATTATAATGTAAAGGGGCGTATTATTTCTTATAATACATAAGAATCGGATTCCTTCACCCCATTCACATTTTAAATTCTAGCCTTGTCCCTATTTCCACCTTAAATCCCCCAAGCTACCTTCTGTAACTTAAACCCAGTAGAAAGGAACATCCCAGCCCAGCATCTATGCGGTTAAACAAGTCTTTGTGGAAGAGGAGAGAGACATTGGTTATGAAGTGACAGGAAGCAGCTCCAGCAGGTTCTGTTAGTGAAGTTAAACATGGCAAAAAATGCCGAGTCATTGTCCAGGCATGAACACTGGAATGGGCGGAGTAAGTAGTGGGATATAAGAAATATAAGAAATGAGTCACTTAGTGACATAGCTGAGTGATTTTTATAAGGATATATACCACTGCAGCTCCCATTACAAAAAATCACACTTATGTATTATAATAGTTTTTAATTTGATCGCAGCAATATAGGGATCTATACAAATATAAAAAAATAAACAAATATAAAATATAACAATTTTTGTATTAAAAAAACATTCTAATTTTAAGACATTCTAAATATGGTAGGTTCATTGTAAACATTCTAGGTTCTAATTCTAGGGTTCTAAATGCTTTTGACAGATTGAAACCATAATGTATAGTTTTGAAATCATTTATCATAATTAGGCTCGTACAGAAGAACTGGGAGAGGAAATTGAGGCTGAACGTGCAGCTCGGGCAAAGGTTGAGAAGCAAAGGGCTGATCTCTCCAGGGAGCTTGAGGAGATCAGTGAAAGGCTTGAGGAAGCCGGAGGTGCAACATCTGCCCAGATTGAAATGAACAAGAAACGTGAAGCTGAGTTGATGAAACTAAAGCGTACTTTGGAGGAAGCAACCTTACAGCATGAAACAACTGCCAATAACCTGCGCAAGAAGCATGCCGACACTGTAGCAGAGCTTGGAGAGCAAATCGATAACCTTCAGCGGATAAAACAAAAATTGGAGAAAGAAAAAAGTGAGCTGAAGATGGAAATAGATGATCTTGCCAGCAACATAGAAAATGTTTCAAAATCTAAGGTATCGGATTTGTTTTGGGCAATAATATTATCTCAGATATATTATTATTGAAGTATTGATTTCACAATAGGATTATTTGCCTTGAAGGCCAACCTAGAAAAAGTGAATCGAGTGTTTGAGGATCAGCTTAATGAACTGATGGCAAAGAGTGAAGAACAACAGCGTCTTCTTAATGATCTCACTGCTCAGAAGTCTCGCTTCCAGACTGATAATGGTGAGTCTGAAACGGATATATATATTAATGTCTATTACATGTCTTTGAAACTCATGTAAACGGCCAATCAGGAAGTTACATGCATGAGTAGTGAAATACCTTCAACATACACTAGCTCTTAACTGCACACTTTCAACCAACCTTCCAGGAAACCGCCTAGCCTAATACCCAGCGTTGCCTTGCGAGTGTAACATAGATTTTTAAGCATTATCAAGCTAGGGAGCCTTGAGGGAATGTCGCAGGTAAGAACAGCTACAGTGTTAGAAAATAAAACCAATTGGGCGTTCGTTTTTTCAAATTTTGTCCAATCAAATATTTAAACAAGTGCATTGCCGAAATACGCTTATTGCAATAAATTAGTTCTGACTTGATATTGGATAATTCTTCATTTTACAGTGAAAAAGCTAATAATTGGTATATATATAACTGTATAGTTATGCAGTTACTGAATGTGTTTGCATGACTGCTGCACTGAGTTAGCCCAATAAAAAATTGATAATATTGTGGGTGCTGCTTCTACTCTGCTGTAGGTAATGCCCTCTGGATGAACAGCTTTGTAGACTTAATTGAATAAACATGGGAAATAGCTTAGGAGCTTATTAAAGGGTATCTTTACTCTAGAAAATCGAATTTTCAAATATTGTACCTTTACCTTCAGATACAGCAAGACTCCACTGCTCCAAAACTTTTTTCAGATATTAAATCAGAACTGTAGATCCTAAAAATTATACTTTGAAATCACAGCAGTTACAGGGAAAAAGACCTGTCACCCCAGAAGCAGAAATTATAATATGTGCCCTATCCCTGACCTCTTAGTAGGATCTTTGCTGCCTGCCAGCACACTTTCTGCAACATTTAAGAGATTCAGCAGAGAAAAGAAAGAAGGTGGGAGGGGAGATGTGTAAGCAGAGCAGTGTCCATGGTGAGGCTGTGCAGAACTTATACGTTTCGCAGCCACTAGAAGAAGGCAGTGAGTAAGGGGGGGGGGGGAATTAGTAACACTTGCTAAACATTAATGATTTAAGGAGAAAGCAACACCGATAGATATGTGTGACCATTTTACTTCTCTCAAATTATAATTTCAGAAAATGTAACATTGTTCATTGTTTGAGTGAGAAAGTAGTATAGGGACCCTTTAAGTAAAAATAAAGTTAGTTCATGTTCATAAGATTTTGAGAAACATCTACCTTATATTTTTGTATTATTTATTTCTCTTAAAGGAAAATTAAACAACATTTTTAAACTCCATAGAACACAATAAACTGTAAATAACACTAGAGTAATGTCATTAAAGTAAATGTACCCCGAAGAACTGGTACAGTGTTTATGTGCACTGTCTGGCCACACCTACGATTAAGTCAAATGGTTTCTTGCCTAATGTGTCCTAATATGGGCTATCACAGGATTAGCTAGAGGCTATAGTAGTTGTGACCCACTGTAACAAGTTCCTGCAGTAAATTGAACTGGGCACAGTGCAAACACAGTGGCCAGTGACCACACTAGCGAAACTGGAATGAAACACAAACCCAAAGTTAGAAAAGTCAATTTCCCAGCACCCACATCAAAATGAGAGATGGGACACAGATTTACATAGTAACATAGCAATTGAGGTTGAATAAAGTCCATCAAGTCCACCTTTTCACCCTCCTTTAACCCTACCTAACAGCTGATCCAGAGGAAGGCAAAACAAAAAAAGCTAAAAAGGGGTGGAAATTCTTTCTGACTGCCTTCTGATTCAGGTGTTGTTCTTTAGTTGTCTTTTAAAACACTTATTTATGATTTTTTTTTTTAATTAAAATTTTTAATGAAGCGATTGTCAGATAATAGCAGTTGGCTACTCGCAGGCAATCAATTTGGATATGTAGATCATTTTCTTTTTTATGTTATCTGGTAGTATACATATCAGGTTGGACATCTTGTCATACAGAACATATAAACAATTAAAAAATTAGAACATTTTAACATTTAAGGGTAACTGTGGCCTCAAATTCTTCAAAACTAGTAAGGATTATATAAAAAGTTTCCATCGTACCTTCAAAATAAAATCTAAATCACATCTCTAGATAAAATTTGTGCGATGTTATTGCTGCAAAGTTCAGCAATGTAACTTCCTGGTTGAACTCTTCCTGTTTTTAGCCATGTGACCAGCTTGTAGTCATGTGACCAGCCTTTGCCTGCATTAATAGGCTCCCCTTCTCAACTGTCAATTTTTTCCTCAGGTACTTCCTGATTTCCCCAGCATTAAGTCTTAACTGAGCATGCTTCTCCCCCGGGGGAAAAGGGCCAGCAGAGGTAAGGTGATGTCACTCAACCTACTGGAAGCAGGAAGTTTGAACATTCACCCCAATATAATTTCTCAAGGCTCCAGCCAGAGATGTGATTGTTGGCTCAGTGTAAAAGAAATACTGCAGGCTTTCATTTAACCCTAACTTGTTTTGAGACCACAGTTGCCCTTTAATCATTTAAACATTTTATGATTTTGACTCTTCTCAACGTATTAGTGGTTTCTTATTAGTCATGTATTCTACCCAATCAATATAAATGCACTGAATAAACAAACAGTTTACTATTAAATCTTCCAAATGTGCCTTTTTTTTTTTGTTTTCAACTGTTTATTTAAAAGATGTTAAAGTACAAATGTAAGCAGACCTAAGTTCTGTCTTTACAATTTTAAAATGAACTTACTAAGGGAAAATGCTTCAATGATAATAGTGTTGAAGGAAAATTGTTCTCTTCTGAGTGCTGGGAAAGCTCAGTGGGTGTGCTTAAAAGCTCTCTTAGATTTCTCAGTGTTTAGAAGAGGGGACAGCAGCGATTGGTCCTCACAACTCCTTCTTCCAGCAGTATTGGGCTATGTGAGCATTACTGTTTTTAGGTTTTGGGCGATTTCTATCAGTATACAACATATGATTTTGGGGGTTGACATGTCCTTTAAACTACTTCATAATATTTTATACAAAATGTTCCACTAAAACTGAACATGTAGAATTTAACCTGTTTCTTCCATAATGAAGTGTAATAACCTGTTATGGTGTCATCAAGGTGAACTCTCCCATCAGATTGAAGAAAAGGATACTCTGATTTCTCAGCTATCGAGAGCAAAGCAGGCATTCGTTACACAGCTTGATGAACTTAAAAGACAACTTGACGAAGAAACAAAGGTAACTCAAAAGAAATTACTGTTTTCTCAAACAAGTGGGAAAAATGTGTTTTTTTTAGAAAATTGTCATAATACCCAACTTAAGGATTGTCCATTTTAATTAAACAAGCAAATGTGTGTATTTTTAGGCAAAAAATGCTCTTGCACACGCTCATCAATCAGCTCGCCATGACTGTGATTTGCTTCGTGAACAATATGAGGAGGAACAGGAAGCTAAGGCCGAACTTCAGAGATTATTATCTAAAGCCAATGGAGAGGTTGCACAGTGGAGGAACAAATATGAAACTGATGCCATTCAGCGTACTGAGGAACTGGAAGAGGCCAAGTGTGTTCTCACAAAATGAATTAAAAACAAATAAATATGTTAAAATGTTATTAAAATAACTTAACTATATTCTTCAGGAAAAAACTTGCCCAGCGTCTACAGGAGGCTGAGGAGAAAGTTGAGGCTGTAAATGCCAAATGTGCTTCCCTGGAAAAGACTAAGCAGAGACTACAGTCTGAAGTGGAAGATTTGACAGTAGACATTGAAAGATCGAACAGTGCAGCAGCAGCTCTTGACAAGAGGCAGCGGAATTTTGATAAGGTAAACAAGGAAATACACTTCATTCATTTTCCTTTAAAAAACTAACTGTTTTCTGGTTACTCCCCCAGTTAAAATCACTCCTTCCATTTTAGGCCTTAAAACTAGGTACAAACTATATAATCCTTCCTCCTGACCGACATTAGAGTCGGCCAGGAGGAAGGACTGTCAATCGTGGCAAAAGTAGCCGCGTCCGACAGTTAGGCATGACCGATCGTGTGGTGCATAGAAGACGCACAATAGTTCGTGATTTTCCGACCTGTCCAATCGTTCGTTCGTCCGTTTTGGACGAACGAATGGTCGGCGATCGGTTGCGATCGCAAAAAGCCGCCATTCAATAATTTGGCCCGACCAACTGAAACACTGAAATGTCGGTCAGGCCGAATTATTGTATCGATCTGTGAATTACTGCTTCCTATGCTATTGCTGGCCAATAATATTGCTTGTTATATAGTTTATATAAATACTGTATATATGTTGTTCAGATTGGTTACTTTTAATTATGTTTACATATTTGTCTGCATATAAAACAAAACGGTGAGAAAGATTTATAAAGGGAAAGATTTGTTAAGTTAAGTTAAGGAAACAGAGATTGTATGCAGGGGTGAGGAAATAGCATAGTATTTGAGGTTGAATAAAGACATATGTCCATCCAGTCCAACCTATCTAGCAATATCCTTCCTCATTTCCTGCCTAACTGTTGATCCAGAGGAAGGCAAAAAAAACCACAAAATTTATGAAGGGGAAAAAATTTCCTTCCTGACTCTACTGGTATGTATCAATACATACCAATATGTATCAATACCAGTAACTTGTAACATTCCTTGTTTGCAGAAACTCATACAGATTTTTTTTGAAACTGACCAATGAACCTGCCATAACAACGTCCACAGTTCCATAGCTTTACCGTTCTCACAGTGAAAAACCCTTTCCGAACTTGAAGCCTAAACCTTTTTTCTTCAAGTCTTAAGGGATTGCCATGTGTCCTCTGACATGCTCTATTTGTGAACAATGCCCCAGATAGTTTATTGTATGGCCCGTTAATGTATTTATACACAGTAATCATATCCCCACGCAAGCGCCTTTTCTCAGCGTACATAATTGTAACTTTTCCAGTTCTCTTTCATATTTAAGCTCCCCCAACCCTTATAATTTAGTTGCCCTTCTCTGAACCCTTTCCATTTCAAAGATGTCCTTTTTGTACAAAGGATTCCAAAATTGCACTGCATATCCAAATGAGGCCTTACCAATGCTTTGTAAAGGGGAGAATAACATTTTCCTCCCTTGAATCCATACCTCTCTATACAAGACAATACCATGCTGGCTCTGGCTGTTGCCACTGGAACTGTGCTTCCTTAAGTTTGTTATCCACAAAATTTCAAGATCCCTTTCCAACAGGGATTCACTTAACACAGAGCCATTTATAGTATAAGCAGCACAAGGATTTTTAAGTCCAAAATGCATCACCTTACATTGATCAACATTGAATCTCATCTGCCACTTAGCAGCCCAATGTGACAATCTATCTAGAACCATTCTGCAAGGATTGCACCTCCTCTGAAGTTTTTAATGGTCAACAAACTTTTGTGTCGTCAGCAAACACAGAAACATTACTGACAATACCCTCTTCCAAATCATTAATAAATAGATTAAATAGAAGCAGCCCCAACACAGAACCCTGTGGCACCCCACTTAGCACTTTTGTCCATAATGATGAAGCCCCATTAACAACTACTCTCTGCATCCTATTCATTAACCAATTTTGTCCATGTACAAATGTGCTCCCCAGACCAACAGACCCTAGCTATACATAGTCGCCTATGGGAGACTGTATCAAGCCTTTGCAAAATCCAAGTAAACTACATCTACTGCTATGCCAAAGTCTAAATTTCTACTTACTTCCTCATAAAAGCCACAAGTAGTTTGACAAGATTATTCCTCCTAAATCCATGCTGGTTACTACTTATAATGTCAGTCCTTGAAACATACTCTAGAACATGTTCCCTTATTAAACTTTCCAGGATCTTCCCCACCACTGAAGTTAAATGTACAGGGCTGTAATTACCCGGCTCTGAACGACTATTTTTTTGAATATTGGAATAACATCAGCCTTTTTCCAATCCAGAGGCACACCTCCGGACATGAGGGAATCTGCAAAAATAAGAAACAATGGCTAGATAAAACTGAACTTAGCTCCCTAAATACCCGGATGTATTTTATCCGGCCAGGAGATTTATTAAATTAACCTTATTTAGTTCTTTCTGTACCATATCCTCGGTTAACCAAAGTGCACTTGAATCTTTTATACCATTATTGCTACTATACTCTATGATATCTGTACTTGGATCTTCTATAGTGTATACAGAGGAAAAATAAAATATTCAAGACATTTGCTTTATCGCCATCCTCCGTAACAAACTTATCCCCATTAACGTATGTGGACAGAATTGGAGGGCAGAGAGAAAGGTAAGTATAATTGTCCTTTAAATGTAGAAACTATTTATCTCATTGTTGCATTGGACAGATCCTGGCAGAATGGAAGCAGAAATTTGAGGAGGAACAAGCTGAACTGGAGGCAGCTCTAAAAGAATCTCGAACCCTGAGTACTGAAGTCTTTAAGATGAAGAATGCTTATGAGGAGGCCTTAGAACTTGTTGAAACCCTGAGACGGGAAAACAAGAATTTACAACGTATGTAAAATATTTTGAGGCCACCAAAGATTATCCAATTTTCCAAACCTGCGGTTATACTGTAATTGATTTTGTTATTCGATTACAGAGGAGATCACAGAACTCACAGAACAGATGGGGGAAAATACTAAATCCATTAATGAACTGGAGAAAGCCAGGAAGCAAATAGAGCAGGAGAAAGGCGATCTTCAGGCTGCCTTAGAGGAAGCTGAGGTAGAGCATAAGGAAAATGGACGTATCTGCGTATATGTATCTGCTTATATTAGCGCTTCTGATAAAGTATATTAAAAGTAAAATAGCAGAAATGTCTTGGCTGCCTCATTGTACCATCATTTCCAAATTAAATTATTAAAGGGGTGATTGTGGCTTTCGGTAAAGCTCCCCCATTAAGTTTGGCATTGAAATTGTTGATGTTCTCTTCTGTGGTTTTAAAAAAGAAAACGAGTTAACCAAAAGCTACTTTATAAAATAAATCAGTCTTTGGAATTGTTTTCTCTCTTTATCCATCTTTGAAACACATATTTGTGTTAACATTTTATGCATAAATAGTGAGAATGTGGTAAAAAAAAAAGCAAACAATTTGCTATTAAGGTAATGCACACTTATAACAAATTGTAACTTTATAACAAAGGGATCCCTGGAACATGAAGAGTCCAAGATCCTGCGCATCCAGCTTGAATTGAACCAGGTGAAATCCGAGGTTGATAGGAAAATTTCAGAAAAGGACGAGGAGATTGAACAACTGAAGAGAAACAGCCAGAGAGCGATCGATAACTTGCATAGCACTTTGGACAACGAAATCAGGAGCAGAAATGAGGCCCTTAGAATTAAGAAGAAAATGGAAGGAGATTTAAATGAAATTGAGATCCAGGTTAGCCAAGCCAACCGCCAGGCTGCTGAGGCACAGAAACAACTCAGAAATGTGCAAGGCCAATACAAGGTACTATATGTTTAGTTAAACAATTCTAAGCTTATGTGTATGCATGTAAGTCAGTTTGAGAAATCAAAACCATAAAGAAGAGGTTACAAGCTAAATAGGTAATGCAGAGATACAAATAGAAGGGTAGGAAGTGTTGACATTGCTGCATCCCTCTATGCATACAGGGCAGCTACTAAGAGAGAAAGGTTATAACCTTGGTGGAGTAGTAAGAAAGGTTATTGGTGAAACAGGAGACAGAAGATATTGGTGGAGCAGCAAGTCAGAGAGGTTATTGGTGGCAGAGAGCAATGTTTAATGGGTACTGGTTTGTTTTTTTTTGAAAATTGGATTTGTGAGGAACAGAGGAAAAAGATCGGGAAAGGTTATAATTAAACCTTTTAAAAGTAAGTTGAACTTGTGGCAAGTTCTCCTTTTTAGCACTCCTCATAGTTCTCCTTAGGGATAAAGCTGTGTTTGACAGTGAAATATCTTGGGTAAAGTAACAATTTTGTTTGCTTTCGTTTTATGCTTCTTTATTTGCTTTATTTATTTAACTTCAAACAGGAAACACAGCTGCAGCTGGATGATTCCCTCAGGATACAGGAAGACCTAAAGGAACAAATTGCTGTCGCTGAACGTAGAAATAACTTACTACAAACTGAAATTGAAGAAACAAGGACTGCTCTGGAGCAGACCGAGCGGTCTTGTAAGCTTGCTGAACAGGAACTTGTAGATTTAATAGAGCGTGGCCAATTTCTGCATTCACAGGTAGGTTTGCTAATGGTCTATCCCCCAGAATTCTTCCCCCCCCCCAAATCCAGGAGCCCTAAGTTCTCCAAACTCGCATTGCCATGTAAGTCATTGGTTGTGAACCAAAAGAGTAATGACCAGCAAACTTTAAGGTGAACATCTTCTTTCAGAAAAAAATTGGTGCCAGGTAAACCTTGTGATACTAGGGTTTCGGGGGGGAGTGGTGTTCATGGTTTTGGGAGAAAAAAAATTCTGGTGGCGGGGATGGTCGACATTTAAATTAAAATTCTTTGTTGTACAGGAAAGTATTGTTTTTTGCTCTTTTTAACAAACAAATCTAGATAAACAATATATACCATGTTGTCTTACCTTTTTTACTTAAAGGGTAACTGTGGTCTCAAATTCTTCCAAACTAGTAAGAATTATATAAAAAGCCTTCCATCGTACCTTCAAAATAAAACCTAAATCACATCATTGTCATTGCTGAAAAGGTTCAGCAATATAACTTCCTGGTTGAACTCTTCCTGTTTTTAGCCATGTGACCAGCTTGTAGTCATGTGACCAGCCTGTCTGCATAAATAGGCTCCCATTCTCAACTGTCAACTTTTTCCTCAGGTACTTCCTGATTTCCCCAGCAATAAGTCTCAACTAAGCATGCTTCTCCCGGCAGAGGTCAGGTGATGTCACTCAACCTACTGGAAGCAGGAAGTTTGAACATTCATTCAAATGTAATTTCTCACAGGCTCCAGCCATCGATGTGATTGTTGGCTCAGTGTAAATGATATACTGCAGGCTTTCATTTAACCCTAACTTGTTTTGAGACCACAGTTGCCCTTTAAAGTGTATGTATACTGAAAAAATTACTTTGTCTCATCTTAATCCGAGGAGTGTGTGTTGCTGCATGCCTTCAATAAAATACTTTTTTTGCCAGGCTCTGACCACTGACCTGGCTAAAACGTAAGACGTTTCAGATTGGATATCTAAAGAAATAGGGGGCAGATCAACAAAAAAACGATTCAGTGATAGTAGGGATGAATTATAGTTTCCACTAATGGGCAATTTAAAAAAACAAATTTGCCAATGTACATACTCTTTAAGACCACAGTAAATATCACTGGTGGTGAACAATGTTAGAAAATCTGCCCTTTTTTAAAATAGTTACGTTAATCTAATCCATTTTTTTAACCTAACTCCTGAAACCTACCTAACAACTGATCCAGAGGAAGGCAAAATAAAAAGCTAGGGAATTGGTGGTTGCTTGGGAAGACCCTCCATTCTCTTTATTATTTTAGTTACCTTCTAAGAACTTCTTCCATTTCCAAGACTGCACCACATATTCCAAATGAACCCTTACCAGTGCCTGGTAAAGAGAGAGAGAATACTATTTTTATGCCTTGAATCTATTCCTCTCTTTCTAAAGACAATAATTTGCTAGCTCTACCTGTTGCTGTCTAGTGTTGTTTGCTACCCCCAAATCTTTTTTTCAACATAGGTTCACTTAGCACAGAATAATTTATAGCAGCACAAGGATTGCTAAACTCCAAATGCATCACCTTACTTTTATCAAAATTGAATTTCATATGCCACTCTGCTGCCCATGCTGACAATATATCTATGCTTAATTGCGATACTGCACATTTACAAATAGGGCCCTAAGAAACAATGGCATGGATAAAACTGAACTTACAGATTCAATAAAAGTTCTTATCGTTTAAAATGGTGCTAATTTTTCCCAAATCAATCAGATCTTATTTAACATTTGAAAGTTGATTTTTGGGGCAAAATTAGCACCATTTTAAACGATAAGAAGTTTTATTGAATAACCCTGTTGGTTTCCTAAGGACCCATGGATGTATTTTATCCCATCCAGGAGCTTTATTGATATACGGTAAGCCTTATTTAGTTGTTTTTTAACCATATCCTTGGCTAGCCAAAGTGCATTTGCATCTCCGTGGATGTATTCCATAAGGTGCTGGGCCTTTATTGATATTTAGTTATTAGTAATATTCTTCTTTTATACCATTCTTATTATTACAGCCTCTGCTATTATTTCTAGGTTGCCTATAGCGTATACAGAGAAGGGAAACGGTTTAACATATGTTTAATGACAAAACTTCATGCTAACTGTTCCCTAAGATTCATATTACTTTCAGCTTCATAATGAGTTTAGGATTATTAGATAACAAAACATCCTTTTTAGCAGAAACTTGCTCATATAGCATATGGACGTAAATTTTCTCCTCTTGAATTTCATGCACAGCTCCATCCATATTGCTTCAGCCTTCTAATTTATTCCTCCAGGTATTTTATGTTTTGAATTTGGCACACACTTTAATAATATGCCCCATAGGCCTGGTACAACTGGGCCTATATTTCTGACTGATCAATCCCTCACCTCATATTTTGAACAGATTATTGGAAAACCCAGCAGCAACCCATGTGTTCCACACCATTTTTCTTTGCAAATCTTTGTTTGGACAATCAGATCTTCAGTTAAATCACAGCTGATTGTTTGGGGCAAAATATTGCCTGTGGCATTAAATCTTGGACTGGCAGATAGAGATGTCCGAACTTCACAAAATCCGGTCCGCTCGAGGATCCGCGAATTTTCGAAAAAATTAGAAAATTCGAAAATCCACAAGCGGACCCGTTAAAATTAAAAATACCCTTGAAATAACGAGATTTTCCGTATTTTCGAAAATTTTCGAAATTACGAGTTTTCATGTATTTTCGAAAATACGTATGTATGGAATTAAGAGAAATCCTTGTATTTTCGAAAAATTGCAAAAATACATGTTTTACTGTATTTTCAAAAATTTTCGAAAATACGTGAAAACTCGTAATTTCGAAAATTTTTGAAAATACGGAAAATCTCGTTATTTCAAGGGTATTTTTAATTTTAACGGGTCCGCTTGTGGATTTTCGAATTTTCTCGAAAATTCGCGGATCCTCGAGCAGACCGGATTTTGTGAAGTTCGAACATCTCTATCTGAAAAATCCGCGAATCGGAAGTTCGGAAGGCGGAAAATGCGGAAAAATCCGCCGTTCGCGAACGGGATAAATCCGCGGCGGATCCGGGTTCGGATCCGCGAACCGGCCATCCATACTGGCAGATTACTGATCTGTGTGCCAGGCATTCAGTCAAAATTATGTTCAAAAACAGCATTAAAATTTTAAGAAAATATTTTGTTTTTAAAACAAATTTACATTTTAACATGTTCGCATAATTCTAGAATGCAAGCCTGATTAACAGCAAGAAGAAACTTGAAAATGACCTTGTGCAAATCCAGAATGAGTCTGAGGATTCAATCCAGGAAGCCAGAAATGCTGAAGAAAAGGCCAAGAAAGCCATCACAGATGTGTGTGCTTTACTTTAACCGCCTAGAGTTATGTCCAAAAGATTTATGAAAACTTTATTTATTTTGTTCTTCATTATAATCAAAGGCTGCCCTGATGGCAGAGGAGCTTAAGAAGGAGCAGGACACCAGTGCCCACTTGGAGAGAATGAAGAAGAATCTTGAACAGACAGTAAAGGACCTGCAGCACCGTCTGGATGAAGCTGAACAGTTGGCAATGAAGGGTGGGAAGAAGCAGCTCCAGAAACTGGAAGCCAGGGTATGCTTTCAATCTGTGACTGGGGCAAACATAATTCACTCTGCCACATCATTCATTTTCTTTTATTTGTACCATTTGTAGGTGCGAGAGCTGGAGAATGAACTGGAAAATGAGCAAAAACGTGCCGCGGAAAATGTGAAAGGTGTTCGAAAATATGAGAGGAGGCTAAAAGAACTCACTTACCAGGTAAGTCTCTCCTGCCTAATGTACAGCAAAGGAGGAACACTCTACCCTAAAAAGTTGTTTTGTATGAGCTTAGAAATAGCACATTCTATTGGAAAGCATAAAAGAAGTAACCAAGGGCATTCCATGACTCAGGCCCCTGATTGAGTATTTTAATACCAGTCTCCGAACTCCAAACAGGACCATTTCTAGGCATAGGTGACCTAGGCAAACAACTAAGGCACTGAGAGTGTAGGGGCACCATTTAGTTTTTTACTTTTTAATGACCATATCACCTATAGAGCAATAAGTTAGCAATCTAGGGCCATATTTATAAAGGAGTGATAATATATATATAATCATAGATAATATATATATAAGGAGTGATAATATATATATATCACTATTGCAATTTTTACGACTGCAATCGTACAATTATGGTCACAGTCAATAAATTCTGTAATTGTACGATTGCCTATACAGTAATTGTATACAGTATACTACAATATACCGCCCTTATACACTCACCTATATATGATCACCTATACAATACCATTGCGGTATTATTGTGGCCATAATTGCACGACTGCGGCCGCAAATGTACATCCGTACTTTTACAATAACCTGCAGTAAGTAGTTTACAATACGGTGAGTTAATAAATATGGCATTTAGTATATTTATCTTGGTACAGGATGATTCTGTAATATGTAAGGAGGGAGTGCATTATTTACTATAACATATTTTTCTGAAAGTCATATATAAAAATATAAATATCCTAAACCTACACAAATGTTTTTTGGCTTTTCAATTCTATTTATTTTTGCAGACTGAGGAGGATAAGAAGAATATATTGAGACTGGAGGACTTGGTGGACAAACTTCAGCAGAAGGTTAAATCCTATAAAAGACAGGCAGAGGAGGCTGTAAGTACTCATGCAACTTTATCTTATATTATAAATTTTGTTTTTAGTTATTGTTATAGTATTTGAGGTTGAATAAAGACATACGTCCATCCAGTCCAACCCATCTAGTAATATCCTCATTTCCTGTCTAACTGTTCTTTTTCCAGTGGTACAGTATGTTTTTTCCACTGATAGTTGGTTTTATATATGTTTTGTTGTTGCCGTCACTGATTTTAATAAATCATTAATAAATCATTTCCACTCCAGGATTAAATCTATACTTACATTCCCCACTCCCCAAACTCTGAGATTGTTATACGTAATAATCTCGCCATGGTCCATTAATTTCGATTTACCTGCATGTCTCCAACACAGATTTCCTCCAATACCATCTTTCTTCCTGATTGCAGCCATCAGTCACATCTGTGATGGTGATGTCACTGCCAATGACTTAATGCTGCATTGGTTGCGCCTCCTCTGCAGGTATGCAGTCAGTACTGGTGGAGGCAAGCATGTAAAACAAGCTTCAGGGGCTTTGAAATGGGGTAGGAAAGGTAAGTATAGGTTTTAGTGTTGGGGTGGGGATGTCCTTTAAAAGAACAGTGGTCGGATGCCCATTAAAGAACTTTAAAGTTCTGTGGTCAGAAACCTTGGAGAAAGAATGTTCCTTTCTCCTTCTACACCTATGGCCTTGGACAACTCATTAGTTCATTTAGATTACAGTATGATCTGTATGCTGATGATACCCAAATGTACATATCTGCCCCAGATTTTCCTACACTGATTTCCCTGGTCCCCAACTGTTTTAGTGCCATCTTTGTCTTTATGTTCTCCTGCTTCCTCAAATTGAACATGGAATAGAAGCGACTTGTCCTTTTTCCACCTTTAGTGGGTTTTTTTGCTTGTCAAGTGGGTTTAGGTAGGATTTCAATCCTTAATTCATCTCATTTTATTTTTCACAAAACCTCGTAAAAACACGGAGTTCTTGGATCGCTGGGTCTGGAATTCTTCATGTATGCATGAAAGCATGGCACCGTAACGTAGCTGAAGGTGTGTAGATTCCAAGGCTTTTCGCTTCCACGTCTGCGTGTGTTACCACACATATGGCATACTGTTTGATTCAGGACATTTGGGAGATTGATATTTGGTACCTTTTTTTTACATTCCATGGGGTTTTGGCATGATTTCAACCTTTTTGAACGTTGTTTGATGATCATTTTTTTTGAAAATCTGGTAAAAGTGCATACTTCTACGAAGAACTGCGCCCACACCATTGATGATATGAATGAACGAACTACAGCGTTACATAGCTGAAGGTGTGTAGATTTCAGGAATACATAGTTTGTGGGGGGTATTTTTGAGTTGGGGGGTGTTTTGTGGAAAAACTGCAGACTGTTGAAATACAAAACTGGCTAATTTTTTTTTGCTGCTACTGACATTTGGCACTGGTCACGCTCTGGGTTAGTTGGTAGCCATGTCTCTGGGTACACCCATGAATGTGGCATACTGTTTTATTCGGGAGGGGTTAGGCTTTCATATTTGAGATGCGTTTGAACTTTCCTCCACAGTTTTTAGCTGAAATTCGCATTTGATTTTGTCTCTGATTTTACAGTTGAGGAAAAAAAAGAAAATGTGAGAAAATAACTTACAATTTGACGAAGAGCTGCGTCCGGGTATCTGCATTTTGATCGAACTTACCTCACTCGTAAAATCCTGCGAGTGTGTAGTTTCTAAAAATATCTCACTTGTGGGGATATTTTAGATAATTTGGTATATATTCTATGTTAACTGTCAGTAGTGGTTACACATTTTAATTTGGTGTAATATTCTAGGAGGTGCAGTTTTAGTTTGGGGGGGTCTCCTGTACAGGAAAAGTGGGGTACCTACATATATCTGGTATCGTTGTACTCGGGAGTATCTGAGCTTTTAGAAACAGTAAGATTTTTGTGTGTAACATTAAGATAACTTTAAGTAAAAATGGGAAAAATCCATGAAAATTTGCAAATTTCATTTTTTTTACATATTTTACCCATAATTCCAGTAAAATTTCCAGAAAAGTTAAAAAATTTTGTTACCATGTTAAAGTAGACTTTGTGCTGAAAAAAACAATGTATAATATTCCTGATTTACTGCAAGGTTTCCTACTGTAAAACTAGTCTAAAGCGATTAAGGACAAAATCCTGAAAATTCTTCAGGCAGTTAACGCAAAAAAAAAATGAAAATCTCCTGGCAGTGAAAGGGTTAATCCACCCCACTAGCCCACCATTTGCCTTATCACTTTGATCAATTACATTTTAGTTTGAGGCCACACCGTACCTTGCACGGAAGGGTGTTGTCGTGCGCTCGTGATTGCAATCACCCAGTGATTCGCAATCGGAGCGTAGCGATTGCGCAAAAAATATGGTTGTATGCGCTCCGATTTACGAATGGAGCGCTACGTTGACAAAAGGGAATTTGACAAAAGGGAATCTCCTGCTCCTGCACATTCAGTCCCAGCTTTGTGACTACAGAGTTCGCTCCATTCACTTAAGGAAGAGACCCCACCTCGTCTTGTGTTCATTTCACCATCATTCTTTCTACTGCTTCCTGTTTTACAAGTATTCATCGGAATTGTGTGCACCTTGTCAAACTCTGATATCTTGCGACTAGGGTTAACAATACAGACCACAATCCCCTCTGTAAATCCGAGTAACTAGGATGCCATTCTATATTATAAAGGGATTCGACAGGGTTTCCAAAGAAACATTGATCACAGGGACAATTTCTAACCTCTGTTGCTGGGGAGGATTTGTCTCCCCGGACACTATTTTCCTGACAGCAACCGGAACCAGTCAAAGGCAGTTCCGGTAGGACACAGACCTATCTCCTGACTGTATAGACAAACCTGCCGCTCTAGGTCTAGCCCCTCCTCTTTTGTTTGTAGTCCCCACAGTCAATCCTGCCGGCTGGAAACATCAGTCCTGAAGGAGGTGCACAGTCTCCCTTATTCCAAGCTCACGATAATCTACCAGACAAGCAGGAGGAGGCAATTTTACGCCTGCTTTTATTTTTGTCCCATGTCTCCCACCCTACACGAAGTAAACTATGGCCGGTGCACTGCTGATCATGTTACAAGCACAGTGAATAGGACTTTAGATTAAACAGCGACTCAGGACTTAGTCATATACCGGAACGCTACGTTGACAAAAGGGAATCTCCTGCACATTCAGTCCCAGCTTTGTGTATACAGAGTCCTCTCCATTCACTTCAGGAAGAGACCCCGCCTCGTCTTGTGTCCATTTCACCATCATTCTTTCTACTGCTTCCTGCATTCTTCGGTATTGTGTGCACCTCGTCACCCCTCCCCTTCCATACCCATTACCCGCCCTTTCTAAGATTTCCTTATTTTGGGAAATGTAACCCCACCTTCTGCTTCTTGTTAATCTATTCCTGGGAAGCCTCTAGCCCTGTCCTGCACTAAATTAGACACCACCATAGCTCATCAATATGGGGTGCTGTGGGAGCACACAGGTAAGCAGCTTATTCAGATTTTAGCTAAACCTTCTTACCTGAGACTTAAGTCTGCTGTAAACACAAACACTTGTGGTTACAGGAAATCCTCAAGAATAACGAGTAATTATAAATAATATTGATTAAAGTTTCTGTTTTTTTAAAGCTATTGTGTGTATATGTACTCATCTACATGTGTCACATCTGGCTTGCATTACCATAGTCACAAAAAAGGTTGCAAACAAAATATTCAATCACTTGCAAGTGGCTGATCCAAAATTTGTGCAGCCAACACCACAAGTCCAGTCTTAAAACATTATTAAATCGGTGCAAAAGGTTTAGCTGTAAATTGTTCCCATAAGGTTAGCATGCTTAAAATGTAATCAATGTTTTAGAAGTATTATGCAGGCTGCATTGTTTGTATATTGTAGATTTCATGTGTTCAGGATTAAAAGGAAGGGGTGGTGACCCTATTTTGATATTATGGCATGCCAACCACGAACAAAACATCGATAGTTGGTTGTCTCATCTCCAAACATTAAAGAGCATGTTTACCCTATATGTTGGTAAATCACACAACCCAACAGCACAACAATAGTTAGAAAGCTGACAGATGTTTGACTAATTTGTTCTGCAGATTGAAGGTATGCAGCAACACACACCTCATAATAAGTGCTGCTTACATGTATTTAATGGGCATGTCCACCCTCCAAACTAAAAATTGTATATAACCCAATAAACCCCCCAAACCTAGACCTTGTATGGTTTAAACGAACCTATGAGGCTTCTAACTATACTTACCAGACCCCGTTTCATTGGCTGTTTTCTGCTTCTGCTCCGTGACTTTTTCTTGCACGGCAGCAGCAGAAGGGGGCCTGACCGACATCGGTGATTGGCTGATACATCGGGCCATGCACTGAAAAGCCATTGAGAAGCAGCAGAAGACAGCCAAAGTAATGTGGTCTAGTAAGTATATTTAGAAGCCTCATAGGTCAGTTTAAACCATGCAAGATCTAGGTTTGAAAGGGAGGGGGTAATTAGGTTATGGTTTTAGTTTGGGGGTGGACATGTCCTTTAATTATGGATTAAGATGGGGAAAAGTATTATTTTCAGTGTACATTCAATTTCTGCTCCATCTTAAAGCTGTTCAAGCTTGCATATGCTCAGAGGAAGCTTCTCGGGGGGGCATTAGTCAGTCACTGTGTTTGATGTCAGCCATGGCTAACAGAATAACTTTGGGTGATGGGTTGAATATTTGCCTTCAATAACATTCTGGGTAAATATTATGGTGTTGGAGTTTGGGCGATTGAATAAGCCGAGTAAAACAATTTTGTTAGGGAGAACTTGCTAAAATGGCTATTGCGTGAAACAGATTGGGAGCTGTAAATGGATGTTGACTAATCTGAGAACCAACAGGGTAGATCTCCCTTACGAGATTCATATGCGGCTGTGGGTGAAATGTGAACAACCTTTTTAATGTTTGTGATTTTTAACACCGACTATTAGCTTGTTTTCTAGCAAGTTTATGGTAGAGGTAAATTGAATACTTTCGATCTTATTTCAATTTAAAGACATTGTTCAGTGTTATTGGTCTCTGTATGCGTCAGGGACACAGACAAGAATTTTATTGCAATAGTGAAAATATATAATAAGACAATTAGCTGGTAGACCAGACCTCCAAAGGTCTTCAACTTCACACAAACTGTATGCCTAATAAGATAAGTGTTGAACCAGAAATATGAGTTTACTAAAATAATATAGACCTCTTGAGATTGGTATCTTGAGTAAAATATTAAACTATATACCATCCACCAAAAATAGTCTTAGCATATGATATATCAAGTAAAAAAATAGTGCCAAGAAAGTATAATTAGCTTTAAGAGTTAGTCGCTCCATGAAAAGTGGTAGTGTAGTGGTCCCAAAGTTCATCACAAGTACACTGAGTCATCCAAAATCCCCATATAAACAATGTATAAAAAAATGTATCTACTTCAGGGGCGTAATCTGACCGGACATGTAGGGGGACGTGAATCATAGCAGCTCCCGCCACAAGGTCTCTAAAAGCTAACAAAAATGGACCATCAAAGCACCGAACCGCACTAAATTGAACTCCCAAGCTCCAGTCTACACTAAGATGCCTCCAATGCCTCAGAAAAAAGGCAACAACCAGCATAAGGGGATATGGAAGACTGTCTCCAGAACGAACTAAGAAAGGCCTCCCATGATGGCGCCGGCACAACAAGTTAAACAGATACAGCCCGTGCACTAGGGCGGATTTGGACAAATTATATGCAAACCTTGAAAAAGCAATCCACACTTCCCAAAGTAGGTTCATTAGCGAGGTTAGACAAGGAATCGCCCAGCTGGGTGATAGTCGATTCATTGGAAACTTCTAATGACCACATGGCCTCCTACTGCCAACAGGCGGACATTGTACTAAAAGAAATGCGACACAATGTATTCCTGCTTAGGGACCCAAAGGAGGATTCAGAAAACCATGCCCGCAGAGGCAACATAAGGATTTGTGGCATCCCGGAGGACATCACGGATTTGCAATCCTATCTTCCAAATTTTTTTGTTTCCCTAGTCCCAGAACCCCCCATGGAACACTTTCTTACAGACAGGGCGCACGGGACCTTGTGCGCCAAACTCCTGCCAGGAGAACCGCCAAGGGACGTCATCTGTAAGATGCATTAATTCCACATCCAAGTAAAGATAATGCAAGCAGACAGAAATTTAAAGAACCTAACTTTTGAGGGCAACCAGCTAAGTTTGTATCAGGACTTATCTCCTACAACACTAGCCAAAAGAAGGGAATTCAAGCTGCTGCTTGAAATCCTCCTGAGTCACAACCTGAAATATAGATGGGGCTTCCCTTTCAAATTAACTGTTCTTAATAAGGGCTGCCCTATATCTATCAGCTCCATGGAGGACAAGCAGGACTTCCTTAAAAGACAGGGACTACAGCAAGAAAAGAACAGGAGCCAGCAGAATGACTCCCACTCCAGAGTTCCACCACCAAAGCCTCAATGGCATTCTACATCCCCTTCAAAGGAGAAGAGTCCTCCTAGGAACTAAACAGCTCACTATTGGAATACAACGGCACCTATGGAGAACTCTCTCCCACACGGTGACCAAGGGACCTTTTCTTCGTGAACAGGACTTACCCTACCAACAACCTACCCACTTAAGTATCAATATCTATTTGAACGCTTATAGCCACACGATAAGGATTGACATACCGTAACTGAGAATTAACAATAAGGGTCATCTGCTACAAAGCTCACCATCACTAATAGATTTCCTTCTCCCTTTTAAAAAAAAAAAAAAAAAAAGGACAAATCTAATTAGTTTCTAAGGAAATATCTGTTGTATTCAATTAGATCAAGTGGACTTGAAGTTAAGTTCTTGAAGACGTTTCGCTAGTCATCCGGGAAGTTCTTGAAGAAACGTCTTCAAGAACTAAACTTCAAGTAAAGTTGATCTAATTGAATACAACAGATATACCGTGACCTGGATAAATGAGAACCTCCACAAGCATATTTCTAAGGAAATATTTTATTGTTTATTACAATTGTGTTTGATACTATTTTCGTATGTTTTCTACCTTCAACTAAAAAACATCTCTCCTACTTTTGTATATCTCATAAACCAGAAACCATTGTCTATAAAACTAGCGCACACAAGATAGAGCCTTATTAACACTACTAGCCCAAACGAAAATTTGTTAAAAGTGGCAATGTTAAATACTGTTATAAAAGTTATATCCGCAATATATATGTATGGATATGGATAAGCGCTTATTGTAAACTGAGTATAAATATAGCAGGATGTTATCTTTGTGTAGAGATAAATACATAATAGTATTTTTTGATTTGATATACGCTTTCCTTGTGCGTCCCCACTTCCCCCTCTCTTCTATCTCCCCCGTTGCTAATATACAGTTAGTAAGGGAAACACTGTGTAGGCTGAGAGCCTGGCCCATAACTATGCTGTGCAAACCCCTCATTATATATCAAACACAAATCTGGGGTAAATGTTAGAATCGGAACTCAACTCCTTGCTAACCAATGTACCCTCGAATTATTTAAAATACTCTCACCGCACGGTCTGAAAATACAGTCCACATGGGCACCTTTACATATTAAGTTAACCCACGGGGGTCAGACCCGGAGCCTACGTACGATGAGATATTCGGTGCGCCGAGGTGGACTGACCAGTACTACATATGTAATTGTAACAAAATGTACTAAATAATACAATCGGTCTCAAGCCATATATTGTTAAGATTAAAACCAATAAAACGGTGGATGATGTTGATGATGAAAAGTAATACACAAAAATTTTAATACAACAAACACAAAAAAACAAATACAGCCAAAAATACACACAAGGCTAGGGATAGAAAGAAACGTACACAAATCACCAATAAAGGTAGGAAACTTTATACCCTACTAAAATACAGATATCAGGTCAATATGATGATGAAAAGTCAGGCTCTGTTACTAATAACAATCTGAAGATTGCACGCGACTCTTCTAATAGCACAAGTAGACTGTATATCACCTAACTTCCACAGTCACTTCTAACACCGCACTTCCAGGAACAGGCCTCAGTAGGCACAGCTGCCACAGTGAGGAAACATCCTCTCGCTAACCGGAAAACCAATGGTTAGACTTAACACCCCCCACCCCACGTAAAAGACCGTATAGTCTAGTCTTTTGGAATAAAAATCTAGTAATCCACCTTACCCAGTGGATTTGAGTGTTTCACTTAATCCACTATTCTCAGGGATAATTATATCCCCCTCTTAATATATGGTTATATCGCTAAATAATTATCTTTATAAAGTTATGGTTAAATGGTTTAGTATAACACTGTTGACTTTGTTTTTATATAATTCTCAAAATAATATCTCTATTGTTTATGCAACTCTTTCACAGGTATTAACCCCGGTCCGCCAGTCCTCCTCTCCCGGACGGAAGCTGAAAAATATCCCCTTTGAACTGACCCGCCAGCTGCTCGAGCATCTCTACCATATTAAAACCTAATATGGCCTCTTCCCTACAGGTAATCTCACACAACACTAAAGGACTCAACTCACCAAGAAAGCGAAACATGGCACTACAATTTTACAACAGAACACACGTAGACATTCTTATGTTGCAGGAGACTCATTTTAAAAAGGGTAAGGAGCCCAAGTACTGGGGGAAGAGAGATAGTCTTTGCTACGCTTCTTCAGCCACCTCTGGTAAAGGGGGGGGTAGTTATTTTAATCCACAAAAACCTGGCATTTTCAGAGTCTTCGTGTTGAAAGGACCCACAGGGAAATACATTATCCTTAATGGTATGATCCATAATACTAAAATCACCTTGATCAACATGTATGCCCCAAATACCGCACATTAAATATTCTTCCAAGAACTTAAAAATAAAATCATTACATTCTCACACGGTCCACTATTAATGGGTGGGGAGTTTAACGTCACATTAAATCCAAAAATAGACAGATCTAAAACTGCCACATCTTTATCCGGGTCCCCCTCACCAAAACTTCTTTCACAACTACTTAATGCATGTAACTTATTAGACACCTGGAGGCTGGCTAACCCTTCTAAGAGGGAGTATAGATTTTATTCACCAGTCCACAAAATATTTATGAGATTAGATTCTTTTTGTTTCCCCTCAACTTATTTCCAACATACAAAACCCCAAAATTGCAGAAATAGCATGGTCTGACTACACCCATATAACTCTCACTATTCTAAATATTGTCACATCTAAACCCTGCCCTTTATGGAGACTGAACAAAACAATTTTGTCAAATTAACAATCTAGACTCACTGTCAAAAACTCTTAATAACTAGAAAATACAACAGATGAACTGGAATACAGCACAATTTGGGCAGCTCATAAGAAAGTAATGAGAGGTCATCTGATTTAAATCGCAGCGAGAAAAACCCCCCAAAGATAACATAGAAAAAACTCCCTAATAGAAACAATAAGGGACAAGGAAAAGTCACTAGCCAAATCCTTCAACGAAACAATAACGACCTCCCTTACAGAGGAACGCAAAGAACCCGGCCTACTCCTAACAACTAGAGCAGAAAAAGCACTAAGATTCACAGCCCACAAATTCTACTCTAGAAGCAATAAACCGGATACAATCATGGCCAACAAGTTAAACCAAAGGATGACACAAAACCGGTTCCTGTCACTAAGAGATCAAAATGGTCACCTTCAGTACAACCCAACATTCATTTCCAACACTTTCGCACAATACTATCAAACGGTACAATATAACGGTACAACAACTAATAAAGATTCAGCCACTACTAAAGCCTTAGATCATTTCTTAAGTGACATTCACCAACCCACCTTAATAGACTCACTAGCCAGCTTTCTCCAAAGCGAAATTACAGGGGAAGAAATCACAAAAGTCATCAAAAACCTTAAATCCAGAAAATCCCCAGGCCCAAATGGGTTTACAGTATTTTATTATAAAATATTCCAGAATATTTTGAACCCGCAAATTTGCATCTTATGCAACAAGATACTGGTGGGAAACCCTACAATACCCCCCGATATGCTGACTGTGCATATCGTCGTCATACCAAAACCAGACCGGGACACTACTCTTTAATAAACACTGATGTTAAAATAATTGCCAAGATATTAGTGAATAGACTGAATACACTCCTCCCAGCTCTAATTCATTACGATCAGACGGGATTCATCCCAGGATGGCAAACAACGGATAATATCAGGAAAGTAATCAAGCTAATGCAATATGCCGACTTACAACATTTGCCCTCTATATTTTTATCGCTAGGTATAGAAAAGGCATTTGACAGAGTGGACTGGGATTACTTAAAAAGAGTGTTAACTAAATTTGGCTTCCCTATATGTTTTATAACATGTGTTTTCAGCCTCTGCAATAAACCACAAGCCTTAGTTTGCAATATGGGTTATCCGTCTAATAGATTACAAATAAAAAATGGCATAAGGCAAGGCTGCCCACTATCGCCACTTCTATTCGCCCTCGCCATGGAGCGACTAAAATAAGAGCCTCGCCAGATATCACGTGAATTAAAGTCGGTAATATACAGTCAAAACTATTGCTTTTTGCTGACGACACATTAATCCATGCAACTAACCCTCTCATTTCTCTTCCAAATCTCTATAAGATATTATCAGAATTCGGCAGCATTTCTGGATTTAAGGTTAACCAATCCAAATCTGCAGCATTCCCTCTACATTTACCCCCTAACCTTAAAGACTCCCTACAAAAAAAAAAAATAATTTTAAATGGAACACCACATCATTAAATTATTTGGAAATACAATGAAGTCCGGACCAAAGTACCCTCTATAACCAAAACTACGATAAACTTGTCCCCGAGCTAATCAGAAAAATGGAACAATGGACTCTCTACACACTCTCGTTGGGAGGGAGAATCAAATCAAAATGACCACACTTCCCAGAATTCTATATTTGTTCCGTGCTCTCCCTTTGGAAATTAAACAGATTTGCTCAAACTCCAGTATTAAATACGAAAACCTAGCAAGACAAATGTAAAGGCGGATTTGCACTACCAATGCTAACACTATTTTTTTGCGGCTAGATTAGCTCAAATAATCCAAGCAACTAATGGAGCGGGAAAGTTAGCATGGGTAGATATAGAGAATACTCTTCTTACACCTCTACATTATTCCTCTATTTTATGGATTCCCAGAGCAAACCATATCAACTACAGCACCCAGTACACACAATCCATTAAAACCTCACTACGAATGTGGGCCAACTGCAATAAAAAATTTAAACTAATTCCATACCCATCGATCAGAGCCTCATTACTATATTCCCCTCTCTCCCTTGTGGGTCTGGACAGGAAGGACTCAAATATCTGGAAAAACCTAGGAATCCTGACAAAAAAAGATATTTTCAGAAACAAGAATAAACCCTTTACATGGGAGGAAGCGTTGAAGACTTATCATATTCCTGCTCAGTTTTGGTTCCCTTATTCCAAAATTTATAATTTTGCACATGATACTCTGCAAAAATGTAAAAATTTAGATCTCTCCTCATACGAGAAATTATTTGAAACCACATCCAACACCTCAGGATTAATTTCCAAAATATACACAATTATATGGCATGACCTTCAACCTATTAAGTCCAAACATACACACAAATGGGAGGAATATATATATATATATATATATATATATATATATATATATAATATGTGTGTAATTACTAAAGAACGTCCCTTTAAGATATTGTACGACTGGTACATAACATCGGAATACCTGAATAAAATATCTAATATATACCCTAATATATGTTTTCGGGGATGAGGTCTCCCAGCCCCACAGCAGCATTGCTGGTGGTCCTGCCCATTAGTACAGCCTTTTTGGAAAATATGTGAGGCACTTATTAACGATGTTTTCTCTAGCTCCATTACATTAACCCCTCTTAACGGCACTATTAAATCTGCCTATAGAATGTTTGAGTATGCCGGCAAACAGATTAGTAGCCCATATTTGTTCGGCAGCAAGAGACCTTAACGCAGCCTCATGGAAGTCAGACTCCCACCAGAACAGCACTAGAAACAAAATCTGGCAGATATACTCTAATGAATATATGACATATCAATCTCAAAACACATTGAAATACTGGTCCAAGATATGGATATACTGGGGCTTAAATATACAACCGCAAGGCACCAACCGGGAGGGAGAGGACTGAGGACCAGGAAACCTGAGAGTCGTTAACATTTTCATTATAGTGTAAGTATGCTAAGAAACGATAAGAAATATTGAAAAGTGTTTTTTACTTACCTTGTGAGACAGTTATAGTTTTATCTGCTAAGATAGTATTTATTGTTATATATAATCTAAAAGTTAAAAAACTAAATGCTGTATACAGTGAATAACGAAACCAACTTGTTTTGTTAAATCTAAATTTTATTGTTATATAACATGTTATGTTTTAATAAAAAAAATGTATTTAACAAAAAAAAATGTATCTACTTCTTTACCATAGGCTCTGTACTCCAGGTAAAGCTGTTAGTAGCAAGTAAAATAAAATGAGCAATAAAATTGTTAAATCTATTAAAAGAAAAAGGTTAAATGCAGGGCTGACCAGGTCCCTGTAGCCAGGAAGCTGAACCACTTAAAAATATATTCCTATATTTCTAATGATGTTGAAACTTCTGATTGGATCATTAGAATTTTATTGCTTACTCTTAAAAAAAAAAAAAAAGTTCAGGCCTGCTTAGATGTATACAAATACTGCAGATAGAAATTTATTTGAATTAAAATTTGTGTTTTCTAAAGTTTAGTTTTAAAACGAATCATAACTTTTAAAAATCTGTGAAACTGACGGCAAATGTGTGTGTGTATGCTTTATCTTTTAGAATTCCAAAAGAGACTGGAGACCTCTGGAGGAGCACAGCTGCACTGATATTCCATGGATTTTGCTGTTCATCCTGTTCTGTGTTGGAATGGTGTGTAATGAGAGTATAGTACCTATAGCCATGTTTGAACCTGTTTTTACATTCTAGACAGCATCCTCTGTAATCCAGTAGGTTTCTTCATCGCAGCTACCATTTTCGGCTTTTCTCACTCTATAGCTTTATTCCAAACAGCCTGATTTGCAAGGCTTAATCATGTGGTAATCAAAAAAAGTCCGGAATAAGCAAAGTCTGAAGTCGCACTGAAGGCACAACGTTTCAGGGGAAGGTGCCCCCGAAGGTGATCGCCGGAAGAAGGGGGCACCTTCCCCTGAAACGTTTTGTCTTTGATGTGTGGTTTATAATAAATCTTTAAATTTCAGACTTTGCTTATTCTGCACATTTTCGCTTCCCTGGGATATGGGAAGAACTTTTGGAAGT
This sequence comes from Hymenochirus boettgeri, assembly GCA_019447015.1. NCBI lineage: Eukaryota > Metazoa > Chordata > Amphibia > Anura > Pipidae > Hymenochirus > Hymenochirus boettgeri. The sequence goes on from CM033469.1 coordinate 228,106,440, forward strand.
CAGCACCCACGTCCGTTTGTGTGCATAAGGACCCTGTGTACATTGTTAGTACTCAAACAAGGCTTTTCCTTTGTGATCTAACTGCTGAACTTTTGTGTACCAATTGACTGAGCCTGCTGGCTTTCCCAAGTTTTCTACAGCTTCTTTTTATTTAAATACTGAATTGTGGGTTACATCAGGTCTTGGTACATCGCCATCCCGTCTTATATATAACATAATTTAGCATTACATTCACAATGATTTTTATCCTCCCATTTGTTGAGGTATCGCCCTGTTAGTCACAGTTGGACAACTGTAGGAACCAATTTTTTTTGTGAGTAACCAGGGAATATGATTTTCTGTTGAAAACATTTGATGTTAGTCAAGATGATTTATTTTTTAGGGGTGATAAACACCTGGTACATGTCATTCTTCTGGGCATTTTCAACTTCATTTTAATAAATGAAAGTGAATATGTATTACTAAGCCATAATAACAAGCATGCTAATTTATATGAAATATATAGTAAATTAATTTAAATCTTATTGATTTTATTGCCTCTTACAGGGGTTCATTTGTGGATTTTCGGTTGCAACTGGAGCTGCCTCACGCCTGATCTCCGGTTACGACAGCTATGGAAACATTTGTGGGCAAAAAAATCCCAAAGTAGAAGGGATTATTAACAGTGGCCTTGATCACAGTAACAACAAGTATGTACAGGTTGCGTTTTAAGCTGTATCAATACAAATCTCATCATTATTATGCAATACAAGGCCTTTAAAAGGAAGAGTATAATAACTTGATCTCTGCAGAATTCAGTGTAATCTTGGGCAGTCAAAATGTCACTGGATATTTATAAATTTGCTTCTTGCCATTTGTTATCCAACACAAATCAAACAGAAAATGTAATGTTCAGAATTAATGTTGTCTGTTGTACCAATAATTTTGTATTCAAAATTAAATTTCATAATCATTGTAAAGCATTGCTGTGGTCAAAGGTGAGCTACCATTTCTGGTTCTGCAAAAGTCCTTCTTCCCAGGGTGAACACTTATTTTAAATTTTGCTAACACTTAAGGGTTTATGCAATAAGAGGTGCAAAAGTTTCCCTTTGCTATTAATTTGCAGCAACCAATTAGATGTTACTGCAGATTATGATTAAAGCAACATACCGCACACCTTTTTGTTAGTCCTCAGGGTGCTCTCTTGAAGCCATGTACCACATCCACGGCGATATAATATTTCCGCAACATAAAAATCCACGGATGCACATCGTCTGGTGCAATAAGCTGCTTTATTGTCCACTGCTTGTGAAGGTTCTCATTCATCCAGTTCATGGTATATCTGTTGTATTCAATTAGATCAACTGGACTTGAAGTTTAGTTCTTAAAGACGTTTTGCTAGTCATCCTACTGGCTTTCTCAATTCAGAATGAATTGTACAAGAATCTGTGGCAATTATGTACCCTGGAAAATCCCAGTTAGCATATCACAGCCAGGTGTTAAGGGCGTGATTGCATAGTGGCTAAGAGGTGTTATAGGAACGCCCAGGGTAAGGTGTCAAAACAGCATTGTACATGGCAGATAGTTGGTGTCAAACCCCCCCACCTTTATTTAGGCTTGGTTTCTTTATTTTCACATAAATGGCCTCCTTGACACCTCTCTTGAACCAGTCAGGTTCCTTTGCCAATATGTTAACATTACAATCTTCAAAGGTACGTCTTTTATCCTTATGATGCAGGTACATGGCTGAGTCCTGACCTGAGGAATTGGCTCTTCTGTGCTGGGCCATACGTTAATGCAGTTGCTGTTTTGTCTCCACTTACATATAAATCAGAGCATTCTTCACTGCACTGCGTATATGATGTCGGTTTTCTTGTGTTTCGGTATTGGGCTTTCGGATGTACCAATTGCTGCCTCAGTGTGTTGTTCGGTTTAAAGCAGACAGGGATTCTGTGTTTAATGAAAATTCTTCTTAATTTCTCGGAGACCCCTGCTACATATGGTATGACCATGTTCTTTCTCCTGTCTTGCTTTTCCCCTTCACTGTTGGTATACGTGTTCTTTTCTTTCCTTCTACTTCTTTTGACAAAGGCCCAGTCTCAGGGCTCCTCTGAGATGTTTTATTTCTTTAGCCTTCGTCTCTGTGCTAGTGGGGGTTGTTCTCAGCTCTGTGTTGCAGGGTTCTGATCACACCCAGCTTGTGATCTAAAGGGTTGTGGGAGTCAAACATCAAATACTGATCTGTGTGTGTTGGTTTTCTGTAAACCTCTACTTCCAGTCAATGGTAAACTGGAAGTAGAACACACACAGATCAGTATTTGATGTTTGACTCCCACCACCCTTTAGATCACAAGCTAGGTGTCATCAGAACCCTGCAACACAGAGCTGAGAACACCCCCACTAGCACAGAGGCAAAGGCTAAATAAATGAAATATCTCAGAGGAGCCCTTAAAACATGTGGATATCCAGACTGGGCCCTTGTCAAAAGAAGTAGAAGGAAAGAAAAGAACAAGTATACCAACAGTGAAGGGAAAAAGCAAGACAGGAGAAAGAACATGGTCATCCCATATGAAGCAGGGGTCTCCGAGAAATTAAGAAGAATTTTCAAAAAACACTGTAACCCTGTCTGCTTTAAATTATCCCTGTCTGCTTTAAACCATACAACACACTGAGGCAGCAATTGGTAAATCTGAAAGACCCGAAACACGAGAAAAGCGACATCATATACGCAGTGCAGTGCAGTGAAGAATGCTCTGATTTGTATGTGGGGGAGACCAAACTGCAACTGCATCAACATATGGCCCAGCACAGAAGAGCCAATTCCTCGGGTCAGGACTCAGCTGTGTACCTGCATCCTAAGGATAAAGGACATACCTTTGAAGATTGTAATGTTAACATATTGGCAAAGGAACGTGACTGATTCAGTAGAGGTATCAAGGAGGCCATTTATGTGAAAATAAAGAAACCAAGCCTAAATAGAGGTGGGGGGTTCGACACCAACTGTCTGCCATGTACAATGCTGTTTTGACACCTTACTCTGGGCGTTCCTATAACACTTCTTAGCCACTATGCAATCACGTCCTTAACACCTGGCTGTGATATGCTAACTGGGATTTCCCAGGGTACATAATTGCCACAGATTCTTGTACAAGTCATTCTGAATTGAGAAAGCCAGTCGGATGACTAGCGAAACGTCTTCAAGAACTACATTTCAAGTCCAGTTGATCTAATTGAATACAACAGATATTTTATTGTCCACTCTCACAAAACGTTTTGGGCGTTCCTTCGTCAGGGGAAACTTGTACCTTTTATTGCATCATCCGCTTTATTAGCTGTTGGATGATCAAACTTCCGATATCTACTCGGAAGCATTTATTTATGCACGTAAATAACTAGATTGTATTTCTATTTGTGAAGTGCTCAACCTGCAAGCTGTAAATGGCCTTTTCTAAAATAAAATTTGGTGGGGCTAGGGGTGGGGCATGAACAGGCTGGGTGTGGGGTCTGGGTGTTTGGGAAGAGAGGTCTGGGTGGTCTAGGCATACAAACAGTATTAAAAAAAGTTGACCATGGGTTGAAAGCAGTTTCACAGGAATTCAAATGCCTTTTGTCTGTTTAATGTGGGACACAAGTGTTTAATGGATTTATAAATTATAGAAGTGTATGGCAATACAAACGTGGGCAAACATAGCTACCCTGTTGGTGTGTCAGAGACCTTTTGGTGTGTATAACTCTTTTTTTTGTCTGTGGGTAACTGGTTACACCCCTGTCCACAGAGACTTAAGAATGGCTTTGGAACACAATGAAAAAGTTAACTTCATTATCTATTTTGGGCTACAAAGAGTTACTCTGAGGGCCAGTACCACTGGTTTTTCATTGGACATCTTTCAAGGATTTACATCCAATAATATTCAAAGGTTGATATTTGTTTCACTTTTCATCCTGTTTTTTAATGGTTGTCTTTGTTTTCCTTATTAAACTCTACTTAAAAATTGTTAAGCTGAATGCTCTAATTAGAACTAAGGAGCTCTGCTTCTGTGAAACACTACATTTACATATTTATATTTTATTGCACTGTAATCTATTATATTCCTACCTAGGTGTAGTAGTGAATGAACAAACATTACTAATAGTTTAGTTGTATAGCTGTGCATGCTTAAAAACATATGGTGGCACTTACCATTGTTTAATGGTTTATAAATAACAGACAGAAACTCTGTCTGGTTTCTAGCCGGTGAACTAGGAAAGTTCTGCGTGACCCTGGGTTGAGAGTGGAAGTGTTTGCACAGTGACTGCCATAAAAAAGTAGAAATTGCGAAAAATCGGCAAGTATGTGAAAATTTAATTAAAGGGTATGTCCAACTCCCAAAATATTTTTTACTATGGGTTATAAATATCTGTTGTATTCAATTAGATCAACTGGACTTGAAATGTAGTTCTTGAAGACGTTTCGCTAGTCATCCGACTGGCTTTCTCAATTCAGAATGACTTGTACAAGAATCTGTGGCAATTATGTACCCTGAAAATCCCAAGTTAGCATATCACAGCCAGGTGTTAAGGGTGTGATTGATAGTGGCTAAGAGGTGTTATAGGAACGCCCAAGTAAGGTGTTAAAACAGCATTGTACATGGCAGACAGTTGGTGTCGAACCCCCCACCTCTATTTAGGCTATGGCCTCCTTAACACCTCTCTTGAACCAGTCACGTTCCTTCGCCAATATGTTAACATTACAATCTTCAAAGGTATGTCCTTTATCCTTAGAGGCAGTACACGGCTGAGTCCTGACCCGAGGAATTGGCTCTTCTGTGCTGGGCCATACGTTGATGCAGTTGCTGTTTGGTTCTCCCCCACTACAAATCAGAGCATTCTTCACTGCACTGCACTGCATATATGATTCGTTGCTTTTCTGTGTTTTGGTATTGGGTCTTTCGGATGTACCAATTGCTGCCTCAGTGTGTTGTTCGGTTTAAAGCAGACAGGGATACGATGTTTTTTTTGAAAATTCTTCTTAATTTCTCGGAGACCCCTGCTACATATGGGATGACCATGTTCTTCCTCCTGTCTTGCTTTTCCCCTTCACTGTTGGTATTCGTGTTCTTCAACTGATTTGTATGTGGGGGAGACCAAACAGCAACTGCATCAACGTATGGCCCAGCACAGAAGAGCCAATCCTCGGGTCAGGACTCAGCCGTGTATCTGCATCTTAAGGTAAAGGACATACCTTTGAAGATTGTAATGTTAACATACTGGCGAAGGACGTACTGGTTCAAGAGAGGTGTTAAGGAGCCATTTATGTGAAATAAAGAAACCAACCTAAATAGGTGGGGGGTTCGCCACCAACTGTCTGCCATGTACATGCTGTTTTAACACCTTACCTGGGCGTTCCTATAACACCTCTTAGCCACTATCTAATCACACCCTAACACCTGGCTGTGATATGCTAATTGGGATTTTCCAGGGTACATAATTGCCACAGATTCTTGTACAAGTCATTCTGAATTGAGAAAGCCAGTCGGATGACTAGCGAAACGTCTTCAAGAACTACATTTCAAGTACCATTTGATCATTTATACAAACAGTAAGTACCATGACCTGGATGAATGAGAACCTTCACAAGCATATGGGTTATAAACTTCAACCTCGTGAGGTTTATAGCAGTGACAGGTCCCTCCAAAACTTACCTGCCTTTGTTCCCCCAACGCCTTCTGCTTCCATGCCTTTTACGGAAGTCAAGCAGGAGGGGCTTGACTGGCGTCTGCTCCTGTGATTAGCTATATATATAAAGCAATATATTACGGTTAGATAATTCTTCATTAGGTGTGAGACTATAAATTTCCTTACCATTTGTTTGACACATTGAGAAATTGATTTCTTTTATTTGTTAACTCTTTATTAACCAGTCCTCTGTCGTTATTTCAGGTATGTGTTTTTCTTGGATCCTTGCAAGGTTGATTTAGTACAACGAAAGATCAAGTCTATGGCCCTTTGTGTTTCAGATTGCCCCCGGCAAGAGCTTCAAACCCTTAATGAGGTTAGAAAGTTTGCAGAAACTAACGGTGAGTTTTAGTGATATTTAGTCAACATTTTACTTCAGTAAATATTAAGAGCAAAATATATTGACAAAAGAATCCATTAAAGGGGAACTGCAGTCACCATAAAAGTGCCCTCTAATAAAAAGGCCACACTCCTCATTTAAATAAATGGTTATAGCTGCAATCTATCCAAACTTACAGCAGTATAATAGTTAGTGGTTCCTGCTTACACTGTGAGCTGTGACATCACCGGCACCCATTGCTCTGGCTTGAACATTGTAACTTGCATTCTACTGCTGTGAAAGAAGGAAGATGCTGCATCATAAAACCCATGCCTCCAACATTTTAAATTAGTTGAAAAGCTAGAGACAAGCCTAATAAAGGCATATTTGCCTCTTGTAAAGGTGTCCATGGGCAGAGGAAAGCTGGCTATAACTAGCTTTAAAAAAACATAGATTTAAGGTGGGGTGGGGCTTGTGACAGCTGAAGATGTGTCTGTCTCAGCTTATAAGTGAACCAGGAAGCAAAACTTTGTCTGCATTTAACCTTTCATATAGCTCTTCAAATACAGTATAAAACTTATATTGCAGCTTTACCTACTACTAAAATGTTTTTTTGTGAAGAGGTTTCTGTTTAAAGATACGTAAAATGAAAAAAACTCTTATATCTATAATTAAATACACGTGTGTGTTGCTGCCTGCCTTCAATTGTTTCACTCAAGCTCAGAATCCCCCTCCCTGACTAATCTATCTCTGAGGGAAAGCATGTTCAGTAATCGCGATGAGCCAGCACCAGGAGAGGAAATTTCGCAATATGCAATTCACACATGTCAACTGTCTGCATTCCAGTTACAGCAAACCTGCACACAGCAGAAGAGTTTATGTGATTATAAAGCACTTGATTGACAGCTGTAATGTAAGATACTTCAGAATACATATTTAAAGAAATAGGGGACAGAAAACAAAAAATGGTTTAGATGCATTTTACATATATACCTGTGAACCTGTGAGGGGGGAAAGTTTGTATACATTCAAGTGGCCTTTCTTACCTCTCCACTCCTACCTTTTGACTCCAGGATCATGAGTTTACCTGCAGTCTTTTCAAACTTAAAGTAGTATAAAGGTTGTTTTTTTGTTGCTAGTACTGTGAGCTGTGACATAAACAGCACAACTGCTGCCAAGTCTCGGGTTTGAGCATGACCACTGCTGGGAGTATCATTAGCTGCATCATAAGCCCCAGCCAAGTCTGAAAAGATTTTTTTCTCTAAGTTGTCCATAGGTAGAGGAAAGGACAGAGAATGTTTGCAGGTCTGTAACCAGCTTCAAAAAAGATTTTTTTTTTTTGGAGTGTGGCTTCTTACACAGCACATCATGTGACTGTCACAGGCTCAGACAAACAAGGAGTTATAACTTTGCAAGCTTATAACTTGGTAAGAGCAATCTCTTTTAGAGGACATTTTGTAGAGATCAAAGTTACCTTTCATGCTAGCCATTGTTCAGTGGATTGAAATTTTGCACCTTGCACTGCTAATCTTCCATAGATTTTAGCTTGAGGTCTGCAGAAGATGGGGTTAGACTATCTTAATTTTTTCAATAAGCCAATATTTCATGCGATTCAATTAAAATAGCTGTGCCATGTATGTTGGGGGAATTATTCCAGTGGACGGATAGCTCTCATGAGCAATGTATTTTGATTAGTTACAGACTAGTTAACCTTGTTCTAATGCTCCCAATAGCTACTGATTAGTTAAAACACTACTCACTTACTTGACATCATACAGGTTTATCTTTGTTTAGAAGACGATTAAAAAGGCAAGTGACAATTTTTTTTTATCAGCATCTTCAGTTGTGTTTGGAAACAGTCAGCTGTAAAGTGGAACATTTTTAATTGTTAAAGATAGATCATTTGAGTAGTGTGTACTTAAAGGGCATGTCTACCCCCAGAACTATAATCCCCCCCATTACTGGCCCCACTGTGTAGTGAATAAAAATCCTTACCTTACATCCCAGCTCCAAATGGTTCTCCTGGATTTTCCCCCTAAAGTCAGAAAAACTGGCCACAAGGAGGATAGCAGAGTCGATATAGGACTCTGCCTCCTGTCTCTCCTCCGGGAAAATTTTGTCCTGCGCACTGCAGGCCTTTCCTTCCTGTTTTGCAAGCCCTCCCCCTACCATTAAAGGGGAACTGTGGTCTCCAAACAAGTTAAGTTTAGATGAAAGGCCAGTTTCCTATCTTTAAAACGAGCCATCAACCACCTCTCTACGTGCTCCACAGCCCAAGATATACAGAAATGACTTTTCTGCAGTGTAAGCTTGTAACCAAATTGCAACAGCAACATAGGAGGCTGGACCTGCCGGTAAGAGATTGGATTTTGTAAGTATCTTTAGAAGCATCTTTGGAAAAGGTAGTATAAAGAAAATTAGGGTAGGGGGTCCTTAACCTATATACCAATTTATGTTGAAACAGTGTTATTCACACTAATACTTTGTTTCCCTGTTCTTGTATAAAATGTAAGTAGATAATTCCCTGGGTACCATGATATAAATATATAGGTCAGACCAGACTCACAGCACAGCTATGAGTCCTATCTATGTTAACTGTAAAATAAAAGAAAATGGTTTTCCTTGTGTATACATCTTTCTAGAAGATAAAATAAGAAAATAATAAAAGCAAATATCTTCTGTAATGCTAAGGGTTACAGAAGTATTTTAAGCGTGATTTCTTTAAAGGGCATCTATAGTGAAAAAAACACATTGGCCCATTGCAAAGTTAAATTCATGTACTCTGTGCTGCCTTTCTCCTATATCTGTCAGTGACTTTGATTTTCCATGGTGTCAGACCTCTGTGCAGCACTTCCTTCCCCCTCCCCTCTGTTACCTCCTCTGTCTCAACTCCGGCTAACCGACAAGCTTATCATGTGCAGTAGGAGTTAAATGTTCAACATCCTAAAAAACACACCCACGCACAGTGCCAATAGAAAGCAAGCTGTCTGGAGACACGGATCTCTCCGTGTCCTGATAAAATACGATCTCTCTCTTTGTGACCCATCATCAATCAGTGAAAGCTATCAAGAAGCGGGGTCAAGTGCAGCCTTATCTCTGCCATCAAAGCTACCTCTCTCCCCCTGCTAATGCTGTTATCTCTATGTTTATTACAGAGCATGGAGGAGGGAGGGACTTGAGCAGGGAAGAGGATCACGTCACATGGATTTGATTGACAGTACAAGTAGGAGTAGAGGAATGCAATGACGTATTCTTTTAACTTGTGCATCTCAGGACAGAGAGGGAAACTTAAAAAATACAGACACTTAAAGAAAGAAAGAAAAGTTAATTTTTCCACTATAGATGCCCTTTAAATTATCTTTTGAAAATATAAATGCAATAGTTTTAGCTCTAGTTATTTTTCTACATTAAAAGGCTCTGCAGCTTGCAGTCAAACATAAAAACCATACAATGCTTTATCTTTGCAATAGATTTACAACATGGGGGGGGGGTTACTGGATGCACTGCTCTTCTAAACTTTACGGCTCCTACAATGCAGTATCCTTTTACTACATTCAAAGCATGTCAAGAGTGTGGAAGATATAGTGTGCTTTCCTGCATCAGTAGTGCAACACTTCTGTGATGGTAAAGGACCCCCACAGAAGCAATTTCACTTATACTTACTGTATATACTCGAGTAAAAAATTGACCATAATATAAACCGTGGTACTTATTTTTAACTGATAAACCAGGAAAACTGCTTGACTCGAGTATTAACCAAGAGTTGACCAAAAATAGCCCCATACACAGCCCCATAGAAAGCCTTATACACAGCCCCGTAGAAAGTGCAATTCCTTCCTGACTCTAAATGGCAATCAAAAAGTATCCATGGATTAACCAGAACTACAGTATATGTATTGATACCAATACATTTTAATTCAACATTTTTTAGTTTAGTAATGCACAAAAAGAAAAAATGGGATGTGCAACAAACTGTATATTCCAATATTTTTAAAATCCTTAATTGTGCAAAGGTGGTCAATTTGTAAGCATATAAAATAAAAGCTCCTTAGAGCTTACAATGTAGTTATTGTTATAATTCTTTGAGCTTTATACTTTCCTGGTCTTATGTTTTTGTTTGTAACTTAATGCTTGAAAGCCGTTATCCTCTTTTATCCAGAAATGACGTGCCTCCTACCCAGGCTTGCCATATTCGACGCTTGAGTAGATGGGCGGTGCAGGAGGAGTTTTGGGGAGTGGATCGAGTGGAGAGGCAGGGTTAGGGGCAGAGTGTGGGCGGGACAATTTCGTCCAAATAGGGATGTCTGGAAACCCTTCTCCTACCCCTTGGTTAGGATGGCAGTAAGGAGAGCTGGACTGTGCATCTCCCCATTGAGACTGGCTACTAGGAGAGATGGACTTCTATTGAAGCTGGGCAATGTCAGTATGTCGGTAAGTATGTGGACTGCAGCCTTAAGAAGCCAGTAAAAAATTAGACTTTATTGTTACATTGGTAATGTAACTAAGAAATACAGATCTTTGAGACAATAAGGCTGCACCCTGGAGCTTACATCACCTTATCCCATCTGCAGTGCCAGCTTGGTTTGTATAACTCAGGGATAAGGGGTTTTGCAGACAGGGTGTCTGATTTTTGAGGGGCATGTATAACATTTTAAGATGGATAATACTTTTACCTTTGTGTTCCTGGACTTGATATATAAGCATACATCCTCCATCTATATATGGTTTGATATGGTTTTTAAAATTCTCTGAGTTAGTATCCTCCCTGTAAATAGTGCATATTCCCATTTTGTCTAGAAATAATGGACATTTGCTCAGATCATTTTGTAAAGAAGACCCAATAAAATAAAGGACTTTTTCCAGGCTACAGATTTTCTTTTCTGGTGAAATGTTGGTTACTTGCCCATACAAGAAATAATACAGTTAGTCTCAACTTTTCACATTTGGCACATTTGATAGTGCACTTTTCTGTTGTGGCATTCTCAATGTAACTCGAATGATAACTGAACACTGAAGTTTTAAAATTATTATTCTTATAATTCTTCCCCGGAATATTTATAATACGATAAATGCATTTACCGTCTTGTGCTACTTCTGCAATTGGATACTGATTGCTGCTCAATCTTTAATTGAGTATAGTAGTATAGTATCGTTATAGATGCTTTCCTCTCTCATGTGTTTGTGATGAATTCAATATGTTGACCCTATGCTGATTTTACTGGACAAAAAATAGTAAAGCTACTTTTGAACAAAGAATTCCCATTGTGTGTACCCATCTGAAGTTCTTTCACTAGTTATGTTTTCTTTTCCCTCTTCAATCAGTTCCATTCAGGCAATTTTATAGAGAACAAATATGTTGTGGGAGGTGCACTAACAATCTTTTTCAGTTGAGAAAGGTAGGTCTTTGTGCTGTAACATGGTTAGCTGATGGCTTCTAGATGTCAGGATACGTCACAACATTGCTTCTATCTGCTTTGTAGGGTAGAGAACAGTTAAAATTCGCTGATTTGTCTGATACATTTTTTAATTCAAATCAAATCCCACCTAGTGCTTTACCTAAGGAATCCAAGGTAAATGGTGTGGATGTTAATAATGCACTCGGGGGGGCTTATCATGTATAGAAAATGTGGGTTGCTTGGGTACTACATTGATTAAAAAAAATTTAATGTTGAGACAGAGAATTTGGAGGCCAAGTGACTTTTAGTAAGCACAGACTACTGCAGAACATCTGGCAAGGGCTGCTGTGTTGGAGATGCTCTAAATGAGTTGCCTAGCCATTATACATTGGCTCTTATTAAAGGGTAACCTGGTCTCGAATTATTCCAAACTAATAAGGATTGTACTGACTTGTTTTGAGACCACAGTTGCCCTTTAAACTCCCCCCCCCCGAAAGTTGCTTGGCAAATGTAAAAATTAAAGAGTTTTATTGCCAGGTGCCATTGTAGCAAGATAATCAATGTTTTTTAATTCGCTTGTCAGTTGCCGTAATGTGTTTAAATAAATGATCTGCATTGGTATTCATTTTTCCAAACTGCTTATTTACAACAACATATAGTATTGACAATATTTCACCAGCTCTCATATGAAAACTAAGGTCAAGCATTTTCAAAAGCTAGCAAATATGCAGGGCAATGCACCAAATTTTTGTTATCTGCTGTGTAGGTTTATTTTGATACTAGTAAAAAGTTTTGACCACTTGACAATTGTATTGGCCTTGCAAGTCACATTACTACCAGTAATGCACCAATGCATAAAGTGGCAATGTGACGTTAGTATTAACTATGCAGGAGAAGGTAGCAAGAGGCTTTGGTCCTTGTTGCTTGTTGGGTTAGTAACCTGAAGCATTTATTATTATATTATTGACCTTTAAAAAAAAAAAAAAAAAAATAGGCTACAAGCCTATGATTAAGGATGTGACATCCGAAATGTGTCAGACGTACCAGTTTGTATTGACGTTTTATCTCCGCTCATTACAATAAAAGCTACATTTTAACTATACACCGGTGCGGTGTTGCATCGCTCCTTTGGTGACCAGAGGGCAGGACCGCCAATAGACTGAGTGCCACATTTTGAGGTTGTCCAACTATTTTAAATTTCAGAATCTTTTGAAGTAAAACAGTCATCCAAAATTTCTATATTCATATCTAAATATGTATGGTAAAAGCTAAATTTGATGTGTATTTTTAATGCAGGATCAGCTCTGTGTGATTATTCATTGTCTCCATCCCAGTATACCACAGACAGCAAAGCATCAACTTTGTGTCCAAAGCTTCCAGTGCCGCAAAGGTAAGTTACAAAGCCTGCTTTAAAAAGCTTTGGCTTTTTGTAGAATTGATGAACATTTTTTTTATGCTGGGCTGCCTAAATAATCACTACCAAACTTAAAGGGCATGTTCATTCCACAAATGAAAATTTATATATAGGTAAATCACCCTCCAAAACTACAAGCAGGGCCAGGGTTTATTCTTTTTTTCCCCAAGGCCAGTTGTAGACCCCCATTAAAAAAATATGTGACATGTTTATATAGGGTTGTGTGATACCAATTGTCTCTTCAAGAGTTCAACTGCTCCGCTAGTGTGTAAAAGCTTATAAAACCAAATCCATTGGGAAAATTATTAATTTGAGGTGGTGTTGCCCAAAGTCTGAATGGGCACATATCCCTCCCCACTGCTTTTTTGAGAATCCTGACAACTGTTACACGCTGACCAATAAAGTTATTAACTGTATAAGCTCATGCATACACTGCTACACAAATTGACTCACATATATATATAGAGTATATTCCATTTGAGGACTAGAACTAGTGCAGGTAGAGCAGTATATACATGCTCTCTGTCACACTCATTAACACATTGTCTTAAACTCATACAAACGCACTTTTCATACATTTTCTTTTCACATACACATACTTACTCTTACACAAATAAACTCTCCAACATGGACAGTTTCACATTCACAAACTCTACCACACAGAGAAACAAACATGCTTTCAGAGTCGCATACATTTTTCGTAGAAATGGATAAATAATCAATAGGCTGTAGTGCTGATTTTACAGAACACTTTTCAGATATCAGTACATGTAAAGTTTATTTACTCACTGCTCTGTCTGGTATGGGGGGGGGTTTAAAATATTTACTACAATGACCTCCCAACCCCACATACCTTGAGAAAATGAAAGAAAAAAAGATTGCAAGACTAATCTTCTGCACTGCCTGTCAAACTCTGGGGGGGAGGAACCTGCCTGTATAATATCTTGGTAGTCCCAGCGTGGCCAGTGTGTCAGGGCAAAATACTGGACAATTAGAGAAAATTGGATTTTGCAGACCCAGGGAAAGCCCCAAGGATGTTACCTTACTATTTTGTGCCTGCCCTAGTGGCAATGGCGCCCTAGGCCATGGCTTAGCTTGCCAACTGGAAATCTGGCCCTGACTACAAGTTAGAAAGCTAACAGATGTATGGCTAATCTGCTATGCAGCACAATGATGCTCTCCCCTTACCTCTACCTCCTAAAAGTGTCCGCTTCCTTTATCAAGCTCTTTTACATGCTTGTAAAAGAGCTTGATAGACATCTAGGAGAATAGCATTGTCATTGGCTGTGATGTCACACCCATGACTGAATACTACTAATTGGAAGAACCAGGAAGCAAAAAGAACAGAACACCATGCATTATTTCTCTCTATAGAATATTTCATTTGAGGGGTGAACTTGCCCTTTAAGCATGATTCAGTAATTTAAGTAACATTAATATAAGGAATACTTTTTACCACAGCTTTAATCTGGATGTTAATCAGGTTAAAAAATATATATATATATTCCAATAGATACGTAGATGTGAACATCACTCTGCACTCGTTATTTGGTATCTCTAATAAATAATCGTACGTAGAATCTGCAAGAAAACAAAAAATGATGCTAGTTGAGAAAGATCAGATGCTTGCTGAGCTTGACACAATATTTGTGAAAAATGTGTCTGCAGTGTTTTGTCATTGTTGCTTGCCTATTAGTTTTACTTACATATTACACAAATAATCATGTTTCCAGGTTGTTTCAAGATTATTAAATCTAGTCAAGGATTATTTCTATGTATTGTCACCTGAAAAGCACTAGACATCAAAACCAGTTATAAGTTACAATGATAATTTTCGTTTGTTGGTGTTGTTTATAACTTTTGTATGATGTGATAATTTTTAATAAATTATTTTAATAAAAAGGGAAAAAGGAGAACAAAGAGCTAAAAACTTTAGCCAAGTTGATTTCAGAGCTTTTAGATGTGAATTGCTACATTTACAACTTCAGAAAACCTCATTTAAAACAGTGATCTGGTCATGGATTGTGCCCATCCTCTTCACTACTTGACCACCTTCCTGACATCTGCTTTTGCTTATATTGGGACAGAAAGGAGGGGTTGAAGGAGGTGTGTTATAGGAGGGTTACAATCCATGACTGTTGTTAAAGTAGGTACCAATGTTTTAAAGGGCATATCCACCCTTAAAACTAAACTGGTGACAAGTCGCTTATGTGCCCGCTACCCCAATTGCTATTTTTGCCAGTTTATTGCATGAAACATAGTAATTGAGGTAAACACATAGGTCCATCAAGTCCAACCTTTTCCTCTCCTTTTTAACACTACCCAACAGTTGATCCAGAGGAAGGCAAAAACCCTAGTTGAAAAGGGAGGGTGGGGAAATCTTTCCTGACTCAAAATGGCAATCGGAAAGTATCCCTGGATCAACTGGAACTACAGTATTTGTATTAATACCATTAATTCTCAATATTTTGTTAGTTCTAGAAACTTATCTAGGCCACTTTTAAAGCTATTCAATGAACCTGCCATTACCACATCTGCTGGAAGACCGTTCCACGGTTTCACCGTTCTTACTGTAAAGAAACCTTTCCTAACCTGAAGATGAAACTTCTTTTCTTCCAATCTTAAAGGATGTCCACGTGTCCTCTGGTATGACCTATTAGTGAACAATGCACCAGAGTATGGCCCATTGATATATTTGTATAAAGTGATCATATCCCTATGCAAACGCTGCTTATCCAATGTAGACAGCATTAACTTGTCTAATCTGCCTCCATTCCCTTTATTATTTTAGTTGCCCTTCTCTGAACTGCTTCCATTTCCAAGATGTCTCTTTTGTATATGGGTTTCCAAAACTGCATATGTATATGGGATTCCAAAAATATTAGGCATATTCCAAATAAGGCCTTACCAGTGCCTTGTAAAGAGGGAGAATAATATTTGTTTTTCTTGAATCTATTCCCCTCTTTATACAAGACAATATCTTGCTAGCTCTAGCCATTGCTGCCTGGCATTCAGCCACTCTGCTGCCCGTTTCGATTATCTAGGTCTGCTTGCAGCAATTGCACATCATTTGAAGTTTCCAAAACTCTGCATAGTTTAGTGTTATCAACAAACTCAGTGACCTTGCTCTCAATGCCCCCTTCTAAATCATTTATAAACAGATTAAAAAGAAGTGTCCCCAGTATAGAACCCTGAGGCACTCCACTAAGAAATTTAGCCCCCCATAGATGTAGTTCCATTGACCACCACTCTCTGGTTGCGATCCAATAATTAATTATCCATGTAAAAATGTGTTTTTCTAGGCCAACATTCCTCAGTTTATACATTAGTCGCTTATGTGGCACAGTATGAAAAGCTTTAGCAAAATCAAAGTATACTACATCCACCTCTTAATTCTTACTCACTTCTTCATACAAACCAAGTAAATTTGTTTGGTACTATCTACATATTTCTCATAAATCCATGCTGACTACTACTAAAAAGATTAGTTCTGTAGACAAAGTCAAGGATATGATCCCGTAACAAAGTTTCCAGCACCTTCCCTACCACTGATAGGCTTACAGGTCTGTAGTTACCAGGCTGGGAACAACTACCTTTTTTGAAAATTGGAATTACATTGGCTTTATTGTATTTGTAACCAGATATTTAATTATAAGTTATTTTCAGTTATGGAAAAGGTATTTGCCTCCTCCCTCTGCTCATTGAGTTTTTATAAGCTTAGGAGCAGTATCCCCCTCCCTCTTTGAACTTGACTTTTTCCCCACAAACCAACTGTCAAGCCTGCACACAGCATTCCAACTGTCAAAACCTTTTCAGCTACAGCAAGACTGCTCACAGAAGAATAGTTTGAGAGCCAATGCACTTGATTGATAGCTGAAATGTAATGTTTTAAATTGGATATCTTAAAGTGCACTGTAAAATGAATTTCAGCTCAATTGGAAGCTGCAGGTTTAAAAATACATTTGCCATATTTTTTTCCCCCTAAGCCCCTCCAGAGAATACCGCAGTAGCTTTAAAGTTGCTGACATCTTGTTTGCGTTCAGTTGACTAGCTCCGCCCCTCCAAGATGTTCAGCTCACTCCTGCTTTGTTGGCCTTTGATAGTTCCCGGCCGCTCCATGCGCGTGCATGGCAGAATTACAGTTTCCTGTAATGGTCTATTTCAAATGACTTTTTTTTTCAGTATAAATGTCCTTAAAGGTGTCCTTTTTTACTGGAGTGGAATCCCCCTGAAACAGAGAGATTGCACAAGCAATGTAGCTCTGGGGTCCATTTTTCTACCTATTTTTGTTACTAACGTTAAATTGTTACTGGTCTATTGTCAATTACCTGACCTCAACCCCAACAGGTATATTTTGTAATTGATTACCTGCATTATTAACCTGATTTAGTTGGATTATTATTGTCCCCATTCTGGCAGAGTAAGCTGGCCCTTACCTCGATGCAGTCAATCAAGGCTGTGATTGCTGACATCACAACTACCTGCTACCTCCTCTGCAGATGCTCAAGCGTATAAAAAGCTCTTGGAGCAATGAGAGGAGGCAAATACTTTTGCAAGAAAGGAATAGAACTTATGAATAAATATCTGGTTACAAATGCATGTAATAAACTGGGGAAAGTAGCCATTGGGGCTATAAACAGATAAGACAGCTAAACAGTCTTTTGTTTTAAGGGTGGACATGCCCTTTAAAAGGAACCTTGACTTATAAGCCCTCACTGGAATAATGCTGCCGTATTTCCACACCACGTGTCTTCCCATAAAGTGGCCTGTCTGAAACTTAAACGGGCCAGACTGGATTATACCTTTGCAGTATTTATTTGCTTTAAATTTGGTAATCCCAGAAGTAGCGTTTTAGGTACACTCTTTCTCTGACTTAAACTACGTTTTGTAGAATTGTATTTATTTTAGTATTATATGAGCTTTTTCTGGCACTGCATAATTCAGAAAACACACAATTAACTAATTAATTGTACTTTACATGAACTTCTCTGAAGTTCCATATTTGTCAATTCATTAACCAAAAATGAGAGGACAACAGTAATATGTGGACATTTTGAAAGGTGTATAGACTCCTATTAATTCACATACAAATGAATTATTTGTAGTATGGGAACTAATGTTTTGCCCTAGTATTGTGATGTTTTTAAAGCCCATTACATGGGTTTACTATTGTGCACAGTAGGCGCGCCTTCAATTTATTTTGAAGCACATCAAGATTTTAAAAAACGTCTACCATTCCCTTGCTTTACAGTTTTTAAATTTTTCAATGACAAAAAATGAACCGTTAAAATATTAACATATAGTTTGTACCGTATATACTCGAGTATAAACTGACTCGAGTATAAACCGAGGTACCTAATTTTACATGAAAAAAGGAGTAAAAGTGATTGACCCGAGTATAAACAGAGGGTAGAAAATATAACCACTACTGCCTTCTAATTCTGTATTGTTTTGAGGCTTTAGTAGCCCTTTAAATGTTCAGCAGGATTTCCATACAGTAGTCCATACAGTAATAGCCAAATCCAGTGTGGCTATTACTGTATGGGACAAATGCATGGAAATTCTGCTGTCCATTTAAAGGGCAACTAAAGCCTCAAAACAATACAGATTCAGAAGGCAATCTTTTCAACCATCCTCCTTGTGTTTCTGTTTTGTTTTAAGGTATTTGTTGCCCTTAAAATAGACAGTAAACCCATACAGTAACCCCTATTCCTTGGCACTCCAGATGTTTGGAAACTACAACTCCCAGAATGCTTTATTTGCTGGGAGTTGTAGTTTCCAAACATCTACAGTGGCAAGCACTGCACCATTCCCTCCGCCAGAACTTCCCCAGTATAGTGTAGGAGAGGACTTGCTTGTTACTGTGACCAGCGTGATATGTAGGAGAGGCAAGGTGTGTAAAATGCTGCCAGGTACCCGACACCACTTCCAGTGCCAACAGCAGTGTGTGCAGTGTGGTCCATGTACTGCCTGACAACCTCCAGTATGTGCTTCTTGTTCCGCTGCCGCAGCCACCATCATCTTTCCCTGGGCTGTTGTCAGACTACGGTAATTACCCGAGCACCAGGAGGAAAAGGAAAGGCCGGAGCAATTCAGCTTCTGCTTGCAAGCTCTGCATACACTGATCTGGCTTGAGGTCACTACTCTGCGCCGGGAAGTGAGACAGGCGCTGTAGTGACGTCAGCCGGCATCAGTGGATGCGGAGCGATCGGCCGCCGGATTGGGAGAATAAGGTAAGTGTCTGACTCGAGTATAAACCAAGGTTGTGTTTTTAGGCTATTTTTAAAGCCTGAAAACCTCGGGTTATACTCGAGTATATGTGGTATTCCCCCCCAAAGTAAACATAGGCATAGTTTGGATTTGTGCCCTGTGTTTAGAGGTGGGGTTAAGGATGACAGGCTTTTATGTGCCAATAGGCTACTGAGATTAAATTAGACCCTTATACTAATAGAAAAAAAATCTGTTGTCCAAACAAAATAAGGCTTTTAGCAAAACAAAGCAAAATAATGTATCCTCTATCATTTATTATCAGAATATGGGCATTTGGTTGATTATGGGTTATTAGATTTTTGAGCGCTAGTGTTAATTATTGAGGGTTGCTTAAATAAGGGCTAATGCTAAAATAGGAATCCTAGAAACCATAGCAGCTCTAAAGCCTCATACACACGTGTGGTCGCAGGGGCCAACCCGTGACACTCAATGTGCCTGATTATTTGTTTCAGGCGACAATTGGCCCTCACGAACACACGTGTGTATAAACCTTAACTCTTACCTCAAAATCAGCAGCATTGCACAGCAATTTGTCTATTCATCTTTGGTCATGTGCAGGTCAGCAAGTAGTGACTTAATAGCTCAGCCAGGGTTATTGATGGTGAGAATTGTTTAGCAAAACTTGAGACTATCCTTGAAGCCCTCCTTAAAATGGATTTGTGAAGATGATCCCAAAAATTTCAGTAAGAATGTTACTACAAAACAAGAATCCACAGAAAAAGCATGTCATGTTTAATGTTCCCTCTAATTGGAAATTGTATGTGTGCGCAGATATAAATTTTCTGTCCGCATACAAAATGAAATTGTGCGCTACATACCGCAGCACTTATTTTCCAGCAGATTTTTGTGTGCGCACCACTTTAACCTGTGTGCGCAAGCCTGAAGAGTTGTGTGCGTGCGCACAAGCGCACACCTTAGAGGCAACACTGATCATGTTTCACTATGCTTTTTTATGTACTTTGCTGTATTTTCACAAATTATTTCTTATCACATAGAAATGGTTTGCATTAATGCCAGTGCACCAAGAAATCTATCAAAATAACAGGATGGACTGCTATAAAGATACTAATATAGAGTGCAGCTATAAAGGTACTAATGGTTTATATAGTGGATAATGTACCCCAACTGTAAATTATAAGGATATTAGAAGTCACGGAGGAGTTCTGTGACCATATAAAAGCACGAGGCCGCAGGCCGAGTACCTTTTATACAGGGCATGGAACTCCAAGGTGACTTATAATATCCCTTTAATTTACAGTTTGGGGTGCATTATTTATTATAACATACCCCTTTGTGGCTTCTGGTTTACTTCTCCTCCTGGAGGCTATAATTTTACAGTTCCTCCCATAAAAATCCACTACAGGGTTAGGTTATATAACAATAGACCTCCATACCACCTCCTAATTACCTAGTATTATAGTTTCTAGCACTTCCTAGGTGCCGTGCTAATGTGTAAAGACTTATAACAATATCAAAAAACAGTCCCTTGACGAAAGAATCAAGGGACTGTTAATCCTCGTACACACGCTCGATTTTCGAGCGAGGCACAACCCCCCGACGGCAGAGTGGTACACCCGACAAACAGCGTTTCGGCCGAGAATCGTCCGTGTGTATGCACTTGGTTGGGGGTCGTTCGTTGATCCGCCTGGCACATTTAATAAGAGCAAAATGCAATCAAATTTATGAAATCAAGCAGAACAATGTTTGGCTAATGTTGGCTAAATTAACTTGTATGAGCTCTGGAAAAATGTGGATATACCTTTAGCAGTGATGGCTCACTCTAGGGCTGGACAAATATCACAACATAAAAGAATAAAAAGAGCACACCACATTTAGTTGTGTTCGCTTCTTATTCTTTCACCTTGTGCTATGCATGGGTCTATGTTTTAGACGTTTGAAACCCGCAAGTACAGTTCCGAAAACAGAATACGAAAACAAAGTCATAGAAGTCAATGGGAGTTTAAATGTATTATTAAATTTATTTATGTGTAAAGAGCAATAGTAAGTTATTGCAAATGGCTCAGGGACCTGGAAGAACGTACATATAACAAAACTATTCTTCACGTGCAAGCTTTTAAATATTCGAAATTGAGGGCACCTGTATTCGCTATAGCTCCCATATTGGTAATCGAGGGTTCACATATTCAGTATTTCCTGAAATCGACCTGTATATTCGATAATTCTAAAATACAGAGGCGTTACTACAAATTGGTGGGACCCCCAGCAAAATTTTGGATAGCCCCCCCTATCCATTCTCTATCTGTATGTCTATCTATATGTCTATTATCTATCTATATACCATCTGTCTATGTCTATTATCTATCACATGTCTATCTCTGTAAAAGTGACAGTGTGTGTCATTTTAGTTTATTATATTAGTAATTTACTACTAGAGACTTACTGGACTTGGGACTGGATGTGGATTGTGAAACAACTAAGCAGCTGCAGCAGCACAACAGCCAGGTGCCAGGCAGTACTGTCAGACTTGGACCAACAGGCAGACAGTACAGTAGCCATAGGAGAAAGAACACCGCTGAAAGTCCCTGAGGCAGCAGCAGTACACAACTCCGGCTGTTGGCTCTTCTGCTTTCACTTCCACTCGCTGCATGTGATAACCGGGTTCACCCAGAGAACATTCCAGGGCCGGGTCACTAGTGCAGGTAGCAGAAGCCATTGATCAACTGATCAGGTTGTAAATATGGTGATGGGCTTGAGGGCTTCTTCTTATACACACAGAGGCATAAGTAAAAAAAAAAAAAAAGGAAATTCAAACAGAAAAAAAAAACGGCTGATTGATAAAACCCGGTCCCGTGGCGTCTTATGCCCCTGGCAGTCGCAGGGGTAGTAGTTAAGCCACTGCTAAAATTTTACATTTCTAAAATTCGATAATTGAGTATTCCAATTTGAAAATTAGATAATTCAGGAATATTCACTTTAGAAAACCCCATAATAATAGAAAATCCAGTGAAAGTTCGTCAAGCCGAAAAATCTGCAAGTTCCCTCAAAACGTTGGAAACGTTGATTCCAACTCTGAACCAAGTTCGATCTGAAAACAGACATCATCCCTAGTCCTGGATAGAGGATCAGAAAATCAGCATATAAACGATAAGACTTCAGCAAATAGCAAACCTATATTGTGCATAATAACCAAAAATCTGGACAAATACCAATACATGGAAATAATATCTGGAAATTAATTTTTAGAAGGCTACCTAATGATGTTTAGGGATCTGGCTTTGTAAAATGTTGATTGACTCCTGCATTATTGACTAGCTACTACAACGTGTCTGCCTCTTGCTTGTTGTGTGTTACGCATTCACCTTCTGATTTATTTGTAATGCTGTGTGGAAATAACTGCATATGCATTTCTAACCAGATATTCAATGATAGGTTAGCTTCCATTCTGCAAGAAGGTATGTGCCTCCTCCCTCTGCTCATTCAGATTTTTGATCTCATGAAGAAAAAGGGCATGTCCACCCCACAAAACTAAAATTTAACGCATTACTGGCCCCACTGTGCAGTGTTAAAGAATCCTGCAGTGCCTGTCCAAAGACCAGAAAAGCGAAGAGTAGGAGCTGTCTGTGTGTCCTCCAGTCCCTCCTGCTTCCTCAACCTTAATAAGGACTGTGACATGTGCAGGGTATCCCTTCTGTCTTCTGCATCCCCTACCTATTAAACCTTTTGTTCTGTGTGTAGGGTACCCCATCCCACCCCCAAACACTGATTTACTTTTCTAAAATAAGCCCCAGAAAGATACTTACCGACCTTCATTTCCCCGGCTGTGTGCATAGCTGGCAGCCGCGTCTGTGATTGGCTGCCGGCTAGCCAATCACAGACACTGCTGTGGGTCACGCCCCTCTTTGCTGCTTCCAGCTAGCAGAGACCCGAAAGAGCAAAGGTCTATTTTTTAGAAAAGTAAAGTATTCAGAAGATATGATTCTGTTAAGCAACTACTGTAATCACAAAAAAAAGTTTAGGGTTTAAGGAAAAATGGAATATCTGTTTTGTTCTAGTTAGTGGTTGTAAATTTAAAGAAAATGTTAAGTCACAGTTGCACTTATATTTATGAGAATCACAAACAATCTTAACTGCAGCAGATATTCTAGATTATAAAAGGTGATCTACATGCTAAAAATGCATTTTTCCTAAGAAACATATTTCAGAGGCTGCTATTCAATTGTGTATCACATTCTACTCTTAATGAGACACTAAACAGATTTCATGTACTTTAAATACATGAAATCTGTATCTATTATTCACAGGGAGGTTAGAAAGCTTATTCCCACCTCGCTGTGAATAATAGAATGCCCGGGTAACAGTGCAACACTTACCTACCAAGACTCCCTTGCGGCTGCTTCCCAGCTTTCAGGCACCCTGTCTTGTCTGAGTACCTAACTTTGCCGCTTGCATGCCAATACAAGATGTAAACAGATAGGCACGCAATTGGGACATAGCCGCTGTCCACTGAGAGAGCCGTGAGTGGAGCGCTGGTAAGTTAAAGGGGAACTCTGGTCTCCAAACAAGTTGAGTTTAAATGAAAGGCCAGTTTCCTACCTTTAAAATGAGCCTCTACGTGCTCCACAGCCCAAGATATACAGAAATGACTGACCAGAAAGTTAATGGGTGGGAGGCTGACATGTGACATTCCTAAGGCTTCTCCTGCATAGTGCCGCTGGTGAGCACAGCCTCAGACTCCCTTAGTGTGTGAGGGAGACAGGAAGTCCCTCCTCCTCTCTGCTGTGTGAAGGAGCTGCAGAGAAGGTAAGGTGGGGGGGGTGTCAGAGTGGCCCACAACACCTGTGAGCGGGTGGGGCTTAGGCACCTGTGGGTGGGCGGGACCACGGCACCCATGAGTGGGCGGGGTTAAGGCACCCGTGGGTGGGCGGGACCACTGCACCCACAAGTGGGCAGGGTCACGGCACCCGCGAGTGGGCGGGGCCACATGGGGCTGTAAGGAAATGGGCCAAGGGGTCCTGCAACTGGAGGGACCATGGGGTCCATGAGTGGGAGGGACCAGGGGGGCTGCAAAGGGGAGGAGACACAGGGCAGATTGACTGACAGGTTTCAGAGCAGGAAACGCAGAGGACCTGGTGATGCTGCTGCCATATCACACACAAAAATGTAAATATCTTCAAAACTATGTAAAATAAACAATGGAAATAAATTGCAAAAACTCTCAGGAGAGCAATTCCTATCAATTTACCTATAGTCATTTTTGGACCACAGTTCCTCTTTAAGTATTTCATTTTTACCAGGGCATTCTATTATTCACAGGGAGGTGAAAATGAGCGTTCTCACCTTCCTGTGAATAATAGATACAGATTTCATGTACCTTAAAATTCAGTTTAGTGTATCCTTAAGCTCGAACACACGTTTGATCATGGGGCCTGACCCGATGGTCTATAGACGCCATTTTGGCCAAGTATCGGTAAGTGAATGGGCGCCGACTGAATGATGCCGACCGAATGCCCAAATTCGACCAACCGATCGCTCATAGATTAACAATAGTCAGCCGAAACGCCCGTTATTACACCATCGTGGGTCAGTTCGCATGAAAACACGTGTGTACGGACCTTTAGTTATAACTACTAGGATTAGTAAGACAGCCACTTCCTTTGCATGTCCCTGCTTCCTTAGCCTCTGGAGAGACTGGATTTCTTACTGGAGTAGCCATTAATGAGGCTTCTACTTCTCCAAAAGCTCTAATCCTCCCTCTGGTTGAAGGGTACTTTAACATTTAAAGGACAACTATACTGTAAAAATTTACTTTTAAAAAATGTTTTTTTTAGCCATATGATTAATTTTAATAATACAGTAGTACGATTTTGTAGTGCTCTATGGTCACTATATACTCCACTTTTGCTCTCCACTATAAAAGTTAAAATTGTATATGATTATAAAATAAATAGGAAAATCCCTAGCATATTTTGGTATGTTTTCTTATATTTGGAAATATTTTAAAATGGCATCAACTTGCAACCGATTCAGGAGTAAACTTGCTGGATGTATCCTAGAAAACTGATAATAGTAATACAATGTGTTATCTACTGTAGCTTTCCAAACTATGGTAAGTATATGTTTTGAACCAAAAACAATTAGAAGGCTAATTTCCTCTGTCAATGCTTGTTTTAAGAATTCTGTATGGCTGCAGATAGCAATCCAGAGGACAGGCTTTATTTACTGAAATTATGATGGTAGACTACTGCTTTCTTCACTTTTCATTAGTTCCCAATACCCCATGTGCACCCGTTTTTATAGATACTTTTTATGTTCTTTCCTTTTACAAACATTCATTCCCATTACCACCATTCCCAATCATTTTTTTGTTAGAAGATGTGCTACAGAGACCGCCAGCTTTTGGAATTGCTATATATATTTAAAAACAAAAAAAAAACCCAAACAGCCACTTATCGCTAAAGATGGTATAAAATGGGATTCTTCAAGTATTGGAAATCCACGGCTGGATATCTCTGAATTGTGTGTCACTCCACTTTCCGGGCTCTATAAATGGCAAATCATGGCCTCCATTCACTTTTCATTTGTGTGTTGATCTGACATTCTTTCCATTTTATATTTCGGTAGGAGTAATTTTTTTTCCTTTTTTTGTTTTTGTTTCTCCTTGTGTCACCAGTGCACCTATTCCATTCTTCCATCGCTGTGCTCCTGTGAACATTTCCTGCTATGCCAAGTTTGCAGAAGCCCTGATCACTTTTGTCAGTGACAATAGTGTCCTACACAGGCTGATTAGTGGAGTAATGACCAGCAAAGAAATTATTATGGGACTTTGCTTGTTATCAGTAGGTAATGATTTTTCTAATTACTAGATGTTATGCTGTAGTAATGTTTAGAAGCTTAATCCCTCTAGCATTAATGCTGCAGTTGTTAATTTGGTATGGGGGAGGGATGCAGTGCATTTCTTGGCCAAATACATATATCTACATATCTTGAACATGTTTGGAACAGGTTAAAACTAGAATATTGCTTTATTATTTAAAAAGTAAATACAAACTTTATATACTCTTAATAAATATGTATATACATTAAAAGTACAATGCGTGTTTGTTGTAAATGTTGTGCTAAAATCATGGTCCCAATGTGTCTTCCCCATCAGCATATCAAAATACACATCTGTGTGTTCTTAGTGCATCTATTCCCAAATAGGAACACAACTCACCTTGAATGCAGGTTCAACCGTTATTCTGACAGTATTTAGATGTTGTAAAATGTCATATCACCAGTGTCTCCTTCCTGTGTTATAATCTTAGTTATACAATATTTAAATACCAGAATTCTTGCACCCAAACTCTCATTTATTACATTAATAATCTCTCACCCAATCATTTTGTATACAGCCTAGCTTCATACAGTGCATATAAAGCATTCTAATTGTAAAACTAGTATTATCAACCTTTGAATACATCTTTGTTTACATACTTCTCATTATTATTGTAATTGTTTGTTGTTGGTAGCCTAAACCAGGTATCCCTAAGGCTGCGGCCACACTAGCAACAAATGGAAAAGCGTGATCGCAATAAAATGTGTTTCCTTGCATTTGCAATGCGATGTTCCAAATATTCTGTTATTGTATTGAATGCGTTCCACACCAAAAATGGTGATCACATGCACTCCGAAAATGGAGTGAGGCGCAAACAGTGTAGTGTGGCACATTAAAAAAAGCTGGCATGTGATTCTCACATGTGATTGGATTGCAAATTGTGGTCGGAAGCATGTGAGAATAGTGCCAGTGTGGCCAAGCCTTGTGTCATTTTAACAAAACTGGTATAAATCCATATTCCTAGCCTAAACATGAATATATAGTTTTCCTGGAATATTAAAATTTAACAAATTATGAATGCTATAGTTACTCTACAAAAATATTTGCATAGCATATCAACAGATTATGAGGTGGTGAGGTGAGCTAAAATTTGCATATAACTCCACAGCCTTTTTAAATATTACCAGGACTCTTTAGGTGCCCATAGACAGGTAAATTTCGCGCTACACTGCTTCAACGTTCAGACCGGTAAGGGGCAAATCGACTTTTTATGTCTATAGTAAAACGAATTCTAGTTGGATAACACTTAACGGCCGTCGAAGGAACATCAGAAGGTAAGCGCTAGGGTATGGGCACCATTGTGAAAGAAACATGTCTATAAATGATCTAATCTGTGCCCCTACCTCTGTTGGAATGGAATTGTGAAAGTGACATGAGAAAAATTTCATGTGGAATTTATCATTAAAAATTAGAGAAAAGTACATTTGAAATATTTTATAAATAAGCAGCATTCCAATTACAAAAGAGGATGTAATAAGACTGGAAACTATAGAGCGATCAGCTTGTGAAGGTTCTCATTCATCCAGGTCATCGTATATCTGTTGTATTCAATTAGATCAACTGGACTTGAAATGTAGTTCTTGAAGACGTTTCGCTAGTCATCCGACTGGCTTTCTCAATTCAGAATGACTTGTACAAGAATCTGTGGCAATTATGTACCCTGGAAAATCCCAATTAGCATATCACAGCCAGGTGATATGCTAATTGGGATTTTCCAGGGTACATAATTGCCACAGATTCTTGTACAAGTCATTCTGAATTGAGAAAGCCAGTCGGATGACTAGCGAAACGTCTTCAAGAACTAGCTTCCTTCCCCTGTTCCCTCTGTTACCCTCCTCTGTCTCAACTCCGGCTAACCAACAAGCTTATCATGTGCAGTAGGAGTTAATGTTCAACATCCTAAAAACACACCCACGCACAGTGCCAATAGAAAGCAAGCTGCTGGGAGACCGATCTCTCCGTGTCCTGATAAAATACAATCTCTCTCTTTGTGACCCATCATCATCAAGCAGGAAGCATCAAGAAGCGGGGTCAAGTGCAGGCCTATCTCTGCCATCAAAGCTACCTCTCCCCCTGCTAATCTGTTATCTCTATGTTTATTACAGAGCATGGAGGAGGGAGGGACTTGAGCAGGGAAGAGGATCACGTCACACTGGATTTGATTACATGTACACGAGAGGCAAGATGCAGGGGAGAAGTGCAAGAAGTATCTTTTAACTGTGGTATCTCAGGACAGAGAGGGGAAACTTAAAAATACAGACACTTAAAGAAAGAAAGAAAAGTTAATTTTCCACTATAGATGCCCTTTAAATTATCTTTTGAAAATATAAATGCAAAGTTTAGCTCAGTTATTTTCTACATTATAAAGGCTCTGCAGCTTGCAGTCAAACAAATAAAAACCCATACAATGCTTTATCTTGCCATAGATTTACAACATGGGGGGGGGGGTGGGGGGTTACTGGATGCACCTGCTCTTCTAAAACTTACGGCTCCTACAATGCAGTATCCTTTACTAACATTCAAAGCATGTCAAGAGTGTGGAGAGATAGTTTGTGCTTTCCTGCATCAGTAGTGCAACACTTCTGTGATGGTAAAGGACCCCCACAGAAGCAATTTCACTTATACTACTGTATTACGTCGAGAAAAATGACCATAATATAAACCGTGGGTACTTATTTAACTGATAAACCAGGAAAACTGCTTGACTCGAGTATAACCAAGAGTTGACCAAAAATAGCCCCTACACAGCCCAATAGAAAGCCTATCACAGCCCCCGTAGAAAGTGCAATTCCTCCTGACTCTAAATGGCAATCAAAAGTATCCATGGATAACCAGAACTACAGTATATGTATTGGTACCAAACATTTAGATTCAACATTTGTAGTTTAGTAATGCACCAAAAAGAACAAAAAGGGATGTGCAACAAACTGTATATTCCAATATTTAAAATCCTAAAATTGTGCAAAGGTGGTCAATTTGTAAGCATATGAAATAAAACGCTCCTTAGAGCTGTACCAAGTAGTTATTGTTATAATCTTTGAGCTTTTATACTTCCTGGTCTTATGTTTTTGTTTGTAACTTAATGCTTGCTTGAAAGCGTATCCTTTTTATCCAGAAATGACGTGCCCTCCTAACCAGGCTTTGCCATATTCGACGCTTGAGTAGATGGGGCGGTGCAGGAGGAGTTTTGGGGAGTGGATCGAGTGGAGAGCAGGGTTAGGGGCAGAGTTGGGGCGGGACAATTTCGTCCAAATAGGGATGTCTGGAAACCCTTCTCCTACCCCTTGGTTAGGATGGCAGTAAGGAGAGCTGGACTGTGCCTCTCCCATTGAGACTGGCAACTAGGAGAGATGGACTTCTATTGAAGCTGGGCAATGTCAGTATGTCGGTAAGTATGTGGACTGCAGCCTTAAGAGCCAGTAAAAATTAGACTTTATTGTTACAATTGGTAATGTAACTAAGAATACAGATCTTTGAGACAATAGGCTGCAACCTGGAGCTTACATCCCTATATCCATCTGCAGAGTGCCAGCTGGTTGTTGTGTACGTGTTTTGTAACTCAGGGATAAGGGTTTGCAAGACAGGGTGTCTGATTTTTGAGGGGCATGTATAACATTTTAAGATGGATAATCTTTTACCTTTGTGTTCCTGGACTTGATATATAAGCATACATCCTCATTATATATGGTTTGATATGGTTTTTAAAAATCTTGAGTTAGTTCTCCCTGTAATAGTGCATATTCCCATTTTGTCTACAAATAATGGACATTTGCTCAGATCATTTGTTAAAGAAGACCCAATAAAATAAAGGACTTTTTCCAGGCTACAGAATTTTCTTTTCTGGTGAAATGTTGGTTACTTGCCCATACAAGAAATCATACAGTTAGTCTCAACTTTTCACATTGGCACATTTGATAGTGCACTTTTCTGTTGTGGCATTCTCAATGTAACTCGAATGATAACTGAACACTGAAAGTTTTAAAATTATTATTCTTATAAATTCTTCCCCGGAATATTTATAATACGATAAATGCATTTACCGTCTTGTGTAATTCTGCATATGGATACTATTTGCTCCATCTAATTGAGTTATAGTAGTATTAGTAGTATAGTTTATAGATGCTTTCCTTCTCATGTGTTTGTGATGAATTCAATATGTTGACCCTATGCTGATTTTACTGGACAAAAAATAGTAAAGTTTTATATTGGTGTGCTCTGTGTGAAGATTACTTACATTCTTCTGTGTAGCAAAACTACAAAAAAAAATTTCATTTATTCAAACACAGAAGCTGGAGGAAAACAAATGTGTTGGGGAAACTGTGATAGCATAGAGATTACAGATTTTGCTTTTCAGTGAATTGTTTTTATAGGGATAATTGTCCCATTACAGTTACATTATCATTATTGTGGATTTATATAGCGCCAACATCTTCTGTAGCTTTTTACAGTTACATGTATACATTCACATGGCCCTGCCCCAAAGAGCTTACTGTCTAAGCACATTTATTTGACACATACAACGTATCTTATATTGGCTGTAAATAAGGTACACTAATCCAATATTTTGGGCCAAATGACTGACATTTCAGTTGAAATATTTTTTTTTTTTTTGACTACAAATGTCTGACCGTCCAAACTGGACACGCTGTAAAACTACAGTAGATTGTTTGGTCCTCCATGGACAGGATTGCCAGGCTGCCTATTCGGGCGGGATTGTCCCGATTGCAGGGCCAATATCCCAAGTCCCACAGTCAGGGCCGAAATACCGTCCAATATACGGGCCCTGGCAGCCCCGTCCCAGAATATCCACTCCCTGGCCAGTTACGCCCCTAACCCCACGGCAACCATGTCTATGGACCACACGCTTGGCTGCAGCTACTTTTGAACAAAGAATTCCCATTGTTGTTACCCATCTGAAGTTCTTTTCACTAGTTATGTTTTCTTTTCCCTCTCAATCAGTTCACTTCAGGCAATTTTTAGAGAACAAATATGTTTGGGAGGTGACATAACAATCTTTTTCAGTTGAGGAAAGTAGGTCTTTTGTGCTGTAACCTGGTTAGGCTGATGCTTCTAGAGTAGGATACGTCACAACATTGCTCTATCTGCTTTGTAGGGTAGAGAACAGTTAAAAATTCCGTTGATTTGTCTGATACCTTTTTTAATTCAATGTTTAACAAAAAGATTGAAAAGGTTGAAATCCACCTAGTGCTTTACCTAAGGAATCCAAGGGAAAGGGTGTGGTGTTATAATGCACTCGGGGGGGCTTATCAAGTATAGAAAATGTGGGTTGCTTGGGTACTACATTGATTAAAAAAAATTTAATGTTGAGACAGAGAATTTGGGAGGCCAAGTGGCTTTTAGTAAGCACAGACTACGGCAGAACATCTGGCAAGGCTGCTGTGTTGGAGATGCTCTAAATGATGTGCCTAGCCATTATACTTTGGCTTATTAAAGGGTAACCTGTCTCGAATTATTCCAAAAATAAGGATTTGTACGACTTGTTTTGAGACCACAGTTGCCCTTTAAACCCCCCCCCCCCGAAAGTTGCTTGGCAAATGTAAAATAAAGAGTTTTATTGCAGGTGCCATTGTAGCAAGATAATCAATGTTTTTAATTCGCTTGTCAGTTGCCAGTAATGTGTTTTAAATAAATTGATCTGCAGTGGTATATCATTTTTCCAAACTGCTATTTACAACAACATATAGTATTGACAATATTTCACCAGCTCTCAATGAAAACTAAGGTCAAGCATTTTCAAAAGCTAGCAAATATGCAGGGCAATTCACCAAATTTTGTTATTGCCTGTGTGGTAGTTTATTGTGATCTAGTAAAAAGTTTTGACCACTTGACAACTGTATTGGCCTTTGCAAGTCACCATTACTACCAGAATGCACCAATGCAAAAGGGGCAAAGTGACGGGAGAACTTACAGGGAAGGTGGAGAGCAAGAGGGTGGCGGGGCGGGTGGGGAGGAACGAAGCATGGTAATAATAGACCTTGTAAAAAAAAAAAAAAAAAAAAATAGGCTTAACAGCCTATGATTACGGATGTGAAATCGAAAATGTGTCAGACGTACCAGTTTGTATTGACGTTTTATCTCCGCTCAATTACAATAAAAGCTACATTTAATATACACGGTGCGGTTGTTGCCATCGCTCCTTGGTTGACCAGAGGGCAGGACCGCCAATAGACTGAGTGCCACATTTGAGGTTGTCAACTATTTAAATTCAGAATCTTTTAAGTAAAAAAGTCATCCAAAATTTCTATATTCATATCTCAAATATGTATGGTAAAAGCTAAATTTGATGTGTATTTTAATGCGGATCAGCCTGTGTGATTATTCATTGTACTCCATCCCACGTATACCAAAGACAGCAAAGCATCAACTTTTGTCCAAGCTCAGTGCGCAAAGGTAAGGTTACAAGCCTGCTTAAAAAAGCTTTGGCTTTTGTAGAATGTGAGAACTTTTTTTTATGCATGGGCTGCTAAATAATCACTACCAAACTTAAAGGGCATGATTCATTCCAACAAATGAAAATTATATTAGGTAAATCACCCTCCCAAAACTACAAGCAGGGCCAGGGTTTATTCTTTTTTTCCCCAAGGCCAGTTTGTAGACCCCCATTAAAAAAATATGTGACATGTTTTATAGGGTTGTGTGATCCAATTGTCTCTTCAAGAGTTTCAACTGCTCCGCTAGTAGTGTGTAAAAGTTATAAAACCAAAATCCATTGGGAAAATATTAATTTGAGGTGGTGTTGCCCAACTCAAAGAATGGGCACATATCCCTCCCCACCGCTTTTTGAGAATCCTGAAAACTGTTAACACGCTGACCAAAAGTTATAACTGGTAAAGCTCATGCATACACTGTACACAAATTGACTCACATATATATATAGAGTATATTCCATTTGAGGAACTAGAACTAGTGCAGGTAGAGCAGTATATACATGCTCTCTGTTACCTCATTAAACATGTCTTAAACCATACAAACGCACTTTCATACATTTTCTGGTCACATACACATACTTACTCTTACAAAAATAAACTCTCCAACAATGGACAGTTTTATCACTCACAAACTCTACCACACAGAGAAAACAAACATGCTTCAGAGTCGCATACATTTTTGTGTAGAAATGATGATAAATAATCAATAGGCTGTAGTGCTGATTTTACAGAACACTTTTCAGATATCAGTACATGTAAAGTTTATTTACTCACTGCGCTGTCTGGTATGGGGGGGGTGTTTAAAATATTACTACAATGACCTCCCAACCCACAACCTGAGAAAATGAAAGAAAACAAAGATTGCAAGACTAATCTTCTGCACTGCCTGTCAAACTCTGGGGGGGAGGAACCTGCCTGTATAATATTATTGGTAGTCCCAGCGTGGCCAGTTGTGTCAGGGCAAAATACTGGACAATTGAGAGAAAATTGGATTTTGCAGACCCCAGGGGAAGCCCCAAGGATGTTACCTTACATTTTGTGCTGCCCTAGTGGCAATGGCGCCCTAGGCCATGGCTTGCTTGCCAACTTGAAATCTGGCTGACTACAAGTTAGAAAGCTAAACAGATGTATGGCTATCTGTATGCAGCACAATGATGCTCTCCCCTTACTCTACCTCCTAAAAGTGTCCGCTCCTTTATCAAGCTCTTTACATGCTTGTAAAGAGCTTGATAGACATCTAGGAGAATAGCATTGTCATTGGCTGTGATGTCACACCCATGACTGAATACTACTATTGGAAGAACCAGGAAGCAAAAAGAACAGAACACCATGCATTATTTCTCTCTATAGAATATTTCATTTGAGGTGGTGGGTGAACTTGCCCTTTAAGCATGATTCAGTAATAAGTAACATTAATATAAGGAATACTTTTCCACAGCTTTAATCTGGATGTTAATCAGGTTAAAAAATATATATAATATTCCAATAGAACGTAGATGTGAACATCACTCTGCACTCGTATTTGGTATCTCTAATAAATAATCGTACGTAGAATTCTCAAGAAAACAAAAAATGATGCTAGTTGAGAAAGATCAGATTGCTGATGGCTTGACACAATATTTGTGAAAAATGTGTCTGCAGTGTTTTGTCATGTTGCTTGCCTATTAGTTTTACTTACAT
Organism: Hymenochirus boettgeri; assembly: GCA_019447015.1. NCBI lineage: Eukaryota > Metazoa > Chordata > Amphibia > Anura > Pipidae > Hymenochirus > Hymenochirus boettgeri. Next base: position 228,140,497 of record CM033469.1, read on the forward strand.
ATTACACAAATAATCATGTTTCAGGTTGTTTCAAAGATTATTAAATCTAGTCAAGGATTATTTCTATGTATGTCACCTGAAAGCACTAGACATCAAAACCAGTTATAAGTTACAAGATATTTTCGTTTGTTGGTGTGTTTATAACTTGTATGATGTGATAATTTTTAAAAATTATTTTAATTAAAAAGGGAAAAAGGAGAACAAAGGCTAAAAACTTTAGCCAAGTGATTTCAGAGCTTTTAGATGTGAATTGCTACATTTACAACTTCAGAAAACCTCATTTTAAACAGTGATTGGTCATGGATTGTGCCCATCCTCTCACTACTTGACCACCTTCCTGACATCTGCTTTTGCTATATTGGGACAGAAGGAGGGGTTGAAGGAGGTGTGTATAGGAGGGTTACAATCCATGACTGTTGTGAAAGTAGGTACCAATGTTTTTAAGGGCATATCCACCCTTAAAACTAAACGGTGACAAGTCGCTTATGTGCCCGCTACCCAATTGCTTTTTTGCCAGTTTATATGAAAACATAGTAATTGAGGTAAACACATAGGGCCATCAAGTCCAACCTTTTCCTCTCCTTTTTAAACACTACCCAACAGTTGATCCACGAGGAAGGCAAAAACCTAGTTGAAAAGGGAGGGTGGGGAAATCTTTCTGACTCAAAATGGCAATCGGAAAGTATCCCTGATCAACTGGAACTACAGTATTTGTTTAATACCATTAATTCTCAATATTTTTAGTTCTAGAAACTTATCTAGGCCACTTTAAAGCTATTCAATGACTGCCATTACCACATCTGCTGGAAGACCGTTCCACGGTTTCACCGTTCTTACTGTAAAGAAACCTTTCCTAACCTGAGAGTGAAACTTCTTTCTTCCAATCTTAAAGGATGTCCACAGTCCTCTGGTATGACCTATTAGTGAACAATGCACCAGAGTATGGCCCATTGATAATTTGTATAAAGTGATCATATCCCTATGCAAACGCTGCTTATCCATGTAGACAGCTAACTTGTCTAATTGCTCCCATTCCCTTTATTATTTTAGTTGCCCTTCTCTGAACTGCTTCCATTTCCAAGAGTCTCTTTTGTATATGGGTTTCCAAAACTGCATTGTATATGGGATTCAAAAAATATAGGCATATTCCAAATAAGGCCTTACCAGTGCCTTGTAAAGAGGGAGAATAAAATGTGTTTTCTTGAATCTATCCCCTCTTATACAAGACAATATCGCTAGCTCTAGCCATGCTGCCTGGCATTCAGCCACTCTGCTGCCCGTTTCGATTATCTAGGCTGCTTGCAGCAATTGCACATCATTTGAAGTTTCCAAAACTCTGCATAGTTTAGTGTTATCAACAAACCAGTGACCTTGCTCTCATGCCCCCTTCTAAATCATTTATAAACAGTATAAAAGAAAGTGTCCCCAGTAAGAACCTGAGGCACTCACTAAGAAATTTAGCCCCATAGATGTAGTTCCATTGACCACCACTCTCTGGTTGCGATCCAATAATAATTATCCATGTAAAAATGTGTTTTTCTAGGCCAACATTCCTCAGTTATACATTAGTCGCTTATGGCACAGTATGAAAAGCTTAGCAAAATCAAGTATACTACCTCCACCTCTTAATTCTTACTCACTTCCATACAAACCAAGTAAATTTGGTTTGGTACTATCTACATATTTCTCATAAATCCATGCTGACTACTACTAAAAAGATTAGTTCTGTAGACAAAGTCAAGGATATGATCCCGTAACAAAGTTCAGCACCTCCTACCACTGATAGGCTTACAGGTCTGTAGTTACCAGGCTGGGGAACAACTACCTTTTTTGAAATTGAATTACATTGGCTTTATTGTATTTGTAACCAGATATTTAATTATAAGTTATTTTCAGTTATGGAAAAGGTATTTGCCTCCTCCCTCTGCTCATTGAGTTTTATAAGCTTAGGAGCAGTATCCCTCCCTCTTTGAATTGACTTTTTCCCCACAAACCAACTGTCAAGCCTGCACACAGCATCCAACTGTCAAAACTTTTCAGCTACAGCAAGACTGCTCACAGAAGAATAGTTGAGAGCCAATGCACTTGATTGATAGCTGAAATGTAATGTTTTTAAATGGATATCTTAAGGAAAGTGCACTGTAAAATGAATTTCAGCTCAATTGGAAGCTGCAGGTTTAAAAATACATTTGCCATATTTTCCCCCTAAGCCCCTCCAGAGCCACCGCAGTAGCTTTAAAGTTGCTGACATCTTGTTTGCGTTCAGTTGACTAGCTCCGCCCCTCCAAGATGTTCAGCTCACTCCTGCTTTGTTGGCCTTGATAGTTCCCGGCCGCTCCATGCGCGTGCAGGCAGAATTACAGTTTCCTGTAATGGTTCTATTTCAAATGACTTTTTTTTTCAGTATAAATGCCTTAAAGGTGTCCTTTTTTACTGGAGTGGAATCCCCTGAAACAGAGAGATTGCACAAGCAATGTAGCTCTGGGGTCCATTTTTCTACCTATTTTTGTTACTAACGTTAAATTGTTACTGGTCTATTGTCAATTACCTGACCTCAACCCCAACAGGTATATTTTGTAATTGATTACCTGCATTATTAACCTGATTTAGTTGGATTATTATTGTCCCCATTCTGGCAGAGTAAGCTGGCCTTACCTCGATGCAGTCAATCAAGGCTGTGATTGCTGACATACAACTACCTGCTACCTCCTCTGCAGATGCTCAAGCGTATAAAAAGCTCTTGGAGCAATGAGAGGAGGCAAATACTTTGCAAGAAAGGAATAGAACTTATGAATAAATATCTGGTTACAAATGCATGTAATAAACTGGGGGAAGTAGCCATTGGGGCTATAAACAGATAAGACAGCTAAACAGTCTTTTGTTTAAGGGTGGACATGCCCTTTAAAAGGAACCTTGACTTATAAGCCCTCACTGAATAATGCTGCCGTATTTCCAACCACGGTCTTCCCATAAAGTGGCCTGTCTGAAACTTAAACGGGCCAGACTGGATTATACCTTTGCAGTATTTATTTGCTTAAATTTGGTAATCCAGAAGTAGCGTTTTAGGTACACTCTTTCTCTGACTTAAACTACGTTTTGTAGAATTGTATTTATTTAGTATATATGAGCTTTTTCTGGCACTGCATAATTCAGAAAACACACAATTAACTAATTAATTGTACTTTACATGAACTTCTCTGAAAACTTTTTACAAGTCTTTTTGTTCCATATTTGTCAATTCATTAACCAAAAAAAGAGAGGACAACAGTAATATGTGGACATTTTGAAAGGTGTATAGACTCCAATACTCCTATTAATTCACAACAAATGAATTATTTGTAGTATGGGAACTAATGTTTGCCCTAGTATTGTGATTGTTTTTAAAGCCCATTACATGGGTTACTATTGTGCACAGTAGGGCCTTCAATTTATTTTGAAGCACATCAAGATTTTAAAAAAACGTCTACCATTCCCTTGCTTTACAGTTTTTAAATTTTTCAATGACAAAAAATGAACCGTTAAAATATTAACATATAGTTTGTACCGTATATACTCGAGTATAAACTGACTCAGTATAAACCGAGGTACCTAATTTTACATGAAAAAAAAAGGAGTAAAAGTGATTGACCCGAGTATAAACAGAGGTAGAAAATATAACACACTACTGCCTTCTAATTCTGTATTGTTTTGAGGCTTTAGTAGCCCTTAAATGTTCAGCAGGATTTCCATACAGTAGTCCATACAGTAATAGCCAAATCCAGTGTGGCTATATGTATGGGACAAATGCATGGAAATTCTGCTGCCATTTAAAGGGCAACTAAAGCCTCAAAACAATACAGATTCAGAAGGCAATCTTTTCAACCATCCTCCTTGTGTTTCTGTTTGTTTAAGGTATTTGTTGCCCTAAAATAGACAGTAAACCCATACAGTAACCCCTATTCCTTGGCACTCCAGATGTTTGGAAACTACAACTCCCAGAATGCTTTATTTGCTGGGAGTGTGTGTAGTTTCAAACATCTACAGTGGCAAGCACTGCACCATTCCCTCCGCCAGAACTTCCCCAGTATAGTGTAGGAGGGACTGCTGTTTACTGTGACCCGCGTGATATGTAGGAGAGGCAGGAAGTGTAGTAAATGCTGCCAGTACCCGACACCACTTCCAGTGCCAACAGCAGTGTGTGCAGTGTGGTCCATGTACTGCCTGACAACCTCCAGTATGTGCTTCTTGTTCCGCTGCCGCAGCCACCATCATCTTTCCCTGGGCTGTTGTCAGACTACGGTAATTACCCGAGCACAGGAGGAAAAGGAAAGGCCGGAGCAATTCAGCTTCTGCTTGCAAGCTCGCATACACTGATCTGGCTTGAGGTCACTACTCTGCGCCGGAAGTGGAGTGAGACAGGCGCTGTAGTGACGTCGCCGGCATCAGTGGATGCGGAGCGATCGGCCGCCGGATGGGAGAATAAGGAAGTGTCTGACTCGAGTATAAACCAAGGTTGTGTTTTTAGGCTATTTTTAAAGCCTGAAAACCTCGGGTTATATCGAGTATTGTGGTATTCCCCCCCAAAGTAAACATAGGCATAGTTTGGATTTGTGCCCTGTGTTTAGAGGTGGGGTTAAGGATGACAGGCTTTTTATGTGCCAATAGGCTACTGAGATTAAATTAGACCCTTATACTAATAGAAAAAAAATCTGTTGTCCAAACAAAATAGGCTTTTAGCAAAACAAAGCAAATAATGTATCCTCTATCATTTATTATCAGAATATGGGCATTTGGTTGATTATGGGTTATTAGATTTTTAAGCGCTAGTGTTAATTATTGAGGGTTGCTTAAATAAGGGCTAATGCTAAAATAGGAATCCTAGAAACCATAGCAGTCTAAAGCCTCATACCACGTGTGGTCGCAGGGGCCAACCGTGACACTCAATGTGCCTGATTATTTGTTTCAGGCGACAATTGGCCCTCACGAACACACGTGTGTTAAAACCTTAACTCTTACCTCAAAATCAGCAGCATTGCACAGCAATTTGTCTATCATCTTTGGTCATGTGCAGGTCAGAAGTAGTGACTTAATAGCTCAGCCAGGGTTATTGATGGGAGAATTGTTTAGCAAAACTTGAGACTATCCTTGAAGCCCTCCTTAAAATGGATTGTTGAAGATGATCCCAAAAATTCTATATAAGAATGTTACTACAAACAAGAATCCACAGAAAAAGCATGTCATGTTTAATGTTCCCTCTAATTGGAAATTGTATGTGTGCGCAGATATAAATTTCTGTCCGCATACAAAATGAAATTGTGCGCTACATACCGCAGCACTTATTTTCCGCAGAGATTTGTGTGCGCACCACTTTAACCTGTGGCGCAAGCCTGAGAGTGTTGTGCGTGCGCACAAGCGCACACCTTAGAGGCAACACTGATCATGTTTCACTATGCTTTTTATTGTACTTGCTGTATTTTCACAAAATTATTTCTTATCACATAGAATGGTTGCATTAATGCCAGTGCACAGAAATCTATCAAAATAACAGGATGGACTGCTATAAAGATACTAATATAGAGTGCAGCTATAAAGGTACTAATGGTTTATATAGTGGATAATGTACACCAACTGTAAATTATAAGGATATTAGAAGTCACGGAGGAGTTCTGTGACCATATAAAAGCACGAGGCCGCAGGCCGAGTACCTTTTATACAGGGATGGAACTCCAAGGTGACTTATAATATCCCTTTAATTTACAGTTTGGGGTGCATTATTTATTATAACATACCCCTTTGTGGCTTTGGTACTTCTCCTCCTGGAGGCTATAATTTTACAGTTCCTCCCATAAAAATCCATACAGGGTTAGGTTATATAACAATAGACCCATACCACCTCCTAATTACCTAGTATTATAGTTTCTAGCACTTCCTAGGTGCCGTGCTAATGTGTAAAGACTTATAACAATATCAAAAACAGTCCTTGACGAAAGAATCAGGGACTGTTAATCCTCGTACACACGCTCGATTTTCGAGCGAGGCACAACCCCCCGACGGCAGAGTGGTACACCCGACAAACGCGTTTCGGCCGAGAATCGTCCGTGGTGTATGCACTTGGTTGGGGGTCGTTCGTTGATCCGCCTGGCACATTAATAAGAGCAAAAGCAATCAAATTTATGAAATCAAGCAGAACAATGTTTGGCTAATGTGTGCTAAATTAACTTGTATGAGCTCTGGAAAAAGTGGGATATACCTTTAGCTGTGATGGCTCACTCTAGGGCTGGACAAATATCACAACATAAAAGAATAAAAAGAGCACACCACATTTAGTTGTGTTCGTTCTTATTCTTTCACCTGTGCTATGCATGGGTCCATGTTTTAGACGTTTGAAACCCGCAAGTACAGTTCCGAAAACAGAATCCGAAAACAAGTCATAGAAGTCAATGGGAGTTTAAATGTATTATTAAATTTATTTATGTGTAAAGAGCAATAGTAAGTTATTGCAAATGGCTCAGGGACCTGAAGAACGTACTATACAAAACTATTCTTCACGTGCAAGCTTTTAATATTCGAAATTGAGGGCACCTGAATTCGCCTATAGCTCCATATTGGTAATCGAGGGTTCACATATTCAGTATTTCCTGAAATCGACCTGTATATTCGATAATTCTAAAATACAGAGGCGTTAGTTACTACAAATTGGTGGGACCCCCAGCAAAATTTTGGATAGCCCCCCCCTATCCATTCTCTATCTGTATGTCTATCTATATGTCTATATCTATCTATATACCATCTGTCTATGTCTATTATCTATACATGTCTATCTCTGTAAAAGTGACAGTGGTGTCATTTTAGTTTATATATATTAGTAATTTACTACTAGAGACTTACTGGACTGGGACTGGATGTGGATTGTGAAACAACTAAGCAGCTGCAGCAGCACAACAGCCAGGTGCCAGGCAGTACTGTCGACTTGGACCAACAGGCAGACAGTACAGTAGCAAGAGAAAGAACACCGCTGAAAGTCCCTGAGGCAGCAGCAGTAACAACTCCGGCTGTTGGCTCTTCTGCTTCACTTCCACTCGCTGCATGTGATAACCGGGTTCACCCAGAGAACATTCCAGGGCCGGGTCACCTGCAGGGTAGCAGAAGCCATTGATCAACTGATCAGGTTGTAAATATGGTGATGGCTGAGGGCTCTTCTTATACACACAGAGGCATAAGTAAAAAAAAAAAAAAGGAAATTCAAACAGAAAAAAAAAAACGGCTGATTGATAAAACCTGGTCCCGTGCGTCTTATGCCCCTGGCAGTCGCAGGGGTAGTAGTTAAGCCACTGCTAAAATTTTACATTTCTAAAATTCGATAATTGAGTATTCCAATTTGAAAATTAGATAATTCAGGAATATTCACTTTAGAAAACCCCATAATAGAAAATCCAGTGAAAGTTCGTCAAGCCGAAAAATCTGCAAGTTCCCTCAAAACGTTGGAAACGTTGATTCCAACTCTGAACCAAGTTCGATCGAAAACAGACATCATCCCTAGTCCTGGATAGAGGATCAGAAAAGCAGCATATATACGATAAGACTTCAGCAAATAGCAAACCTATATTGTGCATAATAACCAAAAATCTGGACAAATACCAATACGGAATAATATCTGGAAATAATTTTTAGAAGGCTACCTAATGATGTTTGGGATCTGGCTTCGTAAAATGTTGATTGACTCCTGCATTATTGACTAGCTACTACAACGTGTCTGCCTCTGGCGTGTGTTGTTACGCATTCACCTTCTGATTTATTTGTAATGCTGTGTGGAAATAACTGCATATGCATTTCTAACCAGATATTCAATGATAGGTTAGCTTCCATTCTGCAAGAAGGTATGTGCCTCCTCCTCTGCTCATTCAGATTTTTGATCTCATGAAGAAAAAGGGCATGTCCACCCCACAAAACTAAAATTTAACGCATTACTGGCCCCACTGTGCAGTGTTAAAGAATCCTGCAGTGCCTGTCCAAAGACCAGAAAAGCGAAAGTAGGAGCTGTCTGTGTGTCCTCCAGTCCCTCCTGCTTCCTCAACCTTAATAAGGACTGTGACATGTGCAGGGTATCCCTTCTGTCTTCTGCATCCCTACCTATTAAACCTTTTGTTCTGGTGTAGGGTACCCATCCCACCCCCAAACACTGATTTACTTTCTAAAATAAGCCCCAGAAAGATACTTAACCGACCTTCATTTCCCCGGCTGTGTGCATAGCTGGCAGCCGCGTCTGTGATTGGCTGCGGCTAGCCAATCACAGACACTGCTGTGTGTGGGTCACGCCCTCTTTGCTGCTTCCAGCTAGCAGAGACCCGAAGAGAGCAAAGGTCATTTTTTAGAAAAGTAAAGTATTCAGAAGATATGATTCTGTTTAGCAACAACTGTAAATACAAAAAAAAAGTTTAGGGTTTAAGGAAAAATGGAATATCTGTTTTGTTCTACTTAGTGGTTGTAAATTTAAAGAAAATGTTAGTCACAGTTGCACTATATTTATGAGAATCACAAACAATCTTAACTGCAGCAGATATTCTAGATTATAAAAGGTGATTCTACATGCTAAAAATGCATTTTTCCTAAGAAACATATTTCAGAGGCTGCTATTCAATTGTGTATCACATTCTATCTTAATGAGACCTAAACAGATTTCATGTACTTTAAATACATGAAATCTGTATCTATTATTCACAGGGAGGTTAGAAAGCTTATTCCCACCCGCTGTGAATAATAGAATGCCGGTAGTGGTAACAGTGCATTACCTACCAAGACTCCCTTGCGGCTGCTTCCCAGCTTTCAGGCACCCTGTCTTGTCTGAGTACCTAACTTTGCCGCTTGCATGCCAATACAAGATGTAAACAGATAGGCACGCAATTGGGACATAGCCGCTGTCCACTGAGAGAGCCGTGAGTGGAGCGCTGGTAAGTTAAAGGGGAACTCTGGTCTCCAAACAAGTTGAGTTAAATGAAAGGCCAGTTTCCTACCTTTAAATGAGCCTTACGTGCTCCACAGCCCAAGAATACAGAAATGACGACCAGAAAGTTAATGGGTGGGAGGCTGACAGTGACATTCCTAAGGCTTCTCCTGCAAGTGCCGCTGGTGAGCACAGCCTCAGATCCCTTAGTGTGTGAGGGAGACAGGAAGTCCCCCTTCTCTCTGCTGTGTGAAGGAGCTGCAGAGAAGGTAAGGTGGGGGGGGTGTCAGAGTGGCCCACAACACCTGTGAGCGGGTGGGGCTTAGGCACCTGTGGGTGGGGCGGGACACGGCACCCAAGTGGGCGGGGTTAAGGCACCCGTGGGTGGGCGGGACCACTGCACCCACAAGTGGGCAGGTCACGGCACCCGCGAGTGGGCGGGGCCACATGGGGCTTGTAAGGAAATGGGCCAAGGGGTCCTGCAACGGAGGGACCATGGGGTCCATGAGTGGGAGGGACCAGGGGGTGGCTGCAAAGGGGAGGAGACACAGGGCAGATTGACTGACAGGTTTCAGAGCAGGAAACGCAGAGGACCTGGTGATGCTGCTGCCATATCACACACAAAATGTAAATATCTTCAAAACTATGTAAAATAAACAATGGAATAAATTGCAAAAACTCTCAGGAGACAATTCCTATCAATTTACCTATAGTCATTTTTGGACCACAGTTCCTCTTTAAGTATTTCATTTTTACCAGGGCATTCTATTATTCACAGGGAGGTGAAAATGAGCGTTCTCACCTTCCTGTGAATAATAGATACAGATTTCATGTACCTTAAAATTCAGTTTAGTGTATCCTTAAGCTCGAACACACGTTTGATCATGGGGCCTGACCCGATGGTCTATAGACGCCCATTTTGGCCAAGTATCGGTAAGTGAATGGGCGCCGACTGAATGATGCCGACCGAATGCCCAAATTCGACCAACCGATCGCTCATAGATTAACAATAGTCAGCCGAAACGCCCGTTATTACACCATCGTGGGTCAGTTCGCATGAAAACACGTGTGTACGGACCTTTAGTTATAACTACTAGGATTAGTAAGACAGCCACTTCCTTTGCATGTCCCTGCTTCCTTAGCCTCTGGAGAGACTGGATTTCTTACTGGAGTAGCCATTAACGAGGCTTCTACTTCTCCAAAAGCTCTAATCCTCCCTCTGGTTGAAGGGTACTTTAACATTTAAAGGACAACTATACTGTAAAAATTACTTTTAAAAAATGGTTTTTTTTAGCCATATGATTAATTTTAATAATACAGTAGTACGATTTTGTAGTGCTCTAGGTCACTATATACTCCACTTTGCTCCCACTATAAAAGTTAAAATTGTATATGATTATAAATAAATAGGAAAATCCCTAGCTATTTTGGTATGTTTTCTTATATTTGGAAATATTTTAAAATGGCATCAACTTGCAAACCGATTCAGGAGTAAACTTGCTGGATGTATCCTAGAAACATATATAGTAATACAATGTGTTATCTACTGTAGCTTTCCAAACATTGGTAAGTATATGTTTTATACCAAAAACAATTAGAAGGCTAATTTCCTCTGTCAATGCTTGTTTAAAAATTCTGTATGGCTGCAGATAGCAATCCAGAGGACAGGCTTTATTTACTGAAATTATGATGGTAGACTACTGCTTTTTTCACTTTTCATTAGTTCCCAATACCCCATGTGCACCCGTTTTTAAGATACTTTTTATGTTCTTTCCTTTTACAAACATTCATTCCCATTACCACCATTCCCAATCATTTTTTTGTTAGAAGATGTGCTACAGAGACCGCCAGCTTTTGGAATTGCTATATATATTTAAAAACAAAAAAAAACCCAAACAGCCACTTATCGCTAAAGATGGTATAAAAGGGATTCTTCAAGTATTGGAAATCCACGGCTGGATATCTCTGAATTGTGTGTCACTCCACTTTCCGGGCTCTATAAATGGCAATCATGGCCCCATTCACTTTTCATTTGTGTGTTGATCTGACATTCTTTCCATTTTATATTTCGTAGGAGTAATTTTTTTTCCTTTTTTTTGTTTTTGTTTCTCCTTGTGTCACCAGTGCACCTATTCATTCCCATCGCGTTGCTCCTGTGAACATTTCCTGCTATGCCAAGTTTGCAGAAGCCCTGTCACTTTTGTCAGTGACAATAGTGTCCTACACAGGCTGATTAGTGGAGTAATGACCAGCAAAGAAATTATTATGGGACTTTGTTGTTATCAGTAGGTAATGATTTTTCTAATTACAGATGTTATTCTGTAGTAATGTTGTTAGAAGCTTAATCCCTCTAGCATTAATGCTGCTGCAGTTGTTAATTTGGTATGGTGGAGGGATGCAGTGCATTCTTGGCCAAATACATATATCTAATATTTGAACATGTTTGGAACAGGTTAAAACTAGAATATTGCTTTATTATTTAAAGTAAATACAAACTTTATATACTCTTATAATATGTATATACATTAAAAGTACAATGCGTGTTTGTTGTAAATTGTGCTAAAATCATGTCCAATGTGTCTTCCCATCAGCATATCAAAATACAATCTGTGTGTTCTTAGTGCATCTATTCCAAATAGGAACACAACTCACCTTGAATGCAGGTTCAACCGTTATTCTGACAGTATTTAGATGTTGTAAAATGTCATATCACCAGTGTCTCCTTCCTGTGTTATAATCTTAGTTACAATATTAATACCAGAATCTTTGCACCCAAACTCTCATTTATACAAATAATCTCCATCCCCAATCATTTTGATACAGCCTAGTCATACAGTGCATATAAAGCATTTAATTGTAAAACTAGTATTATCAACCTTGAATACATCTTTGTTTACATACTTCTCATTATTATTGTAATTGTTTGTTGTTGGTAGCCTAAACCAGGATTCCTAAGGCTGCGGCCACACTAGCAACAATGGAAAAGCGTGATCGCAATAAAAGTGTTTTCCTTGATTTGCAATGCGATGTTCCAAATATCGTTATTGTATTGAATGCGTTCCACACCAAAAATGGTGATCACATGCACTCCGAAAAAGGAGTGAGGCGCAAACAGTGTGTAGTGTGGCACATTAAAAAAAGCTGGCATTGATTCTCACATGTGATTGGATTGCAATTGTGGTCGGAAGCATGTGAATAGTGCCAGTGTGGCCAAGCCTTGTGTCATTTAACAAAACTGGTATAAATCCATATTCCTAGCCTAAAATGAATATATAGTTTTCCTGGAAATATAAAATTTAACAAATTATGAATGCTATAGTTACTCTACAAAAATATTTGCATAGCATATCAACAGATTATGAGGGGTGAGGTGAGCTAAAATTTGCATTTATAACTCCACAGCCTTTTTAAATATTACCAGGACTCTTTAGGTGCCCATAGACAGGTAAATTTCGCGACTACATGCTTCAACGTTCAGACCGGGTAAGGGGCAAAGACTTTTATTGTCTATAGAAAACGAATTCTAGTTGGATAACACTTAACGGCCGTCGAAGGAACATCAGAAGGTAAGCGCTAGGGTATGGGCACCATTGTGAAAGAAACATGTCTATAAAGATCTAATCTGTGCCCCTACCTCTGTTGGAATGGAATTGTGAAAGTGACATGAGAAAAAATTTCATGTGGAATTTATCATTAAAATTAGAGAAAAGAAATACATTGAAATATTTTATAAATAAGCAGCATTCCAATTACAAAAGAGGATGTTAATAAGACTGGAAACTATAGAGCGATCATTAGCTTAGTGGTAAGTGTTAATACTTTGCCGACACTTAAAAGCATAGATTAGGATTTGCGTTACTTTCTCCTTTGTCGTGCAACCTTCAGTTTTCTGGTTTCCATTAACATTTCAAGAAGAACTAGAAAGGGAAAGTTTGGCTTGAAAGGCCGTATTTTGGGAGGGAATATGTGTGTTTTGTGCGTCAGATTTTAAAACTCAATAATAGCAATGATGAGGACATTGTGTTTTTAGGTTGGGGGCTAAAAAAAACTAACATTTTTGATGATTGGTCAAAATTTATTTTTTGACTATACTTACCCTTTAAATATGGTTGCCACATGAATGGAGAGGAGGGGGATGGGAAGGGAGGAAGAAAGGAAAAGGGGGGGGGGGGAGAAGAGAAAAAAGGGAAGGGGGGGGGAGGGAAGAAGGGGGAAGGGGGGGAGGAGAAAAGGAAAAGAAAGGGGGGAAAGAAAAAAAGAAAAGGAGGGGGGGAGAAGAGGAAAAGGAGGGGAGGAAAGGAGAGGAAACAAAAAGAGGAAGGGGGGAAAAGAAAAAAGGGGAGGGGAAGGGGGGGAGAGAGGACGTGGGGGAGGAAAGGGGGGGGGGGGGAGGGGGGAGGGGAAGAAAGAAGGGGCAAAGGGAGAGGAAAAAGGAAGAAGGAGAAAGAAAGAAGAAAAAGGGGGGGAAGGGGGGAGAAAGAAGGGGAGGAGAAGGGGGGGAAGGGGGAGAGACCGGGAGCGGGGAGGGCGCACGCGAGGGAGGGGACAAAGACACACAAGGAAAAACAAACAAAGGGAGGGGGGGGAAGGAGGAGGGGCACCGGGTGGCTAGGCGGGGTCCATGTTTTAGACGTTGAACCCCGCAAGTACAGTCCGAAAACAGAATCCGAAAAACAAGTCATAGAAGTCAATGGAGTTTAAATGTATTATAAATTTATTTATGTGTAAAGAGCAATAGTAAGTTATTGCAAATGGCTCAGGGACCTGAGAGAACGTACATATAACAAAACTATTCTTCACGTGCAAGCTTTTAAATATTCGAAATTGAGGGCACCTGAATTCGCTATAGCTCCCATATTGGTAATCGAGGGTCCACATATTCAGTATTTCCTGAAATCGACCTGTATATTCGATAATTCTAAAATAACGAGGCGTTACTACAAATTGGTGGGACCCCCAGCAAAATTTTGGATAGCCCCCCCTATCCATTCTCTATCTGTATGTCTATCTATTGTCTATTTCATCTATAACCATCTGTCTATGTCATATCTATCACATGTCTATCTCTGTAAAAGTGACGTGTGTTCATTTTAGTTTATTATATTAGTAATTTACTACTAGAGACTTACTGGACTTGGGACTGGATGTGGATTGTGAAACAACTAAGCAGCTGCAGCAGCACAACAGCCAGGTGCCAGGCAGTACTGTCAACTTGGACCAACAGGCAGACAGTACAGTAGCCATAGGAAAAGAACACCGCTGAAAGTCCCTGAGGCAGCAGCAGTACACAACTCCGGCTGTTGGCTCTTCTGCTTCACTTCCACTCGCTATGTGATAACCGGGTTCACCCAGAGAACATTCCAGGGCCGGGTCACTAGTGCAGGTAGCAGAACCATTGATCAACTGATCAGGTTGTAAATATGGTGATGGCTTGAGGCTTCTTCTTATACCACAGAGGCATAATAAAAAAAAAAAAAAAGGAAATTCAAACAGAAAAAAAAACGGCTGATGGATAAAACCTGGTCCCGTGGCGTCTTATGCCCCTGGCAGTCGCAGGGGTAGTAGTTAAGCACTGCTAAATTTTACATTTCTAAAATTCGATAATTGAGTATTCCAATTTGAAAATTAGATAATTCGGAATATTCACTTTAGAAAACCCCATAATAGAAAATCCAGTGAAAGTTCGTCAAGCCGAAAAATCTGCAAGTTCCCTCAAAACGTTGGAAACGTTGATTCCAACTCTGAACCAATTTCGATCTGAAAACAGACATCATCCCTAGTCCTGGATAGAGGATCAGAAAGCAGCATATATACGATAAGACTCAGCAAATAGCAAACCTTATTGTGCATAATAACCAAAAATCTGGACAAATACCAATACTGGAAATAATATCTGGAAATTAATTTTTAGAAGGCTACCTAATGATGTTTAGGATCTGGCTCGAAAATGTTGATTGACTCCTGCATTATTGACTAGCTACTACAACGTGTCTGCCTCTGGCTTGTTGTGTGTTACGCATTCACCTTCTGATTTATTTTGTAATGCTGTGTGGAAATAACTGCATATGCATTTCTAACCAGATATTCATGATAGGTTAGCTTCCATTCTGCAAGAAGGTAGTGCTTCCCCCTCGCTCATTCAGATTTTTGATCTCATGAAGAAAAAGGGCATGTCCACCCCACAAACTAAAATTTACGACATCTTACTGGCCCCACTGGCAGTGTTAAAGAATCCTGCAGTGCCTGTCCAAAGACCAGAAAAGCGAAAGGTAGGGCTGTCTGTGTGTCCTCCAGTCCCTCCTGCTTCCTCAACCTTAATAAGGACTGTGACATGTGCAGGTATCCCTTCTGTCTTCTGCATCCCTCCTATTAACAACCTTTTGTTCTGTGTGAGGGTACCCCATCCCACCCCCAAACACTGATTTACTTTTCTAAAATAAGCCCCAGAAAGATACTTACCGACCTTCATTTCCCCGGCTGTGTGCATAGCTGGCAGCCGCGTCTGTGATTGGCTGCGGCTAGCCAATCACGACACTGCTGTGGTCCCGCCCCTCTTTGCTGCTTCCAGCTAGCAGAGACCCAAGAGCAAAGGTCTATTTTTTAGAAAGTAAAGTATTCAGAGATATGATTCTGTTAAGCAACTACTTGTAATCACAAAAAAGTTTAGGGTTTAAGGAAAAATGGAATATCTTTTTTGTTCTACTTAGTGGTTGTAAATTTAAAGAAAATGTTAAGTCCCAGTTGCACTTATATTTATGAGAATCACAAACAATCTAACTGCAGCAGATATTTCTAGATTATAAAAGGTGATCTACATGCTAAAAATGCATTTTTCCTAAGAAACATATTTCAGAGGCTGCTATTCAATTGTGTATCACATTCTATTCTTAATGAACACTAAACAGATTTCATGTACTTTAAAACATGAATCTGTATCTATTATTCACAGGGAGTTAGAAAGCTTATTCCCCCCCCTCGCTTGAATAATAGAATGCCCGGTAACAGTGCAACACTTACCTACCAAGACTCCCTTGCGGCTGCTTCCCAGCTTTCAGCACCCTGTCTTGTCTGAGTACATACTTTGCCGCTTGCATGCCAATACAAGATGTAAACAGATAGGACCAATTGGACATAGCCGCTGTCCACTGAGAGAGCCGTGAGTGGAGCGCTGGTAAGTTAAAGGAACTCTGGTCTCCAAACAAGTTGAGTTTAAATGAAAGCCCAGTTTCCTACCTTTAAAATGAGCCTCTATCGTGCTCCACAGCCAAAGATATCAGAAATGACTGACCGAAAAGTTAATGGGTGGGAGGCTGACATGTGACATTCCTAAGGCTTCTCCTGCATATTGCCGCTGGTGAGCACAGCCTCAGACTCCCTTAGTGTGTGAGGAGAACGAAGTCCCTCCTCTCTCTGCTGTGTGAAGGAGCTGCAGAGAAGTAAGGTGGGGGGGGTGTCAGAGTGGCCCACAACACCTGTGAGCGGGTGGGCTTAGGCACCTGGGTGGCGGACCACGGCACCCATGAGTGGGCGGGGTTAAGCACCCGTGGGTGGGCGGGACCACTGCACCCACAGTGGGCAGGGTCACGGCACCCGCGATGGGCGGGCCACATGGGGCTGTAAGGAAATGGGCCAAGGGGTCCTGCAACTGGAGGGACCTGGGTCCATGAGTGGGAGGGACCAGGGGGCTGCAAAGGGGAGGAGACACAGGGCAGATTGACTGACAGGTTTCAGAGCAGAAACGCAGAGGACTTGGTGATGCTGCTGCCAATCACACAACAAAATGTAAATATCTTCAAAACTATGTAAAATAAACAATGGAATAAATTGCAAAAACTCTCAGGAAGCAATTCCTATCAATTTACCTATAGTCATTTTTGGACCACAGTTCCTCTTTAAGTATTTCATTTTTACCAGGGCTTCTATTATTCACAGGGAGGTGAAAATGAGCGTTCTCACCTTCCTGTGAATAATGATACAGATTTCATGTACCTTAAAATTCAGTTTAGTGTATCCTTAAGCTCGAACACACGTTTGATCATGGGGCCTGACCCGAGGGTCTAAGACCCCATTTTGGCCAAGTACGGTAAGTGATTGGCGCCGACTGAATGAGGCCGACCGAATGCCCAAATTCGACCAACCGATCGCTCATAGATTAACATAGTCAGCCGAAACGCCCGTTATTACACCATCGTGGGTCATTCGCATGAAAACACGTGTGTACGGACCTTTAGTTATACTACTAGGATTAGTAAGACAGCCACTTCCTTTGCATGTCCCTGCTTCCTTAGCCTCTGGAGAGACTGGATTTCTTACTGAGTAGCCATTAACAGGCTTCTACTTCTCCAAAAGCTCTAATCCTCCCTCTGGTTGAAGGGTACTTTAACATTTAAAGGACAACTATACTGTAAAATTTACTTTTAAAAAATGTTTTTTTTAGCCATATGATAATTTTAATAATACAGTAGTACGATTTTGTAGTGCTCTATGGTCACTATATACTCCACTTTTGCTCTCCACTATAAAAGTTAAAATTGTATATGATATAAATAAAAGGAAAATCCCATCATATTTTGGTATGTTTCCTTATATTTGGAAATATTTTAAAATGGCATCAACTTGCAACCGATTCAGGAGTAAACTTGCTGGATGTATCCTAGAAAACTGATAATAGTAATACAATGTGTTATCTACTGTAGCTTTCCAAACTATGGTAAGTATATGTTTTGAACCAAAACAATTAGAAGGCTAATTTCCTCTGTCATGCTTGTTTTAAAATTCTGTATGGCTGCAGATAGCAATCCAGAGGACAGGCTTTATTTACTGAAATTATGATGGTAGACTACTGCTTTTTCACTTTTCATTAGTTCCCAATACCCCATGTGCACCCGTTTTTATAGATACTTTTTATGTTCTTTCCTTTTCAAACATTCATTCCCATTACCACCATTCCCAATCATTTTTTTGTTAGAATGTGCTACAGAGACCGCCGCTTTTGGAATTGCATATATATTTAAAACAAAAAAAAACCCCAAACAGCCACTTATCGCTAAAGATGGTATAAAATGGGATTCTTCAAGTATTGGAAATCCACGGCTGGATATCTCTGAATTGTGTGCACTCCACTTTCCGGGCTCTATAATGGCAAATCATGGCCTCCATTCACTTTTCATTTGTGTGTTGATCTGACTTCTTTCCATTTTATATTTCGGTAGAGTAATTTTTTTTTCCTTTTTTTGTTTTTGTTTCTCCTTGTGTCCCCGTGCACCATTCCATTCTTCCATCGCGTTGCTCCTGTGAACATTTCCTGCTATGCCAAGTTTGCAGAAGCCCTGATCACTTTTGTCAGTGACAATAGTGTCCTACACAGGCTGATTAGTGGAGTAATGACCAGCAAAGAAATTATTATGGGACTTTGCTTGTTATCAGTAGGTAATGATTTTTCTAATTACTAGATGTTTTCTGTAGTAATGTTTAGAAGCTTAATCCCTCTAGCATTAATGCTGCAGTTGTTAATTTGGTATGGGGAGGGATGCAGTGCATTTCTTGGCCAAATACATATATCTACATATCTTGAACATGTTTGGAACAGGTTAAAACTAGAATATTGCTTTATTATTTAAAAGTAAATACAAACTTTATATACTCTTAATAAATATGTATATACATTAAAAGTACAATGCGTGTTTTTTGTAAATTTGTGCTAAAATCATGGTCCCAATGTGTCTTCCCCATCAGCATATCAAAATACACATCTGTGTGTTCTTAGTGCATCTATTCCCAAATAGGAACACACACTCACCTTGAATGCAGGTTCAACCGTTATTCTGACAGTATTAGATGTTGTAAAATGTCATATCACCAGTGTGCTCCTTCCTGTTTTATATCTTAGTTTACAATATTTAAATACCAGATTCTTGCACCCAAACTCTCATTTATTACATTAATAATCTCTCACCCAATCATTTTGTATACAGCCTAGCTTCATACAGTGCATATAAAGCATTCAATTGTAAACTAGTATTATCAACCTTTGAATACATCTTTGTTTACATACTTCTCATTATTATTGTAATTGTTTGTTGTTGGTAGCCTAAACCAGGTATCCTAAGGCTGCGGCCACACTAGCAACAATGGAAAAGCGTGATCGCAATAAAATGGTTTCCTTGCATTTGCAATGCGATGTTCCAAATATTCTGTTATTGTATTGAATGCGTTCCACACCAAAAATGGTGATCACATGCACTCCGAAAATGGAGTGAGGCGCAAACTTGTAGTGTGGCACATTAAAAAAACTGGCATGATTCTCACATGTGATTGGATTGCAAATTGTGGTCGGAAGCATGTGAGAATAGTGCCAGTGTGGCCAAGCCTTGTGTCATTTTAACAAAACTGGTATAATCCATATTCCTAGCCTAAACATGAATATATAGTTTTCCTGGAATTTAAAATTTAACAAATTATGAATGCTATAGTTACTCTCAAAAAATATTTGCATAGCATATCAACAGATTATGAGGTGGTGAGGTGAGCTAAAATTTTGCATATAACTCCACAGCCTTTTTAAATATTACCAGGACTCTTTAGGTGCCCATAGACAGGTAAATTTCGCGCTACACTGCTTCAACGTTCAGACCGGTAAGGGGCAAATCGACTTTTTATGTCTATTAAAACGAATTCTAGTTGGATAACACTTAACGGCCGTCGAAGGAACATCAAAGGTAAGCGCTAGGGTATGGGCACCATTGTGAAAGAAACATGTCTATAAATGATCTATCTGTGCCCCTACCTCTGTTGGAATGGAATTGTGAAAGTGACATGAGAAAAAATTTCATGTGGAATTATCATTAAAAATTAGAGAAAAGTACATTTGAATATTTTATAAATAAGCAGCATTCCAATTACAAAAGAGGATGTAATAAGACTGGAAACTATAGAGCGATCACATTGCTTAGGTAAGTGTTAATACTTTGCAGCACTTAAAAGCATAGATTAGGATTTGCGTTACTTTCTCCTTTGTCTGCAACCTTCATTTTCTCTGGTTTCCATTACATTTCAAGAAGAACTAGAAAGGGAAAGTTGGCTTGAAAGGCCGTATTTTGGGAGGGAATATGTGTGTTTGTGCTGCAGATTTTAAAACTCAATAATAGCAATGATGAGGACATTGTTGTTTTTACTTATCTTTTAAATATAGCTGTCACAGGAATGATGGGTTTGTCAGTTGATGTGTACTCGTGGCAGGTTGGGGGCTAAAAAACTAACATTTTTGATGATTGGTCAAATTTATTTTTTGACTATCTTACCCTTTAATATGGTTGCCACAACATGAATGAATGGGTAGCTCATTTGATCTGTGAACCTGTGTCAGTGAAAGTTAAAAGAAAACCTTTTGATTATGTGACACAATTTGTTTTTTGACTATAGATACCTTTTAAGTATGGCTGCTACAGAAATGGAAGGGTAGGGCGAGTAGGTGTGTGTACCTGTGTAAGGTTGGGTTTTTTTGTTTTATTGATCAAAATTATTTTTTTTGACTATAATACCCTTTAATTATGGCTGCCACAGAAATGGCTAAATAGATCAGTAGGTATGTGTATAGGTTGGGGGTTAAAAAAAACTTTTCAAATGTTGTCAGTTGTTTTTTGACTATAGTTACCCTTTAAGTATGCGTGTTATGGAAATGGAGGATATGTCTGTAGGTGTGTTAACTGGGTCTGGTTGAGGGGGTATGCCTTTGAGTATATATCAAATTACTTTTTTTTAACTTTCTTTATCCTTTAAATATGACTGCCACAGGAATAGGGGGTAGGTCAGTAGGTATGTGTACCTTGTGGAGTTGGAGGCATGTGTTTTTGCTGTATGAGCATATAACTAACTTTTATTAATACATATCAAATGTTTTTTGAAATAGTTACCCTTTAAGTATGGCTTCCTGTGAAATGAAAGGTAGTCCGTAGGCGAGTGAGTACCCAGTGGTCTGGTGGGGGGGTTGGGGGTATCAGCGCATGTGTTTGACCATGAACACAAAAATCTTTCTAATCATATCTTTATATGGACACAGACCTCCTTATTGACTTCTAATCTCCTTTTAATTGACAGTAGGGGATACATCACCTCTTATAAAACATGAGTGGTACTCAGAGTTCACTTTCCTGTATAAGGGCTAGGCCACATAGCGATTGCTCAACGAGACCATTTGGTAACACATGCGATCACCATTTTTTTTCAGCAACCACAATAGCGTAATCGCTTGCGCAAATGTGAGACAACAGTGAAATCGCACACTTGATCAAACTTGGTTCCCGGGGCAGATTCTGGAGAATCGCGGATTTAGCGCAATTCCTGTTTCCAAATTTTAACAAATCTGCGTTCACCATTTTTCAAATATTTAAGGATTTCTAATTTTTTGAAATTCAAGGATTTTGTGCTTCTGTTTTGAAATTTGTAAACTTCAGCCACATGTCCCAAATTCACAAATGGCAGCTATTATTATCAGTGCCAACCTCCTGGTATAAAAGGCAGCTCAACAGGTACCATTTTGTCAGTGTCTTGGAGAGAGTTTAGTGGAGACCTGATAGTGTTAGGTGGTCAAGGTGTTTTTTTGTGCTTTTCCTTGTAAGTGTAAAAATAACTTTTTAATGATTGATCAAGATTTTATTTTTGACATTATTTGCCTTTTAAATAGGACTGCATTGGAAATAGAAGGGGTCGTAGGTGTGTTTACTTGTGTCTGTGTGGGAATCATTATTATTTCCAATAATGCTGCCAAACAACTGTATCGGCATCTCTTCAGTTTGTTAAGACGAGAAATACCACATATGGGCAATCGATCAATCTGTGTGTGTGGCCCCCACCAATCTTTGCCGACCAAGCTGATACATGTAATGAACAATGCATGTTAATGGCAGAATTGTTCAGAAGAGAAACATTATGAGAGGATAGAATTAAAAAGGTTTAGGTGAAACACACAAAGAAAAGGAATTGCTACTAGTACCTAAAACAATTGTAGAGAAGAAAAGAAAACCTGTAGCACACTACATAAATCCATTAAAATCCTTTATTTGGCATAGCATGGGAAAAAAGACAAAGCAGGGGCTGCATAAAAAATTCGGGACACGCGACGCAGACAAATGCGTGGGCACATGGCGCACGCGTCCGTGCATAAGCGTAGCCGAATGCAATGACACAGGCATTACCATTTGAGGCTCAACGGCAAGAAAGCAGGGGAAATCTCAAGGGGCGGAGCTTAACATTCAGCAAACCATAACAGATGTCGGCAACTTCCAAGCACAAAGGCAGGCTCTGGGGCATAGAAAAAAAATATATGGCAACAGTGTTTTTAAGCTGCAACTTCCAAATGAACATAACTTGATTTTACAGTGCACTTATCCTTTAAGGCTAGGCCGCACTAACCCGTTTTTAGCGTTTTTATGGATTTTGGTTAGCATGAAAATCACGGGAACGTAAAATTCCTGCTTTTTCCGATGCGCACGTGTTTGCGTAAAAAATGGTGCACGCAAACGCATGGTTTTTATAATTGCAAAAACCATGGGCAAACACGGCACAACGCACAGGAATCGCCAACGCAAAGCTGTGAAACTCTCGATTGCGGGCATTTAGTGCTGTAGTGGCTCACAACTTTCCTAGATGTTACAGATGCTACAATCTGTATTTGTGTTGGCAAACTTTCATGTATAGTAATCTAGTGTATTTCTATTATGTACAACGGTGGATTTTATAATAATGTTAAAAGAGGATTTCTCCTTATATATAGTTGTATTATTTCTATGCAAAGAAAACCTAGTACCCACAAAGGCAGTGGATAAAGTTAAATGCAGAAACAACAAGGATAAATTATAAGGGTAGTCCACCCTTAAAAAAAAAAATTCCTCCAAAGATTCCCCTTTCCCTCCCTGTTATTAATAAATAATATTAACATAGCGGTTGGGGCGTGGGGGACAGGGGGAATCTTTGGTATAAAGGATTTACACTAGGGGGGGGAATCCTAATCGAGAGGGAGAGGGAGGGGGAGAAGGGCTGCAGTAGTTGCCAAACTTCTCCCGGAGGCCAGGTAGGAAGCGAGTCCTATATGGACTGTGCTATCCTCCTGGTGGGCAGTTTTTGACTTGTGGGGGGACTACAGAGAATCTTTTGGGCTGGGATGTGAGGTAAGGATTAACTACACTACACTACATGATGGGCCATGTAGGGGGGGATTAAAGTTTTGGGTGGACATGCCCTTTAATAGTTAATAAATAAGTTTCATAGAAGGATCATGTATGCTACAAACAACTTATTGGTGTATCTTTATGTGGACACAGAACTCCTTATTGACTTCTAATCTCCTTTTAATTGACAGTGGGGGATACATTACCGTTTATAAACATGAGTGGTACTCAGAGTTCACTTTCCTGTAAAGAGGTAGGCCACACTAATGCATTTTTTGCACAATTTTAATAACATGGAATCGCGGGAAGCAAAATTCCTGCGATTTCCGATGGCGTGTAATTGCGCAGGTGTCCATTTTGGTAACGCATGCGATCACTTAGATTGTAAGCTCTTCGGGGCAGGGATCTCATTCTTAATGTCTCAAGGCATGCTACACTTATATCATATATGCATTATATATATATATATATATATAGTATATTTTATATTTATTTTTTTCTTATTTTTTTTATCTTAAACGATGTATGAAATTGTAATTCATTTTTATTTATCTGTATAATTTCTTGCACTTATCTCCTGTTTGTATACTTTGTATTTATATGCACAGCGCTGAGTACCCAGTGCACTTTAATAATAAAATTATACATATATACATACATCACCATTTTTTTCTGCAATCGCATGCGTTTCCATAATGGAGAATAGCAAAATTGCTTGCGCAAATGTGAGAACTCACAGAAATCCACTCATTAGTGCGTGCTTTAGTGCGTTGCAGTGTGGCCTCGGTCTTACTCAGTCTTTGTCTAAAGATAGAACGGATTGCGAATCTGAACCTAGTTCCGGGGAAGATTTCCAGAATCACAGATTTAGCGCCAAAAGTTCGAGATTTTTGTGTTTTCTGTTTTTTCCTGCTTTGTTTTTTAAAGCGTCAGCGACCTGTACCTTTGGGGCTGCTCCCCCTTACTATATATCATGTCATTGCACCTTATGGGGCCCATACCACAATCCCAGATGTACAATCCGCTTGTTATGGTCCCATAAGGTCATGACAAATATAGTAAGGGGGCACAAAGATCGATCGATTGTACGACTGGAATTGTTTATGTATGGGCTCCAAGGCTATGTAGTCATTTATTCTACAAGCCACCCTTTATGCAATTTGAGCATGTCACAGTCACAGTAAAGTCAAAGAGTAGGACAGTCAACTGATAGATATATGATAGTCGATAGTTAGTCATCACTGTTCATTGAGCCATCAACTACGACTCTTCAAGAACTAATTAGCAATCAGTGAGTCTAATAATACAAAGATAAACAGGTATAATAGTACAGGCCCGTGTAGCACAGAGGTCAGCTGATAATCTATCGGAAACTAGTCAGCCTAATACAATTTTTACAAACTGACAACTGTTATAAACTGTATTTACCGGTATGTAGCAAAACACTTTCCATGTAGTAGTAATCTAGTGTCATTTTTATTTTTGTACAACTGTGGATTTTTATATAATGCTAAAAAAATATTTCTCCTTATATATTGGTTTGAATTATTTTAATGCAAAAAACCTAGTATCCACAAAGGCAGTATAAAAGTTAAATGCAGGAAAACTAGGATAAATTATAATAGTTCATAAAAGTTTCATAGAAGGGAGATTGTTTAAAGGCAATTATACTCACCTTCCCTCCGCTCTTCTTCTTTAATCAGTACTTTCTACCTAGGGTGAGGACCTGGGTATGTCTTTTTGTGTTTACAACCATAAAACTAACTTTTATTGAGGATATATCAAAATTATATATTTTTTTTATTATTTATTACCTTTAAATATGGCTGCCACAGAATGGAAGGATATATCAAATTATATTTTTTACTATAGTTACCCTTAAGTATGGCTGCCACAGGATTGGAAATGTAGGTCAGTAGGTGGGTGTACCTGTCTGTGTGGGGGGTTGGGGGTATCAGACTATGTACAGATATCGCGTAACCCTCACCGGATTCCTTAGCTAGGTATAGCACACTTCTCCTATATGCCCGATGTCTACCGAATTTCATGTCTCTGGCTCAAAAACTGTGGGAGGAGTCCAAAAACGGAAGAATAAAACATAAGAAGAAGAAAATAAAAGAAAGAATTTGGCTCTTAAAGCCAAATTAATTGTGTGTAGCTCTTTTGACCAGGGCTCAATGTTAAGAAAAAACAAAAAAACAGAACTAAATTTAACATCAGTCTGTTCAGCAGTTGCCCGAATTAAGAGATTCATCAACAAGTGCTTGCTTAATTACAGACAGACTGGTATTCTTATAGAAATGTGACATGCCACTGGGAAACAGGCAATCACAACTATTAATTTTAAAGAAAATTTTAATTATTGCCAATTGCGATTGCATTATCTTCTTCAGTTTTCAACCACGTTTATGTTTTATTTTTGTATACTCTATTTAAAGATATACTTTGTATGTAAGTGATTTGTCGAATATTGTCACTGAGGCTTATTAAGTATACAACTGCATATTGTTGCTGGTTACATGTTGTTGCTTTTATGTTGTATAAAAGATTCTATGTCAATCTTCAATTGTAATAGTTTTTATATATATAACAATTTAAACTAATAAAACTTACACAACAACAGCTGTGACTTTACTTGCTTTCGTGAACATTGGTCACTTGTACATACTTTCTTTAGGAAACGATTCCCATGGTAATGTTATAACTACGGTAGTTCACTGTCTATGTTTATTGTGATGATTCATAACAAATATTCCAGATTTTGTGAAATTCATTAGGACATCCCTTTGTGCATACATCACTCTGCTGTTGGGGAGTATAATATTAATAAGTGCAAGCCATTGGACATATCAGTGGTTTGGGGGCCATCCATTTTGTAGTGATTTTTTTCTGGCATAAAAAAGGACTTCCTAAGAAACGTGGACGGGTATCTGTTCACAAAATCTCTTCTATATTACTAGCGAAGGATTTTATTATCTAGGGGTATGGTATCCAATATAGCTGACACTGCTGTGGATTATCTCTTGCCAAAAATATATAACTCTTGGACAGTCCCATATTAGTGCCAAATCTGCACCTGCTGTCTCACATTTAGGGCACTCATCTGTTCTATTGTTGTCAATTCTATGTAACCTTAGGGGTGCATATAGGTAAAATGTATAGCTGTATTTATTATTGGCTGCTGGAGAACTTGTCTGTAGGCTGCTGCCATATCATTTCCAATCATCATGTTGAGACTGGGTATATTCCTGTCCCATTTAATTAGGCTATATACCTATACTGGTGTTTAGTGAGTGATAGTCAAGGAGCCAAATTGGGCTTTACAACTGTGACGAAGTTGCAAGTATCTAAACAGATAGCATGGGGGTAGGTCAAGTCTGTCTAGGTTGTTCAAAAGTGACGAATGTCCGAATCCCTATTCTATTCCACTCACTGGTACTATGGAAGGAATGCAGTTTCAGGTATATTGGTTTCCCAATAAGGGTAGTTAATAAGGGTCCTTGTATTTCCAATATTGTCAGTTTTCTTTCCACACTCTCCAGAATGAGTATGAAGTGCTGTACTGAGCCTATCTTGTTTTGTGGTTTGCAGAAAGTTTGGAAATTCCCATCTAGAATAGCTTTCTAGCATACTTTCAGAGATGTTTAGTGTTGTTGGGTTACTAATCCAGTTTTGGATATATCGTAGTTGGGATGCCAAGTAATATATGCACATGTCTGGAAGTGCTAGTCCCCATTTTCTTGGGTTGTTGCAGGGCATGGAGTTTAATACGTGTTCTTCCTGATTGCCAAAAAATCCTATTATACTATTGATTGATGTGAAAAGTGTTTTGGTATGTTTATCAGTGAATGCTGCTTAGTTATAACTTTCGTTTAATTAGTTTAATTAGTTAACTCTACGATCAAATTTAAGGGTAGGTTTCTCCAGATTTGCAATTTGTTTTGATATTATGTTAATTAATGGTATTGTATTAGCTGATAAAATTGATGATGCTTTTGTGGGAATTGTCATGCTTAGGTATTTAAAGGAGTTGGCCATTTTAATGGGTATGTTAAGGGTATTAAGGCAGTTTGGGGGATGTTTAGTGGGCTCAATACTGATTTTTTCCAGTTCATTGTGAGGCCTGAGTAGTTTCCAAATTGGTCTATGAGTTGCATGGCCAAGTCACTCTCCAAATACAGTATCATATCATCTGCATAAAGTCCTGCATTCTTCTAACTGGCCATGGCGGAATCCAGTAATTAAAGGTTGTGAGCGAATTTGTATTGCCAAGGCCTCTCTTGCTATGGCAATAAATATGGAAGAGAGGGGCACCCCTGTCTTGTTCCTCTATACAATCTAATTGTCTAGAAACAGAGCCTTAACAGAGACTGTTATGACGGATATTTATAAAGCATTTGTATTGAAGTTCTAAACTTGTCGCCAAACACCAATTTTTTTAAGGTACGCCCAAAGATATGCCTTTGGATGGAGTCAAATGCCTTGTGGGCATCTAGTGAGACCATTACTCTTCTGCGCTACATTGTTGTGATCTTTACCAACTGTGATAAGACTTAATTATAGAGGTGGATTTACCGTGCATAACCCAGTTTGATCCTCATGTATAATTGTCTGAATTATTGTTGAAGTCTATTTGTCAAGTTCAACAATGATATGGGTCTATATGAATATATCCAATGTCCTATCTCTTACCAGGTTTTAGAAGTAAAATGATGTTGGCTTCATAAAGGAGTGAGGTAGTTTACATGCCTCATAGGAGTGTTTGGAACATTTCCAAGAGCTGGGCTGCCATAATGTGCTGTATCTCTTTATAGTATCATGGGGATATCATCGGGGGGCCTGGAGATTTACCAGCTGTCGGTTCCCAATAGCTGTTTGTATCTCCTTTAATGTTATAGGCAGTTCCAGTTGTTGTTTGTGTTTGCATCATAGTTGTGGGGAATGTATTGTGTCTAGATATTTATCTAGTTCTTAAATAGTGCATGTGGTTTTGAGAGAATAAGATTTTTATAAATACAACAAATTCAGATAATATATCGGTTGTGGTAGTTACTAATAAATTATTGCTGTTTTTTAGGGCGGATTTCGTTTAAAGGATTTTCGGAGCATATTTCACACGAGGGTCAGTGTATTGGTTGGAGCATGCTTGCAAATTTGTATATTGGTGTCTGTGGATCTTCTATGTATTTCGTTCTGCATTGTGTACCAGTGAGGCAAAAAAAGAGTATTCTTCTGTATTCTTTTTTATAACTATGTTCTTGACGATTCAGTATAGCAATAGTAGACTTTACTGTTGGGATTCGTCTGTCCATTTAAAGGGCAACTAAACCTCAAAACAATACAGAATCAAGGCAGTCTTTTTACCAAAGATACTACCCTACTGGTTCTGTATTGTTTTGAGGCATAAGTTGCCCTTTAAATGGACAGTTAATCCTCAGTAACCCCCAATTCCTTGGCACTCCAGATGTTTGGAAACTACAACTCCAGCATGCTTTAGTTGCTGGGAGTTGTAGTTCCAACATCTGCAGTGACAAGGAATTGGGTTACTTTGTAGGATTGCTGCCCCACCAACCCACACCCAGAGCCCCCCCCCATTCAGTGTTACAGTACCTTACCTGGGCAGTCTTCAATTCAGTATAGGTACTTCGTTATCGGCTCAGTGTAAAGCCAGCCGCTTCCTTCAGAGGGAAATCCGTTCTGATGTCCCTACTCCGGCCGGGAAGTGAGACAGGTGCGAGTAGTGACGCCAGAGGGGACAGCGGAGTGCGTGTCATCCGGATTTCCCTCTGAGGACTGAAATAAGCTAAGGTTCGGTTTAAAGGACAGTCCACCCCCAAAACTATCTTTTTATATGTAGTTGGCCAAATAAATGATTAAAACAAGCTTACAGCTTGAAAATCGGTCCAGCAGTTCAAAAGTTACTCACATATCTTGCTAGTAAAATCCTGCAGCATGGAGCAGTCAGCGGTTCACACAGGCAGTGTACGTCACCTCGCCTTGTTCTTTTTATGTCCTGTCATACTTTTGGCGAGAACAGCGGAAGTCACATTGTTCAAATAACTGACCCCTTGATCCCGCCCTTTTGTGGAGACAACCAATGCGCAGCCTTATAGGATTGTGTACGGAAGAGCCTTTAGTCCACCGCGCGTCTGCGCTCTTATAGACAGCTTCTGCTCGGCTCCACTGCTTGGTACTGATCGGTTTGAGACACTGTGATATTGCAGGATCGCTATTTCCTACATTTAATATCATTTACCAGAGGTATTGTAAAAACTGATAGTATATTACAGTCAATATTACACTGCTTGAAATTAGCATTATTAGTTTTATAGAGATAGCACAGTTTAACTGCACAGAGAATCTTTTGAATTGCAATACCTTATACATACAATCACTCACTCACACACACATTCACACTAACCACACACACCACAATAAAACTAGAACAGTTACAATGGATGGATTACAATTTATTTGCACTCATGTGGATAATACCTGAAAAAGAAAAAATATTATTTTTTTCATAGAAATACTTCACTTCCTACTTTCCGCGGCTCTCTGCTCTGTTGATCCAGCTGCCGGTTTCTGAGGAGAGGAGGGAATGGGATGTTAGTTTTTTTTACGCAACGGCGCGGGGTCACTGAACGTCGCGGGAGAGGAATGTTGAAACGGAAGTGCAGGCTTGCTGTGTATCGCACTAAATATCGGGGAAACTAAGATATTCTTTAAAACAAACGTTTCAGGTTGTGGTGCTAGTATAGAAGTAACATATTAAAAGTTTTTTTGGGTGAACATACCCTTTAAGGCTTTTTTAAAGCCTGAAAACCTCGCCTTATACTCGTAATGTACGGTACGTGTGTTTGAATAGCGATATGTTCTAGTATAGGGGGTCGTATTCTCCATGCTCCAATTATCCCAAGTTTGTGCTAATTGTGAAAGTTGCATATGTGTGTCTATGTGGGTTCACATTATGTGCAGATAGTCAGTCTATTGAGGAGTTCATAATTAGGTTAAGATCTCCATAATTATGATACGAGCCCCGGAAATTTAATACAAATACCATTACTTGTTGAGTATGTTTTAAGGAAGAGAGTGGTGTTGTACAGTCCTCCCAAGGCACACAATACTTTATCTATTTTGAGTGGCAAGATATATATTCCCAGGGCATCAGTCTTCACCCTCAATTTTATATTTGTCTTTTATGTAGTAAAATAGACACTCCCCTTGCTATGTTAAAAAGCAGCTATGAGCTGCCCATCCTACCATAGGGCGTAAACCCCCCCCACAAACGGCAAATCGTCAGTGTTTTTGTGGAGCATGCTATTACTCGTTTAATATTTAAGCTCGTTGTTTCAATTTGTGTCCGAATTATCCCACCCACAGTTTTAAAGGGTATGTCCATCCTTAAAACATTTTTTGATATAGTATTCCCCCTGGTCTCCCAGCCCCAACCTCATTTTTATGTTTAGAAAGTGCCCCAAACTTTTACTTACCTCCCTCTTCTTCCTCCGCGCGCTGCCAGCCCTCTGCTTGCAAGAAAATGCAAGCAGAGGGGCGGGACCGGCAGTCCGTCTGTGATTGGCTGAGCAGCAGCCAATGACGGGCGGGAGACCGGCATCGCGTCTGTGATTGGCTGAGCAGCAGCCAATGACGAACGCGGCTGCCGGTCATTCAGTGCAGCGGAGGAAAGAGGGGAGGTAAGTAAAAGTTTGGGGCACTTTCTAACATAAAAATGAAGCGGTTGGGGCTGGGAGACCAGGGGGAATACTATATCAAAGGGATTTATGCTAGGGGGAGGGAATCGGGGGGGGAGAAGGGCTGCAGTACCGCATGCCAAACTTCTCCCAGAGGCAGGTAGGAGGCAGAGTCCTATATGGACTCTGCTATCCTCCTGGTGGGCAGTTTTTGGGATTTTGGGGGGGACTACAGGAGAACCATATGGAGCTGGGTGTGAGGTAAGTTTAAACTACACTACATGATGGGGCCAGTAGTGGGGGATTATAGTTTTGGGGTGGACATGCCCTTTAAGTATAGAAGTTTCCCTTGCTTTAAGAATATATGGGAAGGTGACTTTTAATGTATGTATGGTGCTAACAATAGCTCCAGGATAAGTTATTTAGAGGTAAAGCAAAGAGGTAGTAGGGGAGGAAGATTGTAGAGGTATGGAAATGGTATATTAGGGGGTAGACACAGTACATATCAGTATCGTTTAGTGTGCCCGGGTAAAGTAAATGTATATGTATTATTTTACTTCCTTGTGACAGACAAAGTTGAGGGTATTTATTTAGCACGTTGAGACTTATTAAATTCGCTTACAGTCTGTGGTAGCACATAGAGATCTCCATTTCTCCTTTCCCAAAAAACAAAGGCAGCAATTGTTATTAATTCACTCCAACTATTTAAAATGGGATGTTGGTATGGTAATTGATGTGCGTCTCTTGTTTATGTGCCAGGGGATCTCCCCCATAGTTAGATAGATAAAGATTTCCCTTATTTTAAGGGTTTATAAGGAGTGCTTTTCTTTGGGTTATTTAGCATATCATGCTAGGCGGCTTTATATAGCTAGTAAGTTAACATTACTCCAAAGTGAGTTCGATAGAGTTTAAAGAAAGGGTAGTGGGGAAGCATATTGTAGAGGTGTGGAAACATTTGGTTTAGGGGATAGAACCAGTACAAACCAGTGCATTTTAATGTACCAGGGTGTAGTAAATGTTATTATGGTGGCACTCTGTCCGGTTTCTCATTGTGGTAGCATTTCCTTCCATTCCAGTGCCACTGTGGGGGATTCAAAAAAGTTCTTATGGCATTGTGTGCCACTCGGATTAATTTTTTATAATTAAATCAACAATTTCAGGGATGGTAGTTCTGCGTTTTTGTATTCCAGGGAAAAGTCTGGTGGGTTCTCCAGGCGCAGTTTCCCTTTGTTCCTGGCTATGCGAAGTATATGATCCCTATCTCAGCAGTTTAGTAACTGAGCAATTCGCGGCTAGGGCATAGCCCGGCGGTAGAGCTTTGGAAGGCATCCTATGTGCATGCTTGTTTGTGAATGTAACAGACAGGTTGTTTCCAAATTGCTCCTTGAGACAATTTTCTAGAAAGGATTCAGGTTAAGTACCTTATGTTTCTTTCTGGTATACCATAAATCTGAGGTTCTGCATCTTGCTTGATTCAAAGTCCTATGTTTTAGCATGCAAGGATTATTTTGTAGTTTTTGAGCGAGTCCATATCTGAGGAGATAATAGGCAGTTGTTCTTTCATCTGAAATGGAAGGTCATGGCGGTTATGCCTACATCAATTTTCACTTCCTCAATGAGGCCTGTAAGCGTGGCTTTAGATTCCGTGATAGCCTGTAATATTTCTGCATGTGTCTCTGTCATTTTATCGGGTTCAGGTATTGACTCTTATATCTACCAGGTCTGGTTGTGAAGTTGTAGTATTTGTAGACAACTATTAATTTAATAATAATCTCCTGACTCAAATTAGTTACTAAAAGGTGGTCATACACATGGCCAATATTCAGCAAATTGTTGAACATCGGCTATGTTTATGATGGGTTGTGAAGATAATGAATACCACCATTGAATTATCGCGCTCTTTACTACAGTAGAGGGAGCTGATACACTGTAAAGTTTATGGGCACAACAAATGATTGTTCCTTATAAAGTAGATCATTCCTGTGTATTTTCAAATTTGTCAATTTCATGATCAGATTCGGATTTATATGGCCACCTTTAGTTTATGTGCAATACAGTAATCAGAGTTGTTTTTTTGTAAAAACGGTGCATATTTAGGTAACCACAGGACATTCAGTACTTTTAATTTATGGTTGATATTTATGGGCTAGGGACAGGGTTGAGATTAACTGGTTATATTTATAGGGAAAGTTTGTAAATTAGTTACATCCCCTAATTAAATTAGTAACTTACTTGTCCTCCTAGAGATGAATTATTTTTTTCTCTTTCAGTGGCTGTCTATGATTTTGATGGTAATAATCCGGTACATCTCCAGAGTTCTTGTTTGGATCTTAACTATTGTTGTCACATTGGGACATTAGGTAAGACTTTCTCACTATCTTTGTGCTTTTTTTTTTATAAAAATATTGTCACAGAGTGGTTAGCAATACCCTGCCAGTTATGTCTCCCATCTAGACCAATACAAAAAAACCTGCCACACCACAAATGCAAACATTTTTTTTCCCTGAGCACAGAGAATAAATGGAGAGTTTACAGTGAGATACAACCACTGAACACAAACTGTCTGTATAAAGTCACGTTAATCATTTACAAAAGGTTAAAAAATACTGTATGGCGGGAATCACAGTGAGAGTGTTTTGGTTAATTCCCCAAATTATGTCTACATCAATTTCAGAAAATTAGGCCTGTCTCAAAAGTGCTCTTTGTTAGTGTGAAAAGGGCCCCTTAACTAAGTTGGTTTTAAGTTTTGTTTGGTCAAATACATTATAGCAAGACAAAATTAAGTGCTCACAATATCTTTAAAGGGTATGTACACTGGAAATTTTTTTTTTTTTAAATTGTCCATTAGTGGAAACTATAATTCATCCCAACTATCACTGTACCATTTTTTTGTTGATCTGCCCCTATTTTATTAGATATGTTACATTTTAGCATTTCTGTAAGCAGTTTTGCTTGTCTGGAATGGTTTGACAGTTGGTGTGCTGTTAGCAGTTTGCAATACAGTCCAAGGAACACTCCAGTACACACCGGTGTTGGCTGTATGCCAGACAAGTGCGGCTAGGTCAGTTTATTTTTTGACTATACTTACCCTTTAAATATGGTTGCCACATGAATGAATGGGTAGCTCATTTGATCTGTGAACCTGTGTCAGGTTGAAAGTTAAAAGAAAACCTTTTGATTATTGAACAAAATTTGTTTTTTGACTATAGATACCTTTTAAGTATGGCTGCTACAGAAATGGAAGGGTAGGGCAGTAGGTGTGTGTACCTGTGTAAGGTTGGGTTTTTTTTGGTTTATTGATCAAAATTATTTTTTTTGACTATAGATACCCTTTAAGTATGGCTGCCACAGAAATGGCTAAATAGATCAGTAGGTATGTGTATCAGGTTGGGGGTTAAAAAACAAACTTTTCAAATGTTGTCAGTTTGTTTTTTGACTATAGTTACCCTTTAAGTATGGCTGTTATGGAAATGGAAGGATATGTCTGTAGGTGTGTGTAACTGGGTCTGGTTGAGGGGGTATGCCTTTGAGTATATATCAAATTACTTTTTTTTAACTTTCTTTATCCTTTAAATATGACTGCCACAGGAATAGAGGGGTAGGTCAGTAGGTATGTGTACCCTTGTGAGGTTGGAGGCATGTGTTTTTGCGTGTATGAGCATATAACTAACTTTTATTAATGACATATCAAAATGTTTTTTGAATATAGTTACCCTTTAAGTATGGCTTCCGTGGAAATGGAAAGGTAGGTCCGTAGGCGAGTGAGTACCAGTGGTCTGTGTGGGGGGTTGGGGGTATCAGCGCATGTGTTTGACCATGAAACAAAAATCTTTCTAATCATATCTTTATATGGACACAGACCTCCTTATTGACTTCTAATCTCCTTTTAATTGACAGTAGGGGATACATCACCTCTTATAAAACATGAGTGGTACTCAGAGTTCACTTTCCTGTATAAGGGCTAGGCCACATAGCGATTGCTCAAGCGAGACCATTTTGGTAACACATGCGATCACCATTTTTTTCAGCAACCACAATAGCGTAATCGCTTGCGCAAATGTGAGACAACATAGAGAAATCGCACACTTGATCAAACTTGGTTCCCGGGGCAGATTCTGGAGAATCGCGGATTTAGCGCAATTCCTGTTTCCAAATTTTACAAATCTGCGTTCACCATTTTTCAAATATTTAAGGATTTCTGATTTTTTTGAAAATTCAAGGATTTTTGTGCTTTCTGTTTTGAAATTTGTAAACGATTCAGCCACATGTCCCAAATTCACAAATGGCAGCTATTATTATCAGTGCCAACCTCCTGGGTATAAAAGGCAGCTCAACAGGTACCATTTTGTCAGTGTCTTGGAGAGAGTTTAGTGGAGACCTGATAGTGTAGGAGTCAGAGGGTGTTTTTTTGTGCTTTTCCATTTGTAAGTGTAAAAATAACTTTTTAATGATTGATCAAGATTTTATTTTTGACATTATTTGCCTTTTAAATAGGACTGCATTGGAAATAGAAGGGGTCAGTAGGTGTGTTTACTTGTGTCTGTGTGGGAATCATTATGTATTTCCAAATAATGCTGCCAAACAACTGTAGTCGGCATCTCGGTCAGTTGTTAAAGACTGAAAATACCACATATGGGCAATCGATCAGATCTGTGTGTGTGGCCCCCACCAAATCTTTGCCGACCAAGCCTGATACATGTAATGAACAATGCATGTTAATGGCAGAATTGTTCAGAGAGAAACATTATGAGGAGGATAGAATTAAAAAGGTTTAGAGTGAAACACACAAGAAAAGGGAAATTGCTACTAGTACCTAAAACAATGTAGAGAAGAAAAGAAAACCTGTAGCACACTACATAAATCCATTAAAATCCCTTTATTTGGCATAGCATGGGAAAAAAGACAAAGCAGGGGCTGCAATAAAAAATTCGGGACAGCGACGCAGACAAATGCGTGGGCACATGGCGGCACGCGTCCGCGCATAATGACGTAGCCGAATGCAATGACACAGGCATTACCATTTGAGGCTCAAGCAGGAGAAAGCAGAGGAAATCTCAGAGGGGCGGAGCTTAACATTCAGCAAACCAGTAACAAGATGTCGGCAACTTCCAAGGCACAAAGGCAGGCTCTGGAGGGGCATAGGTAAAAAAAAATATATGGCAACAGTGTTTTTAAAGCTGCAACTTCCAAATGAACATAACTTGATTTTACAGTGCACTTATCCTTTAAGGCTAGGCCGCACTAACCCGTTTTTAGCGTTTTTATGGGATTTTGGTTAGCATGAAAATCACGGGAACGTAAAAATTCCTGCGTTTTCCGATGCGCACGTGTTTGCGTAAAAAATGGTGCACGCAAACGCATGCGTTTTTATAATTGCAAAAACGCATGGGCAAACACGGCACACGCACAGGAATCGCACACGCAAAAGCGTGTGATAACTCTCGAGATTGCGTGTGCAATTTAGTGCTTTGTAGTTGGGCCTCACAATTTCCATGTAGTAGTAATCTAGTGTAATTTCTATTTATGTACAACTGTGGATTTTATAATAATGTTAACAAGAGGATTTCTCCTTATATATAGGTTGTATTATTTCTATGCAAAGAAAACCTAGTATCCACAAAGGCAGTGGATAAAAGTTAAATGCAGGAAAACAAGGATAAATTATTAAAGGGTATGTCCACCCTTAAAAAAAAAAATTTCCTCCAAAGATTCCCCCTGTCCCTCCCTGTTATTAATAAATAATATTAACATAGCGGTTGGGGCTGGGGGGACAGGGGGAATCTTCCATGTAAAATGTGTTTTTCTAGGCCACATTCCTCAGTTATACATTAGTCGCTTATGTGCACAGTATGAAAAGCTTAGCAAAAATCAAGTATACTACATCCACCTCTTAATTCTTACTCACTTCTTCATAAAACCAAGTAATTTGTTTGGTACTATCACTATTTCTCATAAATCCATGCTGACTACTACTAAAAAGATTAGTTCTGTAGACAAGTCAAGGATATATCCCGTAACAAAGTTTCCAGCACCTTCCCTACCCACTGTAGCTTACAGGTCTGTAGTTACCAGGCTGGGAACAACTACCTTTTTTGAAAATTGGAATTACATTGGCTTTATTGTATTTGTACCCAGATATTTAATTAATAAAGTTATTTTCATTATGGAAAGGTATTTGCCTCCTCCCTCTGCTCATTGAGTTTTGATAAGCTTAGGAGGCAGTATCCCCCTCCCTCTTTGAACTGACTTTTTCCCCACAAACCACCTGTCAAGCCTGCACACAGCATCCAACTGTCAAACCTTTTCAGCTACAGCAAGACTGCTCACAGAAGAATAGTTTGAGAGCCATGCACTTGATTGATAGCTGAAATGTAATGTTTTAAATTGGATTCTTAAAGTGCACTGTAAAATGAATTTCAGCTCAATTGGAAGCTGCAGTTTAAAAATACATTTGCCATATTTTTTTCCCCCTAAGCCCCTCCAGAGAACCACCGCAGTAGCTAAGTTGCTGACATCTTGTTTGCGTTCAGTTGACTAGCTCCGCCCCTCCAAGATGTTCAGCTCACTCCTGCTTTGTTGGCCTTTGATAGTTTCCCGGCCGGCTCCATGCGCGTGCATGACAGAATTACAGTTTCCTGTAATGGTCTATTTCAAATGACTTTTTTTTTCAGTATAATGCCCTTAAAGTGTCCTTTTTTACTGGAGTGGAATGCCCCTGAAACAGAGAGATTGCACAAGCAATGTAGCTCTGGGGTCCATTTTTCTACCTATTTTTGTTACTAACGTTAAATTGTTACTGGTCTATTGTCAATTACCTACCTCAACCCCACAGGTATATTTTGTAATTGATTACCTGCATTATTAACCTGATTTAGTTGGATTATTATTTCCCCATTCTGGCAGAGTAAGCTGGCCCTTACCTCGATGCAGTCAATCAAGGCTGTGATTGCTGACATCACAACTACCTGCTACCACCTGCTACTCCTCTGCAGATGCTCAAGCGTATAAAAAGCTCTTGAGCAATGAGAAGGAGGCAATCTTTGCAAGAAAGGAATAGAACTTATGAATAAATATCTGGTTACAATGCATGTAATAAACTGGGGAAGTAGCCATTGGGGCTATAAACAGATAAGACAGCTAAACAGTCTTTTGTTTAAGGGTGGACATGCCCTTTAAAAGGAACCTTGCTCTTATAAGCCCTCACTGGAATAATGCTGCCGTATTTCCACACCACGTGTCTTCCCATAAAGTGGCCTGTCTGAAACTTAAACGGGCCGACGTGGATTATACCTTTGCAGTATTTATTTGCTTTAAATTTGGTAATCCCAGAAGTAGCGTTTTAGGTACCTCTTTCTCTGACTTAAACTACGTTTTGTAGAATTTTTTATTTTAGTATTATATGAGCTTTTTCTGGCACTGCATATTTCAGAAAACACACAATTAACTAATTAATTGTACTTTACATGAACTCTTCTCTGAGTTCCATATTTGTCAATTCATTAACCAAAAAGAGAGGACAACGTAATATGTGGACTTTTGAAAGGGTATAGACTCCTATTAATTCACATACAATGAATTATTTGTAGTATGGGAGACTAATGTTTTGCCCTAGTATTGTGATGTTTTTAAAGCCCATTACATGGGTTTACTATTGTGCACAGTAGGCGCCCTTCAATTATTTTTGAAGCACATCAAGATTTTAAAAAACGTCTACCATTCCCTTGCTTTACAGTTTTTAAATTTTTCATGACAAAAATGAACCGTTAAAAATATTAACATATAGTTTGTACCGTATATACTCGAGTATAACTGACTCAGTAATAAACCGAGTACCTAATTTTACATGAAAAAGGAGTAAAAGTGATTGACCCGAGTATAAACCAGAGGGTAGAAAATAAACCACTACTGCCTTCTAATTCTGTATTTTTTTGAGGCTTTAGTAGCCCTTTAAATGTTCAGCAGATTTCCATACAGTAGTCCATACAGTAATAGCCAAATCCAGGTGGCTATTACTGTATGGGACTAAGCATGTGAAATTCTGCTGTCCTTTAAAGGGCAACTAAAGCCTCAAAACAATACAGATTCAAGGCAATCTTTTCACACCTCCTCCTTGTTTTTCTGTTTTGTTTTAAGGTATTTGTTGCCCTTAAAATAGACAGTAAACCCCAGTAAAACCCCTATTCCTTGGCACTCCAGATGTTTGGAAACTACAACTCCCAGAATGCTTTATTTGCTGGGAGTTTTTTTCCAAACATCTACAGTGGCAAGCACTGCACCATTCCCTCCCCCAGAACTTCCCCAGTATAGTGTAGGAGAGGACTTGCTTGTTACTGTGCCAGCGTGATATGTAGGAGAGGCAAGTGTAAATGCTTGCCAGTACCCGACACCACTTCCAGTGCCAACAGCAGTGTGTGCAGTGTGGTCCATGTACTGCCTGACAACCTCCAGTATGTGCTTCTTGTTCGCGCTGCCGCAGCCACCATCATCTTTCCCTGGGCTGTTGTCAGACTCCTACGGTATTACCCGAGCACCAGGAGGAAAGGAAAGGCCGGAGCAATTCGCTTCTGCTTGCAAGCTCTGCATACACTGATCTGGCTGAGGTCACTACTCTGCGCCGGAAGTGAGACAGGCGCTGTAGTGACGTAGCCGGCATCAGTGGATGCGGAGCGATCGCCGCCGGAATTGGGAATAAGGTAAGTGTCTGACTCGAGTATAAACCAAGGTTTGTTTTTAGGCTATTTTTAAAGCCTGAAAACCTCGGTTATACTCGAGTATATGTGGTATTCCCCCCAAAGTAAACATAGGCATAGTTTGGATTTGTGCCCTGTGTTTAGAGGTGGGGTTAAGGATGACAGGCTTTTATGTGCCAATAGGCTACTGAGATTAAATTAGACCCTTATACTAATAGAAAAAAATCTCTGTTGTCCAAACAAAATAAGGCTTTTAGCAAAACAAAGCAAAATATGTATCCTCTATCATTTATTATCAGAATATGGGCATTTGGTTGATTATTGGTTTTATTAGATTTTTAGAGCGCTAGTGTTAATTATTGAGGGTTGCTTAATAGGGCTAATGCTAAAATAGGAATCCTAGAAACCATAGCAGCTCTAAAGCCTCATACACACGTGTGGTCGCAGGGCCAACCCTGACACTCAATGTGCCTGATTATTTGTTTCAGGCGACAATTGGCCCTCACAACACACGTTGTGTATAAACCTTACACTCTTACCTCAAAATCAGCAGCATTGCACAGCAATTTGTCTATTCATCTTTGGTCTGTGCAGGTCAGCAAGTATGACTTAAAGCTCAGCCAGGGTTATTGATGGTGAGAATTGTTTAGCAAAACTTGAGACTATCCTTTGAAGCCCTCCTTAAAATGGATTTGTGAAGATGATCCCAAAAATTTCAGTAAGAATGTTACTACAACAAGAATCCACAAGAAAAGCATGTCATGTTTAATGTCCCTCTAATTGGAAATTGTATGTGTGCGCAGATATAAATTTTCTGTCCGCAACAAAATGAAATTGTGCGCTACATACCGCAGCACTTATTTTCCAGCAGATTTTTGTGTGCGCACCACTTTAACCTGTGTGCGCAGCCTGAGAGTGTGTGCGTGCGCACAAGCGCACACCTTAGAGGCAACACTGATCATGTTTCACTATGCTTTTTATGTACTTTGCTGTATTTCACAAATTATTTCTTATCACATAGAATGGTTTGCATTAATGCCAGTGCACCAAGAATCTATCAAATAACAGGATGGACTGCTATAAAGATACTAATATAGAGTGCAGCTATAAAGGTAATAATGGTTATATAGTGTAATGTACCCCAACTGTAAATTATAAGGAATTATAAAGTCACGGAGGAGTTCTGTGACCATATAAAAGCACGAGGCCGCAGGCCGAGTACTTTTATCAGGGCATGGAACTCCAAGGTGACTTATAATATCCCTTTAATTTACAGTTTGGGGTGCATTATTTATTATAACATACCCCTTTGTGGCTTCTGTTTTACTTCTCCTCCTGGAGGCTATAATTTTACAGTTCCTCCCCATAAAATCCACTACAGGGTTAGGTTATATAACATAGACCTCCATACCACCTCCTAATTACCTAGTATTATAGTTTCTTCTAGCACTTCCTAGGTGCCGTGCTAATGTGTAAAACTTATAACAATATCAAAAACACAGTCCTTGACGAAAGAATCAGGGACTGTTAATCCTCGTACACACGCTCGATTTTCGAGCGAGGCACAACCCCCCGAACGGCAGAGTGTACACCCGACAAACGGCGTTTCGGCCGAGAATCGCCTGTGTATGCACTTGGTTGGGGGTCGTTCGTTGATCCGCCTGGCACATTTATAAGAGCAAAATGCAATCAAATTTATGAAATCAAGCAGAACAATGTTTGGCTAATGTTGGCTAATTAACTTTGTATGAGCTCTGGAAAAATGTGGATATACCTTTAGCATGATGGCTCACTCTAGGGCTGGACAAATATCACAACATAAAAGATAAAAAGAGCACACCACATTTAGTTGTGTTCGCTTCTTATTCTTTCACACTTGTGCTATACATGGGTCTATGTTTTAGACGTTTGAAACCCGCAAGTACAGTTCCGAAAACAGAATACGAAAACAAGTCATAGAAGTCAATGGGAGTTTAAATGTATTATTAAATTTATTTATGTGTAAAGAGCATAGTAAGTTATTGCAAATGGCTCAGGACCTGAAGAACGTACATATAACAAAACTATTCTTCACGTGCAAGCTTTTAAATATTCAAATTGAGGCACCTGATTCGCTATAGCTCCCATATTGGTAATCGAGGGTTCCACATATTCAGTATTTCCTGAAATCGACCTGTATATTCGATAATTCTAAAATACAGAGGCGTTACTCTACAATTGGTGGACCCCCAGCAAAATTTTGGATACCCCCCCTATCCATTCTCTATCTGTATGTCTATATTGCTATTATCTATCTATATACCATCTGTCTATGTCTATTATCTATCACATGTCTATCTCTGTAAAAGTGACAGTGTGTGTCATTTTAGTTTATTATATTAGTAATTTACTACTAGAGACTTACTGGACTTGGGACTGGATGTGGATTGTGAAACAACTAAGCAGCTGCAGCAGCACACAACAGCCGGTGCCAGGCAGTACTGTCAACTTGGACCAACAGGCAGACAGTACAGTAGCCATAGGAGAAAGAACACCGCTGAAGTCCCTGAGGCAGCAGCAGTACACAACTCCGGCTGTTGGCTCTTCTGCTTCACTTCCACTCGCTGCATGTGATAACCGGGTTCACCCAGAGAACATTCCAGGGCCGGGTCACTAGTGCAGGTAGCAGAAGCCATTGATCAACTGATCAGGTTGTAAATATGGTGATGGGCTTCTTATTATACACACGAGGCATAAGTAAAAAAAAAAAAAGGAAATTCAAACAGAAAAAAAAACGGCTGATTGATAAACCCGGTCCCGTGGCGTCTTATGCCCCGGCAGTCGCAGGGGTAGTAGTTAAGCCACTGCTAAAATTTTACATTTCTAAAATTCGATAATTGAGTATTCCAATTTGAAAATTAGATAATTCAGGAATATTCACTTTAGAAAACCCCATAATAATAGAAAATCCAGTGAAAGTTCGTCAAGCCGAAAAATCTGCAAGTTCCCTCAAAACGTTGGAAACGTTGATTCCAACTCTGAACCAAGTTCGATCTGAAAACAGACATCATCCCTAGTCCTGGATAGAGGATCAGAAAACAGCAATAAACTATAAAAGTTCAGCAAATAGCAAACCTATATTGTGCATAATAACCAAAAATCTGGACAAATACCAATACATGGAAATAATTCTGGAAATTAATTTTTAGAAGGCTACCTAATGATGTTTAGGGATCTGGCTTGTAAAATGTTGATTGACTCCTGCATTATTGACTAGCTACTACAACGTGTCTGCCTCTGGCTTGTTGTGTGTTACGCATTCACCTTCTGATTTATTTGTAAGCTGTGTGGAAATAACTGCATATGCATTTCTAACCAGATATTCAATGATAGGTTAGCTTCCATTCTGCAAGAAGGTATGTGCCTCCTCCCTCTGCTCATTCAGATTTTTGATCTCATGAGAAAAAGGGCATGTCCACCCCACAAACTAAAATTTAACGCATTACTGGCCCCACTGTGCAGTGTTAAAGAATCCTGCAGTGCCTGTCCAAAGACCAGAAAAGCGAAGAGTGGAGCTGTCTGTGTGTCCTCCAGTCCCTCCTGCTTCCTCAACCTTAATAAGGACTGTGACATGTGCAGGGTATCCCTTCTGTCTGTCTTCTGCATCCCTACCTATTAAACCTTTTGTTCTGTGTGTAGGGTACCCCATCCCACCCCCAACAACACTGATTTACTTTTCTAAATAAGCCCCAGAAAGATACTTAACCGACCTTCTTTCCCCGGCTGTTGCATAGCTGGCAGCCGCGTCTGTGATTGGCTGCCGGCTAGCCAATCACAGACACTGCTGTGGGTCACGCCCCTCTTTGCTGCTTCCAGCTAGCAGAGACCCAAAGAGCAAAGGTCTATTTTTTAGAAAGTAAAGTATTCAGAAGATATGATTCTGTTAAGCAACATACTGTAATCACAAAAAAAGTTTAGGGTTTAAGGAAAAATGGAATATCTGTTTTGTTTTCTAGTTAGTGGTTGTAAATTTAAAGAAAATGTTAAGTCACAGTTGCACTTATATTTAGAGAATCACAAACAATCTTAACTGCAGCAGATATTCTAGATTATAAAAGGTGATCTACATGCTAAAATGCATTTTTCCTAGAAACATATTTCAGAGGCTGCTATTCAATTGTGTATCACATTCTATCTTAATGAGACACTAAACAGATTTCATGTACTTTAAATACATGAAATCTGTATCTATTATTCACAGGGAGGTTAGAAAGTTATTACCCACCTCGCTGGATAATATAATGCGGGTAACAGTGCAACCTTACCTACCAAGACT
This sequence comes from Hymenochirus boettgeri, assembly GCA_019447015.1. Lineage (NCBI taxonomy): Eukaryota > Metazoa > Chordata > Amphibia > Anura > Pipidae > Hymenochirus > Hymenochirus boettgeri. The sequence continues at coordinate 228,184,281 of CM033469.1, forward strand.
CCCTTGCGGCTGCTTCCCAGCTTTCAGGCACCCTGTCTTGTCTGAGTACCTAACTTTGCCGCTTGCATGCCAATACAAGATGTAAACAGATAGGCACGCAATGGGGACATAGCCGCTGTCCACTGAGAGAGCCGTGAGTGGAGCGCTGGTAAGTTAAAGGGGAACTCTGGTCTCCAAACAAGTTGAGTTTAAATAAAGGCCATTTTCCTACCTTTAAAATGAGCCTCTATGTGCTCCACACCCAAGATTACAAAATGACTGACCAGAAGTTAATGGGTGGGAGGCTGACATTTGACATTCCTAAGGCTTCTCCTGCATAGTGCCGCTGGTGAGCACAGCCTCAGACTCCCTTAGTGTGAGGAGACAGGAAGTCCCTCCTCCTCTCTGCTGTGTGAAGAGCTGCAGAGAAGGTAAGGTGGGGGGGGTGTCAGAGTGGCCCACAACACCTGTGAGCGGGTGGGCTTAGGCACCTGTGGTGTGGCGGGACACGGCACCCATGAGTGGGCGGGGTTAAGCACCCTGGGTGGCGGGACCACTGCACCCACAAGTGGGCAGGGTCACGCACCCGCAGTGGGCGGGGCCACATGGGGCTGTAAGGAAATGGGCCAAGGGGTCCTGCAACTGGAGGACCATGGGTCCATGAGTGGGAGACCAGGGGGGCTGCAAAGGGGAGGAGACACAGGGCAGATTGACTGACAGGTTTCAGAGCAGAAACGCAGAGGACTTGGTGATGCTGCTGCCATATCACACACAAAAATGTAAATATCTTCAAACTATGTAAAATAAACAATGGAAAAATTGCAAAAACTCTCAGGAGAGCAATTCCTATCAATTTACCTAAGTCATTTTTGGACCACAGTTCCTCTTTAAGTATTTCATTTTTACCAGGGCATTCTATTATTCACAGGGAGGTGAAATGAGCGTTCTCACCTTCCGTGAATAATAGATACAGATTTCATGTACCTTAAAATTCAGTTTAGTGTATCCTTAAGCTCGAACCACACGTTTGATCATGGGGCCGGACCCGATGGTCTATAGACGCCCATTTTGGCCAAGTATCGGTAATTGAATGGGCGCCGACTGAATGATGCCGACCGAATGCCCAAATTCGACCAACCGATCGCTCATAATAACAATATCAGCCGAAACGCCCGTTATACACATCGTGGGTCAGTTCGCATGAAAACACGTGTGTACGGACCTTTAGTTATAACTCCTAGGATTAGTAAGAACCCACTTCCTTTGCATGTCCCTGCTTCCTTGCCTCTGAGAGACTGGATTTCTTACTGGAGTAGCCATTAATGAGGCTTCTACTTCTCCAAAAGCTCAAATCCTCCCTCTGGTTGAGGGTACTTTAACATTTAAAGGACAACTATACTGTAAAAATTTACTTTTAAAAATGTTTTTTTTTAGCCATGATTAATTTTAATAATTCAGTACGATTTTGTAGTGTCCTATGGTCACTATATACTCCACTTTTGCTCTCCACTATAAAAGTTAAAATTGTATATGATTTAAATAAATAGGAAAATCCCTAGCATATTTTGGTATGTTTTCTTATATTTGGAAATATTTTAAAATGGCATCAACTTGCAACCGATTCAGGAGTAAACTTGCTGGATGTATCCTAGAAAACTGATAAAGTAATACAATGTGTTATCTACTGTAGCTTTCCAAACTATGGTAAGTATATGTTTTGAACCAAAAACAATTAGAAGGCTAATTTCCTCTTGTCAATGCTTGTTTTAAGAATTCTGTATGGCTGCAGATAGCAATCCAGAGGACAGGCTTTATTTACTGAAATTATGATGGTAGACTACTGCTTTCTTCACTTCTTTCATTAGTTCCCAATACCCCGTGTCACCCGTTTTTATAGATACTTTTTATTTTTCTTTCCTTTTACAAACATTCATTCCCATTACCACCATTCCCAATCATTTTTTTGTTAGAAGATGTCTACAGAGACCGCCAGCTTTTGGAATTGCTATATATATTTAAAAACAAAAAAAACCCCAAACAGCCACTTATCGCTAAAGATGGTATAAAATGGGATTCTCAAGTATTGGAAATCCACGGCTGGATATCTCTGAATTGTGTGTCACTCCACTTTCCGGCTCTATAAATGGCAATCATGGCCTCCATTCACTTTCATTTGTGTGTTGATCTGACATTCTTTCCATTTTATATTTCGGTAGGAGTAATTTTTTTTCCTTTTTTTGTTTTTGTTTCTCCTTGTGTCACCAGTGCACCTATTCCATTCTCCATCGCTGTGCTCCTGTGAACATTCCTGCTATGCCAAGTTTGCAGAAGCCCTGATCACTTTTGTCAGTGCAATAGTGTCCTACACAGGCTGATTAGTGGAGTAATGAAGACAGCAAAGAAATTATTATGGGACTTTGCTTGTTATCAGTAGGTAATGATTTTTCTAATTACTAGATGTTTATGCTTGTATTAATGTTTAGAAGCTTAATCCCTCTAGCATTAATGCTGCAGTTGTTAATTTGGTATGGGGGAGGGATGCAGTGCATTTCTGGCCAAATACATATATCTACATCTTGAACATGTTTGGACCAGGTTAAAACTAGAATATTGCTTTATTATTTAAAAAGTAAATACAACTTTATATACTCTTAATAAATATGTATATACATTAAAAGTACAATGCGTGTTTGTTGTAAATGTTGTGCTAAAATCATGGTCCCAATGTGTCTTCCCCATCAGCATATCAAAATACACATCTGTGTGTTCTTAGTGCATCTATTCCCAAATAGGAACACAACTCACCTTGAATGCAGGTTCAACCGTTATTCTGACAGATTTAGAGTGTAAAAGGTCATATCACCAGTGTCCCTCCTGTGTAATCTTAGTATAACATATTAAATACCGAATCTTGCACCCAACTCTCATTATACATTAATAATCTCACCCAATCATTTTGTAACAGCCTAGCCATACAGTGCAAAAAGCATTCGAAAAACATAGTATCAACCTGAAACATCTTTACAACTTCTCAATATGTAAGGGTGGGGGGTAGCCTAAACCAGGTTCCCTAAGGCTGCGGCCACACTAGCAACAAATGGAAAAGGTGATCGCAATAAAATGTGTTTCCTTGATTTGCAATGCGATGTTCCAAATATTCTGTTATTGTATTGAATGCGTTCCACACCAAAAATGGTGTCACACTGCACTCCGAAAATGGAGTGAGGCGCAAAACGTGTAGTGTGGCACATTAAAAAAGCTGGCATATGATTCTCACATGTGATTGGATTGCAATTGTGGTCGGAAGCATGTGAGAATAGTGCCAGTGTGGCCAACTTGTGTCATTTTAACAAAACTGGTATAAATCCATATTCCTAGCCTAAACATGAATATATAGTTTTCCTGGAATATTAAAATTTACAAATTATGAATGCTATAGTTACTCTACAAAAATATTTGCATAGCATATCAACAGATTATAGGTGGTGAGGTGAGCTAAAATTTGCATATAACTCCACAGCCTTTTTAAATATTACCAGGATCTTAGGTGCCCATAAACAGTAATTTCGCGCTCACTGCTTTCAACGTTCAGACGGTAAGGCAAATCGACTTTTTATGTCTATAGTAAAACGAATTCTAGTTGGATAACACTTAACGGCCGTCGAAGGAACATCAGAAGGTAAGCGCTAGGGTATGGGCACCATTGTGAAAGAAACATTTCTATAAATGATCTAATCTGTGCCCCTACCTCTGTGGGAATGGAATTGTGAAAGTGACATGAGAAAAATTTCATGTGGAATTTATCATTAAATTAGAGAAAAGTACATTTGATATTTATAAAATAAGCAGCATTCCAATTACAAAAGAGGATGTAATAAGACTGGAAACTATAGAGCGATCAGCTTTGAAGGTTCTCATTCATCCAGGTCATCGTATATCTGTTGTATTCAATTAGATCAACTGGACTTGAAATGTAGTTCTTGAAGACGTTTCGCTAGTCATCCGACTGGCTTTCTCAATTCAGAATGACTTGTACAAGAATCTGTGGCAATTTATTCCCCTGGAAAATCCCAATTAGCATATCACAGCCAGGTGTTAAGGGTTTGATTAGATAGTGGCTAAGAGGTGTTATAGGAACCCCAGAGTAAGGTGTTAAAACAGCATTGTACATGGCAGACAGTTGGTGTGCCACAGTTGAGTACAGTGGTACTCAACACCTCAGACTACCATGATAAGGTGACCATGCTCCTGGCCGATAACAACACATATGAGGCTTTAACAAGGGATCCCACACCGTTACAAGAAGAGTCATAGACTTACTACAACAGCTTCAAAAGGATAAAGCCATTGACCGAGCAATGTATCATCGCCTCTACCCTGGTGAGGCACATCCATGCATATATGGACTCCCAAAGATACATAAGGAAGGGGCCCCACTAAGACCTATAGTCAGCAGCATCAACTCGGTAACATACAAGGTGGCAAAATATCTAGCTAACATCTTAGGACCTTTGGTGGGAAGTTCTAACATCACATCCAGAACTCTCAGGATTTCACCAACAAGATTGAAGATATAGTACTCAGTGTAGAAGAAACTATGGTGTCCTATGAAGTGACATCTCTCTTCACTTGTATACCCACCAAGGAGGCTGTTGACATGGTGAGAAAACGGCTGGGCCAAGACAGCACTCTTACCAGCAGAACTGATCTCAACCCAGAACAGGTGTGTTCCTTGTTGGACTTGTGCCTGAATACCACCTATTTCAAATACAGGGATAAGTTCTATAAAAACATGGATGTGCTATGGGATCTCCAGTTTCACCTATTGTGGCCAACCTTTACATGGAGGAAGTAGAACACAGGCGCTTAATACCTTTTAAGGGCATACACCCAGCCACTGGTTCGATATGTTGATGACACCGGGGTTAAAATCCACCAGAAGGAAGTACAAGCTTTCATAGAACACATTAATGCGGTGGACCAAAACATTAAATTCACAAGGGAAGAGGTACAAAACACAAACTGGCTTTCTTGGACTGCTTGGTAGAAGTTAAGGAAAATGGTAAACTGGAAGTAGAGGTTTACAGAAAACCAACACACACAGATCAGTATTTGATGTTTGACTCCCACCACCCTTTAGATCACAAGCTGGGGGTCATCAGAACCCTGCAACACAGAGCCGAGAACATCCCCACTAGCACAGAGGCGAAGGCTAGAAATGAAACATCTCAGAGGAGCCCTTAAAACTTGTGGATACCAGACTGGGCCTTTGTCAAAAGAAGTAGAAGGAAAGAAAGAACACGAATACCAACAGTGAAGGGGAAGCAAGCAGGAGGAAGAACATGGTCATCCCATATGTAGCAGGGGTCTCCGAGAAATTAAGAAGAATTTTCAAAAAACATCGTATCCCTGTCTGCTTTAAACCGAACAACACACTGAGGCACAATTGGTACATCCGAAAGACCCAATACCAAAACACAGAAAAGCACATCATATATGCGGTGCAGTGCAGTGAAGAATGCTCTGATTTGTATGTGGGGGAGACCAAACAGCAACTGCATCAACGTATGGCCCAGCACAGAAGAGCCAATTCCTCGGGTCAGGACTCAGCCGTGTATCTGCATCTTAAGATAAAGGACATACCTTTGAAGATTGTAATGTTACATACTGGCGAAGGAACGTGACGGTTCAAGAGGTGTTAAGGAGGCCATTTATGTGAAAATAAAGAAAACAGCCTAAATAGAGGTGGGGGGGGTTCGACACCAACTGTCTGCCATGTACAATGCTGTTTTAACACCTTACTCTGGGCGTTCCTATAACACCTCTTAGCCACTATCTAATCACACCCTTAACACCTGGCTGTGATATGCTAATTGGGATTTTCCAGGGTACATAATTGCCACAGATTCTTGTACAAGTCATTCTGAATTGAGAAAGCCAGTCGGATGACTAGCGAAACGTCTTCAAGAACTACATTTCAAGTCCAGTTGATCTAATTGAATACAACAGATATAGAGCGATCACATTAGCTTAGTGGTAAGTGTTAATACTTGCAGCACTTAAAGCATAGATTAGGATTTGCGTTACTTTCTCCTTTGTCTGCAGACCTTCAGTTTCCTGGTTTCCATTAACATTTCAAGAAGAACTAGAAGGAAAGTTTGGCTTGAAGGCCGTATTTTGGGAGGGAATATGTGTGTTTTGTGCTGCAGATTTTAAAACTCAATAATAGCAATGATGAGGACATTGTTGTTTTTTACTTATCTTTTAAATATAGCTGTCACAGGAATGAATGGGTTTCAGTTGATGTGTACTCGTGGCAGGTTGGGGGCTAAAAAAAACTAACATTTTTGATGATGGTCAAAATGTATTTTTTGACTATACTTACCCTTTAAATATGGTTGCCACATGAATGAATGGGTAGCTCATTTGATCTGTGAACCTGTGTCAGGTTGAAAGTTAAAAGAAAACCTTTTGATTATTGAACAAAATTTGTGTTTGACTATAGATACCTTTTAAGTATGGCTGCTACAGAAATGGAAGGGTAGGGCAGTAGGTGTGTGTACCTGTGTAAGGTTGGGTTTTTTGGTTTATTGATCAAAATTATTTTTTTTGACTATAGATACCCTTTAAGTATGGCTGCCACAGAAATGGCTAAATAGATCAGTAGGTATGGTTATCAGGTTGGGGGTTAAAAAACAAACTTTTCAAATGTTTCAGTTTGTTTTTTGACTATAGTTACCCTTTAAGTATGGCTGTTATGGAAATGGAAGATTGTCTGTAGGTGTGTGTAACTGGGTCTGGTTGAGGGGGTATGCCTTTGAGTATATATCAAATTACTTTTTTTTAACTTTCTTTATCCTTTAAATATGACTGCCACAGGAATAGAGGGGTAGGTCAGTAGGTATGTGTACCCTTGTGAGGTTGGAGGCATGTGTTTTTGCATGTATGAGCATATAACTAACTTTTATTAATGACATATCAAAAGGTTTTTGAATATAGTTACCCTTTAGTATGGTTCCTCGTGGAAATGGAAAGGTAGGTCCGTAGGCGAGTGAGTACCAGTGGTCTGTGTGGGGGGTTGGGGGTATCAGCGCATGTGTTTGACCATGAAACAAAAATCTTTCTAATCATATCTTTATATGGACACAGACCTCCTTATTGACTTCTAATCTCCTTTTAATTGACAGTAGGGGATACATCACCTCTATAAAACATGAGTGGTACTCAGAGTTCACTTTCCTGTATAAGGGCTAGGCCACATAGCGATTGCTCAAGCGAGACCATTTTGTAACACATGCGATCACCATTTTTTTCAGCAACCACAATAGCGTAATCGCTTGCGCAAATGTGAGACAACATAGAGAAATCGCACACTTGATCAAACTTGGTTCCCGGGGCAGATTCTGGAGAATCGCGGATTTAGCGCAATTCCTGTTTCCAAATTTTACAAATCTGCGTTCACCATTTTTCAAATATTTAAGGATTTCTGATTTTTTTGAAAATTCAAGGATTTTTGTGCTTTCTGTTTTGAAATTTGTAAACGATTCAGCCACATGTCCCAAATTCACAAATGGCAGCTATTATTATCAGTGCCAACCTCCTGGGTATAAAAGGCAGCTCAACAGGTACCATTTTGTCAGTGTCTTGGAGAAGTTTAGTGGAGACCTGATAGTGTAGAGTCAGAGGGTGGTTTTTTGTGCTTTTCCATTGTAAGTGTAAAAATAACTTTTTAATGATTGATCAAGATTTTATTTTTGACATTATTTGCCTTTTAAATAGGACTGCATTGGAAATAGAAGGGGTCAGTAGGTGTGTTTACTTGTGTCTGTGTGGGAATCATTATGTATTTCCAAATAATGCTGCCAAACAACTGTAGTCGGCATCTCGGTCAGTTGTTAAAGGACAACTAAAGCCTCAGAACAACACTGAACCAGAAGGCAGAACACCTTGATATAAAGCCAGTAATCAGTGTCTTACCTCTCATTTTGATATGAGTGCTGGGAAATTTACCTAAATAATATATGGTTTTTGCGTAATATTCTAATGTCACACAGTCTGGTCAACGACCATTATGTTCTGCCCATCTCAGTCCTTAGCTATGGCAGAAATTGTTACAGTTGGTCACACACACACATTAATAATCTCTAGCCAATACTTTTACAGGACAGATAAAGCAAGAAAGCATGTGACTAGGTAAGGAGGTGTGGTCTGGCACTGCACAAACACACAGATACTTCATCCAGTTCTTAACAGGCTTACATTTACTATAATACGATTTACTGAAATGGTATTTTATAGCTATTGATGTTCTTAGGGGGGTTATTTTCAGATTCTGGAGTATAGAAAATTGGGTTTAGTTTTCCTTTAAAGACTGAAAATACCACATATGGGCAATCGATCAGATCTGTGTGTGTGGCCCCCACCAAATCTTTGCCGACCAAGCCTGATACATGTAATGAACAATGCATGTTAATGGCAAATTGTTCAGAGAGAAACATTATGAGGAGGATAGAATTAAAAGGTTTAGAGTGAAACACACAAGAAAAGGGAAATTGCTACTAGTACCTAAAACAATGTAGAGAAGAAGAAAAAACCTGTAGCACACTACTAAATCCATTAAAATCCCTTTATTTGGCATAGCATGGGAAAAAAGACAAAGCAGGGGCTGCAATAAAAAATTCGGGACAGCGACGCAGACAAATGCGTGGGCACATGGCGGCACGCGTCCGTGCATAATGACGTAGCCGAATGCAATGACACAGGCATTACCATTTGAGGCTCAAGCAGGAGAAAGCAGAGGAAATCTCATCAGAGGGGCGGAGCTTAACATTCAGCAAACCAGTAACAAGATGTCGGCAACTTTCAAGGCACAAAGGCAGGCTCTGGAGGGGCATAGGGGAAAAAATATATATGGCAACAGTGTTTTTAAAGCTGCAACTTCCAAATGAACATAACTTGATTTTACAGTGCACTTATCCTTTAAGGCTAGGCCGCACTAAACCCGTTTTTAGCGTTTTTATGGGATTTTGGTAGCATGAAAATCACGGGAACGTAAAAATTCCTGCGTTTTCCGATGCGCACGTGTTTGCGTAAAAAATGGTGCACGCAAACGCATGTGTTTTTATAATTGCAAAAACGCATGGGCAAACACGGCACAACGCACAGGAATCGCACACGCAAAAGCGTGTGATAACTCTCGAGATTGCGTGTGCAATTTAGTGCTTTGTAGTTGGGCCTCACAATTTCCATGTAGTAGTAATCTAGTGTAATTTCTATTTATGTACAACTGTGGATTTTATAATAATGTTAACAAGAGGATTTCTCCTTATATATAGGTTTTTTGTATATCTATGCAAAGAAAACCTAGTATCCACAAAGGCAGTGGATAAAAGTTAAATGCAGGAAACAAGGATAATTATTAAAGGGTATGTCCACCCTTAAAAAAAAAATTTCCTCCAAAATTCCCCTGTCCCTCCCTTTATTAATTCTGAGTACCTAACTTTGCCGCTTGCATGCCAATACAAGATGTAAACAGATAGGCACGCAATTGGGACATAGCGCTGTCCACTGAGAGAGCCGTGAGTGGAGCGCTGGTAAGTTAAAGGGGAACTCTGGTCTCCAAACAAGTTGAGTTTAAATGAAAGGCCAGTTTCCTACCTTTAAAATGAGCCTCTATGTGCTCCACAGCCCCAGATATAAAGAAATGACTGACCAGAAAGTTAATGGGTGGGAGGCGACATGTGACATTCCTAAGGCTTCTCCTGCATAGTGCCGCTGGTGAGCACAGCCTCAGACTCCCTTAGTGTGTGTGAGGAGACAGGAAGTCCCTCCTCCTCTCTGCTGTTGAAGGAGCTGCAGAGAAGGTAGGTGGGGGGGGTGTCAGAGTGGCCCACAACACCTGTGAGCGGGTGGGGCTTAGGCACCGTGGGTGGGCGGGACCACGGCACCCATGAGTGGGCGGGGTTAAGGCACGTGGGTGGGCGGGACCACTGCACCCACAGTGGGCAGGGTCACGGCACCCGCGAGTGGGCGGGGCCACATGGGGCTGTAAGGAAATGGGCCAAGGGGTCCTGCAACTGGAGGGACCATGGGTTCATGAGTGGAGGGGGACCAGGGGGCTGCAAAGGGGAGGAGACACAGGGCAGATTGACTGAACAGGTTTCAGAGCAGGAAACGCAGAGGACTTGGTGATGCTGCTGCCATATCACACACAAAAATGTAAATATCTTCAAAACTATGTAAATAAACAATGGAAATAAATTGCAAAAACTCTCAGGAGAGCAATTCCTATCAATTTACCTATAGTCATTTTTGGACCACAGTTCCTCTTTAAGTATTTCATTTTTACCAGGGATTCTATTATTCACAGGGAGGTGAAAATGAGCGTTCTCACCTTCTGTGAATAATAGATACAGATTTCATGTACCTTAAAATTCAGTTTAGTGTATCCTTAAGCTCGACACACGTTTGATCATGGGGCCTGACCCGATGGTTATAGACGCCATTTTGGCCAAGTATCGGTAAGTGAATGGGCCGACTGAATGATGCCGACCGAATGCCCAAATTCGACCAACCGATCGCTCATAGATTAACAATAGTCAGCCGAAACGCCCGTTATTACACCATCGTGGGTCAGTTCGCATGAAAACACGTGTGTACGGACCTTTAGTATAACTACTAGGATTAGTAAGACAGCCACTTCCTTTGCATGTCCCTGCTTCCTTGCCTCTGGAGAGACTGGATTTCTTACTGGAGTAGCCATTAATGAGGCTTCTACTTCTCCAAAGCCTAATCCTCCTCTGGTTGAAGGGTACTTTAACATTTAAAGGACAACTATACTGTAAAAATTACTTTTAAAAAATGTTTTTTTTAGCCATATGATTAATTTTAATAATTCAGTAGTACGATTTTGTAGTGCTCTATGGTCACTATATACTCCACTTTTGCTCTCCACTATAAAAGTTAAAATTGTATATGATTATAAATAAATAGGAAAATCCCTAGCATATTTTGGTTGTTTCTTATATTTGGAATATTTTAAAATGGCATCAACTTGCAACCGATTCAGGAGTAACCTGCTGGATGTATCCTAGAAAAACTGATAATAGTAATACAATGTGTTATCTACTGTAGCTTTCCAAACTATGGTAAGTATATGTTTTGAACAAAACAATTAGAAGGCTAATTTCCTCTGTCAATGCTGTTTTAAGAATTCTGTATGGCTGCAGATAGCAACCAGAGGACAGGCTTTATTTACTGAATTATGATGGTAGACTACTGCTTTCTTCCACTTTTCATTAGTTCCCATACCCCATGTGCACCCGTTTTTATAGATACTTTTTATGTTCTTTCCTTTTACAAACATTCATTCCCATTACCACCATTCCCAATCATTTTTTTGTTAGAAGATGTGCTACAGAGACCGCCAGCTTTTGGAATTGCTATATATATTTAAAAACAAAAAAAAAACCCCAAACAGCCACTTATCGCTAAAGATGGTATAAAATGGGATCTTCAAGTATTGGAAATCCACGGCTGGATATCTCTGAATTGTGTGTCACTCCACTTTCCGGCTCTATAAATGGCAAATCATGGCCTCCATCACTTTTATTTGTGTGTTGATCTGACATTCTTTCCATTTTATATTTCGGTAGGAGTAATTTTTTTTCCTTTTTTTGTTTTTGTTTCTCCTTGTGTCACCAGTGCACCTATTCCATTTTCCATCGCTGTGCTCCTGTGAACATTTCCTGCTATGCCAAGTTTGCAGAAGCCCTGATCACTTTTGTCAGTGACAATAGTGTCCTACACAGGCTGATTAGTGGAGTAAAGACCAGCAAAGAAATTATTATGGGACTTTGTTGTTATCAGTAGGTAATGATTTTTCTAATTACTAGATGTTATGCTGTAGTAATGTTTAGAAGCTTAATCCCTCTAGCATTAATGCTGCAGTGTTAATTTGGTATGGGGGAGGGATGCAGTGCATTTCTTGGCCAAAAACATATATCTACTATCTTGAACATGTTTGGAACAGGTTAAAACTAGAATATTGCTTTATTATTTAAAAGTAAATACAAACTTTATATACTCTTATAAATATGTATATACATTAAAAGTACAATGCGTGTTTGTTGTAAATGTTGTGCTAAAATCATGGTCCCAAGTGTCTTCCCATCAGCATATCAAAATACACATCTGTGTGTTCTTAGTGCATCATTCCCAAATAGGAACACAACTCACCTTGAATGCAGGTTCAACCGTTATTCTGACAGTATTTAGATGTTGTAAAATGTCATATCACCAGTGTCTCCTTCCTGTGTGTATAATCTTAGTTATACAATATTTAAATACCAGAATTCTTGCACCAAACTCTCATTTATTACATTAATAATCTCTCACCCAATCATTTTGTATACAGCCTAGTTCATACAGTGCATATAAAGCATTCGAATTGTAAAACTAGATATTCAACCTTTGAATACATCTTTGTTTACATACTTCTCATTATTATTGTAATGTTTGTTGTTGGTAGCCTAAACCAGGTATCCTAAGGCTGCGGGCCACACTAGCAACAAATGGAAAAGCGTGATCGCATAAAATGTGTTCCTTGCATTTGCAATGCGATGTTCCAAATATTCTGTTATTGTATTGAATGCGTTCCACACCAAAAATGGTGATCACATGCACTCCGAAAATGGAGTGAGGCGAAAACAGTTGTAGTGTGGCACATTAAAAAAAGCTGGCATATGATCTCCACATGTGATTGGATTGAAAAATGTGGTCGGAAGCATGTGAGAATAGTGCCAGTGTGGCCAAGCCTTGTTGCATTTACAAAACTGGTATAAATCCATTTCCTAGCCTAAACATGAATATATAGTTTTCCTGGAATATTAAAATAAACAATTATGAATGCTATAGTATCTACAAAAATATTTGCATAGCATATCAACAGATTATGAGGTGGTGAGGTGAGCTAAAATTTGCATATAACTCCACAGCCTTTTTAAATATTACCAGGACTCTTTAGGTGCCCATAGACAGGTAAATTTCGCGCTACACTGCTTCAACGTTCAGACCGGTAAGGGGCAAATCGACTTTTTATGTCTATAGTAAAACGAATTCTAGTTGGATAACACTTAACGGCCGTCGAGAACATCAGAAGGTAAGCGCTGGGTATGGGCACCATTGTGAAAGAAACATGTCTATAAATGATCTAATCTGTGCCCTACCTCTGTTGGAATGGAATTGTGAAAGTGACATGAGAAAAAATTTCATGTGGAATTTATCATTAAAAATTAGAGAAAAGTACTTTGAAATATTTTATAAATAAGCAGCATTCCAATTACAAAAGAGGATGTAATAAGACTGGAAACTATAGAGCGATCAGCTTGTGAAGGTTCTCATTCATCCAGGTCATCGTATATCTGTTGTATTCAATTAGATCAACTGGACTTGAAATGTAGTTCTTGAAGACGTTTCGCTAGTCATCCGACTGGCTTTCTCAATTCAGAATGACTTGTACAAGAATCTGTGGCAATTATGTACCCTGGAAAATCCCAATTAGCATATCACAGCCAGGTGTTAAGGGTGTGATTAGATAGTGGCTAAGAGGTGTTATAGGAACGCCCAGAGTAAGGTGTTAAAACAGCATTGTACATGGCAGACAGTTGGTGTGCCACAGTTGAGTACAGTGGTACTCAACACCTCAGACTACCATGATAAGGTGACCATGCTCCTGGCCGATAAAAACAAACATATGAGGCTTTAACAAGGGATCCCACCAGCCGTTACAAGAAGAGTCATAGACTTACTACAACAGCTTCAAAAGGATAAAGCCATTGACCGAGCAATGTATCATCGCCTCTACCCTGGTGAGGCACATCCATGCATATATGGACTCCCAAAGATAAATAAGGGGGCCCCACTAAGACCTATAGTCAGCAGCATCAACTCGGTAACATACAAGGTGGCAAAATATCTAGCTAACATCTTAGGACCTTGGTGGGAAGTTCTAAGCATCACATCCAGAACTCTCAGGATTTCACCAACAAGATTGAAGATATAGTACTCAGTGTAGAAGAAACTATGGTGTCCTATGAAGTGACATCTCTCTTCACTTGTATACCCACCCAAGGAGGCTGTTGACATGGTGAGAAAACGGCTGGGCCAAGACAGCACTCTTACCAGCAGAACTGATCTCAACCCAGAACAGGTGTGTTCCTGTTGGACTTGTGCCTGAATACCACCTATTTCAAATACAGGGATAAGTTCTATAAGCAAAAACATGGATGTGCTATGGGATCTCCAGTTTCACCTATTGTGGCCAACCTTTACATGGAGGAAGTAGAAACACAGGGCTTAATACCTTTTAAGGGCATAGCACCCAGCCACTGGTTCAGAGTATGTTGATGACACCTGGGTTAAAATCCACCAGAAGGAAGTACAAGCTTTCATAGAACACATTAATGCGGTGGACCAAAACATTTAATTCACAAGGGAAGAGGTACAAACAACACAAACTGGCTTTCTTGGACTGCTTGGTAGAAGTTAAGGAAAATGGTAAACTGGAAGTAGAGGTTTACAGAAAACCAACACACACAGATCCGTATTTGATGTTTGACTCCCACCACCCTTTAGATCACAAGCTGGGGGTCATCAGAACCCTGCAAACACAGAGCCGAGAACATCCCCACTAGCACAGAGGCGAAGGCTAAAGAAATGAAACATCTCAGAGGAGCCCTTAAAACTTGTGGATATCCAGACTGGGCCTTTGTCAAAAGAAGTAGAAGGAAAGAAAAGAACACGAATACCAACAGTGAAGGGGAAAAGCAAGACAGGAGGAAGAAACATGGTCATCCCATATGTAGCAGGGGTCTCCGAGAAATAAGAAGAAATTTCAAAAAACATCGTATCCCTGTCTGCTTTAAACCGAACAAACACAGAGGCAGCAATGGTACATCCGAAAGACCCAATACCAAAACACAAGAAAAGCGACATCATATATGCGGTGCAGTGCAGTGAAGAATGCTCTGATTTGTATGTGGGGAGACCAAACAGCAACTGCATCAACGTATGGCCCAGCACAGAAGAGCCAATTCCTCGGGTCAGGACTCAGCCGTGTATCTGCATCTTAAGGATAAAGGACATACCTTTGAAGATTGTAATGTAACATACTGGCGAAGGAACGTGAATGGGTCAAGAGAGGTGTTAAGGAGGCCATTTATGTGAAAATAAAGAAACCAGCCTAAATAGAGGTGGGGGGGGTTCGACACCAACTGCTGCATGTACAATGCTGTTTTAAACACTTACTCTGGGCGTTCCTATAACACCTCTTAGCACTATCTAATCACACCCTTAACACCTGGCTGTGATATGCTAATTGGGATTTCCAGGGTACATAATTGCCACCGATTCTGTACAAGTCATTCTGAATTGAGAAAGCCAGTCGGATGACTAGCGAACGTCTTCAAGAACTACATTTCAAGTCCAGTTGATCTAATTGAATACAACAGATATAGAGCGATCACATTAGCTTAGTGGTAAGTGTTAATACTTTGCAGCACTTAAAGCATAGATTAGGATTTGCGTTACTTTCTCCTTTGTCTGCAGACCTTCAGTTTCTCTGGTTTCCATTAACATTTCAAGAAGAACTAGAAAGGGAAAGTTTGGCTTGAAAGGCCGTATTTTGGGAGGGAATATGTGTGTTTTGTGCTGCAGATTTTAAAACTCAATAATAGCAATGATGAGGACATTGTTGTTTTTTACTTATCTTTTAAATATAGCTGTCACAGGAATGAATGGGTTTGTCAGTTGATGTGTACTCGTGGCAGGTTGGGGGCTAAAAAAAAACTAACATTTTTGATGATTGGTCAAAATGTATTTTTTGACTATACTTACCCTTTAAATATGGTTGCCACATGAATGAATGGGTAGCTCATGATCTGTGAACCTGTGTCAGGTTGAAAGTTAAAAGAAAACCTTTTGATATGAACAAAAATTGTGTTTTGACTATAGAACCTTTTAAGTATGGCTGCTACAGAAATGGAAGGGTAGGGCAGTAGGTGTTGTGTACCTGTGTAAGGTTGGGTTTTTTTGGTTTATTGATCAAAATTATTTTTTTTGACTATAGATACCCTTTAAGTATGGCTGCCACAGAAATGGCTAAATAGATCAGTAGGTATGTGTGATCAGGTTGGGGGTTAAAAAAAAAAATTTTCAAATGTTGTCAGTTTGTTTTGACTATAGTTACCCTTTAAGTATGGCTGTTATGGAAATGGAAGGATATGTCTGTAGGTGTGTGTAAATGGGTCTGGTTGAGGGGGTATGCCTTTGAGTATATATCAAATTACTTTTTTTAACTTTCTTATCCTTAAATTGACTGCCACAGGAATAGAGGGGTAGGTCAGTAGGTATGTGTACCCTTGTGAGGTTGGAGGCATGTGTTTTTGCATGTATGAGCATATAATAATTTATTAATGACATATCAAAATGTTTTTTGAATATAGTTACCCTTTAAGTATGGCTTCCGTGGAAATGGAAAGGTAGGTCCGTAGGCGAGTGAGTACCAGTGGTCTGTGTGGGGGGTTGGGGGTGGTACAGCGCATGTGTTTGACCATGAAACAAAAATCTTTCTAATCATATCTTTATAGGACACAGACCTCTTATTGACTTCTAATCTCCTTTTAATTGACAGTAGGGGATACATCACCTCTTATAAACATGAGTGGTACTCAGAGTTCACTTTCCTGTATAGGGCTAGGCCACATAGCGATTGCTCAAGCGAGACCATTTTGGTAACACATGCGATCACCATTTTTTTCAGCAACCACAATAGCGTAATCGCTTGCGCAAATGTGAGACAACATAGAGAAATCGCACACTTGATCAAACTTGGTTCCCGGGGCAGATTCTGGAGAATCGCGGATTTAGCGCAATTCCTGTTCCAAATTTTACAAATCTGCGTTCACCATTTTTCAAATATTTAAGGATTTCTGATTTTTTTGAAAATTCAAGGATTTTGTGCTTTCTGTTTTGAAATTTGTAAACGATTCAGCACATGTCCCAAATTCACAAATGGCAGCTATTATTATCCGTGCCAACCTCCTGGGTATAAAAGGCAGCTCAACAGGTACCATTTTGTCAGTGTTGGAGAGAGTTTAGTGGAGACCTGATAGTTGAGGAGTCAGAGGGTGGTTTTTTGTGCTTTTCCATTTGTAAGTGTAAAAATAACTTTTTAATGATTGATCAAGATTTTATTTTTGACATATTTGCCTTTTAAATAGGACGCATTGGAAATAGAAGGGGTCAGTGGTGTGTTTACTTGTGTCTGTGTGGGAATCATTATGTATTTCCAAATAATGCTGCCAAACAACTGTAGTCGGCATCTCGGTCAGTTGTTAAAGGACAACTAAAGCCTCAGAACAACACTGAACCAGAAGGCAGAACACCTTGATATAAAGCCAGTAATCAGTGTCTTACCTCTCATTTTGATAGAGTGCTGGGAAATTTACCTAAATAAATATATGGTTTTTGCGTAATATTCTAATGTCACACAGTCTGGTCAACGACCATTATGTGTCTGCCCATGCTCAGGCTTAGCTATGGCAGAAATTGTTACAGTTGGTCACACACACAACATTAATAATCTCTAGCCAATACTTTTACAGGACAGATATAAGCAAGAAAGCATGTGACTGAGGTAAGGAGGTGTGGTCTGGCACTGCACAAACACACAGATACTTCATCCAGTTCTTAACAGGCTTACATTTACTATAATACGATTTACTGAAATGGTATTTTATAGCTATTGATGTTCTAGGGGGGTTATTTTCAGATTCTGGAGTATAGAAAATTGGGTTGTTAGTTTTCCTTTAAAGACTGAAAATACCACATATGGGCAATCGATCAGATCTGTGTGTGTGGCCCCCACCAAATCTTTGCCGACCAAGCTGATACATGTAATGAACAATGCATGTTAATGGCAGATGTTCAGAGAGAAAATTATGAGGAGGATAGAATTAAAAGGTTTAGAGTGAAACACACAAGAAAAGGGAAATTGCTACTAGTACCTAAAAACAATGTAGAGAAGAAAAGAAAACCTGTAGCACACTACATAAATCCATTAAAATCCCTTTATTGGCATAGCATGGGAAAAAAGACAAAGCAGGGGCTGCAATAAAAAATTCGGGACAGCGACGCAGACAAATGCGTGGGCAACTGGGCGGCACGCGTCCGTGCATAATGACGTAGCCGAAGCAATGACACAGGCATTACCATTTGAGGCTCAAGCAGGAGAAAGCAGAGGAAATCTCAGAGGGGCGGAGCTTAACATTCAGCAAACCAGTAACAAGTGTCGGCAACTTTCAAGGCACAAAGGCAGGCTGGAGGGGCATAGGGGAAAAAAAAATATATGGCAACAGTGTTTTTAAAGCTGCAACTTCCAAATGAACATAACTTGATTTTACAGTGCACTTATCCTTTAAGGCTAGGCCGCACTAACCCGTTTTTAGCGTTTTTATGGGATTTTGGTTAGCATGAAAATCACGGGAACGTAAAAATTCCTGCGTTTTCCGATGCGCACGTGTTTGCGTAAAAAATGGTGCACGCAAACGCATGTGTTTTATTAATTGCAAAAACGCATGGGCAAACACGGCACAACGCACAGGAATCGCACACGCAAAAGCGTGTGATAACTCTCGAGATTGCGTGTGCAATTTAGTGCTTTGTAGTTGGGCCTCACAATTTCCATGTAGTAGTAATCTAGTGTAATTTCTATTTATGTACAACTTGGATTTTATAATAATGTTAACAAGAGGATTTCTCCTTATATAGGTTGTATTATTTCTATGCAAAGAAAACCTAGTATCCACAAAGGCAGTGGATAAAAGTTAAATGCAGGAAAACAAGGATAAATTATTAAAAGGTATGTCCACCCTTAAAAAAAAAAATTTCCTCCAAAGATTCCCCTGTCCCTCCCTGTTATTAATAAATAATATTAACATAGCGGTTGGGGTGGGGGGGACAGGGGGAATCTTTGGATAAAAGGGATTTACACTAGGGGGAGGGGGAATCAATCGAGAGGGGAGAGGGAGGGGGAGAAGGGCTGCAGTACGTATGCCAAACTTCTCCCGGAGGCCAGGTAGGAAGCAGAGTCCTATATGGACTGTGCTATCCTCCTGGTGGGCAGTTTTTGGGACTTTGGGGGGGGACTACAGGAGAATCTTTTGGAGCTGGGATGTGAGGTAAGGATTAAACTACACTACATGATGGGGCCAGTAGTGGGGGGGGGATTAAAGTTTTGGGGGTGGACATGCCCTTTAATAGTTAAATAAATAGTTTCATAGAAGGATCATGGTATGATGTATGCTACACAACGTATTGGTGTATCTTTATGTGGACACAGAACTCCTTATTGACTTCTAATCTCCTTTTAATTGACAGTGGGGGATACATTACCTGTTATAAAACATGAGTGGTACTCAGAGTTCACTTTCCTGTATAAGAGGTAGGCCACACTAATGCATTTTTTGCACAATTTTAAATAACATGGAAATCGCGGGAACGCAAAAATTCCTGCGATTTCCGATGGGCGTGTAATTGCGCAAGCGTGTCCATTTTGGTAACGCATGCGATCACTTAGATTGTAAGCTCTTCGGGGCAGGGATCTCATTCTTAATGTCTCAAGGCATGCTACACTTATATCAATATATGCATTATATATATATATATATATATATATATATATATATATATATATATATTATTTATTTTTTTTTCTATTTTTTTTTTATCTTAAACGATGTATGAAATTGTAATTCATTTTTATTTATCTGTATAATTTCTTGCACTTATCTCCTTGTTTGTATACTTTGTATTTTATATGCACAGCGCTGAGTACCCAAGTGGCACTTTATAAATAAAATTATACATATATACATACATCACCATTTTTTTCTGCAATCGCATGCGTTTCCATAATGGAGAATAGCAAAATTGCTTGCGCAAATGTGAGAACTCACAGAAATCGCACTCAGTAGTGCGTGCTTTAGTGCGTTGCAGTGTGGCCTCGGTCTTACTCAGTCTTTGTCTAAAGATAGAACGGATTGCGAATCTGAACCTAGTTCCGGGGAAGATTTCCGAGAATCACAGATTTAGCGCAAAAGTTCGAGGATTTTTGTGTTTTCTGTTTTTTTCTGCTTTGTTTTTTAAAGCAGTCAGCGACCTGTACCTTTAGGCTGCTCCCCCTTACTATATTATTCATGTCATTGCACCTTATGGGGCCCATACACAAACAAATCCCAGATGTACAATCGCTGGCTTGTGTATGGGTCCCATAAGGTGCAGTGACCTGAATAATATAGTAAGGGGGAGCAGCCTAAAGATCGATCGATTGTACGACTGAGAATTTGTTTATGTATGGGCTCCATAAGGCTATGTACTTCTATTATATTCTATCATAGCTCCACCCCTTTATGCAAATATTTAGGCATGTCAATAACAGTCACCAGGTAAAAGTCAAAAGAAGAAAACAAGGTATACATAGTACAGGCCCGGTAGCACAGAGGTCAGCTGATAATCTATCGGAAACTAGTCAGCCTAATACAATTTTTACAAACTGACAACTGTTATAAACTGTATTTACCGGTATGTAGCAAAACACTTTCCATGTAGTAGTAATCTAGTGTCATTTTTATTTTTGTCCAACTGTGGATTTTATAATAATGTTAAAAAGTAGGTTTCTCCTTATATATAGGTTGAATTATTCCTATGCAAAGAAAACCTAGTATCCACAAAGGCAGTGGATAAAAGTTAAATGCAGGAAAACTAGGATAAATTATTAATAGTTCAATAAAAGTTTCATAGAAGGGAAAGTTTTTAAAGGACAATTATACTCACCTTCCCTCCGCTCTTCTTCTTTAATCAGTACTTTCTACCTAGGGTGAGGACCTGGGTATGTCTTTTTTGTGTTTACAACCATAAAACTAACTTTTATTGAGGATATATCAAAATTATATATTTTTTTTAACTTTAATTACCCTTTAAATATGGCTGCCACAGAAATGGAAGGATATATCAAAATTATTATTTTTTACTATAGTTACCCTTAAGTATGGCTGCCACAGGATTGGAAATGTAGGTCAGTAGGTGGGTGTACCTGTCTGTGTGGGGGGTTGGGGGTATCAGAACTATGTACAGATATCGCCGTAACCCTCACGCGGATTCCTTAGCTAGGTAATAGCACACTTCTCCTATATGCCCCGGATGTCTACCGAATTTCATGTCTCTAGCTCAAAAACTGTGGGAGGAGTCCAAAAAAGCGGAAGAATAAAACATAAGAAGAAGAAATAGAAAGAATAGTAATTTGGCTCTTAAAGCCAAATTAATTGTGTGTAGCTCTTTTGAACAGGGCTCAATGTTCAGAAAAAAACAAAAAATAAACAGAACTAAATTTAACATCAGTCTGTTCAGCAGTTGCCCGAATTAAGAGATTCATATCAACAAGTGCTTGCTTAATTACAGACAGACTGGTATTCTTATTAAGAAATGTGACATGCCACTGGGAAACAGGCAATCACAACTATTAATTTTTAAAGAAAAATTGTTTAATTATTGCCAATGTGCGATTGCATTATACATTCTTCAGTTTTACACCAGACTTTATGTTTATTATTTAGTATACTCTATTTAAAGATATACTTTGTATGTAAGTGATTTGTCGAATATTTGTCACTGAGGCTTATTAAGTATACAACTGCATTATTGTTGCTGGTTACATGTTGTTGCTTTTATGTTGTATAAAAGATTCTATGTCAATCTTACATTGTAATAGTTTTTATATATTAACAATTTAAACTAATAAAACTTAACATACAACAGCCTGACTTTACTTGCTTTCGTGTAACATTGGTCACTTGTACATACATTTCTATTACGGGAACAGGATTCCCATGGTAATGTTATAACTACGGTAGTTCACTGTCTATGTTATATTGTGGATGATTCATAACAAATATTCCAGATTTTGTGAAATTCATTAGGACATCCCCTTTGTGCATACATCACTCTCTGGTATGGGAGTATAATATTAATAAGTGCAAGCCATTGGGACATATCAGGTGGTTTGGGGGCCATCCATTTTGTAGTGATAGATTTTCTGGCATAAAAAAGGACTTCTCTAAGAAACGTGGACTGGTATCTGTTCACAAAATCCTCTTCTAATATTACTAGCAGAAGGATTTTATTATCTAGGGGTATGGTAATGCCAAGTATAGCTGACACTGCTGTGATTATCTCTTGCCAAAAATATATAACTCTTGGACAGTCCCATATTAGGTGCCAGAAATCTGCACCTGCTGTCTCACATTTAGGGCACTCATCTGTTCTATTGTTGTCAATTCTATGTAACCGTAGAGGGTGCATATAGGTAAAATGTATAGCTGTATTAACCTATTATTGGCTGCTGGAGAAACTTGTCTGTAGGCTGCTGCCATATCATTCCAATCATCATGTTGGAGACTGGGTATATTCCTGTCCCATTTAAGTAGGCTATATACCTATAGCTGGGTGTTTAGTGAGTGATAGTCAAGGAGCCAAATTGGGCTTTACAACTGTGACGAAGTTGCAAGTATCTAAACAGATAGCATGGGGGTAGGTCATAGTCTGTCTGAAGTTGTTCAAAAGTGACGAACTGTCCGAGATCCCTATTCTATTCCACTCACTGGTACTATGGAAGGAATGCAGTTCAGGGTATATATGGTTTCCCCATAATGTGGTAGAGTTAAAGGGTCCTTGTATTTCCAATATTGTCAGTATTTCTTTCCACACTCTCCAGAATTGAGTATGAAGTGCTGTACCTGAGCCTATCATATGTTTTTGTGGTTTGCAGAAAGGTTTGGAAATTCCCATCTAGATAGCTTTCTAGCATACTTTCAGAGATGTTTAGTGTTGTTGGGTTACTAATCCAGTTTTGGATATATCGTAGTTGGGATGCCAAGTAATATATGCACATGTCTGGAAGTGCTAAGTCCCCATTTTCTTTGGGTTGTTGCAGGGCATGGAGTTTAATACGTGTTCTTCCTGATTGCCAAAAAAAATCCTATTATACTATTGATTGATGTGAAAAGTGTTTTGGTATGTATATCAGTGAATGCTGCTTAGTGTATAGACATTTCGTTTATATTAGTTTAATTAGATTAACTCTATCGATCAAATTTAAGGGTAGGTTTCTCCAGATTTGCAATTTTGTTTTGATTATGTTAATTAATGGTATTGTATTAGCTGATAAAATTGATGATGCTTTTGTTGGAATTGTCATGCTTAGGTATTTAAAGGAGTTGGCCATTATTAATGGGTATGTTAAGGGTATTAAGGCAGTTTGGGGGATGTTTAGTGGGCTCAATACTGATTTTTTCCAGTTCATTGTGAGGCCTGAGTAGTTTCCAAATTGGTCTATGAGTTGCATGGCCAAAGTCACTCTCCAAATACAGTATCATATCATCTGCATAAAGTCCTATGCATTCTTCTAACTGGCCATGGCGGAATCCAGTAATTAAAGGGTGTGAGCGAATTTGTATTGCCAATGCCTCTCTTGCTATGGCAAATAAATATGGAGAGAGGGGGCACCCCTGTCTTGTTCCTCTATACAATCTAAATTGTCTAGAAACAGAGCCATTAACAGAGACTGTTATGACGGGATATTTATAAAGCATTTGTATTGAAGTTCTAAACTTGTCGCCAAAACCAATTTTTTTAAGGTACGCCCAAAGATATGGCCTTTGGATGGAGTCAAATGCCTTGTGGGCATCTAGTGAGACCATTACTCTTCTGCCTACATTGTTGTGATCTTTTACCAACTGTGATAAGACTTAATTTATAGAGGTGGATTTACCGTGCATAAACCCAGTTTGATCCTCATGTATAATTGTCTGAATTATTGTTTGAAGTCTATTTGTCAAAGTTCAACAATGATATGGGTCTATATGAATTATAGTCCAATGTCTCTTTACCAGGTTTTAGAAGTAAAATGATGTTGGCTTCATATAAGGAGTGAGGTAGTTTACATGCCTCATAGGAGTGTTGGAACATTTCCAAGAGCTGGGCTGCCATAATGTTGCTGTATCTCTTTATAGGTATCAATGGGGATATCATCGGGGGGCCTGGAGATTTACCAGCTGTCAGGTTCCCAATAGCTGTTTGTATCTCCTTTAATGTTATAGGCAGTTCCAGTTGTTGTTTGTGTTGCATCATAAGTTGTGGGAAATGTATTGTGTCTAGATATTTATCTAGTTCTTAAATAGTGCATGTGGTTTTGGAAGAATAAAGATTTTTATAGAATACAACAAATTCAGATAATATATCGGTTGTGGTAGTTACTAATAAATTATTGCTGTTTTTTAGGGCGATTTCGTTTAAAGGATTTTCGGAGCATTTTCACACAGAGGGTCAGTGTATTGGTTGGAGCATGCTTGCTAAATTTGTATATTGGTGTCTGTTGGATCTTCTATGTAATTTCGTTCTGCATTGTGTACCAGTGAGGCAAAGAGGCAAAGCCAGATTCTTCCTCTGTTCCTCTGTGTTATATATACTATTACTGTATGGGAATTCTGCTGTCCATTTAAAGGGCAACTAAATCCTCAAAACAATACAGAATCAGAAGGCAGTCTTTTTACCAAAAGATACTACCCTACTGGTTCTGTATTGTTTTGAGGCATAAGTTGCCCTTTAAATGGACAGTAATCCCATACAGTAACCCCCAATTCCTTGGCACTCCAGATGTTTGGAAACTACAACTGCCAGCATGCTTTAGTTGCTGGGAGTTGTAGTTTCCAAACATCTGCAGTGACAAGGAATTGGGGTTACTTTGTAGGATTGCTGCCCCACCACACACACCCAGAGCCCCCCCCCCCCATTCAGTGTTACAGTACCTTACCTGGGCAGTCTTCAATTCAGGTAAGGTACTTCGTTATCTGCTCAGTGTAAAGCCAGCCGCTTACTTCAGAGGGAAATCCGTCTGATGTCCCTACTCGGCGCCGGGAAGTGAGACAGGTGCCGAGTAGTGACGCCAGAGGGGACAGGCGGAGTGCGTGTCATCCGGATTTCCCTCTGAGGACTTGAGAATAAGCTAAGGTTCGGTTTTAAAGGGACAGTCCACCCCCAAAACTATCTTTTTATATGTAGTTGGCCAAAATAAATGATTAAAAACAAGCTTTACAGCTTGAAAATCGGTCCAGCAGTTCAAAAGTTACTCACATATCTTGCTAGTAAAATCCTGCAGCATGGAGCAGATCAGCGGTTCACACAGGCAGGTTACGTCACCTCGCCTGTGTTCTTTTTATGTCCGTTGCATACTTTTGGCGAGAACAGCGGAAGTCACATTGTTCAAATAACTGACCCCTTGATCCCGCCCTTTTTGTGGAGACAACCAATCGGCAGCCTTATAGGATTGTGTACGGAAGAGCCTTTAGTCACCCGCTGCTGCAGCTCTTATGAGACAGCTTCTGCTCGGCTCTGCACTGCTTGGTACTGATCGGTTTGAGACAGCTGTGATATTGCAGGATCGCTATTTCCTACATTTAATATCATTTACCAGAGGTATTGTAAAAACTGATAGTATATTATACAGTCAATATTACACTGCTTGAAATTAGCATTATTAGTTTTATAGAGATAGCACAGTTTAACTGCACAGAGAATCTTTTGAATTGCAATACCTTTATACATACAATCACTCACTCACACACACATTCACACATACACACACACACTCACAATAAAACTAGAACAAGTTACAATGGATGGATTACAATTTATTTGCACTCATGTGGATAATACCTGAAAAAGAAAAAATATTATATTTTTTTCATAGAAATAGCTTCACTTACCTACTTTCCGCGGCTCTCTGCTCTGTTGATCCAGCTGCCGGTTTCTGATTGGAGAGGAGGGAATGGGATTTAGTTTTTTTTTACGCAACAGCGCGGGGTCACTGAACGTCGCGGGAGAGAGATGTTGAAACGGAAGTGCAGGCTTGCTGTGTATCGCACTAAATATCGGGGAAACTAAGATATTCTTTAAAAAACAAACGTTTCAGGTTGGTGCTAGTATAGAAGTAACATATTAAAAGTTTTTTTGGGTGAACATACCCTTTAAGGCTTTTTTTAAAGCCTGAAAACCTCGCCTTATACTCGAGTATGTACGGTACGTGTGTTTGAATAGCAGGTATGTTCTAGTATAGGGGGTCGTATTCTCCATGCGTCCAATTATCCCAAAGTTTGTGCTAATTGTGAAAGTTGCATATGTGTGTCTATTGGAGGTGTCACATTATGTGCAGATAGTCAGTCTATTGAGGAGTTCATAATTAGGTTAAGATCTCCCATAATTATGATACGAGCCCCGGGGAAATTTTAATACAAATACCATTACTTGTTGGAGTATTTTTAAGGAAGAGGAGTGGTGTTGTACAGTCCTCCCAAGGCACACAATACGTTATCTATTTTGAGTGGCAAGAATATATATTTCCAGGGCATCAGTCTTCACCCTCAATTTTATATTTTTGTCTTTTATGTAGTAAAATAGACACTCCCCTTGCATATGTTAAAAAGCAGCTATGAGCTGCCCATCCTACCCATCTAGGGCGTAAACCCCCCCCACAAACGGCAAAATCGTCAGTGTTTTGTGGAGCATGCTATTACTCGTTTAATATTTAAGCTCGTTGTTTCCAATTTGTGTGCCGAATTATCCCACCCACAGTTTAAAGGGTATGTCCATCCTTAAAACTATTTTTTGATATAGTATTCCCCCTGGTCTCCCAGCCCCAACCGCTTCATTTTTATGTTTAGAAAGTGCCCCAAACTTTTACTTACCTCCCCTCTTTCCTCCGCCGCGCTGCCAGCCCTCTGCTTGCAAGAAAATGCAAGCAGAGGGGCGGGACCGGCAGTCACGTCTGTGATTGGCTGAGCAGCAGCCAATGACGGGCGGGACCGGCAGTCGCGTCTGTGATTGGCTGAGCAGCAGCCAATGACGAACGCGGCTGCCGGTCATTCAGTGCAGCGGAGGAAAGAGGGGAGGTAAGTAAAAAAAGTTTGGGGCACCTTCTAAACATAAAATGAAGCGGTTGGGGCTGGGGACCAGGGGGATACTATATCAAAGGGGATTTATGCTAGGGGGAGGGAATGGGAGGGGAGAAGGGCTGCAGTACGCATGCAAACTTCTCCAGAGGACAGGTAGGAGGCAGAGTCCTATATGGACTCTGCTATCCTCCTGGTGGGCAGTTTTTGGGATTTGGGGGGGGGACTACAGGAGAACCATATGGAGCTGGGATGTGAGGGAAGTTTAAACTACACTACATGATGGGGCCAGTAGTGGGGGGGATTATAGTTGGGGGGGGTGGACATGCCCTTTAAGTATAGAAGTTTCCCTTGCTTTAAGAATATATGGGAAGGTGACTTTTTTAATGTATGTATGGTGCTAACAATAGCTCCAGGATAAGTTATTTAGAGGGTAAAGCAAAGAGGTAGTAGGGGAGGAAGATTGTAGAGGTATGGAAATGGTATATTAGGGGGTAGACACAGTACATATCAGTATCGTTTAGTGTGCCCGGGTAAAGTAAAATGTATATTGTATTATTTTACTTCCTTGTTGACAGACAAAGTTGAGGGTATTTATTTAGCACGTTGAGACTTATTAAATTCGCTTACAGTCTGTGGTAGGCACATAAGAGTCTCCATTTCTCCTTTCCCAAAAAACAAAGGCAGCAATTGTTATTAATTCACTCCAACTATTTATAAATGGGATGTTGGTATGGTAATTGAGTGTGCCGTCTCTTGTTTATGTGCCAGGGGATCTCCCCCATAGTTAGATAGATAAAGATTTCCCTTATTTTAAGGGTGTATAAGGAGTGCTTTTCTTTGGGTTATTTAGCATATCATGCTAGGCGGCTTTTATATAGCTAGTAAGTTAACATTACTCCCAAAGTGAGTTGCATAGAGTTTAAAGAAAAGAGGTAGTGGGGAAGCATATTGTAGAGGTGTGGAAACATTTGGTTTAGGGGATAGAACCAGTACAAACCAGTGCATTTTAATGTACCAGGGTGTAGTAAATGTTTATTATGGTGGCACTCTGTCCGGTTTCTCATTGTGGTAGCATTTCCTTCCATTCCAGTGCCACTGTGGGGGATTCAAAAAAGTTCTTATGGCCATTGTGTGCCACTCGGATTAATTATTTATAATTAAATCAACAATTTCAGGGATGGTAGTTCTGCGTTTTTGTATTCCAGGGAAAAGTCTGGTGGAGTTCTCCAGGCGCAGTTTCCCTTTGTTCCTGGCTATGCGAAGTATATGATCCCTATCTCAGCAGTTTAGTAACTGAGCAATTCGCGGCCTAGGGCTAGAGCCCGGCGGTAGAGCTTTGGAAGGCATCCTATGTGCATGCTTGTTTGTGAATGTAACAGACAGGTTGTTTCCAAATTGCTCCTTGAGACAATTTTCTAGAAAGGATTCAGGTTAAGTACCTTATGTTCTTTCTGGTATACCAATAAATCTGAGGTTCTGGCATCTTGCTTGATTCTAAAGGTCCTATGTTTTAGCATGCAAGGATTATTTTTGTATTTTGAGCGAGTCCATATCTGAGGAGATAATAGGCAGTTGTTCTTTCATCTGAAATGGAAGGTCATGGCGGATTATGCCTACATCAATTTTCACTTCCTCAATGAGGCCTGTAAGCGTGGCTTTAGATTCCGTGATAGCCTGTAATATTTCTGCATGTGTCTCTGTCATTTTATCGGGTTCAGGTATTGACTCTTATATCTACCAGGTCTGGTTGTGAAGTTGTAGTATTTGTAGACAACTATTAATTTAATAATAATCTCCTGACTCAAATTAGTTACTAAAAGGTGGTCATACACATGGCCAATATTCAGCAAATTTGTTGAACATCGGCTATGTTTATGAATGGGTTGTGAAGATAATGAAATACCACCATTGAATTATCGGCTCTCTTTACTACAGTAGAGGGAGCTGATAACACTGTAAAGTTTATGGGCACAACAAATGATTGTTCCGTATAAAGTAGATCATTCCTGTGTATTTTCAAATTTGTCAATTTCATGATCAGATTCGGATGTATATGGCCACCTTTAGTTTATGTGCAATACAGTAATCAGAGTTGTTTTTTGTAAAAAACGGTGCATATTTAGGTAACCACAGGACATTCAGTACTTTTAATTTATGGTTGATATTTATGGGCTAGGGACAGGGTTGAGATTAACTGGTTATATTTATAGGGAAAGTTTGTAAATTAGTTACATCCCCTAATTAAATTAGTAACTTACTTGTCCTCCTAGAGATGGAATTATATTTTTCTCTTTCAGTGCTGTCTATGATTTTGATGGTAATAATCCGGTACATCTCCAGAGTTCTTGTTTGGATCTTAACTATATTGGTCACATTGGGATCATTAGGTAAGACTTTCTCACCTATCTTTGTGCTTTTTATTTTTTATAAAATATTGTCACAGAGTGGTTAGCAATACCCTGCAGCAGTTATGTCTCCCATCTAGACCAATACAAAAAAACCTGCCACACCACAAATGCAAACATTTTTTTTTCCCTGAAGCACAGAGAATAAATGGAGAGATTTACAGTGAGATACAACCACTGAACACAAACTGTCTGTATAAAGTCACGTTAATCATTTACAAAAGGTTAAAATAACTGTATGGCGGGAATCACAGTGAGAGTGTTTTGGGTTAATTCCAAATTATGTCTCACATCAATTTCAGAAAATTAGGCTCTGTCTCAAAAGTGCTCTTTGTTAGTGTGAAAAGGGCCCCTTAACTAAGTTGGTTTTAAGTTTTGTTTTGGTCAAATACATTATAGCTAAGACAAAAATTAAGTGCTGCACAATATTCTTTAAAGGGTATGTACACTGGAAATTTTTTTTTTTTTAAATTGTCCATTAGTGGAAACTATACTTTTCAACCCAACTATCACTGTACCATTTTTTTGTTGATCTGCCCCCTATTTTATTAGATATGTTACATTTTAGCATTTCTGTAAGCAGTTTTGCTGTAGCTGGAATGGTTTGACAGTTGGTGTGCTGTTAGCAGTTTTGCAATACAGTCCAAGGAACACTCCAGTACACCGGTGTTGGCTGTATGCCAGACAAGTGGATAGGTGCAGTTCCCCTAGCCCTCCATTCCAAGGGCCATAAAGTTCTCTAGCACAAGAAAGATATGGGGGAGCACACTAATCAGGTGAATTCACAACTATTTATTGTAACAACACATACAACGTTTCGGGACGCCCTGTCCCTTTCTCAAGTAAAAAGCTGTATGCCGTCTGCATGTTTTGACAGTTGGTAGGGGGGAAATAGTCAGCTCAGTGGTCAGAGCCTGAGCAAAATAAGTATTGTATAGAAGGCATGCAGCAACACACCCCTCAGAGTAAGTGCTACTTACATGTATTTATTTATCGATTAAGATGACGCAAAGTAATTTTTTCATTATACATACACTTTAAGGTCTAGACAGTCATAGAATTATATTTATCAAATGTAAATTAAAGTCTCTGTATATGTTTAGGCTTCAGACCTAGAACCCAAATCTTCTTAATCTAGGTTTTGAATTAAAAAGAAAACATACCCTATAAAATTAGTTTCCAGATTGACACAGACTCCTCTTATGGACTACCATGCTTGTCTTTTAATGGGAAATCCCTGTTGGCATACATGCACCTTGACATGTTGTACATCTAGGCAAGAGTTTCTTAATTGCGGCCCTCCAGATGTTTGAAAACTACAACTTCAGCCAGGGAATGCTGCAAGTGTAGTTTTTAAATAACTGGAGGGCCGTTTACACCACTGATCTAGGCAGTCGTGCATTCCTTTATACATTTTGTATATTTTCAAAACCCCTATAGAGGAATGCACATGTATATAACATAAATTGCACAAGACGATTTTAACCGTAAATCACAGATTACCTTTTGGTGTCCAGGAGGTACTGGAGTTCTTTGGTGGATGTACGCCGATAACAAGAAATCATTTAATGAGAATCTTCCACTGGATCAACTGCAGGTTTCCAAAGACAATCTTCAGGCCTTGCTTGTCTATGCCATTGCTGCCACAGTTTTTACAGTAAGTAATTTAAGTTTTGAAAATAACTGATTATGGGTATTCTTAATGCTTATAATATTACAAACCTCAGAAAGCATCATTAAAGGGCAGGTCCAGCCCCAAACTAAAATTTAACCCACTACTGGCCCCTCTGTATACTTAAAGGACATGTCCACCCCCAAAACTGAAATTTAACCCCATACTGCCCCCACTCTGTAGTTTAATAAAATCCTTACCTGATATCTCTGCTCCAAATGGTTCTCCTGCTATGCCCCTCCAAAGTCCAGAAAACTGCAGTGTAAGAGCTCTCAGTGACTCATCCTGTGCCTGTCTCTGCCTCAACCTCCCTCTCGCTCCTCCGTTCTGAGCACCCGGAAGCCGCGTCTGTGATTGGCTGCCTCTCAGCCAATCAAGGACGCGGCTGCCGGTCCGGCTCCCTGCTTGCAGATCCATGCAAGCAGAAGGCCGGGCAGTGCAGCCGAGGAGAGAGGGAAGGTAAGTAAAGATTGGGGGACTTTCTCAAAATTCTATTATGGCGGTTGGGGCTGGGGTAGCAAGTACTACATTATATCAAAAGTTAAAATAAGGGGTGGAAATGCCCTTTTAAAAAAAAATCCTTACCTTACATCGCTGCTCCTTATGGTTCTCCTGGAGCGCTTTCCCAAAGTCCAGGAAAGAGAAGGGTAGTAGCCTTCTTCCTGTCCAAAAGGTTTCTGCCTCCACCTTGTCCTCTGAGAAAACAGTGGCAAGTGCAGAGGAGCCTTTTCCCCCCTCCCTCCGGATCCATCCATGGCTCTCCTTCTACCTAGCGTAAAACACTTTTGCTGTAGTGTAGGGCATCCCTGCCCACCCCCGACCGCATTTTCATTTTGGCAAAGGTTTAGAACTGAACCTACAGCCCTTCATTCCTGTGGCTGTTTCCATTGATGGTAGCCGCGTCTGTAATTGGCTGCTGGTCCAGCCCCTATTTGCTAGTTCCGCAAGCAGGGAGCAGGATCATTGCGCTGGAGGATTGAGGGGCTGTAAGAACAGTTCTAAATCTTTTTTTGCTAAACTAATATAGTGGTTGGGGGTAGGCAGGGGTGCCCTACATTATGGCAACAGTTTTTATATAGGGTGGCCAAAGTAGAGCCTGGCCAAAGTAGAGTCATTTTAAATCCTAGTGCTACTTGACACTGTGTGTATCACTTTGTGTCCGACACATACCTTGCATAGGGTGCCATTTATCCCAAGCCCTTTTCAGTAGGTAGGGGAGAGGGTATCAAAAGAGGGGGAGATTGTTAGTAGGAGGAGCTGACAGACCCCATATGTGGTATCTTCTATCAACTTTATCGGTGAACTGTTCCTTTAAATTTCATTTTTTTCACCTTCTCATTTTTATTTGTATGAAAGTTATCTTTACACACAAAAAAAAGGTAATAGCAGAATTCTCCTATGTGTCCCACACATCTGTTCTTAATTAGGTGTCTCTAGCTTGAAAACTGGGAGGAGTTAAAGTCCAAAAAAATTAAAGGGCATGTTCACCCTTTAAAAAAACTTTTAATATGTTGTAGGGCTTGCTCCCTCAGCCCCAACTGCATTAATCTTATTTGCAGAAACTCCCCCGATCTTTACTTACCTTCCCTCTATCCTCCGCCGCACTGTCCCGACCCTCTGCTTGCATGAAACTGCAAGCAGGGGGCCGGACCGGCAGGCGTGTTTGTGATTGGCTGAGAGGCAGAGGAGAGAGGGAAGGTAAGTAGAGATCAGGGGAGTTTCTGCAAATAAGATTAATGCGGTTGGGGCTGGGGGAGCAAGCCCTACAACATTTTTTTTAATAAAACAAATATTATTTGTGCTAGAGGGAGGGAGACCAAAACGGGAGGGGGGGAGGGCTGCTCAGAGCATGCCACAAACCTCTCAGAGGCGGAAACAATTTCCCCCTCTGCTAGGCTCCTGGTGGCCAGTTTTCTGGACTTTGGAGGGGCATTGCAGGGCAACCATTTTTCTACACTACAGAGTGGGGCTAGTAGTGGGTTAAATTATAATTTTGGGGGAGGACATGCCCTTTAAATAAAAGAGAAGAAGAAATAGAAAGAACAGGAATTTGGCTTTTTCAATAAAAAATAACAACCCCAGTGTGTGTCTAAATCTACTCTTGTTTGTTTTTCAGGTCATTTTGTTACTTATCATGTTGATTATGCGCAAGCGGGTTGCTCTCACTATTGCCTTGTTCCATGTGGCTGGGAAAGTTTTTATCCATCTCCCACTGCTCGTCTTCCAGCCGTTTTGGACGTTCTTTGCTCTTCTCTTATTCTGGATCTATTGGGTCATGGTATTACTTTTACTCGGTACTGCAGGTACGATGAAAAATGTGGTTTGTCTTATGGAAAACTTGAAAAGACCACAAATAATTTCTGTGTCCTTTTATTTCTATTAGCCAAAAATAACCCAGAGTATTAAATAAAATACGGCATGATTTGGTAAAAATAGTTAAAATATTATCTACTAGCATTCTAGTTATTTTAAAAAAATTGTACAAAAAAATGTTCTACTTGGTTCCTAAATCATTACCCCCCAATCCCATATGCTGGCTTTTTAGGATGCCAGAAGCTGGTGTTATGGTTTGCTTGCAGGGGAGAGTAAATATGTCAAAAGTTTGACTTGGGTAGGAAATTTCCAAGAGAATTTTATAGGGAACTATACCACTGTGAGAGAGGCATCGTTATGCAGTGTGCTCTATGACAAGAATGCCAAACGTGCAGCCCACAAGATGTTTGAAAACTGCTACTCCCCGAAATCCCTGGTTGCAGTATACAGCATCTGGAGGGACACAAGTTTGACACTTGTGCTCTAAAAGATGTGTGTTAGACTTATGTTGTTTAATTGCCTTTAGACCTTTGCTGTTTTTAAGTATTTTCTTGGTCCAGTGTCTGCATGCTTTTCATTTTTAAAATTATAGACCCAAGGGAATCCATGATTATTTAAGTAAGACCTCAATCTCAGTAAAATAAGGTTTGCTGCACTTAGTTTTTTTTTTAATGAACTTTCATTCCGTTTTCTAATCTAAATTTCATGTCACCTGTGACATTGTGTGAACCCAAAGGGACACTTTTTTCTTTCCATAGCAGAATTAACAGATGTATTTCTAGAAGAGAACATATCTATGAATGCAAATGATGTACTCTTTTCTGTTAACATATGGTGTTTTGAAATTTGAGATCATGATCTCTTTTCTGCTATGTGTATTACTCAGAAACCAGTATAGCATATTTTTATATTAATAATGAAAACTTACTCCACTGCAATGCTACTTGTCCTTGAGGCTATCCTGTTCTCTAGAAGCCAAAGTATCACTTAAAAATCTTGGTAGAGGGACCAATGCAGGACACATCAGACACATAGGTCATTTCCAGGTGCTTTATTGGCAGGACAAAACATGTTTCAGCTTAAGCTGGCCTTTGTCATGTGTATGGGCTCCTTCTTACGAACATAGAATTACTGTTGGCGGGAGCAGTGTTGAGTGGCTGACTTCTTTGGCCAAAAATCTTATGTGCATGCTAGACACGTAACCCGAAACATTGCCTGTTGCTGTATTTCACTTATTTTACCATTTTTCAAGTTTCCTAACTTCGTTCAAACTTTGTGGCATATGATTGTCTATATTGGGGCTGCTGAGCAGTACAGCCCAATGAAGGTTTAGCTTTTTTTTTATTTTATTTTTTTTAGAGGTATTTTTTATTATCTAACCAATGGACTTCTAAGCATGAACATTAAATAACTACAAATATCACTGTGTTTCTGTAAACTAGTGCAAATGTCAAGTACCGTATGCAGACATTTTTGATATTAGGTATTTGTGTTGGAGCCGCTGTATTAAGGATAATGCAAAAAAAAAATCCTTATTTTTGTACACAAGAGTTATGGAGCATAAATCAAGTATCAACTGTCCAGCCACTCTAAAACAGGAAAAGGTTTATTTTCATAAAACTGTAAGATTTTTTTAGGGCAGCCCCTCGATCCCATGCCTCTTTCCTACTGAAGCACTGTAATCAGGCAGTCTCCCCCTATACTAACCCTCATATTCAACGCCTCCTTGGCATGTTATTTTCCCTTCCTCTTTTAAACACACCCACATGACACACCCTCCTTTAAACACACCTATAATCAAAAAAGCCTCCTTTGACCCCTATGGTCACTACAACTACCGCCCAATGTCTCTTCTTCCAATTTCTTCTAAGCTACTGGAACATCTTGTCTTCTCCCGTATCACTAATTATCTTCATTCTTATAACTTATTGGACACCTTGCAGTCAGGTTATCGTCCTGCACACTCCACGGAAACGGCTCTGTGTAAAGTTGTGAATGACCTTCAGGCTGCCAAAGCCAAAGGTCAATTCTATATTCTCATGCTTCTTAACCTCTCCTCTGCTTTCAACGCAGTAGATCATTCCCTCCTAATGCAAGTTGTTACTCATTCGACATCCGGAATGAAGCGACATCCTGGCAATGATCCTACCTCTCTAACAGAACCTACTCTGTGCCATATGATAATACAGCATCCTGTCCGGTTCCTCCTAGTGTAGGGGTTCCGCAGGGCTCTTCTTGGACCCCTGTTGTTCTTCCACTATACTGTTTCCCTGGGGGATGTCATTAACTCATTTGGTTTCAACTACCATCCGTACGCCGATACTACTCAAATATATTTTTCCACCCCCACTCTTAGTCTTGACACCCAGTCACAAATCAACTGTCTTCGTACTGTCTCCTCATGGTTGGCACACCGATACCTCAAACTAGACCTAATTAAAACCAAACTAATCTTTGTCCCATCTAAACCTGGTCCTATCCCACCTTTTTTCCATTTCTGTGGATAACACCCCCAATTACCCTATTCATTCAGTTGCTAAGGGGTTATTATTGATTCATCTCTTTATTTTTTCTAATCACATTAAATATGTTGCTAATCCCTGTCACTTATTTCTCTGTAACATTTCGAAAAATCCATAGATTCCTCTCCTTTACCACTACTGCTATGCTCTCATCCTATCACGCCTGGACTATTGTAACCTACTGCTTTCTGGTCTTCTTGCTTTCCATCTTTCTCCACAGGCACTGTCTCAATCTCTAACAATCAGGGAATTAAATCTCCTTTGTGCCGCATATCTACCTGGCTCCCCATTAAACAATGCATTATCTACAAAATCCTTCTCTTAACATTTAAATCCCTTTGCTCTGCTGCTCCTGCCCATACCCTCCCCTAATCACAGAACCATCTCTCAGACCTCCCACTCATACTGCCTTCTAACTCCTTAAACCTTTTTCTCTTGTGTCTCCCGTCCTCTGGAATCCTATTCCCCTGTCTCTTTGTCGAGAAAACTCAATTAACAAGTTTTAAATCTAACCTCTCATCCTATCTCTGAGCACAGCACAGGACGGTTGACCAGTTATTACTATAGCACTTCCACTCTTCCCTATGTATCTGTATGTTACCCACCTAAGTAGGTTGTAAGCTCTATGAGGCAGGGACCTCTTTACTCATGTTACATGTTTCAAGAACTTGTATATTTTATGGTGCACATATTTATTCATTTATGTATTTATTTCTTTCCCCCTTGTACAACTTTTTGTATTCTATATTGTACAGCACTGCGTCCCCAAGTGGCGCTATATAAATAAACATAGAAGTGACTTACAAAAAATTTTGATGAATGAAGCAAAGGTTTTTTTGTGGGTCCTATAGAAATATAAATATAAATAAAAAAATGGACTACAAAATGGGTTGTTTTTCTATTAAAAGTGTCAAGTTTTAATACTTGTGATCATACCTGTTTGTTAGCTTGATTTTTAGGTGACCATATTCAGTGATAACATTTTTATCCATTGATATTAGGTCAACCCTCTACTAATGAGCAAGGCTTTGTGGAGTTCAGAATAAATGGCCCTCTTCAGTACATGTGGTGGTATCATCTGGTGGGACTCATCTGGATAAGTGAATTTATTTTAGCCTGCCAACAAATGACCATTGCTGGAGCAGTAGTAACTTATTATTTCACAAGGTAGGGTAAGAAATTTCATGGTATTTTTTTCCTTGCTATCTGTGGTAGGTAGTCATTTTTATTTAGAGAAATATTGGTATAATATAGTATACAAATGGCCAGCACATTTAGTCTATATTAATTTTTTAAAGCACCTCATATTTTATTGTTAAAGATGATTGTTTGTTTCGAATGGTATAATTATTTAAAGGGTATCTCCACCCCAAAATCAAATTTTTTTCTGTAGTGTAGGGGACCCCCCTCCAACCCTAACTGCCAGATTTATAACTTATTCTTACTGACGCTGCTGCTGGCTATTGAGAGAGCCAAGGGAACCAAGGTTGGCAAGTTTGTTTCTGTGCACATTTTAATATTATAAACCTGGCAGTTAGGGTTGGAGGGGGTCCTACACTACAGAAAAGATAATATTTTTTAAACATTAACTGCAAAGATGAGGGATCCGGAAGGAGGAGAGCTCCCCTGCGCTTACAAGAGTCCTTCAGGAGGACAGGGAATGGGCAGATTACGGATTACACACAGGAAGGCTCCACCTCTTCATTTTTTTGGACTTTGAATAGGCACTGCAGGACAACCATAAGGAGAAGAGAAGAAAGGTACGGATTTTTTTAACACTACACAGTAGGGCCAGCAGTGTGTCAAATTTTAGTTTTGGGGTTGTAAAATAAGAAACAGACATAGGTACAGTGACGGACCTACAACTCTCAACCTCAGACAAAACAGAGATTTCCCAGCTTCCCTAGCTTAATGGCTATAAATAATAATAAATAATACTAAATATCGGTATCACAGATAATAATTCAACAAATACTAAATTCAATTTGTCTCAGAGGACAGGATTCTTACTTATTTCTGTTAGAGCACTAGGAGAATCGGCTGTACGATTTTATGAAATCATTTATTAAAAGAATAAAAACAGTGCAATAGTATTTACAAAAACAATTAATAAGTAGACATAAAGATAAACAACAGTAAAATTAAGGGGAAAATACTTATAAGAGGATGTCAAATTCCAAGTCTTTAAACAAATAAGTCCATATATAAAAATATATATTTCTATCTCCAAAAAGGTAATTCTATGTAATCAACTTCGATGTTGCACAAGATGTAAGTTGGGAGCTCGCCTTCAGTGGTTATGTGGCTCATCTATCTATCTATCCGCAGGCAAAAAGAGGGGAAATGATTTGCACCCAACCAATCACCAACAGGTGTAGGCTGGACTAAGAGCGTGATATTTGATTACCTTTGGAAGACAAACCCGCTGTGCCATTTATCTGTTGTATTCAATTAGATCAACTGGACTTGAAATGTAGTTCTTGAAGACGTTTCGCTAGTCATCCAACTGACTTTCTCAATTCAACTAGCGAAACGTCTTCAAGAACTACATTTCAAGTCCAGTTGATCTAATTGAATACAACAGATATACCATGACCTGGATGAATGAGAACCTTCACAAGCATACCGCTGTGCCATTATTCTTGGTAAATTCATATCTCTGTGGTTCAAGGTGCTACCAACTGGAAATCACTAAATTAGTTATTGTCATGAACTTACAGTTGATAGACCCCAAGCATGACAGATATGGAACGTAAAGTTAACCAGGTAGGCACAGTGTAGATTTCCAGACTTTACTAAGACCTACATAAATTATGTTTGGGTTGCAACGTATGGTCTCACACACTTGGAACTATATTTCATATCAGTCTGTTATATTCTATTGCACAGTCTGAGTTATGAATGTGTGATATAAAAACGGATTGTGCCTTTATCATAGTTGGTAGAAGAAAGTACTGAGGAAAGTACAGATTAAAAAGAGAAAACAAATGTACAAATATAATAAAACAAATGGATTCCTAATATTACAGTGTATGATTAATAAATAAACTAGATCTGCTTGCAGCAGGTTCCATATCATGACAGGAACCTGTACCTCTCAAATATTTCCAGTAAAAGAAAAATACCATTGAAACTGGCCACATCAGAATTTGATTTCCTTACTTAATTCATCAAAATAGAATATCTGATGGCCTGTGTACATGGAACAATTGAAAATTTTCAAACAACCTGGTCCCAGTAGTACTCATTAATAGAGGTCAGGAATAAAATGTACTATATATATATGCTGTGTCTTAGCAAATTGGAAGGTTTATCATCGATAGTGTTGTTCTAGTTTTTAGGGTTTTTTTTTACAAAATGGAATTGAACCTTTTTAAGAATGTTTGTTTTATGTTAGTGAATGAGAAGTTTACAATTGATACTGATGGTAACAACTCACAATACAGGACGAAAGAGGAGACTTAATATCAGAAGATATTTTTGAACTGAACTCCTCATGAATGCGCAAGTGTTTTTTATTATGTTGATTATATTTTAGATAAAAAGTTGTATTAAATTTTCATTCCTTAAAAAAAAAAAAAAAAATTGAAGCTGGCCTTAAGCTAGGTACACACCTGCCGATTTTTCCTCCTGACCGACCGTTCGATACTTTCGACCGGTCGGCCAGGAGGAAGGACTATCGGTCGCGGCAAAAGCAGCCACGTCCGATAGTTACCGCGACCGATCGTGCGGTCCATAGAGGACCGCACGATCGGACGAGGTTTTCCACCATGTCCGATCGTCCTTTCGTCCAAATCGGACGAACGGTCGATCGAACATGGGCACATTCGGATGCGATAATTTCGGTCCGATCGACCGATACACTGAACTATCGGTCGATTGGACCAAAATATCTCATCGTGTGTACCCAGCTTTACATGGATCAACCAGCTTGCATGTATATCCATCAACTTATCAACAGTTCCTGGTTCTAAACTGATTGTGGAGTGTTGATTTGTGTACCAGTTTGCACTAATAATGTTGGGGATTATGTTTTTGAAAATTCAATCAGTGATCATTACAATAAAAGAAAATAGATCGGGGCGGAGCTAGCACGCCACTGAGGAGAGTCGCATGGGCTGAGAACTCCTAACCACAACTCCCGATAACCACTAAAAGCACCGGGTAAACCAGCCTCTAATCTGCAGCCATGGGTAAAAACAAACCCCCTAAGTCCTCCGGTTCACAACCCGGCCCGGCAGACAAAGGAATAACGGACTTTTTAAAGTCCAAACGCCATACACCACAAACCAAAATGGCGCGCAAGCGAGACCCACCATTCCAAACAGCCGAGGAAACCGGAAAGGAGACGGAGGACTAGGCACCAGAGTCAGACTGGGGAGAAGAGGAACAGGACGACGTACAATCTATCCTCCGATCACTTCCAACCAAAAAAGACTTTGCTGCCCTAATAACCAGAGTGGAACAGACCTGCAAGGAAGAGATAGCCAGTCTGAGAACATATCTGCATGAGATGGCAGCAAAGGTAACAGAAATGGAAACTAACTTAGATACCCAACAGACCACAATAACAGAAATTAATCAGACACTATATACCCCACAAAAAAAACAACACGTACCCTACTTAACCAACTAGATAATATAGAAAACAGAAACAGGTGCAATAACATCAGGATCAGAGGCCTGCCCAAGTCTGTTGAACCACCACAACTATCTACAGCACTACAACGCATCTTTAACTCACTGCTGGGCCAACCAGACTAAACAAATATAGAAATAGACAGAGCCCATCGAGCCCTACGTCCAAAAGACTGGGACGGCAAAAACCCGAGAGATTTAATCTGCTGTATACATCACTTTAACACAAAAGATAAAATGATGACAAAAGCCAGAGAGTGCTCGGAAATCGATTTCAACGGACACAAAATACAATTTTACACCGACCTATCTCGACGCACCCTCCTTCAGCGCAAAGCATTAAAACCACTTCTACAAAAACTCCAAGGAAAGGGTATCAAATACAGATGGGGATACCCCTTCGCCTTACAAGCCTGGAAAGATGGAATTACGCGCAACGCTAAGAGATCCAGAAGATCTACAACAATTCCTTTCCAAATTCGATATCCCCTGTATGGAATTACCAGA
This sequence comes from Hymenochirus boettgeri, assembly GCA_019447015.1. Taxonomy (NCBI): domain Eukaryota; kingdom Metazoa; phylum Chordata; class Amphibia; order Anura; family Pipidae; genus Hymenochirus; species Hymenochirus boettgeri. The sequence goes on from CM033469.1 coordinate 228,225,379, forward strand.
ATGGGACCAGCCACTAACACCACCAACCAAACCAACTAAAGAACCATGGCTTCAAGCTAAAACTACCCTACAAAAATACTGAAAAACACAAGACAAACAATACAGATCTCAACCCAACTGATCCAAAACGTGAGTTACCAAAAACCTCAATACACAAATATATATATATATATATAGTGAATAATGCACCCCCAACTGTAAATTATAAGGATATTAGAAGTCACAGAGGAGTTCCGTGAACGTATAAAAGCACGAGGCCGCAGGCCGAGTACCTTTTATACAGGGCACGGAACTCCAAGGTGACTTCTAATATCCCTTTAATTTACAGTTCGGGGTGCATTATTTATTATAACCTACCCTTTTGTGGCTTCTGGTTTCCTTCTCCTCCTGGAACTGTAAGATTATAAGGCTATATTCTTACAGTTACTCCCATAGAAATACACTACAAGGGTAGGTTATATATATATATAGGAGAAACCCATGTATCTATCCCGTGAACTGAAAGTTCCCTACCCCCAAAGGTAACTGGCTACTGGACAATACCCCCTGATAGCCACTGGCATAAAGAGTGAATCTATGCCACAACCATTCAAAAAACAATTTTACAGTTACAAGTTTGAAATTCTAATGTTATTTGCTATAATTGTTTTGTTAAAAACCTGTTATGTATGCAAAATGTTATATGATAAGATACAGTATATTACTAACAAATTCTTCTACCCTATAAATATCTTACCCTGGTACATCCTATTTCTCAATGAGCCGCTGGATGATCTTAGAAGTAAGTAGATGACAGAAGTAAGGATCTGCTCATATAATGTAAAAGGATTTAACAAAAGACACCAAATTTTGGGGGAAATGCATAAAAACACATAGACATTCTACTACTACAGGAAACCCATTTCAAAACACACACATCTCCACCCATCCATAACAAATACTACACGAAATGGCACTATAGCAAAAACCCATTAACACGAACAAAAGGAGCTATAGCTATACACAAAAAATGCCAAATCCAAATAATTGACCCCCTCAGTGACAAGGAGGGACGATACATATTTCTTAAGATAAACATACAGAACAAAATTGCCACGATAGCCAATTTTTACCTTCCTAACACCAAACAAATAAACACAGGATTAACATATCTATCCAAACTACAAGATTACAGTGAGGGACAGGTCATTATTGGCGGTGACTTTAACCTTACTCTCAACCCTCTATATGACTCCACATAAGGTCAATCACAAATCCCATATAAAGACAGTCTGTTCCAAATTGCTCCTTGAGACAATTTTCTAGAAAGGATTCCGGTTAAGTACCTTATGTTCTTTCTGGTATACCAATAAATCTGAGGTTCTGGCATCTGCTTGATTCTAAAGGTCCTATGTTTTTAGCATGCAAGGATTATTTTTGTATTTGAGCGAGTCCTATCTGAGGAGATAATGGCAGTTGTTCTTTCATCTGAAATGGAAGGTCATGGCGGATTATGCCTACATCAATTTTCACTTCTCAATGAGGCCTGTAAGCGTGGCTTTAGATTCCGTGATAGCCTGTAATATTTTGCATGTGTCTCTGTCATTTATAGGGTTCAGGTATTGACTCTATATCTATCCAGGTCTGGTTGTGAAGTTGTAGTATTTGTGACAACTATTAATTTAATAATAATCTCCTGACTCAAATTAGTTACTAAAAGGTGGTCATACACATGGCCAATATTCAGCAAAATTGTTGAACATCGGCTATGTTTATGAAGGGTTGTGAAGATAATGAAATACCACCATTGAATATCGGCTCTCTTTACTACAGTAGAGGGAGTGATAACACTGTAAAGTTTTTAGGGCACAACAAATGATTGTTCCGTATAAAGTAGATCATTCCTGTGTATTTTCAAATTTGTCAATTCATGATCAGATTGGATGTATATGGCCACCTTTAGTTTATGTGCAATACAGTAATCAGAGTTGTTTTTTGTAAAAAACGGTGCATATTTAGGTAACCACAGCATTCAGTACTTTTAATTTATGGTTGATATTTATGGGCTAGGGACAGGGTTGAGATTAAGGGTATATTTATAGGGAAAGTTTGTAAATTAGTACATCCCCTAATTAAATTAGTAAACTTACTTGTCCTCCTAGAGATGGAATTATATTTTCTCTTTCAGTGCTGTCTATGATTTTGATGGTAATAATCCGGTACTCTCCAGAGTGTCTTGTTTGGATCTTAACTAATTGGTCACATTGGGTCATTAGGTAAGAATTTCTCACCTATCTTTGTGCTTTTTATTTTATAAATATTGTCCCAGAGTGGTTAGCAATACCCTGCAGCAGTTATGTCTCCCATCTAGACCAATACAAAAAAAACTGCCACACCACAAATGCAAACATTTTTTTCCCTGAAGCACAGAGAATAAATGGAGAGATTTACAGTGAGATACAACCAATGAACACAAACTGTCTGTATAAAGTCACGTTAATCATTTACAAAAGTTAAAATAACTGTTTGGCGGGAATCACAGTGAGAGTGTTTTGGTTAATTCCCAAATTATGTCTACATCAATTTCAGAAAATTAGGCTCTGTCTCAAAAGTGCTCTTTGTAGTGTGAAAAGGGCCCCTTAACTAAGTTGGTTTTAAGTTTTGTTTTGGTCAAATACATTATAGCAAGACAAAATTAAGTGCTGACAAATATCTTTAAAGGGTATGTACACTGGAAAATTTTTTTTTTTTTTAAATTGTCCATTAGTGGAAACTATAATTCATCCCAACTATCACTGTACCATTTTTTTGTTGATCTGCCCCCATTTTATTAGATATGTACATTTTAGCATTTCTGTAAGCAGTTTTGCTGTAGCTGGAATGGTTGACAGTTGGTGTGCTGTTAGCAGTTTTGCAATACAGTCCAAGGAACACTCCAGTACACCGGTGTTGGCTGTATGCCAGACAAGTGGATAGGTGCAGTTCCCCTAGCCCTCCATTCCAAGGGCCATAAAGTTCCTAGCACAAGAAAGATATGGGGGAGCACACTAATCAGGTGAATTCACAACTATTTATTGTAACAACACATACAACGTTTCGGGACGCCCTGTCCCTTTCTCAAGTAAAAAGCTGTATGCCGTCTGCATGTTTTGACAGTTGGTAGGGGGGAAATAGTCAGCTCAGTGGTCAGAGCCTGAGAAATAAGTATTGTATAGAAGGCAAGCAGCAACACACCCCTCAGAGTAAGTGCTACTTACATGTATTTTTATCGATTAAGATGACGCAAGTAATTTTTCATTATACATACACTTTAAGGTCTAGACAGTCATAGAATTATTTATTCAAATGTAAATTAAAGTCTCTGTATATGTTTAGGCTTCAGACCTAGAACCCAAATCTCTAATCTAGGTTTTGAATTAAAAAGAAAACCTACCCTATAAAATTAGTTTCCAGATTGACACAGACTCCTCTTATGGAATACCATGCTTGTCTTTTAATGGGAAATCCTGTTGGCATAATGCACCCTGACATGTTGTACATCTAGGCAAGAGTTCTTAATTGCGGCCCTCCAGAGTTTGAAAACTACAACTTCAGCCAGGGAATGCTGCAAGTGTGAGTTTTTAAATAAACTGGAGGGCGTTCACCACTGATCTAGGCAGTCGTGCATTCCTTTATACATTTTGTATATTTTCAAACCCCTATAGAGGAATGCACAGTATATAACAAAATTACAATGCACAAGACGATTTTAACCGTAAATCACAGATTACCTTTTGGTGTCCAGGAGGGTCTATGGAGTCTTTGGTGGATGTACGCCGATAACAAGAAATCATTTAATGAGAATCTTCCACTGGTCAACTGCAGGTTTCCAAAGACAACTTCAGGCCTTGCTTGTCTATGCCATTGCTGCCCACAGTTTTTACAGTAAGTAATTTAAGTTTTGAAAAATAACTGATTATGGGTATTCTTAATGCTTATAATATTACAAACCTCAGAAAGCATCATTAAAGGGCAGGTCCAGCCCCAAACTAAAATTTAAACCACTACTGGCCCTCTGTATAACTTAAAGGACATGTCCACCCCCAAAACTGAAATTTAAACCCCATACTGCCCACACTCTGTAGTTTAATAAAATCCTTACCTGATATCTCTGCTCCAAATGGTTCTCCTGCTATGCCCCTCCAAAGTCCAGAAAACTGCAGTGTAAGAGCTCTCAGTGACTCATCTGTGCCTGTCTCTGCCTCAACCTCCCTCTCGCTCCTCCGTTCTGAGCACCCGGAAGCCGCGTCTGTGATTGGCTGCCTCTCAGCCAATCAAGGACGCGGCTGGGTCCGGCTCCCTGCTGCAGATCCATGCAAGCAGAAGGCCGGGCAGTGCAGCCGAGGAGAGAGGGAAGGTAAGTAAATGATGGGGGACTTTCTCAAAATTTATTATGGCGGTTGGGGCTGGGGTAGCAAGTACTACATTATATCAAAAGTTAAAATAAGGGGGGAATGCCCTTTTTAAAAAAAAATCCTTACCTACATCGTGCTCTCTTATGGTTCTCCTGGAGCCTTCCCAAAGTCCAGAAAGAGAAGGGTAGTAGCCTTCTTCTGTCCAAAAGGTTTCTGCCTCCACCTTGTCCTCTGAGAAAACAGTGGCAAGTGCAGAGGAGCCTTTCCCCCCTCCCTCCGGATCCATCCATGGCTCTCCTTCTACCTAGCGTAAACACTTTTGCTGTAGTGTAGGGCATCCCTGCCCACCCCGACCGCATTTCATTTTGGCAAAGGTTTAGAACTGAACCTACAGCCCTTCATTCCTGTGGCTGTTTCCATTGATGGTAGCTGCCGTCTGTAATTGGTGCTGGTCCAGCCCCTATTTGCTAGTTCCGCAAGCAGGGAGCAGGATCATTGCGCGTGGAGGATTGAGGGGCTGTAAGAACAGTTCTAAATCTTTTTTGCTAAAATAATATATGGTTGGGGGGGGTGGCAGGGGTGCCCTACATATGGCAACAGTTTTATATAGGGTGGCCAAAGTAGAGCCTGGCCAAAGTAGAGTCATTTTAAATCCTAGTGCTACTTGACACTGTGTGTATCACTTTGGTCCGACACATACCTTCATAGGGTGCCATTTACCCAAGCCCTTTTCAGTAGGTAGGGGAGAGGGTATCAAAAGAGGGGGAGATTGTTAGTAGGAGGAGCTGACAGACCCCATATGTGGTATCTTCTATCAACTTTCGGTGAACTGTTCCTTTAAATTCATTTTTTTCACTTCTCATTTTTATTTGTATGAAAGTTATCTTTCACACAAAAAAAAGGTAATAGCAGAATTCCTATGTGTCCCACACATCGTTCTATTAGGTGTCTCTAGCTTGAAAACTGGGAGGAGTTAAAGTCCAAAAAAATAAAGGGCATGTTCACCCTTTAAAAAAACTTTAATATGTTGTAGGCTTGCTCCCTCAGCCCAACTGATTAATCTTATTTGCAGAAACTACACCGATCTTTACTTACCTTCCATCATCCTCGCACGCACGTCCCAGACCCTTGCTTGCATGAAACTGCAAGCAGGGGGCGGGACGGCAGGCGTGTTTGTTTGTGATTGGCTGAGAGGCAAGGAGGAGGAAGGTAGTAGAGATCAGGGGAGTTTCTGCAAAAGATTAATGCGGTTGGGGCTGGGGGAGGGAGCAAAGCCCTACAACATTTTTTTTAATAAAACAAATTTATTGTGCTAGGGGAGGAGACCAAACGGGAGGGGGGGAGGCTCTGATCAGAGCATGCCACAAACCCTCAGAGGCGGGGAAACAATTTCCCCTTGTAGGCTCCTGGTGGCAGTTTTCTGGATCTTTGGAGGGGGCATTGCCAAGGGCACCATTTTTTACATACAGAGTGGGGCTAGTAGTGGGTTAAATTATAATTTTGGGGGAGGACATGCCCTTAAATAAAAGAGAAGAAGAAATAGAACAGGAATTTGGCTTTTTCAATAAAAATAACAACAACCAGTGTGTGTCTATAAATCTATCTTGTTTGTTTTTAGGTCATTTTGTTACTTTCATGTTGCTTAGCGCAAGCGGGTTGCTCTCAGAATTGCCTTGTTCCATGTGGCTGGGAAAAAGTTATCCATCTCCCAGGCCGTCTTCACAGCCGGTTTGGACTTCTTTGCTCTTCTCTTATTCTGGATCTATTGGTATGGTATTACTTTTACTGGTACTCAGTACGATGAAAATGTGGTTTGTCTTATGGAAAACTTAGAAAAGACCACAATAATTTTGTGTCCTTTTATTTCTATTAGCCAAAAATAACCCAGAGTATTATCTGTTGTATTCAATTAGATCACGACTTGAAATGTAGTTCTTGAAGACGTTCGCTTAGTCATCCGATGGCTTTCTCAATTCAGAAGACTGTAAAGAATCTGTGGCATTATGTACCCTGGAAAATCTCCAATTAGCATATCACAGCCAGGTGTTAAGTGTGGTGTGTGATTGATAGTGGCTAAGAGGTGCTTATAGGAACGCCCAGCCGTAAGGTGTTAAAAGCACGCTTGCTACATGGCAGGACAGTTGGTGCGAACCCCCCCACCTATTTAGGCTTGGTTTTCTTTATTTTACATAAATGTCTTAACATCTCTTGAACCAGTCACGTCTTCGCCATATGTTAACATTACAATCTCAAGGTATGTCATTTCCTTAAGATGCAGATACAGGCTAGTCCTCTGACGAGGAATTGGCTTCGTGCGGCATTAGGTTGATGCAGTTCTGTTTGGTGCTACCCACATAAAATCAAGCATTCTCACTGCATGACTCCATATATGCAGTGCAGTGCAGTGAACAAGAGTTATGGAGAATAAATCAAGTATCAACTGTCCAGCCACTCAAAACAAAAGTATTTTCATAAAACTGTAAGATTTTTAGGGCAGCCCCTCGATCCCATGCCTCTTTCCTACTGAAGCACTGTAATCAGGCAGTCTCCCCCTATACATAACCCTCAATTCAACGCCTCCTTGGATGTTATTTTCCCTTCCTCTTTTAAACACACCCACATGACACACCCTCCTTTAACACACCTATAATCAAAAAAGCCTCCTTTGACCCCTATTGTCACTACAACTACCGCCCAATGTCTTTCTTCCAATTTTTCTAAGCTACTGGAACATCTTGTCTTCTCCCGTATCACTAATTATCTTCATTCTTATAACTATTGGACACCTTGCAGTCAGGTTATCGTCCTGCACATCCACGGAAACGGCTCTGTGTAAAGTTTGAATGACCTTCAGGCTGCCAAGCCAAGGTCATTCTATATTCTCATGCTTCTTAACCTCCCTCTGCTTTCAACGCAGTAGATCATTCCCTCCTAATGCAAGTTGTTACTCATTCGACATCCGGAATGAAGCGACATCCGGCAAGATCCTACCTCTCTAACAGAACCTACTCTGTGCCATATGATAATACAGCACCTGTCCGGTTCCTCTGTGTAGGGGTTCCGCAGGGCTCTTCTTGGACCCTGTTGTTCTTCCACTATACTGTTTCCCTGGGGGATGTCATTAACTCATTTGGTTTCAACTACATCGTACGCCGATATACTCAATATATTTTTCCACCCCCCTCTTAGTCTTGACACCCAGTCACAATCAAAGTCTTCGTACTGTCTCCTCATGGTTGGCACACCGATACCTCAAACTAGACCTAATTAAAACCAAAATAATCTTGTTCCATCTAAACCTGGTCCTATCCCACCTTTTTTCCATTTCTGTGGATAAAACACCCCAATTACCCTATTCATTCAGTTGCTAAGGGTTATTATTGATTCATCTCTTTTTTTTCTATACATTAAATATGTTGCTAATCCCTGTGCACTTATTTCTCTGTAACATTTCGAAAAATCCATAGATTCCTCTCCTTTACCACTACTGCTATGCTCTCATCCTATCACGCCGGACTATTGTAACCTACTGCTTTCTGGTCTTCTTGCTTTCCATCTTTCTCCACAGGCACTGTCTCAATCTCTAACAATCAGGGAAAATAAATCTCCTTTGTGCCGCATATCTACCTGGCTCCCCATTAAACAATGCATTATCTACAAAATCCTTCTCTTAACATTTAATCCCTTTGCTGCTGCTCTGCCCATACCCTCCCCCAATCACAGAACACCATCTCTCAGACCTCCCACTCATACTGCCTTCTAATCCTTAAACCTTTTTCTCTTGTGTCTCCGTCCTCTGGAATCCTATTCCCCTGTCTCTTTGTCGAGAAAACTCAATTAAACAGTTTTAAATCTAACCTCTCATCCTATCTCTGAGCACAGCACAGGACGGTTGACCAGTATTTTACTATAGCACTTCCACTTTCCCTATGTATCTGTATGTACCCACCTAAGTAGGTTGTAAGCTCTATGACTCCATGTTACATGTTTCAAGAAATTGTATATTTTATGGTGCACATATTTATTCATTTATGTATTTATTTCTTTTCCCCTTGTACAAACTTTTTGTATTCTAATTGACAGCACTGCGTCCCCAAGTGGCGCTATATAAAAAACATAGAAGTGACTTACAAAAAATTTTGATGAATGAAGCAAAGGTTTTTGTGGGTCCTATAGAAATATAAATATAAATAAAAAAATGGACTACAAAATGGGTTGTGTTTTCTATTAAAAGTGTCAAGTTTTAATACTTGTGATCATACCTGTTTGTTAGCTTGATTTTTAGGTGACCAATTCAGTGATAACATTTTTACATTGATATTAGGTCAACCCTCTACTAATGAGCAAGGCTTTGTGGAGTTCAGAAATAAGCCCTCTTCAGTACATGTGGTGGTATCATCTGGGGGGATCATCTGGATAAGTGAATTTATTTTAGCCTGCCAACAAATGACCATTGCTGGAGCAGTAGTAACTATTATTCACAAGGTAGGGTAAGAAATTTCATGGTATTTTTTTCCTTGCTTCTGTGGTAGGTAGCATTTTTATTTAGAGAAATTTGGTATAATATAGTATACAAATGGCCAGCACATTTAGTCTATATTAATTTTTTAAAGCACCTCATATTTATGTTAAAGATGATTGTTTGTTTCGAATGGTATAATTATTTAAAGGGTATCTCCACCCCAAAATCAAATTTTTTTCGTAGTGTAGGGGACCCCCCTCCAACCCTAACTGCCAGATTTATATACTTATCTTACTGACGCTGCTGTGGCTATTGAGAGAGCCAAGGGAACCAAGGTTGGCAAGTTTGTTTCTGTGCACATTTTAATATTATAAACCTGGCAGTTAGGGTTGGAGGGGGTCCTACACTACAGAAAAGATAATATTTTTTAAACATTAACTGCAAAGATGAGGGATCCGGAAGGAGGAGAGCTCCCCTGCGCTTACAAGAGTCCTTCAGGAGGACAGGGAATGGGCAGATTAGGATTACACAGGAAGGCTCCACCTCTTCCTTTTTTTGGACTTGAATAGGCACTGCAGGACAACCATAAGGGGAAGAGAAGAAAGGTACGGATTTTTTAACACTACACAGTGGGCCAGCAGTGTGTCAAATTTAGTTGGGTTGGAAGTAAAATGAAACAGACATGGTACAGTGACGGACCTAAAACTCTCAACTCAGACAAAACAGAGATTTCCCTTCCTAGCTTAATGGCTATAAATAATAAAAATAATACTAAAATCGGTATCACAGATAATAATTCAACAAATACTAAATTCAATTTGTCTCAGAGGACAGGATTCTTACTTATTTCTGTTAGAGCACTAGGAGAATCGGCTGTAAGATTTTATGAAATCATTTATTAAAAGAATAAAAACAGTGCAATAGTATTTACAAAAAACAATAATAAGAGACATAAAGATAAACAACAGTAAAATTAAGGGGAATACTTATAAGAGGATGTCAAATTCCAAGTCTTTAACAAATAAGTTCATATATAAAAATATATATTTCTATCTCCAAAAAGGTAATTCTGTAATCAACTTCGATGTTGCACAAGATGTAAGTTGGGAGCCGCCTTCAGTGGTTATGTGGCTCATCTATCTACTATCCGCAGGCAAAAAGAGGGGAAATGATTTGCACCCAACCAATCACCAACAGGTGTAGGCTGGACTAAGAGGTGATATTTGATTACCTTTGGAAGACAAACCCGCTGTGCCATTTATCTGTTGTATTCAATTAGATCAACTGGACTTGAAATGTAGTTTTGAAGACGTTTCGTAGTCATCCAACTGACTTTCAATTCAACTAGCGAAACGTCTTCAAGAACACATTTCAAGTCCAGGATCTAATTGAATACAACAGATATACCTGAACTGGATGAATGAGAACCTTCACAAGCATACCGCTGTGCCATTATTCTTGGTAAATTCATATCTCTGTGGTTCAAGGTGCTACCAACTGGAAATCACTAAATTAGTTATTGTCATGAACTTACAGTTGATAGACCCCAAGCATGACAGATATGGAACGTAAAGTTAACCAGGTAGGCACAGTGTAGATTTCCAGACTTTACTAAGACCTACATAAATATGTTTGGGTTGCAACGTATGGTCTCACACACTTGGAACTATTCATATCAGTCTGTTATATTCTATTGCACAGTTGAGTAGAAGTGTGATATAAAAACGGATTGTGCCTTTATCATAGTTGGTAGAAGAAAGTACTGAGGAAAGTACAGATTAAAAAGAGAAAACAAATGTACAAATTAATAAACAAATGGATTCCTAATATTACAGTGTAGATTAATAAATAAACTAGATCTGCTTGCAGCAGGTTCCATATCATGACAGGAACCTGTACCTCTCAAAATTTCCAGTAAAGAAAAATACCATTGAAACTGGCCACATCAGAATTTGATTTCCTTCTTAACATCAAAATAGAATATCTGATGGCCTGTGTACATGGAACAATTGAAAATTTTCAAACAACCTGGTCCCAGTAGTACTCATTAATAGAGTCAGGAATAAAATGTACTATATATATTGCTGTGTCTTAGCAAATTGGAAGGTTTATCATCGATAGTGTTGTTCAGTTTTTTGGGTTTTTTTACAAAATGGAATTGAACCTTTTAAGAATGTTTGTTTTATGTTAGTGAATGAGAAGTTACAATTGATACTGATGGTAACAACTCACAATACAGGACGAAAGAGGAGACTTAATATCAGAAGATATTTTTGAACTGAACTCCTCATGATGCGCAAGTGTTTTTATTATGTTGATTATATTTTAGATAAAAAGTTGTATTAAATTTTCATTCCTTAAAAAAAAAAAAAAAATTGAAGCTGGCCTTAAGCTAGGTACACACCTCGCGATTTTTCCCCTGACCGACCGTTCGATACTTTCGACCGGTCGGCCAGGAGGAAGGACTATCGGTCGCGGCAAAAGCAGCCACGTCCGATAGTTACCGCGACCGATCGTGGGTCCATAGAGGAACGCACGATCGGACGAGGTTTTCCACCATGTCCGATCGTCCTTTCGTCCAAATCGGACGAACGGTCGATCGAACATGGGCACATTCGGATGCGATAATTTCGGTCCGATCGACCGATACACTGAACTATCGGTCGATGGACCAAATATCTCATCGTGTGTACCCAGCTTTACATGGATCAACCAGCTTGCATGTATATCCATCAACTTATCAACAGTTCCTGGTTTAAACTGATTGTGGAGTGTTGATTTGTGTACCAGTTTGCACTATAATGTGGGGATTATGTTTTGAAAATTCAATCAGTGATCATTACAATAAAAGAAAATAGATCGGGGCGGAGCTAGCACGCCACTGAGGAGAGTCGCATGGGCTGAGAACTCCTAACCACAACTCCCGATAACCACTAAAAGCACCGGGTAAACCAGCCTCTAATCTGCAGCCATGGGTAAAAACAAACCCCCTAAGTCCTCCGGTTCACAACCCGGCCCGGCAGACAAGGAATAACGGACTTTTTAAAGTCCAAACGCCATACACACCAAACCAAAATGGCGCGCAAGCGAGACCCACCATTCCAAACAGCCGAGGAAACCGGAAAGGAGAGGAGGACTAGGCACCAGAGTCAGACTGGGGAGAAGAGGAACAGGACGACGTACAATCTATCCTCCGATCACTTCCAACCAAAAAAGACTTTGCTGCCCTAATAACCAGAGTGGAACAGACCTGAAGGAAGAGATAGCCAGTCTGAGAACATATCTGCATGAGATGGCAGCAAAGGTAACAGAATGGAAACTAACTTAGATACCAACAGACCACAATAACAGAAATTAATCAGACACTATATACCCACACAAAAAAACAACACGTACCCTACTAAAGGGCAATATAGTGAGAAAATTGTTTTTTTAATTTCTTCTAATGTATCCTATAAGTCATCCCATACCACCGGGTCCTTTAGTTTCTGTAAATTCTTCATAGTCCCCGAGATTAAAGCCTTTGAATATGCTGTGATTTGTAGGAGCTGCTACACCTCATCTGTCACTCAAAGGCACACACCCACACAATTCCAAAGCTCCCATGCAGTACTGTCACACCACTCTCTCACCCACACTATATGTACCATGTGCAACATATAGTCAAATGCTGTAGTGCTAAACACAATCAATAAACCATTAACCAGCAATATGAACATAACACACTAAAACAGCCCTCCCCCCAAAATAAAATCTTATATACATACAAAACCAGTGACTCAAATGGAACACTAATACAGTATATATAATACAGAGTAATACAGACTATATACCAACAAGACACACAGTGCAATCTATGAAATATATAGACTAAAGCAACTGAAATGAACAGGATAACAAGCAGTGTCACTGTGTTTGTGAAGGTCTTCACTACAAGCTGCTGTTACACTGACTCTCTCTCAGTGATTATGATCTCAGCTAAGCAGGGGAGAGATATGAACTTTAGGTAAAAAGTAAATAACATTAGCAAGTTAGAGAACAGGGAGAGTCAGTAACTACCTTGTAAAGCATCTCAGCACCACTTGTCCTCCTCTCTCCCCTCTGCCCCTCCCTTCAGATATATTGCCTACTTTTCTCTGACTGCTTGCAGTCTAGCTCTGGAAGGGAGGGGTCAACAGGATTTTCCGCACTTCATTTAAAGTCCTTTCAAATGACAATGTCGGACTCTGTATACAGCCCGTCACTGCTTAGGGGGAGTAGACAGAGAGGGGAGGGGGACTACACAGCTTGGTACACACTTCTGCCAGTGTGAAGAAACGAAGCCACACAATAGAAACATGAAAGTAAGGCAGCTTATACTAAGTGATCTATACATTGTATACAGCACAGTTTTTTTTTCATCTTAGTTGCCCTTTAAACCAACTAGATAATATAGAAAACGAAACAGGCGCAATAAATCAGGATCAGAGGCCCTGCCCAGTCTGTTGAACCACCACAACTATCTACAGCCAACTACAACGCATCTTAACTCACTGCTGGGCCAACCAGAATAAAAAAATATAGAAATAGACAGAGCCATCGAACCCTACGTCCAAAAGACTGGGACGGCAAAAACCCAGAGAGATTAATACTAGCTGTATACATCACTTAACACAAAAGATAAAATGATGACAAAAGCAGAGAGTGTCGGAAATCGATTTCAAAGGACACAAAATAAATTTACACCGACCTATCTCGACGCACCCTCCTTCAGCGCAAAGCATTAAAACCACTTCTACAAAAACTCCAAGGAAAGGGTATCAAATACAGATGGGGATACCCCTTCGCCTTACAAGCTGGAAAGATGGAATTACGCGCAACGCGAAGAGATCCAGAAATCTACAACAATTCCTTTCCAAATTCGATATCCCCTGTATGGAATTACCAGAATGGGACCAGCCACTAACACCACCAACCAAAAAAAACTAAAGAACCATGGCTTCAAGCTAAACTACCCTACAAAATACTGAAAAACCACAAGACAAACAATACAGATCTCAACCAAACTGATCCAAAACGTGAGTTTACAAAAACCTCAATACCACAACAATATATATATATATATATAGTGAATAATGCACCCCCAACTGTAAATTATAAGGATATTAGAAGTCACAGAGGAGTTCCGTGAACGTATAAAAGCACGAGGCCGCAGGCCGAGTACCTTTTATACAGGGCACGGAACTCCAAGGTGACTTCTAATATCCCTTTAATTTACAGTTCGGGGTGCATTATTTATTATAACCTACCCTTTTGTGGCTTCTGGTTTCCTTCTCCTCCTGGAACTGTAAGATTATAAGGCTATAATCTTACAGTTACTCCCATAGAAATACACTACAAGGGTAGGTTATATATATATATAGGAGAAACCCATGTATCTATCCCGTGAACTGAAAGTTCCCTACCCCCAGAGGTAACTGGCTACTGGACAATACCCCCTGATAGCCACTGGCATAAAGAGTGAATCTATGCCACAACCATTCAAAAAACAATTTTACAGTTACAAGTTTGAAATTCTAATGTTATTTGCTATAATTGTTTTGTTAAAAACCTGTTATGTATGCAAAATGTTATATGATAAGATACAGTATATTACTAACAAATTCTTCTACCCTATAAATATCTTACCCTGGTACATCCTATTTCTCAATGAGCCGCTGGATGATATTAGAAAAGTAGATGACAGAAGTAAGGATCTGCTCATATAATGTAAAAGGATTTAACAAAAGACACCAAATTTTGGGGGAAATGCATAAAAACACATAGACATTCTACTACTACAGGAAACCCATTTCAAAACACACACATCTCCACCCATCCATAACAAATACTACACGAAATGGCACTATAGCAAAAACCCATTAACACGAACAAAAGGAGTCGCCATAGCTATACACAAAAAATGCCAAATCCAAATAATTGACCCCCTCAGTGACAAGGAGGGACGATACATATTTCTTAAGATAAACATACAGAACAAAATTGCCACGATAGCCAATTTTTACCTTCCTAACACCAAACAAATAAACACAGGATTAACATATCTATCCAAACTACAAGATTACAGTGAGGGACAGGTCATTATTGGCGGTGACTTTAACCTTACTCTCAACCCTCTATATGACTCCACATAAGGTCAATCACAAATCCCATATAAAGAGATTTAAACATAAACTGGAAGAATACTGCTTAGTGGATCCATGGCGTACTCTTTTCCCACTAGATAAAGATTATACCTTTTATTCCCATGTCCACCATTCATATAGCCGGATAGATATGTGGCTAATTACACAACCACTGCTTAGCTGGAATATAACCACATCCATAGGTCTCATCACATGGTCAGATCATGCACCCATCTTTCTAAAACTCACAATCCCTAACAGCAAGGGAGGATGGAACTGGAGACTAAATGACAAACTACTAAATAATCCTATATGCATAGCAGCTATACAAAAAACGATCTCAGAATTCAAAGAAACACATACCTTAGACAGCACAGCACCTCCATATAAATGGGAAGCAATGAAATGCATCATAAGAGGTACACTCATTCAACAAGGATCACAAATTAAAAAGGAACAAAGAAAACACATAGAAAAACTAACACAAACAGTATGGGCGCTAGAAACAAAACATATACACACAAAAGCAGATAAATATTAAGCTAGCCTACATCTAGCAAAGCAAGAACTCTTAAAGACACATGACACAATCTACAATACTCAAATGAACTGTAAACAACGACAAATTTATGAATTCAGTAACAAATGCAGCAGATCCTTGGCTCAGTCACTACACACCCGAAGCAATAACCTAAACATAGTGAAGATTAGAAATGAAAAGGGTCAATATGCTTGTAGGTCGGAGGAGATCACATCCATCTTTAGAGAATTCTATACCAAATTATACAATGTTAACCCCCAATCAAATTCTCAACCTAACAACTCCCTCCAACAGGAGAAAGCTACCTATATTAACAACACACCACTGCCTACCCTCACAAAGAATCAAGTAGAAACTCTAGAGACTCCATTCCACCACCAAGAACTTCTATTAGCAATAAAATCCCTACCCACAGGAAAGGTCCAGGTCCGGATGGATTCTCTTCTCTATTTTATAAAGCATTCAAAAAAGAAATTACACCCTTTCTACTGGATTCATTCAACGCCATCTCATCCAACAACCCATTCCCCCCACAATCCTTAGAAGCTCAAATTGTAGTTATCCCTAAAACCGGGAAAGATCAGACACTTTGCAGTAATTATCGCCCCATTTCATTAATTAATATTGATCTCAAGATATATGCTAAGGTAATAGCAACAAGACTAAAGGAACTTATCACTAACTGGATACACAGAGACCAGGCTAGGTTCGTACCTAACAGAGAAGCCAGGGACAATATAATTAAAACAGTCTCCTTAATAGACTACGCTCAAAAAAAAAATATCCCACTATGCCTAATAGCGCTAGATGCCGAAAAGGCATTCGATAGAGTAGACTGGCCTTTTCTAGAACTAACTCTATCGCAAATCGGAATGGGACATAACTGCATCCAAAAAATTATGGCACTATACACACGGAACACGGCCAGAGTATGAACAAATGGAACTCTGTCTACACCATTCCCGATCACCAATGGCACACGCCAGGGCTGCCCCCTTTCCCCTCTACTATACATACTGACGATGGAACACTTTACCAATGCAATACGAAACAACCTGAATATCAAAGGGATTACACTCAACACCTACCAATATAAAATAGCAGCATATGCAGATGATCTTCTTCTTTTCCTAACTTCACCACATATCTCTCTTCCATCACTACTACATGAAATACAACTATACAACAGAGTCAACAATTTTAAGATAAATTACAGCAAATCAGATGGACTCAACATATCACTCCCCCCAGAGGAACTAACACTCATACAAGCCAATTTGCTCTTCAAATGTCAACCAGAAGCTATCCCATACCTGGGTACAAAAATACTCGAAAGATTTATCGAGACTATATGAACTCAATTATCCACCAAATCTTAGACGTATCTCCTCCGACTTACACAACTGGAACAAAAAATGCTACTCATGGTTCGGTAGACTTAATATAATTAAAATGGATACACTTCCGAAACTTTTATATATCTTTCAGTCTATCCCAATCACCCCCCCAACCGACTTCTTTCAATCAGCCAAACGGACAATATTAAACTTTATATGGGCAAAGAAACACCACAGGATTAACTATGGTACTCTAACTGAAACCAAAATCAAGGGAGGAAATGGGCCTTCCAGACATCGACACCTACCATGAAGCAGCCCAACTAACACACATTCTGGATTGGATTCATCACAACGAAAATAAACAATGGGTTCAAATTACATCTAAACTATCAACGATTCCTCTAAAAACCCTACCGGGCATGTCCAAGGTGGACAGACTCGCAGATACAAACGCATCCTTCTACATAACTCAGATCCTACACCTATGGGACAAAAAATTAAAAACAGCAGAACTGATGATCCATCCCGGTCCATTAACTACTATAATGAACAACAAATCATTCACACCAGGATTCTGCTCCAATATCTTTCTAAAATGGACAAAAACGGATGATCCATTCATCATCTCATTATGGAATAAAAACAATCCAATAACAACAGAAGAAATATATGGAGATACCCATATTGATAAGAGAAAGGAATTTCAATATATGCAATTAACACACTACATAAAATCTATAAAAAAACAAACTTCCGCCACAAAGAAGGATATCAGACTTTGAGAAACTCTGCATAGCAACATCCCCACCTCAACGCTCAATTTCAAAACTATACCGGATCCTACAAAACTACAAACACCCCAATACACCCAACTATGTTACTAAATGTTAAAAAGAACTAAACACCCAATTCTCCAAATCCCCATGGAAAACGAGCTTCACCCTAACACACAGCCTATCAATTTTATGCAAAGCACAAGAAACAAACTACTATCTAGATGGTATAAATGCCCAACAATTCTGCAAACGATCTACCCAAACACAACAGATAGATGCTGGAGATGTATGACAGATAAAGGCACAATGACACACATCTGGCTCACATGCCCGATTATCCAACCATATCTCAGCAGAACCCCAAATCATATTACTATCAATGATCCCGGGCTCAATTACACACACTAAAAAGAGCCTCCTAAGATTCTTCTTAACAGCTGGGAAAACAGTACTCCCCAGACACAGGAAACGAACAACTTGCCCACCGAACAAAGAATGGATTATAGAACTAAACCATATCATGCAAATGGAAGAATTGACAGCATCAATACAAAACAAAAATACTAAATTTGCAACACAATGGTCCCCATGGATCATGTTCATGGAAACCAATCATTACGCTACGCTCATATCAACGTAAACCCAGTACAGAAGGAAACCCGACCGCATCGACAAGAGGGATAGATAAAACGAATTGGGAAATGTTGAAATAACTCTGTCATGTCTAGATAGGATTGTTATAAATAACTGCTTGATTTCAGAAACACTTTATCCAGCGGCTCCATGAATATATAATTCAATGAAGATACAATGTAATAATCAGTAAAAATTACTTGATCTAGGTGGATACCCTTACCCTCTAAGTCCCTTCCCTTCCACCCCCACCTCTCCCCCAAAGAACAAACAAAAGTATCGCAGGTAAATTAACACAGTTTACTTTATTTACTTTTAATTTTTCATTTATATTACAATGTTTTGGAATTATATATAAAAAAAAATACAACAGTTTTTAAAAATAACACAATGTCGATAATTTCTGTACAATGCAAAAACTGTTATTAATAAAAAAAACAGAATTTAAAAAAGAAAATAGATCCATGTATGGCTTACTAAATGACACCATTAAAAAAAAATAAAATAAAATACAGTTAACATATTACCTGTAATTCTCTAAAGGAAGCTAAAGGTCTAGTTATGCTAAGTTAAGAATGTTTTTTTTGTTACAGTTCTTTTCAATGCCAGATGTGACTTATTTTGCAGATGTTAAAGGGGAGCTGTGGTCTGCATACCTAAAAAGAACACACTTCGACCTTAAAAATGATCATGCATTTAGCTGCAGCCTTTCCCAAATTATAGAAGTATAAATGTTGTTTTTTTTCTTGCAAGAAGTGTGATCTGTGATCTCACCAGCACTTGAGGTCTGCCTCCAAGTTTAAGTGTGGAGCACGCCCACTGCTGGGACAGAGAATCATCCGCTACATTAAAAGCCCCACCTCAAAACGTCTAAATCATTTTTAAAGCTAGCCACAAGCCTGGAACAAAAAACTCTCCCTTGAGTGTCAATAGGTAGAGGAAAGGACAGAGAATAGTTGCAGGGCTGTATCCAGATTCAGAAAAGATTGGTAATTTGGGGGTGGGGCTTCTTACACAGCACATCACATTTAAATAGAGGACACTTGTATGGAGACCACAGTTAATCTTTAAATGGTTGTCTTCCATACACAATATAATGGATAATGTGCTACCTACATTGTAATATATTATGCCACTGAGGAATTCCCTGACCATATAAAAGCACAAGGCTGCTGGGCCGAGTGCTTTTATAGAGGTCAGGGAACTCCGAGGTGAAGTTATATCTGTATATTATTCTGTAGGTAGCAGAATAATATACTGTATTAGTAATGTAGATAACAAGCCCATTTTTGTGCAAACAAATGGTTAACTGCCGTTTCTATCTCAAACTAAAAGAAGACAATAAACATCGTGTCTCACCTGGTGCTGTTCCGGTTCTTACACTGACTGACTGAATTACTATGCTGATAAGAAGTGAGCACATTCCTGTGAGTCATAATTGACTCAGCCGCTCGCTCCTCCTTATCAGCACAGTAATTCAGTCAGTCAGTCCGTGTACAAAAATAGGCTTGTTATTAAATTACTAATACAGGCAGGGAGAGAGAAATGGGGAGGGGCAGTGGAATACAGGAAGTTACTCAGTGACATCACTGAGTGACTGAATATATAGATTCTCGCCACTGCACCTCCCCATTAAAATGCCAGAGCCTTATGTATTATAATGTATTTGCATCCTCCGTAATCTACTGGTGGCTTCCACTTGACTGTAGGAAGGCAGTCAATGCATTTATAGTAAAAAACCTTTGTTAGTATTAATTTTATAAAATATATTTTTTATTTTTATATATTTTAAATTTTTTGTGCTTGTGTCACTTTAAATGTATATAAGTTATGTGTGTGGCAGGATTCTTTACATTAAGTTTTAGGAAAATTGCAGATTTGTGATTTTTTTGTAAACTACATCTCTATAGTTTAGGCTTTGCTATATTATGTTTTAATGTATTTGTTCCTCTGCAGAAACAAGAAAGACCTTCCATATACTCCCATTCTTGCCTCAGTAAATCGACTCATTCGCTACCATCTTGGGACAGTGGCTAAAGGGGCCTTTATTATAACCTTAGTAAAAATTCCACGAATGATCCTTATGTATATCCATAGCCAGCTTAAAGGAAAGGTAAAATATCATTTAAGTTTTTTTTTTTTTTTTAAATCAACTGTAATCATCTGATTGTTCATTTTGTTCCACCAATAAGTGCTATTCATTCCAACACATTGCTTGCCATTGTTTTATATTGGACAGTTCCCAATGTCCACTGTATAGAATGACCACACCATTTTATACATTACACAGATTCCCTAATTTTGTTGTGTATATTGCACAGCCCTCACTACACATACCCCCAATACCCATAATGTGCCCATATTTTAGTTTCCATTTCCCTTCCTCTTCTTACTAATGTTTGCAATTACTATTTTTTTAATATGCATACCCCACTGCCTTTGTTTTACATAGGTAATATGTGCCAGTGTTTTACTTTACACAAAACACAAAGGTCTCATTTGTAGACAACCCGACAAGTACACAGAAACATAATTCAAAACAAAAAGGCAAAATAAGTTGGTATCCAGATATACCATTGCAAATATTTATGAGCCATCCCTGGGGGGTCAAACCACCCTACATTTTTTGCTATTACAAACCTACATTTTTTTTCAATGTATGCTAAGGCAGTTGATAGGAACGTAAGTGTTGCTAGTTGCTCTATGCGCAGCACATGCACATAAATACAAAGTGTATTGGGACCTGTCAGAAGATCAGCAGAGGAATGCGAGACCGGGTAAGTTTCTTACCTTCGCTCCTGCAGGTTTTATTTACAATCATAGTCACTTAACCATTATCTGCTCGCAACCCCAACTACTTTTTATACTATTTTATTACATGCATTTGTAATTCGATATTTAATGATAGCTTTTCCAGAACGAAAAAGAAACTATCTGCCTCCTCCCTCTGCTCAATTAGCCTTTTATAAGATTGCGCATGTGCAAAGGAGGCAGCAGGGGACTCAGCAGTCAATCATTGGTTGTGATGTTGGCAGTCACCTCTTTGACTACAAGAAGGGAGGAGCCAGCTTACTCTGCCTGAGTGGCGGTTGGGTGGCAGATAATGGACATTTGACCAGTTTTTAGTTTTAAGGGTGGGACATACTCTAAAAGAAACATTTTGTAATGTTATTATCCAAGTGTCTCTATCATATTCTTCTAGAAAAGCAGCAGTGTCCCACGGACATGGGGAAATGCAACACCTTTCTAATAATTGGCCAGCAGTAGGGAAATCTGGACTGTGGGTGTGCTTCCTGATCAGGAAGCACTTGAATTTAACAGAGCTGGGTAACCACAGTTCCCTATCTTAAAGGGAATGTCCACCATTTTTTAACTTTGTTATACAGTTTAACTAAAGAACTGAAGGTAAATGGGCTATGACTTACCTCCCGTTCTTCAGTAAAACTTGCAGGAGTGAAGGCAGAACTCACCCATGCACTGTCCAGCGCTGACAGACTCAGACGCCACTGAAGGCTTAGACGCATCCCCAGTCCCTTGCATTGTGTGCACATGCACACACAGTACAAGGGAGCATGGATGCATTAGGGAATGTCTGTGAGAAGCTGTCGCTGGAATGTTCGGGGTAAGTACTGCCTTCACTCCTGCAATTTTTATACTGAAGAACTGGAGGTTATTCATAGCTCATTTACTTCCTCTTCTTCAGTTAAACTGAATAATACAAAGTTAAAAAAAATGGTCGACACATCCTTTAATGGGAAACTTCTAAAGAATATTTTTCAAATAAATTACAGTTTATTTGCTTTTGTTAATTTCTTTAGCTTCTAAATCCTAATTATTTCCCTGAAAATGGAATTAAAGGGCATCTATACCGAAAAATAAGTTATTTTAAATTGACCATAACAATGAAACTTTAATTCTTCCCAACCACCATTTTTTTTGTTGATCTGCCCCCTATCTATCCAATCTAAAACTTTATATTTCAGCTGTCAATCAAGTTCCTTGCTCTCAAAAACTATTCTTCTGTGAGTAGTTTGATTATAGCTGGAATGGTGACAGAGTTTTGACAGTTCGAATGCTGTGTGCAAGCTTGACAGTTGGTTTGTGGAAAAAAAGTCAGGTCGGATGGAAGTGGGAGTGGTTAAAAGAGGGAGGGGGGATTCTGCTCCTAAACAAAATGTGTGCTGGATTAAAGGTATGCAGCAACACACACAAGTGCTACTTACATGTATTTAATTATAGATTAAGATGAGGCAAAGTCACTGTTTCAGTATAGTGTCCCTTAAAAACTATTTCTTTATGGAATCTGTCGATTGAATTATCCATTCGTAGTTTGTGTTCATGAAAGCAGATTTGGGAGAGCTGAATATACTTGGATTAAACCATCAACTTTTTTCATAATTTTGCCATTTATACATCATGGTTTCAAATAGAATTTTCCAAACATCTGTCTGCTACATGGCTGAAACATTTCACTGCAGCCTCCAGGGATGGATTCATACTTTATAGAAAATAATCAGAAACACTGTGGATTGAAAAATTACTTAAAGGGGAATGTAAGTCTCCAGACAACATTGCCACAGTAGACAGAGCACATTCTCAAAGATACAACAATCTGTGGCTGCTGGGGGATTTATTGACCTGTAGGTACTATGGGGTCAGCTTCCATAATCCACTTTAGCTGGGTGACACACATTTAAGTGTGCACGGCACACTTTACATGCTCGGTAGTGCTCAAGAAATCAAAACAAGGAAGCTGCAGCCTTGCTTGCTAGAAGCTGACAGCCAGTCCTGTAACAGCACTGAGACTCACATCTGTTACTTACATATCATGCTACAGAAGATTCTGCCTGCCAGCCACAGAACAGAAACAGTGTTGAGATTTAACAGTGTTAATCTCAACACCTCACACCTTATGGGCTCTGTGTTTCAAAAATGACCACTTTAGATTTTAAAATCATCATTTTGTATTGTTGGAAGTCTGTAAAGTGGTGAGCAGTGCATGATGGATAATTGGACAATAGACTGAAGGGGTAACAAGCAGTCTTATCAGGGACTTTCATATTGGTGTGGAGACATCTGTATAGACAGTAAATACTGGAGTCAGGTTGCTGGGCAATTGGAGTTTTTTTTTTAAGAATATATTCCTCTGCACCTCCCCATTTTAAGTCCCTAGCCCTATGTATTGTATCACACCATTAATTATCCCTAATAATCTAATAATTTAGGTATTCCTGACTACTGCTTAAATGGATAAATTGTATAATTAATCATGTTAATTATATAATATTTAAAATCGATTGAAGGAGTTTTTAATAGTCAAGTAATAGAAGAAAATACAGCTAACATTGTATCAAATTAATACTTTTTAAACACTATCAGGGAGATTCAATAAAAGTTCTTATCGTTTAAAAAGGTGCTAATTTTGCCCCAACCAATCAGATCTTATTTAACATTTGAAAGCTAACATCTGATTGGTTGGGGCAAAATTAGCACCATTTTAAACGATAAGAACTTTTATTGAATAACCCTGTATTTTCCATAAATGTTGATTTCACCTTTCACCACTGTCTTATGAATTTACAAAGTATTTACATTTTATTCTGGTTTGTAGGAAAATGCCTGTGCACGTTGTATGCTGAAATCTTGTATATGTTGCCTGTGGTGCCTCGAAAAGTGCCTAGCTTATTTAAATCAGGTATGATCCTTAAGACTGAAAATGGATTTTTGTAATGTAAAAGCTGAACTAAAGGTCTGACATAACTATCATTTGAATGCTAAACACTATTTTACCATAGAATATATTTTTGTTTTCCAGCATGGACAGTTGCAGATAAACTGCCTTTCTGTTTATAATTCTTAAAGTGCTGTGCCAACTCTGATGGAACTGTATTTATTAAATTAGTATTTTTATTGTCTGGTTTATAAATATTTTCCAACTCTAAAAAATGTATAGTTAGAACTGATAATTCATATTTAAAACATGAACATGTTAGAAGTTATATTGCTGAAAAGGTTTCCCATTAAAGGACCGGTTGATTTTAAATGAAAGGCATTTTCCTACATTTAAAATGTGCTGTACAGCCCAAGATGTAAAGAAATATCAGAAGGTTAAGGGGTGGGACGATGACAGATGACACTCCAAAGGCTTCTCCTCCATCTAGCCGCTGGCGAGCACAGCATCAGACTTTGTGTGTGAATGAAACGGGAAGTCCCTCCCCCTCCTTTTTGTGTGAAGATACTAGGAGGAAAGGTAAGGGAATTTACAGCCCCTACCCTCCTCATGGCCCCACCCACTCATGGGCTCTCTCCCACTCAGACCCATATCCCCCCGTACAGAAAACTGTGTGAAAAAGCCTTTTCAGACAGAATCAGAATTAGACCTAAAGTTTAAAAACAGATTGTGACTCTGCCTGTAAAGGCTGTTTTTCCACTGTTTTCTCTGGGGGGTATGGGTCTGAGGTAAGAGTGGGGGAGGGGCCCGCAAGCGAGCAGGGCCACAGACCCCAGAGTGTGCGGGGCCAAGGGGGGCTGCAAGGGA
Organism: Hymenochirus boettgeri; assembly: GCA_019447015.1. NCBI lineage: Eukaryota > Metazoa > Chordata > Amphibia > Anura > Pipidae > Hymenochirus > Hymenochirus boettgeri. Next base: position 228,250,206 of record CM033469.1, read on the forward strand.
TGGGGCCCATAAGTGGGAGGGACCATGGGTGATGCAAGAAAAGGGGCCAAGGGGGGCCTGCAAGAGGAGGATGAGATACAGGGAAGAGGGACTTTCATATGTTTTAGAGCTGGAAGTGCAGGGAATCTGGTGATGCTGCTGCCATATCAAACACAAAAATGTAAATATCTTTAAAACTGTAAAAAAAATGAAGGTTAATTGCAAAAATACTCGGGAAATCAATTCCTTTCAATTTACCTAAAGTAAAGTTAGGTGGTGTATGACACAAGTTAATCATTTTGTTTTGCTTGTGACTCTTACTTTAATCATGTAGAGAAAAAATACAATGTAGATTTATGTTAACCAATGAATATGTATTAACATGATTAATGTGAATTTATGAAATCTGTGAGATTAACATCCCTATTTATATAATGCTTTATGAAAGATCATGCAAAAGGCAAGGTAACCTTGCTTTAGAAAGCTGTGTTTTATTGGTAAATACACAACCTGTTTTGAGCCCAAGTTCTTCTAGAACAATTTGACATAGTTCTTGAGTGGTTGTTGAGTACTTGATGAGACACAGAGCAAGCTTACCGCCGCTTTGCTAGACTCCAATTACCTACTTTATCCCTATTTTTATACATTGGCATCCAAAGGTAATGTTTAACCTTCAAGTAAATATGTAATAAGCTACACAACTGTTGGTTTTATCTTACATTAACTATTCTATATCTAAGGAGAACTATAGTCTAAATCCTATTTTACCTGAGCTATAACATATAAACTGAATTTGTACATATTTAATTTATTCCTACGTTAGTTTACTACTGCAGACCTGCATTTACTTTTCCAACTCCACCACTTAGCAGTGGGAAATACAAATCTGCTGGTTTTCTCAATGTGAATGAGCTAAGTGGGGAAAGGGAGTGCCATCTATTAACCACGTCTGGATTTATTGAGCTTTCATAAGTACATGCAATGTGGTCTGCAATATACAATTATGTGACATCCCTTAAGAATCAAATGAGATATGGTTAGGTCTCCATTACTCAGTATGCCTAATGGTAAAAAAGTATTTTTCATATTTTCAACTACCTATTTAGGCCAGCGTTGTTAATGAATGCAGGTGCAGTAAGTCGCCAGATACCTTTAACTCCTCTGGGATACAATACAAGACAAACCCATGACCCTTTAGTCCCACTGTCCATGTCATCAGCTTTATGACACATGGAGAAGACATGGAATCAGAAGAAAAATGCTTGTGAAGGTTCTCATTCATCCAGGTCATGGTATATCTGTTGTATTCAATTAGATCAACTGGACTTGAAATGTAGTTCTTGAAGACGTTTCGCTAGTCATCCGACTGGCTTTCTCATTCAGAATGACTTGTACAAGCACTCTTACCAGCAGAACTGATCTCAACCCAGAACAGGTGTGTTCCTTGTTGGACTTGTGCCTGAATACCACCTATTTCAAATACAGGATAAGTTCTATAAGCAAAAACATGATGTGCTATGGGATCTCCAGTTTCACCTATTGTGGCCAACCTTTACATGGAGGAGTAGAAACACAGGCGCTTAATACCTTTAAGGGCATAGCACCCAGCCACTGGTTCAGATATGTTGATGACACCTGGGTTAAATCCACCAGAAGGAAGTACAAGCTTTCACAAACACATTAATGCGGTGGACCAAAACATTAAATTCACAAGGGAAGAGGTCAAAAACAACAAACTGGCTTTCTTGACTGCTTGGTAGAAGTTAAGGAAAATGGTAAACTGGAGTAAGGTTTACAGAAAACCAACACACCAGATCAGTATTTGATGTTTGACTCCCACCACCCTTTAGATACACAGCTGGGTTCATCAGAACCCTGCAACACAGAGCCGAGAACATCCCCCTAGCACGAGGCGAAGGCTAAAGAAATGAAACATCTCAGAGGAGCCCTTAAAACTGTTGGATATCCAGACTGGGCCTTTGTCAAAAGAAGTAAAGAAAGAAAAACACGAATACCAACAGTGAAGGAAAAGCAAGACAGGAGGAAGAACATGGTCATCCCATTGTAGCAGGGGTCTCCGAGAAATTAAGAAGAATTTTCAAAAAACATCGTATCCCTGTCTGCTTTAAACCGAACACAACACTGAGGCACAATTGGTACATCCAAAAGACCCAATACCAAAACACAAGAAAAGCGACATCATATATGCGGTGCAGTGCAGTGAAGAATGCTCTGATTTGTATGTGGGGGAGACCAAACAGCAACTGCATCAACTATGGCCCAGCACGAAGAGAGCCAATTCCTCGGGTCAGGACTCAGCCGTGTATCTGCATTTAAGGAAAGACATACCTTTGAAGATTGTAATGTTAACATACTGGCGAAGGAACGTGACTGGTTCAAGAGAGGTTAAGGGCATTTATGTGAAAATAAAGAAACCAAGCCTAAATAGAGGTGGGGGGGTTCGACACCAACTGTCCCTGCCATGTACAATCTGTTTTAACACCTTACTCTGGGCGTTCTATAACACCTCTTAGCCACATCTATCACACCCTTAAACCTGTCTGTGATATCTAATTGGGATTTTCCAGGGTACATTAATTGCCACAGATTCTTGTACAAGTCATTCTAATTGAGAAAGCCAGTCGGATGACTAGCGAAACGTCTTCAAGAACTACATTTCAAGTCCAGTTGATCTAATTGAATACAACAGATAAATCAGAAGAAAAGTTTGAGTTTAATGCTACAATATAAATGTTTGTTGGTATTGGTGTTTATTACAATGTAATTGTCTTTTACCTTTTAGAAGAAAGTGGAAAATTTTACTTTTTGTTGTCTTTTGTCCTGTATTTCTAAAGAATGCATACACAGCAACTGCTATCAACAGCACTAATTTCTGTACCTCTGCAAAAGATGCATTAGTCATTCTAGTGGAAAATGCTCTAAGGGTAGCTACTATCAACACAGTGGGGGATTTTGTTTTGTTTCTTGGAAAGGTAAGATATCCTTTGACTGTTAAAAAAGGAGATATCTATGTCCCAATTGTTTTTTGTAAATGAAACAAGTATGTACATTTTTTTGTCACCGTACATAAGCAAACTACCATTTGCTTGTCATTTTGTGATTGAAAATGTTATTTATAGGGATGTGATTAGAAGCTACTCTAGCTCACTGTAGTTGGCTTTGGCCTAGTAGTTGGTAGGTGCAATCCTCCAGGTCCCCCTACCCAGTGGGTTAAGGCAATCCAAAAAGTATATAAGCAAGAGGAGCACACTACTACTGAGTGAATTTTCACAATTTTAATGCATAAACAATGATGCAACATTTCGGAGAGCTGCCTGCCCCCTTCCTCAAGTATACCTGAGGAAGGGGGCAGGCAGCTCCATGAAAAGTTGTATTCGTTGTTTATGCACTAATAAATTGTGAAAATTCACTAAGAAATAGTGTGCTCCTCTTGCTTATATACTATTTATAATGATGCACAAATTATTTTTGACATCGGGAAAAGGCAAGCAACTCTTATCTCCACCCTAAATATAACCTAAATATTTTGCTATATTGCAGCTCACCCCTGCCCATCCCCAACTTCCGGGTTAGATTTCTAAAAAAGAATCAGAATCTTACTTACAACCCCTTGCTCCTGTGGCTTCTTCTCCGCCTCCCTGTTTGCCAGAACTTGCAAACGGGCCTGAGAGGCAGCCAATCACAGATCTGGTGGGGAGGCATGAGCTGCAATATAAAAAAAGGTTATATTGCAAACTGGAAAGGCAGCCAGGGAGGGATACGGAAGGTGGGGGTGGGTGGTTGGGGGGGTTTAAGGGCTCCCCTGCACATTCCAATGTCCTGAGGACAAGGAGGCAGAAAGCTTTCCCACAGGAAAGACAGCCCCTACTCTTCAGTTTCCTGGAATTTGTGCAGTCACTGCAGGAGAACTATTTGGAGCAGGGATGTAAGGTAAGGATTTTTTTAAACTACACAGTGGGGCCAGTAGTGGGTTCAATTTTAGTTTTGGGGGTGGATATTTAAGGCCCTTTAAGAGCCTAAGAGGTTTACACCAGGTGTACATTTCTAAGAGTGTGGGCTATGTATTTTGGCATTCGCAATTTTACTGGTAGGAACTTAACTTTTTTCTTTTCTGAATACTATACTGCAGCTCAGTGCTCATTTAGTTTAGTATCTCATTTCAATTGTGTTTGATAAAAAAATAAAACAAAAATAATTGTTTATGTGGAATACATTATACCCTTTATATTCTACCATTAATGTATTTTTCTCAGTAAATTGCTCATGTTGCAGCTCTGAGCAGAAATGTAATCGAAGGAACAAATGACATTTTTAGTTTCAACAATGGAATTTTGAAATTACAATGCCTGTTACTTCAAGCCTTCAATACCATTAGCAGTTCTGTCTCACGCATTTAGAGATAGATTGTATTTTTTATGCTTACTCAAGTGTGTGAAATGACCTTTTGCTGGGTGCATCTGTCATCAAAATGCTGTGTAATTTCTGCTATCAAAATAGAGGTGCAAAATGTTTGTGCTAAGTGTAGTTCTGAGAAACACTTGAATACAGAGGGCTGAGAATTTTCGAATTAGATGTTTGATGGAGAGGGTGGTGTGCATGTGATTGACTTGACATGAAAGAGAGCTGCACAGAAAACTTTGAGCAGAAAAGATTTCTTAACACAAGTATCTCAGGTTTCCTTCCTGGTGGGCCCCAACACTGGCATAGACTTTTAGATTAATTTTAAATCAATAGATTTTTTCTAGAACATTGAAAATATGTGGAATACTTTTTTTTAGCCAAGAGTATACAGATGATTAGATGCTGTAAAATAACAATTTTAGAATATTTGTGAATACGGTTATGTTAGCAAAGACCCACAATGATAATTTGTTGTTGAAAGGCATGTAATCTGTATGACACTGTGGGTTACATATTGTTATGGTCACTGCCAAGACATTAAGCTTAGGCCTACTTTACACTATCATACCGTACATAAATACGGGGGGAATGGGATTTTTTTAGTGTGTTTTTCCCCATTGCATTTGCTTTCAATTCTGTGCAGTATAAATACATTGTGATTCCTCATAGAACTGTGATCCATATGGGGTGGGCAACAGTCAGCCAGTTTTTTTCAGGAATGCATGTGCATATTTGCACTGGCAAGATTAGTTAATGAATGTCACCAAGTGTATATTATGATAATATTGTATAAGGTTAAAAATGTACAGTATTTGACGATAATTTTACATATCTATATAATATAATACCTTGATTGCTCACTTAGTAAACCATTTATTTTTATTTTGTTTCCACATTCTTTAGATTTTAATTGTGAGCTGTACAGGCCTTGCTGGAGTTTTGTTACTGAACTATCAGAGAGACTACACGGTGTGGGTACTCCCACTTATTATAGTCTGTTTATTTGCATTTCTGGTTGCCCATTGCTTCCTTTCCATCTATGAAATGGTGGTTGATGTTCTCTTCTTGTGTTTTGCTATTGACACAAAATACAACGATGGAAGCCCTGGCAAGGAATTTTACATGGACAAAGTTCTCATGGTAAGTGTTTTACAGAGCACAGTATACAAATAATCTGTAAAGCTCTATTCTGTATTTTAGTGTGGGGTTGGAAATGTTATTTTGTATTTGTTGTTTTGGGTTTCACAGCAACTTTTAGCCTCTCTGTGGTATTTTGTATGCCATATGGCAGCACTACGCTCTGCATAGCCTCAGAAATGAATGCATCCCAGCATACTGGGATAGTTTTTTTCTGTCTTTTGGGTGAACTGCACTAAACAGTTAAAGGGCATGTTCACCCCAGCAGTAAAATCTATATTTACCTTACCCAAACCCCAAGATTGGTACATTTACTTACCCCCCACACTCCCTGAAGCTTAATTTACTTACCTCTCTCCCCCGGCACTAATCTTTATAGACCTCCCTTTCCTCTGTAAGCTCAATGAGCTCTTAGCCTTTAATTCTAGTAGCTGTCTGTAAAGGCAATAGTTCAAATGTCTAAACCACTTGCAACAAAAGTGAGTACAATCCTAAGTGAAAAATGTCCAAATTGTGCTCAATTAGCCTTTTTTTCCCCTTGTGTCATGTGACTCGTTAGTGTTGTGTATAAAATTTGATGTTATCGCTCTCATACTGGTCACTCAAAGTTGAACATGGCACCTCATAGTAAAGAAAGCATTGAGGACACAAAAAAAAATTGTTGCTCTACAAAAAAATGTCCTATGCTATAAGAAGATTAAAGGACAAAAATATCAAAAAAAAATCATCATCCCCATTACATGTCCGCACTTCCAGCAGCTGAAATAACTTCCTCACATTTACAGCTGTGCTGCCCTCCCTGTGTGATATCACACAGCAAAGATGAATGCTTAAAGCCCGCCTCCTAGACGGCCCAGGGCCATGATTAACATATCACTTGTCATTGTCAGGTGGCAATGTCTGTTACAACCTCTCTCCTCCTCCTCTGCTGGTTAAACAAACTTGAAATGCCCTGTTGCTAGGATACAGCCTACATAATCAAGCTGATCAAGGATGGTTGGAGGAGTGTTTTCTCACATGCTAGCTTCGAGTGACAGTTAGTGGCAGACAGAATTGTTACGCCCATTCACAGCATGGCTAGTAGAAGGCAGAGAGAGGCTCGAAATCGGAAAAAATGCGCGTGGAGGGCTGCATAACTTTACTCTTTTTAAAGCAATTTTTTTTAAAAAAATGCATTGAGGCAATACAGTTATCCTTTAAGCTGCAGTATGGTGGCTGAGACCATAGAGGGTTTAAAGAGCAAGTCCGATCTCTAAAAAACATGGTTTGAAAAGAAAGAGCCTTTAAAAATAAGTTTAAAGCTGACTTCTGTATTATCTGTGTAACTGCCATTCCATTCCTGTTTAGTCCCCCCCTTTTCACTGACTAGGAGGGGTGGGGTGACATTACCACAAGCACATCCCCCTCCTCCTGTTACAAGCCTGTTACAAGCAAAGCTATGTGCGCTTACTGCAGATAAGGAATTTCCCCCCTCCCAGCGAGCTTTTAGCCAATCAGGTGGCTTACATTGACAGCCAATCAGCTTGCTCCATTTTCGGGACTTACAGTATAACCCCTCCACAAACAGTGTATCCGGTAATGTGCTAGAATGGAGCTGGAATTTATGGTTTGTGGCTGCATCTTGCCTCTTACATATGTATTGTGATATAAGGTATATGTTCTAAAAGACATTTTATAGCTGATTAGACTGTGTGTGACATGCAGGGTCAGGAGAATGATTGATAGGAGAAGGAAGGGGGGGGGGGAGCAGGTAACTGGAGATAGAACTTGCACTTTTATTCTTTTCTACCATGCATCTAGGGTCAGTAAGGTAGGCAGAACACTGTTAAAAAAAATTTTTGGGGTGGACATGCCCTTTAACAGAACAGGTTTGTCAGGAAAGTGTGTAGTGACTTGGCAAGAATGGGTTAACTATTGGTATTAGTTATTTCAAAGGACCAATAAAAATGCCATTCCACCTTGGAAACAGTCCCCAGTGTTATATTAGGGTTATTGAAGCATGGAACCAGATCTTCTTTTCCAGACAATGTGGGACCGAACCGTCTATCTGGAATTCTCTACAGCTAGGGGTCTGGTGGATACCTTAAGAGGTCACTTGAAGGACAGCCATACATGTAAAATAATTGTATTTTGGTATTGAAATATGTGAGATGGAAACCAATATTATATTTGTGAATGGGAAGGTAGACCCATTGAAATGATACCCAACATGGAGACCTTATTCTCCTGCCATGGCAAGTTTTTAATATCTTGGGAAATATGTATTATACACAGGTCATGTTTTGTATTGTAGGAATTGATAATTAATGCAGGAGAGGAATGTGGTCTATGTACCAGTAAAATGTAGTTATTTGGAATCTGCCTAACTGAGGTGGAATGAAGGATTGACAAGTCGTAAATCTGGACATCCCTGAACGCTCCCACCTCATGCATAGCTAAGTAGGGGGATGGTTCATCAATGGGCTTAAAAATCCTTGTAGCCCCTATAACTTTGTTCATACTGAGGGGACACGCTAAATGTGTATGGATCATATTTCCTTCTCGCCCCGAGACATAGGACTTCTAGTGAGTAGGGTCTGTGAATATTTTTATCCTTTTTATTTTATATAACTGTTGTACCTATTGTATGTCATTTTATTGTAACACCATTTTTCTTTAATTTTTATATTATTTGCACTGTCCGCCTTTTGGAATATTAAATCTAAAAAAATGTTGTCTCTGATGCTCTAAAAGAGCTCAGCCTCTTATAAGTATATGTGTTGGATGGAAGGTTTTTCTAGTGTAAATGCTAATTAACTCTGTGACTGCTTGTGAAGGACTGATGCTAATTAACCAGTTAGTTGCTGAAGTGAATGGTGTAGTGTTAACCATTTAGCTGCCAGGACAGGTGTGGGCATAGTCCGTGAGAGTCAAGATTGTTTTTGAAACTTCTTCAAGGCCATAACTTGAGTGGTGGCATTGAATTACCGATTGATTAGTCAGATCACATGCCCAGCGAACTGGCGTTCGTGATGAGATTCAATTCAGAACAGTCCACATCATGGAGTTTTGGGCCTAGGCACACTGAGCGGCAATTTGCCAGAATGTAGGTAGGTGCAACCTCAGTAAGTCCTCTACCCCAAGGCTATAGCAGAAGCACCGAAACAATAAGAGGTGCGTACTACTTCTTGTGAATTTTCACTTTAATGGTGAATTACACACACAAAAATGTTTCAGGGATAACTTTGTCCCCTTCATTAGGTGTCCACTCAGAACAGGTCTCACCATGTACAACCAATGAGTTGAGTGCACATGCTCTAACTTCCACCAAGGCAAGACACTGGCACACACTGGAAAGAAAACTCACACCAAGTCTTCAAATCAAACTGGTGAACTCATCTTTACTCAAATAACATGAACATATCCAGGACTCCCTGCCATGTTTTGAGCTTGGTTCTCTTAGTCATAGAATGTGTGACTAAGAGCAACAAGCTTGAAGCGCATCAGAGTCCTGCATATGTTCATGTTATTTGAGTAAAGTTGTGTTCAACAGTTTGATTTGAAGGTGTGTTTTCATTCCGGTGTGCGCCAGTGTCTCGCTTTGTTGGAAGTTTGTGCGTTATACCGTGTGGAGCGACAGGTCTGGGGCGGCTGCACCAGGACCATTTATTGGAAGCGGTGATCTGTTGAATTTGTTACTAAACTATTTATGTTCAAGCGGGAGTTTATATATCCATATACTCCATTCTAACTTTATTGGACAAATGTATATAGAGACGGTCTGCGGCATGGCATCCGGACAATGCTCATGTTTAAGTGAGTGCTTATCTTAAAATATAGCAGCCACCTGCATCCATGGATTTTATATAATTTTATATTTAATCTTTATTTTTTTCTCTGTGTCCTATATGAATATAGTTTGATGTATTTTGTTGTTGGATAAATTTGCACATGCTCAATGTCACATTCAGAGATTGACTTTTGCATATGGACATGAGTTCTGCCATTATTGCTGCAGAAAGGGGAGGGAGGTCAGTCTGTCAGTGTTTAGACAATACGCCACACAAATTGTTCTGCATGGCTGTTGGCCCAGAAGGAAGCCTCTTTTAAAGACAAAGCCCTGCAAATAGTTTGCTAAGCAGACTATGAACATGGATTACAGGAACCTTATCATGTGGTCTGATGAGACCAAGATAAACTTATTTGGTTCAGATGTGTCAAGTGTGTGTAGCGGCAACAGTCAAGCATGGTGGAGAGATAGATGGTTTAGGGCTGCATGAGTTCTGCCGGCGCTGAAGAACTACAGTTCATTGAGGGAACTATAAATAATTCCCTGCGCAGCAGGGCAGTATTTCAATACGATAACCACCCCAGCCACACCTCCAATATGACCACTGCCTTGCTAAAGGTATGTAGTGACGTTTGTTGACAGTGCTTTTAGACATTAAAGGGTATGTACACTGTAAATACAACTTAATTTACTGGATAGCTGGGGCACAAAAAGATATTTTCAAAATGTGGTGAGTGAACCCACTGTTGTGAGATACTGTTGATTAGTTCATGCAAGTAGTAGTCTTGGTTTACTGTAATAAAGAGGAAATCTTGTGATAGAAAAGCCTGGTTGTGCAGGTAACTAAACTTCTAATTAGAATCAAGGATTATACCTATTGAAATCATTTTTAAAAATGATATATATTCGATAAAACACTTAGTGTATGTATATAGAAAAAATTGACTTTGTGTCATCTTAATCTATAAAAAAATACATGTAAGTAGCACTTACTCTGAGGTGTGTGTGTGTTGCTGCATGCCTTCAATTTTCAATCAAGGCATCAATCAATGCCTTCAATCAACACTTTTGGGCTCTGACCACTGACCTGACTATTTTCCCATATACCAACTGTCAATACTGCATACAGCACACCAACTATCAAACCATTCCAATTACAGCAAAACTGCTTACAGAAATGCTTAAACCTAAGATATTTTAGATTGGATATCTAATGAAATAGGGAGCAGATCAACAATAAAACAGTACAGTGATAGTTGGGATGAATTATAGTTTCCGCTAATGTGAAATTTAAAAAACACATTTTCCAGTGCACATACCCTTTAAAGGGTTTGTCCACCCCCCCCAAACAAAATTTTAGTATGTGCTAGGAAAAAGCTGTAAACCTCGACCTCGCAAGGTTTTTTAGCTGCCAAAGAAGCCCCCAAATGTACTTACCAGCCTTTGTTCCCCTGATGCCTTCTGCTTAACTGCCTTTTCTGAGCATGGAAGTCAAGCAGGAGGGGCTCGACTGGCGTCCACTTCTGTGATTGGCTAAGCCACCGTGCCTTAGCCAGTCACATGAGGGGATGGATGCCAGTCGAGGCTGGCAAGTACATTTGGGGGCATCTTTGGCAGCTGTAAACCTTGCAAGGTCGAGGTTTACCGAGTTTTCAAAGCACATACTAAAATTTTGTTTGGGGGAGGGACATACCCTTTAAGGTGGCCATACAGATTAGCGATATTAGGTAAATCCCGTCTGTCCACTATGGGATTTACCTAATATCGCTAATGTGTAGGGGCCGAATCCGACTGATGGTAATGTCATTGTATGGCCGCCTTTACTCTTTTATGGTAGAGCCTTGATGTCAGTCCTTAAGTGTTTTCCTATTATTACCAGTTTGTTACACCTTCTGTGTTTCCTCCAAATCCAATAACTAACACATGTGCTGGTTCACATTTCCATATTTGCACAATAACATTTATTAATGCATACAAAGTAGTGATATCATTTTGAAATCACTTTTAAAAGCAGTAGGAATAAATAAAATAAAAGTTGATTGATGCGTTTCGCCAATAAGGCTTCCTCAGGATCAAAAAAACGGTATGTATGAGTGTGCTATTGAGTATTAGTATGCTATTTTCCCAGGCTGGAGACCAGAAGTGCGTCATGTGTTCCATCAATGGTGGTCTACAGCCCAGGTTTCTACATTGATTGAAGCCAGGAAGGTTAAGGAGCTATCCCTTACCTCCCGTTCTTCAATCAATGTTTAGATAGCCAGGAATGAACTTAAGAATATCTTACATTTCACGCGATCCAGCAGGGCCGCTCTGAAATTCCCGACTGCTTCCTGCTTCTGTTACACTATAACACGCATTATCGGGCATGCGTGTTATAGCGTAACAGAGGCAGGAAGCAGTCAGGAACTGTCAGAGCGGCCCCACTGGATCACGTGAAAGGTAAGATCTTCTGAAATTCGTTGGTTATCTAAACATTGATTGAAAAATGGGAGGTAAGGGATAGCTCCTTAACCTCCCTGGCTTCAATCAATGTAGAAAAGGGATAGTTCACTATTGCAGTGAACTATTCCTTTAAAACAGAGACAGTGTTAGCACACTCATATACAGTTTTTTTTTTTTATCCTAGGAAGCCTTATTGGTAAAACGCGTTGATCAACTTTTTTTATGTTATATATTTCATTTTTTAAAACTTATTTCAATAGATATAATGATGATGATTCTAATTAGGTTTTTTTTCTATTTCAATATTTTTTTTTTATCTTTCATTTTCTACCTCAACTGCTCAAGTTACCTGCTCAACAAGGGTTTTCTATCACAATTACTAGAACAGAGTGCGTTTTCTGAGTTTGCCAGAACTAAAGGCTAAAGAGAGTTTTTATATTCCACTGGCGCTGAGAGAAATTAACTAACTTTACAAAAAGGAAATCTTTACGTTGTGCACAGACTAGTGGGGTCACACGTAACCTACACCAGCACAGTCCAGGAAAACTAGGGTGCACAAACATCTTTAAGATCTAAACCTCAAGTCTAGTGTATATCATTTGAATGAATGAGAACTGTCACAAAATAGTTATTTCTCTTTTTTTATTAATAATACAGTATATTTGATATTTAATTCCAGGAATTTGTGGAAAATAGCAGGAAAGCCTCAAAAGACCCTGGGAGTGGTTCGGAAAGCAGAGAACTGAAACCAATGGTAGGTGCTAGCATGGATTTGGCCATCCTCCAAGAATTTCATTTTTACTTCCTGTCTCTGTCAATCTTCACTGACTGGGCTTTATCTGGTGACGCTTTTGTTGTCTGCATCACCCAGGATTTTCTTCTTTATTTGCTTGTATGTTTACCTGTAATCTGGCTATCTGAGGTTTTGTCACAGCTGAGACAATCTATCATAAAAGCAAGATGAAAAGAACAGGATTCATAAAGGGCTCCAATAAGCTAACTATACTAGGTCATAGACAAAGCAGTTGACCTTACTTTATTTGCAAGATGTCTCTTGCACGTGTTCACAACATATTACTATCTTTATACAAAAGTTTTCTGAGCTGGCAATGCTTTTCTGGACTCTAAAGGTGAAGAGATTTTGCCCTGCCCAATTTTTTAATGAATGAGAACAGATTCTATAGATTCTATAAACCATGCTTCATGCTTCTTTCAGGTGGTTTCTCATTAAAGAAACATAAAGCATACCCTAATCAGTAATTCTAATGCTTTCTGGATGGTAGAAGACACATTATATTGTAAATGTCTTTTAAGTATTATCTCCATGCCATTATTTTCTGTGCTTTTACTTGAATTCATTTTTAAATATCCATTTAGGAGTAATCTTACTTAAAGGGGATGTTCAGTGCAAATACATATACTTTTAAGAAAAAGGAGCAGAATTTTTCCATCGTAATGACCTTGACCTGCCCATTCAGCATTTTGTCTGTGTATAAATAAATGCTTCCAAAATACTGTCTTCCAGTTTGCAGGATGCCTATTAGAAACAGTTTATGGGCTTGCCCTTGACCCACAACCTGGGTCAGTTGCTCAGTAGAAATCTGAGCATGTTTAACCCATCCAACAGTTAATCAGTAGATATTAACTGTTAGGAACATTTCATGGTAGTGTGCATTACAGAACCTAAAATGTCAGCTCACTAATGTTAACAGCAGGGAATAGCAATGGGTATAAACTGATTTTTTAAAATTGAAAAGAATGCGAATAATTACTAGGTATGCAAAAGAATTTAAAAATATTTTTCACTGAACTTTCCCTTTAAGGCTCATTAAATTTCCCTTTCTTGCGGTTGCAAGAGGCTACTTCCACTGGCAATCACATATCCATTATGTTAATGGAAGAAGTTATTTTAAATTCAAAATACAATGTGTGTATGTATGTAAAAATAAATAAGATTATTTCTAAGTATTAGGTTTTTAGGAGCTACAAATGAGGTGGGGGGTATATAACATTACATATTGGAAAGGTGTATATGTATGTGTGTAATTTCTCACTACAGTATTACCATCTAAATGGACATGTATAAATGTATTGTACTGAATTATATTGGGTACATGACATAATTTCTTACAGAACTGGTATACCTATTTTAAATGGAATAGTCAAATCGAAAGGTTTAGCCACACCTCTGTCACTGCTAAAACCTCTGCATTTTTTGAGACAAATTAAAACCTAAAGAAACTTTAATGTTTTTTGCTTCTGAAGGTTCTCATTCTTCCAGGTTGTAGTATATCTGTTTTATTCAGTTAGATCAACTGGACTCTTACTAAACTGGAAAGTTTAGTTCTTGAAGACATTTAACTAGTCATCCGACTGGCTTTCTCAATTCAGAATGACTTGTACAAGAATCTGTTGGCAATTAAGTACCCTGAAAAGTCCCAATTAACATGTAACGGGCAGATGTTGGGAACCTTCTGAATTAAGGTGTGATTGCATTGTGGCTAAGAGGTGCTATCGAAAAACAGCCCAGGGTAAACTATAAAAACAGCATTGTGCATGGCAGACATTTTGTGTCTGACTCCCACCACCACTATTCAGACTTGGTTTAGTTTATTTTCACATAAATGGCCTTCTTGACACCTCTATTGACAACATTTTGCCATTACAATCTTCAAAGGTATGTCTTTTTTCCTTAATATGCAGGTAGATGGCTGTGTCCTGACCCAAGGAATTGGCTCTTCTGTGCTGGGCCATATGTTGGTGCAGCTGCTGTTTGATCTGCCCCACATACAACAGTCAGGCAGGTCTTGCGCATTCCTCTCAGGCGCGATGCTGAAAGAACAGTATTGTGAGTACAGGAATTTGCTTACTGAATTGCGTGGGGGAGGTCCAGCTACAGGAAGTTTACCACAGTGCCAAGAAAAGAAGGTCTATCAGCTGCAGGGAGTGGAGGGGAGCGGGGATAGCCAAAAATAAACACCACCACATTATTTCACTATGGTACAGCTACCCACTAACAACAAGTTAGAAACGGTGTACTTATCCTTTAATTATCAACAATTAAGTCATTCTGAATTGAGAAAGCTAGTCCGGATGACTAGCGAAACGTCATCAAGAACTTAACTTTAAGTCCAGTTGATTTATTGTCTGTTAGGTTTCAGTATTACACCCAATTATGTGCTGTTTGTAAAACGCGTGACAGTCTTAGCAAATCAAAAAAACTACTGTATGCTACACAGGAGGTAATGTGTAAAGACTGTGAATCACATGGGATTGTGAAAAAAGATCGTTAACAAATCGCTAACAGAAGCGGAACACACCAGAAATTAGAAAATTATAAGTGTGGCCTAGCCCTTAATCACATAATCTGTACATGGAAAGGAGCTTCAAGCATGTAAAATCTTCTAGACATTTAGTGGAACTCCTACCTATAGAATTACTGGATCTTTTGAAGCGTTTAACACGGTAATGGAAGAACAGAAATTAAAAAAAAAAAAACAAAAGTCAAGAAACAGGCTAGACATAACTTTAGTTTAGTAGATGATCAGCAGAGATCACTGTCAACATCACAATTAGTATTTTGATGTTTATAAAAGATAAGTTATTATTCGTTATCTGTTGAGGTTTTTAAATAGTTTTTTTTTTTTTACTTTTCAGTTGCAGCATACATTCGGTTGTCTTAAAGGGCAACTGTGGTCTCATGAACAAGTTTAGCTTAAGTAAAAGGCTGCAGTCTTTCCTTTAAAATGAGCCCAGGACCACTTCTTTGGCTGCAGCCTGTGGGAAATTCTATTGTGCTGATTGTTCAAATTTCCTACTTCTAGTTGGTTGAGTAACATCACCTGTCCCCTGCTCCCTCTCTCTGCCCCAGGGGAGAAGCATGCTCCATTAAGACTTAATGCTGGGGAAAACAGGTAGTACCTGCACAGACAAAAAAAAAGAATTGACAGTTGAGAAGAGGGGCCTATTAATAAAGGCCGAGGCTGGTCATATGATTACTAGCTGGTTACATGGCTGAACACAGGAAGTGTTCAAGCAGGAAGTAATATTGCTGAAAATTTTCTGCAATAATTTCTCACAAATTGTGCCTAGAAATGTGGTTCATTTTGAAGGTACAACAGAAGGCTTTTTATATAACCTTAACTTGTTTGGAACAATTGGAGACCACAGTTCTATTTTAAAGCAAATCTTTACTAACAAATACCGTATATATTTGAGTCAAGGTCTTCCTTACCGCGATCGATGTTGCTGAGGCTCCAAATCCGGCTGCCGCACTCTCTGTAAGTCCTGTGGGTTTGTAGTAAGAGGCGCCGAGTAGTGACGTCAGCTGGCAAATCCACAGGACTTACAGAGTGTGCGGCAGCCGGATTTGAAACCACGGCAACATTGATCTTGGTAAGGACCAACTTACTGGGAGAAATCTCCAGGGAGGGAGGGAGGGGGCTGTACACTGCAGGATTAAGTTGCCTTTTAACTGCATAATTCCCATACAGTTGTTTGGAAACTACAACTCCCAGCCACTAAAGCATGCTGGGAGTTGTAGTTTCCAAAACATCTGTATGGAAATTCTGCTGTCCATTTAAAGGGCAACTTAAGCCTCAAAACAATAAAGAATCAGAAGGAAGATGGTATCTATTGCAGAAGATTGCCTTCTGGTTCTGTATTGTTTTGAGGCTTAAGTTGCCCTTAAAATAGCAGAATTCCCATACAGATGTTTGGAAACTACAACTCCCAACATGCTTTAGTTGCTGGGAGTTGTAGTTTTCAAACATCTGTATGGAAATTCTGTTGTCTATTTAAAGGGCAATTTAAGCATCAAAATAATACTGAATCAGAAGGCAGTAGTGGTCATAATTTCTACCCTCGTCTTATACTAGAGTCAATCAATTTATCCTAATTTTTCAGGTAAAAACAGGAACCTCTACTTATACTCGGGTCAGCTTATACTCGAGTATATACGGTAACCTAAAAACTGGTGATTTTCAGATCACTTGCTTTTCGATGTGATGCTTGCTTTCTTTCCAGATAAAGCCCCTGGTATTTTCCTTTGCCTGTTTATGACCTGAGCATGCTCAGTGTACTTTACTAAGTAAACAACTTTGTATTTGTGCAAAGGGGAGGTGGGTATGAGAAGGTGTTTGTACTGTTTATTTTTGTAAAATGTTTTCTTTATAATGCTGTATTTTTGTGAAGAATTCACACTGAATTAAAAATGAAACATTGGTTTCACTTTTATAAATTAGGTAAAAACTGATAACTGTGGTAAAAATTTAAAGGGCATTTTTATAAAAGTATTAAGTTCAAATGATACCCATGAGCCACAGATGATTAAAATGATTATTGTGTATTTTTACCACAGTTTTCACAGGTAACCTGCACAGTTCTCAATTTCAGGGTCACACAAATTAATTTATAACACTTTTTCATAATTTTCTTTTTTGGGTTTAGTGGGAATAATGCTTTTTTGTGTCCATAAAAACATGTTTTGTATATTTTTGGGTGATAACTGCAGCATACAATATAATGATGAAATGCTTATAGGTAGACATATTGAAAAGAATTTTTTTTGAGAGATAAAAAAATTGAACAAGTCTCTGAACAAGTTAGGATTAAATAAAAGCCTGTAGTCTTTCCTTTAAACTGTCATTAAAAAAAGTAACAGTTGAGAAGAGGGGTCTATCAAAGGGTATCTCCACCCTAGAAACTAAAATTTTCTGTGGTGTAGGTTACCCCAGCCCACCCCCAACCATTGTGTTAGATTTGTAAAAGAAAACAGACTTACCAGCGATTGTTCCCTCCTCATTCTGCTTCCGGTTCGTTGCAAAAAGGGGCCGGACCAGTAGCTGCATCTGTGATTGGCCAATTGCAGATGCCAGCAATGTAGAGAGCCGAGGGAACGTGGTCAGGTAAGTCTGTTTCTAGGGCTTCTTTTACAAATCTAACATGGCGGTTGTGGGTGGTCTGGGGTACTCTATTAAAAATTGTTTTAATGGTAGAGAAAGTGGAAGCATTACAATGATCCAGAGGGGGGAGGACCGATAAAAGCTGTCAGCCATTGGCCTTACCGCCACTGTTGCAGCCATTACTGACGGTTATTACCTGGAAGAGAAGGATGACTGTGCGTAAGTATCTTTCTCAGTGTGGGAGCGTCTGAGACAGGTGAGATTATAACTAAAGTTGGCTTTTAGGGGGGTAATCCTTCAAAATATCTTATTTTGGGACTTTAAATATAACAAAATATGTATTTGCATGTGTGAAACAATTTCTATTAATTTTGCATATTGTATGTAAATGTTCTGTTTGTGTGTAATCATCTCTATATTTAATACTTGTTTTTTTTCATCTTACATTATTATTTATTAATTATATTAAATGTTATGAATTTATCACTATTGTCAATGATTAATAGCTGTAAAATACACCAGGGATTGTAGCTATTGCATTGTTTAACTGTGAACATTCATATAATGCCTTAATTAAACCTGAAAATATTAATAGCCTTTTGCAAATAAACATATTTGAAAATAGTGATCCAGAGTGTAGGCATCTTCTGTTATAGCATGTTATTTCCTCTTCCCACTGTAGGCCTGGGCCTCATGGTCTCCTGTTAACTGTCAGTGAATGCTTTGCTAAGATGTTGGAATATTGGTCATGAGTATTCGTGTGAACTTGCCCTTATGTAAACATCACTTGATCTGCATAATGTGACACAGTGGCATGTAAATTGTCCATTTTTCACCTTTAGTTATTTGCAATATTAAATCCATATAAACATTTAGGGAATGCTAAAATGCTGGTTTATCTACATTTTTTGTAGGTAACTAATGCCTGTCTATTTATTTATTGACAAATTAATAACAGTCCTATTCACACCAACAAATTGGGTTTACTTTATCATCAGTAATTTGTTAACTGAATGGACCTTTATATTGTTTGGTCATATTCAAATTTGCATTATCCTACAATACCTTAGTAAGCAGTTTACAAATTTCACTTACTATCTTTCTTTGGTGTTTTTGTATTGTCTGCATTTCCATTAATAGTTATTAGAACGGTAGATTAACAAGAGGTCCAACAGATTAATTACAGCATTAACTATTTATCCAGGTATGGTGTTTTATTGGCTTTATTTTGTCCATCAATGGTAAAAACCGGGTGAACAGTATTCTCTTTCTTTTTTCTCATGGGTTTCAAGTAAAGTATGACTTTTTTTTGGCTAAAAAAGGTTCTTCTAACTTTCATCCTTCAAAAATATTTAAACAATGAATTACTTGCCTATCTAGGTAAAACTACATATGCACCTAAAATTATTATTCAAGCTGCCCAACAAGCTACTTTGTAAGATCAGCTCTCCCTTGCCACCACACTATGTAAGCATGTTAATGCTTTCAATAAACATAAATGATTGAAATTTCCTGATGCCACAATTTAATCTGAGGAATTATATAACAAATATATTTTTCTCATATACAGTTTATATATACTTGCTAGCCACCTTATTAAGTCACCTTGCTAGTACCGGGTTTGACTAGTGGCATAGATTTTACAGAGGACACCACAAATTCCAATAAAGAGCACTCAAAGGGACTTCCATCAGCAAATAAATAACCTTTTATTGTGCCTTAACGCATTCCGCCCTCAGGGCCGTACGGAGTAGCACCGGGGCATGATTGATTATTCCTACCTCACTATATCGTTTCGTTGAGGAGCTACAACACCGACAGTTTCCATTTGCCAGGTTAGTCCTTGACTAGTCCTGTATTAAAGATTGCTAAAGCCAAAAGGAAGACTGGCAGAATCCGTTTTCTTTGGACTGGTGCTTCTCACAGAAACAATATTGGGGGGTAGGAATTACCAATCCTATATCCATGTCTCCAGTACTTTTCATTTTAACTGTTTTTTAAAAAAAAGACTTTATACACGCAATAGTTATCCTTTAATATTGACATGATAGCACCACGCTATTTGTGCAGATTTGTCAGCTGCACATACATGATGAGACTCCCAACGATGATGTGCATCCCAAAGGAGGTGACTGTGGAGGCCATGGAAGTACAGTGCACTCATTAAAGAATAACTAAACCCTCACAACAACACTAAATCAGGAAACCGAACGCCTTGATATTAAAGCAGTAATCTGTGTCTTAACTTTCCCAACTTGGATGATGGGAAAGGTAACTTACTAACATGGGGTTTGTGTTTTATTTCCCAGCATTCCAGTATTCCAAAGTTTGGTCACTGACCATTGTGTTCTATACACATGCTACTTACAGGACAGCAGGTCACGCTCACTAGTAGTCTCTAGCCTATACTGTTACAGTCCAAATTAGACAGGGGACCGGGCTACTGAAGTCAGGACAGTGGCCAGACAGTGCACATGTAAACCGTTATTTATCCAGTTCTTTAGACAATTATAATTACTTTAATGTCCTTCGTTGGAGTGGTAATATAGAATTTATTGGGGCTATGCTTTCAAATTATGGAGAATAAAAATTTGCAATTAGTTCTCCCTTAAGAAGCTCAAGAAACCAGTTAAAATTGATGTGAGCTCTGTGACATGTTGCATTGCATTATCCTACTGGAATTAGCCGTCATAAGATGTGTACAAAATGGTCATATGGGGATGGACATGGTCAGAAATAATATTCATTTTGGCTGTGATGCCAAGAAAATATCTGCCACACTATTACACCACTACCATCACTCTAAACTGTTAAGACAAGGCAGGATGAATCTATGCTTTCATATTGTTTACACGAAATTCTGACCCTACTATCTGAATGTTGCAGCTGAAATCAAGGCTCATCAGACTGCAACTTTTTTTTCTAATCCTTTATTTTCCAATTTTGAAAATTGATTGTGTACTTAAATATGGTATTCTGTGTACCTTAGTTGTAACATATGGTTATTAGAGCTACTGGTGCTTTTCAGTCTTCTTGAAGTCTGATCATTCTCCTCTGACATCAACAAGGCATTTTTGTCCACACAACTGCTGCTTACTGGATATTTTTTCTCTTTTTTTTGGTCCATTCATTGTAAACCTTAGAGATTGTTATGCTTGAAAATCACCTCGGATTGCAGCCCTTCTGGCATTTACTACCCTGTCATATTCAAAGTCACTTAAACACCCTTTCTTTCCCATTCTGATTTTTGAGATTTTTCGAATGTCTAGTAGAGTTCCGAAGTTCTGTCAGAACCATTCTGAACTTTCGGATTTTGGGACTCTTCGTATTTTAGATTAATTTAAAATTCAAGGGTTATCCAAATACGGAGATTATTTCATGGGTTACTGAATATACAAGGCTACTTTTGAGGATTATCTATAATGATATAACTAGAAAATAGCTCAAGTGTAAAAAAAAGTTTGTTTAATAAAGTTTTTGTGATTTGTGTGAGTCCCTGTATTTCCCAGGTACCTGAGCCATCTCTGTAAGTTTAAAACAATAATAGATAGGCACACTCACACACCTGCTAGTTATCTCCATTGCTGCTCCATTCAAACCCAATTCCAAAGTGCCAATAGTCAATAGAACAGAAAGAGGAACCATAACGATACACGGATGAGCAGGAGATAAAAGGGGAGAACCCCTATAGTTTATTCAGACATAAAGCAATACATTTTGCTTTATGTCTGAATAAACTTTTATCACCTGCTCATCCGTGTAGCGTTCTGGTTCCATCTCTGTAAGTTACCATTGCTATTTATACCTTAAAGGACAACAATACCCAAAAAAACAACATCTCTCCCATTACATGTCCACAGTTCCAGCAGCTGAAATCGCTTACTCTCATTTACAACTGTGCTGTCTTCCCTTAGATATCACACAGCAAAGATGAGTGCTTAAAGCCCGCCTCCTAGACAGCCCAGGGCCATGATTAACATATCACTTGTCACTGCCTGATGGGAATGTCTGTTACAACCTCTCTCCTCCTCCTCTGCCAGTCAAACAAACTTGAACTGTTCGGTTGCTAGGATACAGCCTACATAATCAAGCTGATCATGGATGGATGGAGGAGTGTTTTCTCACATGCTAGTTTTGAGTGACAGTTACAGGCAGACAGAATTGTTACGCCCCCTTCACAGCATGGCTAATTGAAGGCAGAGAGAAGCTCGAAATCAGGGAAAAAATGTATGGGGAGGGCTGCATACCATTACTCTTTTGAAAGCAGTTGTTTAAAAAAAATGCATTGAGGCAATACAGTTATCCTTTAACTTTAATCTGAACTTTTCTGTCCTATTGAATTCTATGGGTCCGTTTTCTGTCTCTTCTGCACATGCTTAAGCTTATAAAAAGCTCATTGAGCAGAGAGGAGGCAGATAACGTTGCAAGAATGGAATAGAACTTCTGAAATATTTGGTTACAAATACATAAAATAAACTGGCAAAGATAGAAGTTGGAGTTGCAGGAAGATAACTGACAAGCTACCAGTTTTTTGTTTTAAGCCTGAAAATGCCCTTTAATAATCTGCTTCGTTTATTTTGTGATATGTTACTTGTTTTACCTATAGTGTCTGCTGCAGTCACCTGAGGAATGTGATTTATGTTTTATGTGGAACTTTATCTAAGATCACCATATATGACTTTCTTTTTCAGGCTTCGGGAACAAGTACAGCTTGAATCTAACCCAGCAATATCGGACACCATTTACATTCCAAAATACAAGTGGCCAAAATCAAAGTGGGGTTTACAACCTCCCATTTATTTACACATTTACTATAATCAAGGGACATTGTTTATTTACATTTTTCTTTCTTGGATGTATAGAGCATAAATTGGTCAAGTTATTTATGAGGAAATATTGTATTGCATTTAAAGTAAAAATATCTTTCCTTTCTACTCTTCTCTTTTTATAGTCAGGTTTAATGCTTTAAAACATGAGACTGACTGACTGATTTCACTGATGTCTCCGTATATTTGGTTACATTTAACTTTTTTTGTTGTTGTAAATAAATCTTGGCCTAGTCCAGTGATATTGATCCATTGGCACTCCAGATGTTTTGGAAGCTGCAACTCCCAGCATGTGCATCCAAGGCATGCTGGGAGTTTTAGTTTCTAAACATCGGCAGGGCGATTTGCCCTTAGCCGCTATTATTGAATATTGCATTTGTGCAAGTGGGTAAAACCCAAAAAGCTCTTAAAATCAAGCGTTAAAGTAGTGCAAACGCGTTATTGAATCGCAAGCGCCAGATGCCCGGGTGTCTTTTGCGTAATCTGGCACTAATATGGACTTTAACTCTATATAATTGCCCAGCACCGCTGGGTAAATTGCCCTGTTGGAGTGCCACCATTCAATTTCACTGACCTAGTCTTTTGATCCAGAATCCAGTTCAGACAGTTACTTTGTTTTACAGTGTAGAGTGACGAGGGAATTTAAATGTTTCTTTTGTCAACTGCCATTTAGTTTCTAAGTTAAAACATCTTGTTATATTTCTGAAATGTTCACTTGGAATTTGCACTATAGAAGTAAACAGGTGATTAGTAAGAATGAAACAGATAATGGTGAGTAATGGTTGTTTACAAAAGACCTTTATTTGATTTTTTTTTTTTAGACTATAAAAGCAAAAAAACCTTCCACATTTTCACAGGGATAAAATTTTAGCGTGTAAAGTTTCTTTCACCTTCATCTTTCCTAAATACTGTATTCTTACCAGAGGTCTTTGTTTTACATAGCGGTGCTCAGGTTTAGTCTGGATGTTACAGGCAGTTGGCTCTTTATAAAAGGGAATGCCAAGTAATGATGCCATAGAACACTCATATTCATGGGGCACTCGGCTTCAAATGCATAGCCTTCGCAATGCAGATTCATTAGCGGGAATACATGCTTGATCAAGGGTCATTTAGCAATACATCTGTGAGATAAAACTCCCAGATTAATAATTAATACTCTAGACCTTTGCCCTCCTTGCTAATGGCATTTGCATTTCCTACTACATGAAAAGTTAAAATTTTAATATTCTCTATATATTGACTTTTGTTGATTCTTTCCAAACCTTTTGTCAATTGTTTTACAGTTTACTATTATTTTGTGGCATTTTATATTAAAAATTAAGACATTTTACTTCTTAAATATTTATGCTGTCTTTCTACTGCATTACATGCAATCACCAGTAAAGTT
This sequence comes from Hymenochirus boettgeri, assembly GCA_019447015.1. NCBI lineage: Eukaryota > Metazoa > Chordata > Amphibia > Anura > Pipidae > Hymenochirus > Hymenochirus boettgeri. Next base: position 228,274,071 of record CM033469.1, read on the forward strand.
TTGTTTTATTTCTGCCATGAAATTTTATTTTAAATTGGTTGATATGCCAACATGTAACAAAGCTAACTTACGGTATTATTGCATTACTTTAAAGAACTACTGGATAGAATTTTTTTTTCCTGACTTACACCACTGACTGCAGATTTAAAGGAGAACCATCACACGCACACACACACTCACCTCCTCCCCCCACTCACCTCCTCCCACTCTCCCGGTAATAGTACTGCCTTTTAACTGGTTGTTATGGTTGTTGTCTGGAAATATAAATAACTTACAAGCCTATGTAATCAAAGTTCTTATGGTTAAAAACTGTGCTAATTGTGTCCCAAACAATCACATGTTAGCTTTCAAATAGTAAATAACATAGGATTGGTTTGAGCAAAATTAGCACCATTGTTAACCCTAAGAACTTTTATTACATAAGCATGGTAGTGTTCAAAGAAAGAGTCCACCCTGTAGTGCATGATTTTAGTTTGTATCTTTATTTAGAGAAGGCAATCCGAAAGGGGGTTATTGGAAATTCCTTTAGAAATTGACAGAAAAGGACATTCATAAAATCATAATGATTTTTTTAGCTTGGCCATTGTTAGCTTTCCATAATATTGCTAGGTCAGCCACTGTAAGCTAAATCAAATTAAATTAATATCAGGGAAGCAGAACTTTCCTACTATGGGTGGCACAGCAGAGGTGGCAATCCCTCACTTCATAGAAAGACTTTCTTTTTGAATCCAGAAAACAGAGTTATAGAATACTGGGTGGGTTCTGCGTTTTCCAAATTTCTACAGTGGAAAGCTAGCCTTTTAAATAAAATATATAATTAATCCTAAAGACAGTTTATCCCAGTATATTATAAGTATAGTCTGCTACCTCAAGGCATTTCCCCCTACTTTAGTGATATTAATTGAAATAGAACTGGCATATTCGGCGCATTACTACTACTACTAGCCAGATATTAAACAAAAATTGTTGCCCCATTTCTGACAGAGGAAGTCCAACCTTTATGCAGTCAATCAAGGCTGTAACTGCTGTCATCACAGCCAACAATTGACTTCTCTTTCCCATGCTGCCTCCCATTGAGCAGGGGAAGGAGGAAGTAACCTTTGACTGAATAGGAGAGAATGGGCAATACTTCTTAAATTAAAAATAGTTAGAAATACATGTGATAAAGTGCTAAATATAGCATTTAATGTTATGGCAGATACATGACAAGTGGTCATGATTTATGGGTGAATAACTCTGTAAATCTTAGTGCATACTGAAGTGTGATACATCTGCATTTGGTTGATTTAAGAAAAACAAAAGTAGGTTTCATAATATGAACTAAACCACTATGCAAGCTTCAAATATTTTAAGATGTTTAAATAGGATAGGGAGAGAATAAAGGTTTTGAAAATCCCCTTTCAGCAATATGCAAATAAGGAACAAAGACTTCTGGGAATTTACCATGTTTCCATGGAAGCTTCTAGGAAGCAAGACTTTTACATTTTTTATTGGTTGACATTTATTGGTGACGTTGGTCTATAGGCGCTTCACACTGCAAAACCAGAGGCCTGCACTACGCTGATGATGGCTCAATAAAGCCGAATCCAGTCTGTAGTTGGCGCTCTGGTTTTGCATTTAGTTTGTGGAATGCTGTAAAGTCTTTTTAAAGATATAGCTTCCTAGAAGCTTCCATGAAAACATGGTAAATTCCCAGAAGTCTTTGTTCCTTATTTGCAAGATGTTTAAATAAAACCATGAATCACCAGCAGGACTACATGAGGCAAGCCATACAGTTTACATAGTTGAATCGTTAAAGGGTGCCTCTGACCAAAAGAAATGTTTGTCCTTTCCCCAAGGAGATAGGAAATCCTGTTCCAACTACCCTGTGTGGCCACATGTATGAGCAGTAAACTGTTGAAGTACCACTCATAGAGTGGCTGACAGCTCACGTCCGTATGCCCCCAAGTGCTGCTGGAAAATGTTATTTCTGCTGCAGCTGCTGAGTACCTATTAGTATAAGTAACACATTGCTGGTGAATGGACAGGCAGATTAATAGATAAGAAAAAAAAAGATTTACAGATAGATGATAGCATGGTACAGGCAAAGTAAAATGTTTCTTCTTTCCTCCGATAATTTTCTTACGTGTTGTAGAAAATGTGCCAGCATGCAGCCAAAGATCCTAGTAAATGCACTTGGGAGGGGGGCACATATAATTTCTGGTTTGAGAGGCAGGTCTTTCTTTGCAAATGCTGTAATTTCAAATGATTATTTCTCAGGATCTACAACTCAGATATAAAATTTACCATTTTTTAAAGAAAAGATACCCTAATACTTTAATAGCTGCAAAATACAGAGGGAAGAAGATTACGGCACACATACAAATATAGATTAAATGTGGGGGGGTCTTTTAGCCAAGTGATAGTCTCTAATGTTCACTTTTCTCCTGTTATAGTAAATAAGATCTGGTTCATGCCCAGCTGGTCTGTGGCATGCAGTTAGGTTTGCACAGAATACTGAGGGCCCTATTTATAAAAGATCGTTATCGTAAAATACCAATCGTTATCGTAAAATAACGACTGTTTTTTACCGATAACGACCGGTCGTTATCGGTAAACTGTCGTTATTTTACGATAACGATCGGTATTTTACGATAACGATACCGATCTTTTATAAATAGGGCCCTGAATTTGGAAATCTCCCTTTTAGTTATGCAGATGTTTCTTTTAAGGGTAAATAAACACCTACTAGACCTGTTCTTTCCAGTCCAAATTCATCCCATGTCTTTGTTATAAGTTAAAAAAGGTATTTACATTTTTCTGTGTGATATGGTAGCAGTATCACTAGATCCCCTGCACTTCCTGCTCTGAAACCATGTGACAATCCCTCTTCCCTGTGTCTCCTCCTCATGGGTCCCCATGGCCCTCCACATGCAGTCCCCTTAAAAAAGGCCCTCCCACTCCTCCTTCAGCCAATCTAACTCAATATCTTCCTGGTTTCTTATGATTTCTCCTGCAATGAGCATGTGCCAACCGCAGATTAGAAGAGGAACTAGTATTTGTGACCACAGATTCGGAACCTCCCACCCACTAACTTTCTGATTAGTGATTTCTTCATATCTTGGGCTGTGCAGCTCGTAGAGAGGTGGTTGATGACTCGTTTTAAAGGTAGAAACCTAGTCTTTCATTTAAAATCAACTTGTGTTGAGACCACAGTCCCCCTTTAAAGGGTATCGCCATCCACAAATCAAAAAATACACACACTAGGGCTTACCCCCAACCCTAAACACTATATTGATATCTTTAAAATCAGGCCAGAAATGTACTTACCAACCTTCTCTGCCTCTTCCATTTTTTCCGGGAACGGAAGAGCAGAAGAGGCAGGACCAGCAGCCGCATCTGTTATTGGCTAAAAGTCAGTTAATCATGGATGCGGCTGTTGGTTTTCAGAGGGAGCCGAGGGAACAAAGGTGTGTAAGTACATTTCTGGCTTGATTTTAAAGATGTCATTATAGTGTTTATGGTTGGGATGTGGATTTTTTTTTTTCTTTTCAAACCATGATGGCAGTGCCGAGGGTGCAGATTCCATACAAAGTCGCCTACTCTTCGGTTTCCTGGTCTTTAAAAAGGCAATACAGGATAACCATAAGGAGCACAGGAGAAAGGTAAGGATTTTTTTAACACTAGACAGTGGGGCAAATTTTAGTTTGGGGGTTGGACATGTCCTTTTATTAAACAAAAGAAAAATATTTGTTGCTTTGAAGGAGAATCAACATGGCGGAGATAATCACTTGAAAATAGCATGCCAAAAAAATTAGTTATTTTAAGATTCCCTTGTAAAATCTCTCAGCCTGGTCACACTGTAAAAATACACCTGTACTACATATAACTAAAAAAGACAACATAAAATGTAATTTTTATAGATAGTCCATAGATTTGTTACCTACAGATATCCCAACTAAACAAAGCTATATTTTATTTTACTCATCTGTATGTATGCATTTATATAAAATTTGAGCTCCAGGTTAAAATATATTTTCCTGAATTAACAGGCCAGTAACTACCAATTAATTGTGTATAACTTCTTTATACAAAAATACCTCTTCAGAAAGAGAAGACGTTCCACTTACATCCTTATTTCCCCTTAAGCATCCAGTGGGAATATTTTTTCCCATAAAAAATACTAAATTCCAATAAAAACTGCAAAGGAAAAATTAGCTGACTCCAACCTCTGCATATTCTGGTTTATGAGATACATGCAGAGAAAGGACAAGAATACAAATAAAGATTTTTTTACTTGCAAAGGGCATGGTTTTGATCAATTGAACAGTAACTTATGTTTGCAGACTTTCATTTGGAAGTAAACGATTATATATATACATGATTTATGCTTTTTCCTAAGTTACAAAATTAAGTGGTGGGAAGGATATTTCTGTGCAACCTTACATAAGTTTGCCCCAACAACCTTGGTGCATTTTATGCATATGTAAATATGCTTAACAACTTTGTGGCTACAATCATAACACAATAATAAAAAAGAATCTGCAATTAATACGATAATATAAAAAAATATGGAATTAATGTCAGTCATTGTGAAATATATATTTGTGGGATACATATTGTCAGTTATCTAAGCAAATTGCTGGCCTTGAAATTGTATTCCAACCAATGAAGCTGAATTAGCTGAAACAATAGTTGGGGGGGGGGGGGGGTTCTGTTTGAGACACCAATTTTTAAAACATTTATGGAATTTATCGAAAATCGTAATCCTTCTCCTGGTTGCAAATGAACTGACTGTCATTACAGATGCAAACTATTTTAGTCTCAGATGTATAGATTTTTTATGTAAAATAAACATTAATAAAGAAATGTTTTGTAGCTAATGTCTTGATATTTTTATTTTCTAGTTTTATTAACTCTTTAGAAAAAGAATGAAATGTTGGAGTAAAGCTTTCTGGATAAATGTGCACATGCACAAGTTCTATGTGTATAACTGGATTCCACTAAAAAATACATAGTTCTAAATTCATACCACTCTCTAGGGCATATTTAGAAACCTCCCTAAAAGTGCAGCCATATGTTGACCACCGTGTGGCCGCAAATACCATGCACTAGAGTATCGCATTGTATAGGCGATCATACAATCCCTGTTGTATAAATATGCCCCACTGTGAAAAAACAAGAATTACTACAAAGCTCTATCATTCTACTACATTTGCAGTCAATAAATAATCTAGTTTAGAGTTTACTGCTAACCCCTAATGTGGATCTCTGGACATCACAGAAGGAGTGGGACCGAAGTGAAAAGTTGGGACTGTACTGCAGATTCCTAGGCTATTGGTCTAACAATAATAGTACATTACCTTTTCGAATCAAAGGTACTTTTAAAAAAATAAAAAAAATGTAACTTTATTTAGACGTTACAAAGTTTTATGTACATCTGATCATCCTGATATCTGGAAGGTTAACAACCTAATGCTGATCGCATTATGTAACTTAAAGGCTAGGCCACACTGGAGCGATTTTAACACATTTCGAATCACTACCTGTATTTTCAATCTGTTAGCCCATGAGAATCACTTGCCAGTGCATTTCGATGTAGGTGGCCACAATGTAAGCACATGGCCATGCAATCTTTCCAGCTTTTCCTTATAGGTTCTTCAAGTGCCACCAATAAATTATTTACTCTCATACACATGGCCGTTCTGCATTAAATCATTAAGCATTGCATATTCTTAGCTGTTATTTTACATTTGTGCAGAATAATACATTCTGTATACTGTATTTTAAGGGGAGCACTAGCCACTTTTGTGGAAAGGTTGCACATAAAATGCTGTTGGACCTTATTTACTAAATGGCAACAAAAACAAGGGGGTCTGGCAGTTTTATTATTTTGACACTCGCAATGTTATGTTAGGTCTGGTGTTTCCCAGCACTGTAATGGTGCAACATGATGCTCTATAAGATATAAGCCACATGAGGGAAGCAATAACCGCTACAATAAATTGCATTGATCAATCAAGGTTGTAGTTTAGGTGAGACAGTGCCAGCTACTGCCCAGTGCCAGTAACTTTACCATTACAATGCTAGTTACTTCCCAGTGTCATTACAATGCCAGTTACTTCCCAGTGTCATTACAATGCCAGTTACTACCCAGTGCTTGCACAGTGCCAGTTACTTCCCACTGGTATTACAGTGCCAGTTACTTTACAGTGCCAGTAACTTCCCAATGCCAGCTATTTCCCAGTGTCAAAACAGCACCATTACAGTGCCAGTTACTTCCCAGTGCCATTAAAATGCCAGTTACTTCCCAGTGCCAGTTACCTCCCATTGCCAGCTACTGCCCAGTGCCATTACAGAGCCAGTAACTTTCCATTGCCAGCTACTTCCCTGTGTCATAACCACCATTACAGTGCCAGCTACTTTACAGTTCCATTAAAATGCCAGCCACTTTCCAGTGCCAGTTACTTCCCAGTGCTTGCTACTTCCCATTGCCATTACAGTGCCAACTACTTCCCATTGCCAATACAGCGCCAGTTACTTCCCATTGCCATTACAATCCCAGCTACTTCCCAGTGATGACACAGTGCCATTACAATGCCAGTTGCTTTCTGGTGCCATTACAGAGCCAGTTGATTCGTGCCATTACATTTCCAGTTGCTGCCCAGTGCCATTACAGTGTCAGTTGCTTCCCAGTGCCAGTAACTTCCCAATGCCAGCTATGTCCCAGTGTCAAAACCGCACCATTACAGTGCCAGTTACTTCTCAGTGCCATTAAAATGCCAGTTATTTCCAGGGCCATTGCAGTGCCAGCTACTGCCCAGTGCCATTACAGTGCCAGTAACTTCCCATTGCCATCTACTTCCCCGTGTCATAACAGCACCATTACAGTGCCAGCTACTTTAAAGTGCCAGTTACTTCCCAGTGCCATTAAAATGCCAGTCACTTTGCAGTGCCAGTTACTTCCCATTGTCCTTTCAGTCCCAGCTACTTCCCAGTGCCAATACAGCGCTAGTTGCTTCCCAGTGCCATTACAGCACCAGTTACTTCCCAGAGCCAGCACAGTGCCAGTTACTTCCCATTGCCATTAGTCCCAGCTACTTCCCAGTGCATGCTAAGTGCCAGCTACTTCCTAGTGCCATTAGTGTCAGCTACTTCCCAGTGCCAGTTGCTTCCCAATGCCATTACAGTGCTAGTTGCTTTCCAATGTCAGTTGTTTCCCAGTGCCATTGCAGCACCAGTAACTTCCCAATGCCAACTACTTCCCAGTGTCAAAAAAGCACCATTACAGTGACAGTTACTTCCCAGTGCCATTGCAGTGACCGTTACTTCTTGTTGCCAGCTACTGCCCAGTGCCATTATAGTGCCAGTAACTTCCCATTGCCAGCTACTTCCCTGTGTCCTAACACTATTACAGTGCCAGCTACTTTACAATGCCAGTTACTTCCCAGTGCCATTAAAATGCCAGTCACTTCCCAGTGCCAGCAAAGTCCCAGCTACATCCCAGTGCATGCACAGTGCCAGCTGCTTCCCATTGCCATTACAGTACCAGCTACTTCGCAGTGCCAATACGTCAGTTGCTTCCCAGTGCCATTACAGCGCCAGTTACTTCCCATTGCCATTACAGTCCCAGCTACTTTCCAGTGCCATTCATGCCAGTTGCTTCCCAGTGCCATTACAGTGCCAGTTGCTTCCCAGTGCCATTACAGTGCCAGTTACTTCAGTGCCAGTAACTTCCCAATGCCAGCTACTGCCATTACAATGCTAGTTACTTTACAGTGCATTAAAATTCCAGTTACTTCCCAGTGCCATTGCAATACTAGTTACATCACAGTGCTATTAATATGCCAGTTACTTCCCAGTGCCATTAAAATGCCAGTCACTTCCCAGTGCATGCACAGTGCCAGCTGCTTCCCATTACCATTACAGCGCCAGTTACTTCCCAGCACCAGCATAGTGCCAGTTACTTCCCATTGCCATTACAGTCCCAGCTACTATCCAGTGCCATTCGTGTCAGCTACTTCCCAGTGCCATTACATTGCCAGTTGCCTCCCAGTGCCATTACAGTGCCAAATGCCTCCAAGTGCCATTACAGTGCCAGTTGCTTCCCAGTGCCATTACAGTGCCAGTTGCTTCAGTGTCATTGCAGTGCCAGTAACTTCCCAATGCCAGCTACTGCCATTACAGTGATAGTTACTTTACAGTGCATTAAAATTCCAGTTACTTCCCAGTGCCATTGCAATACCAGTTACATTACAGTGCTATTAATATGCCAGTTACTTCCCAGTGCTATGACAATGCCAGTTACTTCACAGTGCCATTAAAATATATTTACTGTGATACTTTTTCTAAAGACTAACAGTTTATTTAGTTGACAAGCTTTCAAGGGCTATAGGGGGCGAGGCAGGGTTAATATGAGGGGAAGCTTGAGTCTTCCTATCACACACACAGTCTAAATCACAAGGGGAGGGGAAACTATGGTTTAATAGCAATTGGTGTAGGTAGCTCTGATGTGACATGACCGGAATGCATTGATTTGGCATTATGTATTAAAGATGATCTTTTGTGCTTTTTAAAAAATCCAGATTAGTGCTTCTTGAACCCTATATCCACATGTATATACTTATCTACAGGAGCACCCTGGTGAGTGATTGAATTGTGGTTTCAAATATGACAAGGGCCCGGGTGCAAATTCCAACAGAAAATAACACGAAAGATAAGGAGCAGCAGCACTCATGGGAATTCACTAGAAAAAATAAATCTTTAATTGATCATATTAAAACATGTAATCGACGCGTTTCAGCACAAAAAGACGACAATATATATACCGGATATGCTCGAGTATAAGCTGAGGTTTTCAGGTTTTAAAATTAGCCTGAAAACCTAACCTCGGCTTATACTCGGGTCAAGTCTTACCTTAGTTCCAAATGCTGCCGCAAGTCTGGAGAGCCGGTTGGACGTAACATAGGCATTCACAGGCACACCGTTACGCACAGGGCCGGATTTACACCTCAGGACCCTGTAGGACCAAAGAGCCAGGTAGGACCAAAGAGCCCCACCCATAAACACAGACCACACTCCCTAAACCACACCCACTTTTTCATTTGGGTAAAGAAAATAGACTATAAAGGGGTTGGACTGTTGGGAAGAGATTGACAGCCACCCCTCCAACCTCAGATGCCCCTAGGCACGTGACTAATGGTAAATCCAGCCCTGGTTACGCACCACCCCTCAAGCAAGGAAGGAGCAAGGAAGGAGTTCTACTGTCTGATGTGCAGGTAAGGTTAGAGCTAGTTTGGGGTCTATGGGCTTAGAGGTGGGCAGGAGAATTGTTAATGATGGTAAGCTTTATTAAGTATATTGAACCTTGCCATTGCACATGTTTAGAAACTAACAACTCCTAGCAACCAAAGCATGCTGGGAGTTGTAGTTTTAAAACATCTGAAGTGCTAATTAAGTGCTAATACAGAATCAGAAGGAGGATGCATTCAGTCATTGGCTGTGATGTTATCTGTTTCACTCATTACTAAAGCTCATTACACACATTAAAGATCTTTGAAAAATGAACGACATTTGCAAAATCCTGTCATTTTTCAAAGATCCCCCCACACACAGTCTTGAGCGTTCTCCCTATGTAAAGCATAGGTACAATGGTCAGGACTGCACTTTTCCCTGGGCCATGGTCGACTGCCTATACATTAAGTACAGGGATGACGACCGCGGCTGAGCGTGAACGTTTGGAAATGCGCAACACACACTAACAATATAGTGCTAATACCCTTTACAGCTATAAGAACCAGGAAGCATAAAGCAAGGTACCATAACAGCAGGCAGCATTTCAGGTTAGAGTTATATCTCTCACCTTTCTAACTATTGCAGTTTTGGGGAGTTTACCTACAGTATATACAGTTTTTCTTTTTTTGAGGAGTAAGCTTGCCGTTAAAGGTAAGACAAAGGTCATTTAACATTAAGGCCCGTAGTTTTTAGGTGACCATTCCCTTTATTAAAGATTAAACAATGTACCGCTTTTGTTTTGAGATAAGTATGTGAAAGCAGATAGAAAATAACAGTTCAGGTTACCTGTGCACATAGGGAAACACAATCCAGGCAGCAGGTGCTGTCTTGCCACATTTCAATTGTACTACATTTTAAAGGTGATTAAAAAATATGGTACATATTTGTGTCTCAGTGTCTCAATGTCCATATCAAAAAGGTGGCTCATAAAGGTAATTACTAGCACGAAAAAAGTATTTTGTGGAAGAACCATATAGGATTTATTGAACTATCACCTATATAAAATAAAGGGATTTGTTAAACAGCTACTACATGGATTCCTATTGGAGAGAACCACAGTTTATAAATAACATAAAAGATTCATTGTTTCATTTAATCCACATGGGCGATAGTATCGAGCATATCTATCCAAAACGCTTCTCTTTGAAGTAATTTTAACAAAGTTGCCCCTTCTGGTGGACTGTCTAACAACCTCCACAATTTGCCACTTTAGATATTGAGGCCTTTTATCTCTTGTTAACTCCTTTATAATTTGATATATCTCTTCTATGTTCCCCGATCCATAATTTAATTTCTCTTTTCCTCTGCCCAATGTAGCCTTTGCCACACGGGCATTTTAGATAATATATAACCCCTTTAGAGTTACAGGTAGAGAAATCTTTAGATACACAATAACAAGAAAGAGGAAAGGGGAAAATGTGAACACCTGCTATAAAAACACAGTCCAAACAACGGAAGATTAAATTCAACCGATGAATATAAACAATAAAATCGAATAGCAGGGAATAAAAATCAAATGCAAAATTTATTATAGTGATACAGGAATGTTCCTAATAAAAACAGCACAGCACAGATCCAAACGGTCAACAAACATTATTCATAAAAGTACAAAAGGTATAACGAATTTTTAGCAATAAATACCGGTATATATCTACCTGTCCTTCAGATCGGGAATAGTGATCTTGGAAGGAATACTGGTAAGGGAAGTAGGATTAAATCCATAATTTGCATAAAAAGGGGAACTCTTGATGGAGGAATGGACAGCGTTGTTATATGCGAATTCTGAAAGTGGTAGCAGGGACAACCAATCTTCTTGTGACGCAGAGGAGTAACAACGGAGATACTGTTCAAGTGTTTGGTTTGTTCTTTCTGTTTGTCCATTAGATTGTGGATGGTATCCCGAGGAAAAAGAATTGTGGATATGCAAACACTTGCACAACTCCTTCCAAAATTTTGAAGTGAATTGTACCCCTCTATCTGATACGATATCATCAGGAAGCCCATGAATCAATCTACTTTGATTTTAACTGCTCCTGTGCTCCAGCCTGGCTGTTTGATGTTTGAAGTATCCATTTCCACTATCTCACCATTATGGGGATCTGCCATACGTTAGTGTCTCAGTGCCTATTTGTCTCCACCTGTTGAGCTCCCTTATGCCTCTTTTGGGGCTGTGTTTTGATCTAAATTTATATGTTTTTTTAATTATCATGATATGTTTTGCATAGGTTATAATGGGAGTTAGCACTATGATATGTGTTTACTTATAAGGGTTAATTTTGCCTTGAGGTATTAACAAACGTATATGACTGTATGAATGGATATACCGCTATATCGTGTTTAACATGATAATATTGAATCAGGACCTGCGCAGGAAGTGTTTTTAAATCTGTTTTTTGCACTTTATTATAGCCCTCTAGGGCTGGCTAATTCTTGCACATATAATAAAAATGCCTTTTTATCATACTTACCTTAGTGCATGATAAATTATTTATATAAACTGTACTGTCTATTACTTAAGATTTGTGCTGGGTGTGCCCTATTTATCCACAGCTGTTCCTTGTGTTGTATCAGGAAGCCCGTGAAGACGCACAATCTCTCTAATGAACACATCTGCAGTAATGGAGGCTGAGGGAATTCCTTTTAACGGGATAAAGTGAGCCATCTTAGTTAATCGATCAACTACCACAAAGATTGTATTGAATCCCTTGGAACGAGGTAACTCAACAATGAAATCCATGGTAATCATGCCCCAAGGGCGGTCAGGGACAGGCAGGGGAGACAGTAATTCGTACGGTCTCAGTCTAGGAGTTTTGAATCTGGCACAAATCACACAAGAAGCCACAAACTGTTTAAAGTCTTTAGACATATTTGGCCAAAAAAAATTTCTGTTAACCAAATCCAACGTCTTGTGAACACCAAAATGACCGGCCAATGCATGAGAATGACAATATTGAAGTACAGCATATCTGGCCGAGTCTGGAACAAATATTTTGTTATTTTGGTATATAAATCCATCTTGGGAAAGAGAAGAAGACTGAAGAGATGCTTCTTTGATGGTTTTGACCATATTAGTATGCAACAGCAGAAAATTTGATTTGGAAAGAACCATATTAGGTTTGTCCGACTTATTGATTTCAGAAAATTGTCTAGAAAGTGCGTCGGCCTTGCCGTTCTTTGAACCTGGACGAAAAGTTATATGAAAGTTAAATCTTGTAAAAAAAAGAGCCCATCTAGCTTGACGAGGTTTTAATCTTTTAGCAGCGTGTAAGTATTCTAGGGTCTTATGATCCGTAAAGATGGTAATAGGATGATTGGCACCCTCGAGTAAATACCGCCACTCTTCAAGGGCCGATTTTATGGCCAATAATTCACGGTCTCCTACATCATAATTCCTTTCAGACTCAGAAAGTTTCCTTGAAAAAAAAGCAACTGGTTGTAGTAATGCCTTGGGTCCGTTACGTTGCGAGAGTATAGCTCCTAGAGCAACTTCCGATGCATCAACCTCTAATGTAAAAGGAACAGTTGGATCTGGATGAATAAGAACGGGGGCTGATTTAAAAGCAGATTTCAGACGCTCAAAAGCTGTTTGAGCAGAATCCGTCCAACAGAACGGGACATGAGTTCTGGTCAGAAGAGTCAACGGCAGAATGATAGTAGAAAAATTCTTAATGAATCTACGGTAGAAGTTAGCAAATCCAATGAATTTTTTAACTTGTTTCCGGGTAGTTGGAGTAGGCCAATCTTGAATAGCGGAAACCTTTTGCGGATCCATAATTAGCCCTTGTGATGAGATTATGAACCCCAAGAAGGGTATTGAAGGCTTTTCGAACTCACACTTTTCCAGTTTGGCGTATAGCCCATGAATTCTAAGACGGGAGAGAACTTTCTTAACCTGGGTACGATGTTCCTCTAGGTTAGAAGAAAAAATCAATATATCATCCAGATAAACGGCCAAAAAGTCATCTACAGTCACGAAAGTCACGAAAAATGTCATTGACAAAATGTTGGAATGTGGCAGGTGCGTTGCACAGACCGAAAGGCATAACTAAATATTCAAAATGCCAGTATCTGGAGCGGAACGCCGTTTTCCATTCGTCCCCTTCCTTTATTCTGATCAAGTTATAGGCTCCTCGAAGATCCAACTTGGTAAAGACCTTAGCCGTTCTCAACCATTGAAATAATTCAGGGAATAATGGAAGAGGATACCTATTCTTAACCGTGGCATTATTGAGAGCTCGGTAGTCAATACAAGGCCTAAGAGAGCCGTCTTTTTTCTCAACGAAAAATATACCCGCCCCTGCTGGAGATGTGGAATGGCGAATAAAGCCCTTCTGTAGATTCTCCTCTATATATTCCTTGAGAACTCGTTGTTCAGGTTCTGACAAAGGATAGACATGGCCAAAAGGAATTTCCGCACCATGTAATAGTTCAACTGGACAATCATAAATGCGGTGTGGTGGTAGACTGTTATCAGCTTTTTTATCAAACACATGTGCAAAGTTCTGATAGACATTAGGTAAAAGAGTTTCAGAATGAATCTGATTAATGCTCGACAGTAAAGGGGAAAAGCATGACAGCCGACAATGCGATGAGGGAAAAGAGATCTCTCCAGAGATCCAATTTATTGAAGGTTTGTGGGTCTTCAACCATGGCATGCCTAAAATAAGGGGAAAAAGAGAAAAAGGCAGTACATCAAAACATATAAATTCTGAATGATGGTTAATTTTGATTAATACTGGGACAGTCTCTCGTAGTACAGGACCAGAGGAAATTTTAGACCCGTCTGCCAGATGAATAAAGAGAGGAGAAGATTTGGGACGAGTAGGGATCTTCCATTCCTTGGTAAGGGATTCCAAAATAAAGCAGCTACAGGCCCCGGAGTCAATAATGGTTCCCTGTAATGAGACATCAATAGATAGGTAAGGTGCTGAAGCTGAATAAGATGGACCAGAATGCAAAGTAGGTCTGATTGGGCAGCCCTGAAGCAAATGACCAGACTCCCCGCAGTATAGACACAGGTTTAGACGGCGTCTTCCGATCCTTTCCTCAGGATATAGAGAGGGACGAGTTAACCCCAGTTGCATAGGGACAGGTTCCGAAAAGCCTGAAGAGGAGGAAGTAGTAAATGCATCACAGGAAGGACGAGAAGCACTCATTCTTTCTAATCTCCTTTCTCTTAATCGGCGATCAATTTGGACCGCTAGATCAATAAGATCTTTCAGCTTCTCTGGGACTCCAGTGCGTTCTAACTCATCTTTAAGGGTTTCCGACAGTCCGATTCGGAACTGATGTATAAGAGCCGCTTCATTCCATTGAGTCTCAACACTGATTCTGCGGAAATCGGCCACATAATCTTCCACCTGTCTTCTCCCCTGGGAAGGTTACGAAGTGCCGCCTCAGCTGAGACAGCTCTACGTGGATCATCGTAAATTTCTCCTAGGGCAGAAAAAAAAAGTACCTACAGAGACTGTTTTGATCCAACAAGCGAAGGGCCCAGGCTTGGGGCTCATCCTGAACCAATGAAATAATGAAACCTACTTTTACCCTTTCTTCAGTGAAGCTTTTCGGGCAAAGGGAAAAATACAAATTAAAGGAGCTTTTAAACTGACCAAATTTGGAACGATCTCTGGAAAACCGGTCAGGGAGCGGGATCTTAGGCTCAGCAATGGATGGGTTATGAGGAGTTCCAGGGGACATGGCGTTCAACCTAGCGTCCCTGGCCTCGGGAAAAGGTAAGTTCCTGACACCAATATTTTTTTTTGTATCTATATTTTTGCAGCTTTACATGGCTGCACTTCTAGATATTTTCAACACCCGTTCTTTATCCTTTATCAGATTCTCTTTAGTGTAGCCTCTCTCTAAGAATTTTACCATCATCTCATCTAGTCGTATCTTACAAAGGTTCTCATTGCTAACTATTCTGCGGACTCTCATAAATTGACTAAATGGAAGTCCTTTCAGTGTACCTTTTGGGTGGAAACTGTTCGCTGATAAGAGACTATTTTTGTCTGTATTTTTAATGTACAAGTCTGTCACCAATGTCTCATTCTCTTTAATTACCATAACATCAAAAAAAGGAATTTGTATTCTATCATAAGTTAATGTAAATCTAAGTGTAGGGTGTTTGGTATTAAGGTCCTTCACCATTTGTAATAATAAAGAAGGTTCACCATCCCATAAAAAGAAAATGTCATCTATATATCTGACAAAGCCTCTCATAGACTTCTTAATTGTATCATTATTCATTATATATTTGTTCTCCAATGCTGCATATGTGGGAGCGAAATTCGCCCCCTTACTAGTCCCCTGGAGTTGGACATAATAATCATTTTCAAACCTAAAGAAGTTTTTCTTGAGGCATATGTCAAGTAAATCACTGATGAAAAAAACTTTTTTGAATTCGTACCCATGGTCGATCATACTTTGTTCCATTACCTCTATACCATGATCATGAGGTATGACCGTATATAACGATTCAATGTCCATGGTACAGAGGAGGGTATTGTCACATGTGTCAGTGAGTGATTGAATATGGTGAAGAAATTGCATGGTATCTTTCAAACATATTAGATTATTTATCACCGAGGTTGTAATACAGTGTCAATGAAGATCCCAAGGGATTGAAGGACCGAGCCTACCCCTGAGACTTATGCACCTTTGGAAGGAGATAGAACACAGGCATAACAGGATGTTCACAACTGAGTAATTCTTTCATTTGATTATCAATTAGACTACATAGCACAGCATCATTTAAAAATATCTCTATCTCCTGTTGGATTTTAGGTGTGGGATCATATGAAAGTGCATGTGCAAATGTATTTATTTGCACATGCACTTTGGATCAATTAGTAATTGCCTCCCTAAGGGGCGGAGTTGTTACTTGAACTAGTATTTATTGCCACGGATTGGGAGTGTTCAATTATGCACCTGAGGAAGGGGCGTGTCCCCCGAAACATTCTGCACATGTGATGTTTGAAGTGGAATAAAAGCAGATAGAAAACCTGACAGGTAGTTCAATCAGCCTAAAAATTGCAGCACTTAAGCTAGGTACACACATCAAAGATGTTTAAAAGATGACAGACAGGATCTGCAAGATCCTGTCTGTCATATTTCAAAGATCAGGGTACACACACTCTAGAGCGTTCTCCCTATACACAGCAAAAGGAAAATGTACTATAATTTAGTACAGGGAGACTTCCACGGCCAAAGGAAACTTTTGGTCTTTTAAAAGTTTTAAGCTTCACATATCCCTACTGTTTTTATAAATTGTTTAGCGTCAATAAAACATCTGCCAATTGTAGTCAATGCTAATAGTGTGCCTAAAAAGGTAGCGTTCAAGTGGCGTTTTTTCAGTGTAGGGTTTTCTAACATTTCAAAAACGCTGCATGTAGTGTTTTTTTCAGTAGTGCACAATGAGAAGATTCAAGCAAACGCTTCATAATATTGCACTTCATTAACTCGTCGTTAGTCCGACTTTCTGGAGGTACAACACAAAGGGACTCTTCTTCTGGCGTTTGATTAGAATAGAAAAAAAAGAGGTGTTCAAACAATTAGAAACCACTGATTTAATGCTGGACAAGCACATAATAATCCATACAATAGGCATCAACGATTACTTGCCGTCAGATGCATTGATGGGATCCAACAGTAAAAAATATCCTTATCGGCACACTACTACATAGTAATGCGCCAATTATAACCAGGAAGTATCACCATTTTAAATGTACACAAAATCACAGACCCCCCACTTAACCACACAAAACTACGCCCGCACCTGAACACCTACTGAAAGTCAGTGCCAATATACCACATTATCTGCCGCATCCCCAACTAGAAGGAAGAAGGATAGGGGCAAGAGGAAGGTAGACTCTGAGTGGTAAGTTGCGGTGCTGATTAGATGGCCACTAGTGATGGGGGATGACAGGACCTCATGCACAGAGGTGGAGGGGGATGCCAGAACAAGGTGGGGGGTTGATGTTTTAACTGGAGCACATATCTTTATGTGGGGTTGTGTTTATCAACATGCTGGGGTAGGGATAAAAGTGGCAGTGTGGGTGTGTGCAAGATGCCTATATATTAAGGAATTCTTAGCTCCCCCACACACATACTTAGCTACCCCTTTGAGGAATGACCTGAGCTGTCTCAACATCTTTTGTCCGTGCCAAAAAATTTCCTGTTGGTCCCCATACTATTGAAAAGGGAGTCATTAGTGGCCATTGCCCACCTAAACAATCTCCCTATATAAAGTATTCTGAAGTCATATTGGGAATGTGTGTGGCCAGTTTAATAGCTTATGGTTGATAGCTTCCAATGCAATCTCTGTCATCTGCTATATATTTATACTGTGTGTACCCAGCTTTAGAGATGTAGAACTCTCTAAGGGAAACCACATTTTACACTTGGTTTTAAGAAAAACTGATGGTGTGAGAAACAAAGGAAATATTTTTATAATGTATTTTAAGGATATAATTAAAATATTGTTTATAAAAGTGCACACCTGTATATCTACAGTATGTGGTGTTCTTAATTCGATAAATGTAGGAAAAAAGGCCAAATACACTACAAGATTATCAAATAAATTACTGAATTTGTAGGTGCTCTAATTGTGCACTGGTCCCCTTTGGTGTTAGTAGCTGGCCATGTATTTGTGTGCACCCATGCATGCACCATTTTAGTGTTTACTGGACAGCATTCTGTATTGGCTGCCTCTCAGCCAATCATAGACGTGGCTGCTGTTCCCGCCCCGTGGCTGCTGGTCCCGCCCCCTGCTTGCAGTTCCGGCAAGCAGAGGGCCAAGATCAGAGCGTTGGGGGATCGAAGGATTTTAAGTAGCGTGCTGCAGCCTTTTTAAACAAACCAACCAAGTGGGTGGGGGTGGGCTAGGGACCTCTACAATATGTAAAAACTTTGCAGATGGACATGACCTTAAAAAAAAAATCTTCAAAAAGCCTAGGCTTCCCGATTCCATAAATGTGTCCAGCCCTTCCCTGTACTATGGGTAATATCCGAATTTTAAAGGGTTTTAAAGATAATGGCCATGCATAAAACAAGTGGCCTGCAAGCACAAGTATGTGTTTTTCCTGACAGCACAGATAAGGCCATTTTTGATTATTATTATTTTGGCATCATAGGTATAGACAACTTAAATATAAGAAAAATTATAAAGCATTGTCTTAAAGTTCAGAACTGCTGTACACCCTTAAGACTTTTACGAACTTAACTAAAACATTTAAAGAAAAAAAAAAGTTTTGAATTATCCATATTGATAAGCTACTTATATGCTTTTACATTTTACATAAACAATCTAGTCACAAAGAATGTTGCACCTTTTGAAATAAAGGTACATTTTAAGGTGCCCAGAGATGCAACGATTGTGGTTGTACCATCCAGCATTCGTAATTGTTTCCCCCTTTCGACCAGGTTGAAAACATTTTTTGTCAGACAATACTAATCTTATGACCACAATTATTGCCTTTCTGGCCACCATTAGTCTTGAAAATAGAGAACTTCAATTAAAATTATGAGTAAAATTAACAGAGACACAGACACAAGTTATTAATTAAAAAGCTTTTGTAAATCCATTAAAGGCACACTAAAGTCTTTATCATTTTCTGTATTTTTACAGTTTCCAGGAACTTTATTCCTTTCTTTTCAAACTGCTCTTTCATCATATCTACTCGTGTCTTGTTCAGCCCATTCCTAGTTACTATGTGTTTCCCCTCTGTCTGTGCTTAGTCCATCCCAGAATCTGAGACACAGCTAGAGTGGGTAAGCATGTGCAGTGGACATACAGAATACAATTGGTTTTGTAATATTTGCAGTTTATTTCTTATCAAGCATTGAGGACAAAGAAAAGTAAGCCTGTAAAACCTGTAACCTCATAGGCTATGTGGTGTTTAGACCACTAAAATACCATGAAAATAAATACATTTAGAAACTTTCTTTTTCTAGGAACAGAATGGGAGCAGAAAATTACAACAACAAAAAAATCAGCAGTAAAATCAGGTATTTGTATTGTTCCTGGTAGGCTGTGTGTAGTTCATGCTGCCTGGAAAATAAACAGGGTACAGATATCTGTATATAAATTATGTGCATAGATACTGTGAATAGTATGGTCAGGTGGTATGGCCAATTGTTGCACATGTTCACAAGGCTATTGAAGACTAAATGGGTTGTAAGTTGTACAGGCAACAACTTGGAAACATGGAAAATATTCCCATTTGGAGCAAAAACATTAATTTAGTTCTTCTTTATGGAGAAAAAATGCATTCAACCCTGCTTTTATAAAATTTTAAACCACTCTCTGTGGTAATAAGATGTAGCTTTATGAATAATTGTACCTTTTGCGCGATCCACCGCGGCCACAGTGAAATCCCATGTTCTATGTTCTGTTCTGGCTGTGGTGGATCGCGCAAAAGGTAAGATTCTTGAACCTTCCTTCCTGGATCCTGAGCTTTTGATTTTGAAGAATGGGAGGTAAGGCATAGCTCCTTAACCTCCCAGACTTCAATCAATACATTTAAGGAATATTTCACTTTGGCAAGGGGACATTTATGCTACATCTGTATGTTTTTATGCATTACAATTGCATATTAGCATGAATAAAATATATATAAAATAAAAATATATGTCTTCAATCATCCTGTTGTACTAAAGAACCAGTCTGCAACTGAATAATGCTCATGGGGTGTGGAGGGGGTGGTGGTCCCTTAATGTGACTATCGATGGGGCTGGTGGAGGGTGGACATGCCCTTTAATCTGCTATAAACAATCGGATGCATTCACCCAGTAACATCTGATTGGTTGTTGCAGATTAATAACACAGGTAAACTTTTGCAACTTTTGCATATTGAATCTTTCATTCACTTTTAAATAAACAGACAAAAACTTTACACAGCCTTTTAATTATATTACTTACAGTTTAGACATGCAATTAAAAAAATATAATTCATAAGCTAGTCAATATAAAACATACAAAAGGCTGGAACCCAAGGCAACAGGTATTCACAATTAAATCTTAAAAGGGCTCAATCGTGTGAGAGAGGTCCACCAACTCCTTAATGTTCTATCAAGCATCAACAATTAATCAGACGACATTAATAAGACCTGTTTGTCTTTTATCAGGTGCAATGATAAAACCGGATGAAAGACAAAGAGGTCTGAAACATGTCGTGCTTTATCCCCAAATTAAAATGATTGAAATATACTGTAATCTCTTGTGATTGTCGGTGCTTTTTAAAATAAAACAGAAAATGTAAATATATTTACAAGAGCCTCTGGCTCTGGACTCTTATATTTAAGATGTAACGTAGCAACAAAATATCAACAGTATCAGGTTTTCATTTGCCATGTGGCATTCAACATCAGCAATGACTTGTCTATTTATAGTGTTCTAAGAGCAAATGTTATTTGTATAATAAAGTTATTCCACATTACAGTTGCACAATGTGTGCAAACCAGCAATGAATTATCAGCCTTTTCTCATTTTGTGAAATTTGCCAACTACTTTAGAACTAAAATAGATGATATCCGCAATCTGATCCCCTCACTCCAGGACAACTCTCACTTTCTTTTGCCTTCCCCACCACCTGCAGTTCTTGAATCTTTCACCCCTGTCACCTATTCTAATGTCTTTGACCTTCTGTTGTCCTCACCACGTACAATGTGTACCCTTGATCCCATGCCCTCCTTCTTACTCAGACACTGTGCAAAAATCCTTTACCTTGCTCACATTTTTAATTCCTCACTGACCTCTGGGATTTTTCCTTCTGCCTTTAAACAAGCATGCGTCAAACTTCTCCTTAAAAAACCCTCTTTTGAGGTACTGCCCTGTCTCCCTTTTACCGTTTGTGTCAAAACACTTAGAACCTCTCATCTCTACACGCATTACTAAATACCTCCATGCTAATAAGCTATTGGACCCATTCTGACTGAAACGGCCCTCTGCAAAATCTCAAATGACCTACAAACTGCCAAAGCCAAGGGACAGTTCTCGGTCCTCATTCTCCTCGACCTATCGGCTGCCTTTGAATACTGTGGACCACTCTCTTCTTATGCAAATGCTATATTCTCTGGGCATCCGAAATCAAGCTGAGGTGTGGTTGTTTTTTTCTCTCTTTACCAGGTCTTTCTCGGTCTCTTTTGCTAATGAACTTTCTCGCTTAGTCCCTCAGAGCTCGGTTTTAGGACTCTTGTTCTCTCTCTACACTATCTCTCTTGGAGAAATAATCAGTTCTTTTGGCTTTAAGATCACTTATATGCTGATGATACCCAAATGAATAGTGTAGACACCTCGGCACTAACCCATAAAGTTCGTCCCCAATCTCTAAATGTCTGCTCTCTATTTTTTTGGATGGAACACCGCCGCATTAAACTCAAATCTAAAATGGTATTAATCATTTCCCCTGCTAAACGTGGACCTAATCCACCCTTTCCATCTCTATTGACAATATGATCATTAACCCAGTGAAATCTGCAAGCTGCATTGGAGTAATCTTTGACTCCTCTCTTTCCTTCACCATCACATTAACAATGTACAGGACGTTGTCCTTTTTTCCCTTCGCAGTATTACTAAGATTCGCCCTTTTCTCTCTCGCTTCACTACTAAAATGCTCAAGCATGCCCTTATAATCTCCCGTCTTGGCTACTGTAACATTCTACTACTGGACTCCTGACCTCTCTCAACTCCTCTCAAACTATGCAGTTGGATCATCTCAATCTCCTCCAAAAGGAACCGCAAACCCGATACTTCAGTCCATAGGGTGGCTTCCCATCAAGCAAGAATCATATTCAATACACTTCTTTAACCTTAAATCCCTTCACTCTACTGCACCTCCTTACTTATCTTTTACTTGGCCCCTTATGTTCCTGGCCGTGCCCTAAGTTCATCACAAGGAAATCTTCTTCACAAACCCCCAACGAACACTGCTTCCTTTCATTTTTAAACATTCTCTCAGCTGCTCCCTACCTTTGGAAACGCTCTGCCTCTCTCGCTTCGCCAGGTGACATCCATTAATACTGTCAATTAGACTGTCGTACCTTTCTGAGCACCAACAAAACAAATGATTAACCATCTCAAGCACCTTGCACCCATCCCCCACTTGTATGTTGTTCCACCCACTTAGATTGTAAGCTTTCAGGGAAGGGATCTCATTCCTAATGTGTCAAGGTATGCTGCACTTATATAATTTTTCTTATATATATATATAATATAATATACACACACACACACACACACAGAAAAGAGAATCAATGCACATTCCTAGGCCCCATACACTATCATATTATCTGCACACTGGCATACTTTATAAACAAAGGGGTTTTAGTATACATACTGTGATCACATGAATGAAAAGCCTTCTAACCACGTCAAGGTAACCCCAGTCTGGAAGGTCCTAACTTTAACCTTTTTACTTTACCTTAATTACCATAGAAAACTTTTGTATTTCTCATAGTTGTATAGTATAGTATTTGAGGTTGAATAAAGACATACGTCCATCCAGTCCAACCCATCTAGCAATATCCTCATTTCCTGCTAACTGTTGATCCAGAGGAAGGCAAAAACCCCCCACCAAATTTATGAAGGGGAAAAAATTCCTTCCTGACTCCAAGTGGCAATCGGAAATTTCCCTGGATCAACTCTACTTTATGTATCAATACCAGTAACTTGTAACATTCCTTGTTTGCAGAAACTCATCCAGCTTTTTTTTGAAAATGACCAATGAACCTGCCATAACAACGTCCACTGGAAGACAGTTCCATAGCTTTACCGTTCTCACAGTGAAAAACCCTTTCCGAGCTTGAAGCCTAAACCTTTTTTCTTCAAGTCTTACGGGATGTCCTCGTGTCCTCTGACATGTTCATTGGTGAGCAATGCCCCAAATAGTTTATTGTATGGCCCGTTAATGTATTTATACACAGAATCGTATCCCCAGGCAAGCGCCTTTTCTCCAGCGTACATAATTGTAACTTTCCATTCTCTCTTCATATTCAAGCTACCCCCATCCCCTATTAATTTAGTGCCCTTCTCTGAACCCTTTCCATTTCAAAGATGTCCTTTTTGTACACAGGATTCCAAAATTGCACTGATATTCCAAATGAGGCCTTACCAATGCTTTGTAAAGAGGGAGAATTACCTTTTCCTCCCTTGAATCCATACCTCTCTTTATACAAGACAATACCATGCTGGCTCTGGTGTTGCCACCAAAACTCCAAGATCCCTTTCCAACAGGGATTCACTTAACACAGAGCCATTTATAGTATAAGTAGCACAAGGATTTTTAAGTCCAAAATGCATCACCTTACATTATCAACATTGAATTTCACCTGCCACTTAGCAGCCCAATGTGATAATCTATCTAGATCCCCTTGCAACGATTTCACATCCTCTGAAGTTTTTAATGGTCGACAAAGTTTTGTGTCGTCGGCAAACACAGAAACTTGCTGACAATACCAACTTCCAAATCATTAATAAATAGATTAAATAGAAGCGGGCCACACCACAGAACCCTGTGGCACCACACTTAGCACTTTAGTCCATAATGATGAAGCCCCATTAACAACTACTCTCTGCATCCTATTCCTTAACCATTTTCTATCCATGTACAAATGTGACTCCCCAGACCAACAGACCTTAGTATTCATAGTCGCCTATGGGGGACTGTATCAAAAGCCTTTGCAAAATCCAAGTAAACTACATCTACTGCTATTCCAGAGTTAAATTTTACTTACTTCCTCATAAAAGCCAAGCAAGTTAGTTTGACAAGATCTATTCCTCCTAAATCCATGCTGGTTACTACTTATAATGTCAGTCTTGAAACATACTCTAGAACATGTTCCCTTATTAAACTTTCCAGGATCTTCCCACCCATGAAGTTAAACTTACAGGCCGTAATTACCCAGCTGTGAAAGACTACCCTTTTTGAATATTGGAATAACATCAGCCTTCTCCAATCCAGAGGCACACCACGGACATGAGGGAATCAGCAAAAATAAGAAACAATGGCCTGATAAAACTGAACTTAGCTCCTTAAGTACCGAGGATGTATTTTATCCGGTCCAGGAGATTTATTAATATTAACCTTATTTAGTTCTTCTGTACCATATCCTCGGTTAACCAAAGTGAACTTGAATCTTGTATACCTTTATTATGTGTACTGAATCTATATAGCAGGCTCTCTCACTTCTCCCAGCCTTTGTTTTTTTTAAAGAGGGAAGAGGCCATCCATCTAGTGCTTTATATTAAAGGCATAGGACCTCCCAAAGGGAGATTGCCTGGGTCCTTTTTAGAACTTAAACCATTTGAGCCTCCCCAGATACTGCTGGGAGTGGAAAGGGAGAACAAGTTCAGAATGGATCTTGATACCTACTAGCTAAAGACATGTAAGTAGCCTCCCTCTGGCCCCACAGCTTAGCAGCTATATGCATAAGGGAGAGACAGACCGATCCCGAATCACTTGCATTGTTGTGCACTTGTTTGACCAGATCAGTATCACTTCCGCTAAAGTAGTGTAAATTAGCCTAAATGGTGTGCTTCCACAATCCTTGTATTGTAGTATTTATAGAAGCATGGTCAAGCTTCATTTGGTAATAGCACCCCCAACACGCCCCTTTGGCGTTCGTACACATCTTTTGTCGCGGGTCAGGACCCGCGATCGCACGTCTGTACGAGCCTCCTGTAAATCTTCCAGAGGTGTGGTTAAACACTCCATTTTGAAGATTCCATTAAAACAGGAGTGGGGACTATGCAAGGATATTTATTTTATATTTTGCCTTATTTACATTTCTATTTACTTTAATGTCATTACTATATTTCTTATATTGATATAAATTAATTTAGTCTTAAAACAACACATAAACACTGTCCCTATGTATATTACTTTTACCTACCCCCACCAACATAGTACCTCCGAAAAAAACCAATGTATTCCCCATGAATTCTGAATTTATTATATAAGGGATATATTATATTATATATGTGTGTGTGGTGTGTGTGTGTGTATTCTTAACTGCTGTATAAAATGGGTGTATTTATCGTATAATTGCTTGCACTTACCCTGTTGCACTCAGTATTGTATAATGTACAGCACTGCATACCCAAGTGGTACTTTATAAATAAAATTATTCATACATACATTTAACAGGAGCGGTGCGCCTCTTGGTGCATCGTCCTGTTAATTTTTGCTAGGAACATAATGGAAACAAAAAAAAAAATAATACTGTATTTGAAAATGTGACCAGTGGTCCATGTGTTTATAAAACCTTAACATATACATGAGTAAAAGCATATATACATTTGATTAGAGTTTACAAAGGGTTGATAAGTAGATAAAAATGGGTAACAAAGCTCATTTAAAGCAGGTGGAGGGCCGGGGGACATTCCTAGTCCTTTTTCGCTTAAGCAGTAAGAGATATTAGAACCATAGAGACATTAAATCTTGGAGTCAGGGGGCATAGCTCTTTGAAGCCTACATAGGCTATGAGTTGTACTGGCAACAACACAGAAGCCTTTTTAATTACAGAATCTATTACTTAAAATGTATAGGACGGTGTTAGGATTTAAAAAAAATAGGTTTAGTTCTCCTGTAAATTAGACTTGTAAAGTTAGAATCATACAGCCAGGATAAACAAGGAAGTGTGTGAGTCACATGATGTGCTGTTTAAGAAGTCCCACCCCCCAAAAAACTATATATTCTAAAGCTATTATAATTCAGCCATTCTCTGTCCATTCCTCTACCTAGTTTTATTTTCAGGCTTGTGGCTTCTTAAATAATTAAGAGTTTAGAGGCAAGGATTATGATTGATGCAGAAAATTATGCTCTGTTACAGAAGTAGGATACAACTGGGCATGCTCAGTGCCCCAGGCATGGGGGGGCAGAGCAATGGTGCTGGTGATGTGCAAGATGGAAACACCTCCCTTTATACTGCTGTAACTTTGGATGAACTGCAGTTAGAAGCATGATCCTAGAGTCCTTTTCAAGGTAGGAATGGGATATTTTTAATAAAGGGGCCAGTTACCCTTTAACTAAAACTACTGATTAAAATTATTTATGTCTGTAAAGTTATACCTGTTTTAAATTAAAGGTTCACTATATCAAAGTAACCACATTCCTTTCCCTATATCTAAATGTCAGGATCAAGTATTCCTACCCCTCATTCTGCTTTTGTTTAAAAGTAATTAGCTTTAGAAGTTTAGTCAGTGAGTATTTGCAGTTTTCACTCAACTAAACATCCAGTCATAAATAAATTAGGTATAAGGGGTAAATATGCATGCAAGCAATGAAAGGTAATTACCTGCACTAAAGTTGCATATCCTTGTATTTGTATAAAATAAAGAGCAAACGCAGATAAGCTCTATTGTGTGGTTGCTCCCTGTGTAAATTAATTCCCCGCCTCTTTAAGGGAGGAAGAAATAAACATTTTTACCTTACCTGCCCAAGTAACTTTTAATTTACATAATAAGATATAGATATAGATATGAAGGCAAATTATGAGCATAAATTAGAAAATTAACCCGCTTGTGTGCTTTTTTTGCCACAACATGGAGTTTGTATTAAAGGGCATGTCCACCCCCAAAACTATAATCCCCCCAACTACTGGCCCCACCATGTAGTGTAGTTTAATCCTTACCTCACATCCCAGCTACATAGGGTTCTCCTGTAGACCCCCCCCCAAAGTCCCAAAACTAACCACCAGGAGGATAGCAGGGCTCTGCCTGCTATCTTGCCTCCGGTAGATATTTGTCATGCGTACTGCAGCCCTTCTTCCCCCTCCCTCCCCCTCCCTCTCCCTCCCGTTCTACTATCCCTCCCCCTAGCGTAAATCCCCCTTTATATGTTGTTCCCCCATGTCTGGCAGCCCCAACCGCATATTTTTTATTTTCAAAAAGCTCCCCAAACTCTTACTTACCTCTCCGCTTTCCTCCGCTGCATGAATTGACCGGCAGCGCTTCCGTGATTGGCTGCCGCTCAGCCAATCACAGACGCGACTGCTGGTCCCGCCCTCTGCTTGCATTTCGCAAGCGAGGGCCGGCAGTGCGGCGGAGGAACGAGGGGAGGATAGTAAGAGTTTAGGGGGCTTTCTGAAAAAATAATTTACGCGGTTGGGGCTGGGAGACATGGGGGAACATCATATTAAAAATGATATTTTAGGGTGGACATACCCTTTAAGAGTACAGACACTGATTTTGCAGTGAAAAGCAATATTTCACTGCATAAATAATGTTTTTTATTATTATTATTCACATCCTAATAAACTGTGTTAAAGTTACAGGAGAGCTTCCAATGGAGTCTGTTTGTCGCCAAAAATCTGTACTGTGTGTACCCAGCTTAAAAATCTGATTGGAGAGTTTGGTCAGGTCGGAAAATATTACTGATATTTTGGTCACAGTGGCCAATCAAGACAAAATTGAATCTTTCTGTTTGGTGGAAGTCCGGTGGGTAGCGAGCAGGATACTTCTGAACTCTAGGAGGTGTAATGCATTTTGCGTTCCATTTGTGATTGTTACTGGTGCTCCCTGATGACGTGGGATACTAGAGCCGGAAGTACATACGTGTTTAGAGCTGTGCCCCCCAAAATGGCACCAAACATTTTAAAAAGGCGGAGGACATCCCTGACGTCATTGCATGCGTTTGTGAGGCCTTATATAAGAGCCATATGAGTGCATTGTTCTTGCCAATGTGGAATGCGTCTGTCGTTCGTTTGATCTTTTAATGTACTTCCTCTGCCTTACCCTGATACATTACTGGCCTAACTTAGGAGTGGTCTGCCGGTTTGTCTATTATCTTGTACT
The DNA here is from genome assembly GCA_019447015.1 of Hymenochirus boettgeri. Taxonomy (NCBI): domain Eukaryota; kingdom Metazoa; phylum Chordata; class Amphibia; order Anura; family Pipidae; genus Hymenochirus; species Hymenochirus boettgeri. The sequence continues at coordinate 228,302,134 of CM033469.1, forward strand.
GGATATAATATATATTGTTATGGATGTGTATACTTTTTTGATATGTTCATCTCCATGTGATATATGAAATAGGGAAGGGACAGTTTTGTCCCTTACCCTTTATATATACAGGTATAATATTGATGAAGGTGTATGGGTTTTAATAGGGGGATGTTTTTTAACTATCAGGTTATTAATAAAAGTTTTATCGTTAAAAATGTTGCTAACTTTGCCCCAACCAATCAGATGTTAGCTTTAAATGTAAATAACAATCTGATTGGTTGGGGGGAAATTAGCACCATTTTAAAGATAAGAACTTTTATTGAATCTCCCCGATATTTGTACTATACACTTTATGAGGGATATTACTGATTTTTTGGGCTGTTGGAAGACTTGTTGTGTTGCCCATTTATACCCATTACTGTTTCTTCTTTTTGTGCCTTCATAGGGAATACCAAGCATGCTTGCCCTCAAAAAGAGTCAGATAGTCTTGCCAGGGGGTGGGGGACTGATCTTGAACAAAATAAAATCATGGATTAAAATTATTTTGGGGCATTGGGCATACTTGCCCTTGAGAAAGATCATTTACCTGCCTTTTGCAAACAAAGATAGAAAAGCATCAGAACTTTTTGTAATTTCCCTAATTGCAGACATAGGGCATTTTTATGGGGCATATAAAAATCACCTCACAATAGTATAACAAAGCAGGGCATTTGCTCCATCATTTTATCTGACAGAAGGAGGGTTCATCTTAATTACATGTGGTAGCTTATCTGACTGCATCGCACAGCATTACAAGAAAGAATGTTATTAATGCTATTAAACTGAGAGGACAAATTGGCCATATATATACCAGCATAATCTGTAAATTGGCAGGATAACTGCAATTATATAATATTTTTGTTTACTACTAATCTTGTTATTTTGTTTGGGAAAAAAAAAAGTTCCAAACATTATTTCAACTCCAATAAAAACAAGTACATCCTTGTATAAATGGTAACAAGTAACTTATTGTAAGTTTTTTTACAACATACTAGTCTTCTAGTAATACACAGAAACAGTGATCCTTTTATACAGTATTTTCATGCATTTAAAACATGGCCATGTGCCGACATTTAATTTTTTTTTCTGAGCAGAGTGTGTGTAACGATTAATCACTGGGTCCCCCAGTTTAACTATGATTGGGCCCCTTCCGTATCATTTATAGTGGTTTTCCGGCTGGAAGGCTAAATCTGTCATAGGAAAGTAAGAATATGCATCCCCCTCAGGTTCTACTGGTAGTTACACCCATTTCCAAACTTGCCGCACGCACTCACTAACTTTTTGTAAGTTAATGGTTATCATGGGTTTTAAAGCCCATGATGATAGATAATTGTGGGCCAAAGCAGCAGACTGCTTAAGCCAGCAGTCTAATGCAGTTATACACAACCTGCAGAATTTTGGGGGGAAAATGGGGCCCGTGGGACCCGGTGGGCGTGTTTATGGGCAGTCTGTGGGAGTGTTCTAGGCAGAGCAAATTGAGAACCAGGGTGCCACTATTGCGTCTCCAGGCTGTCCCCGTGGGCACCTGGTATAATGTGTAGAGCTTTGTTCTGAAACCATTAAGTGACTTGTCCAGTTGGTTTGCTTAATATGTTGTTGAGTGGTTCCATTGTTCTCCAAAATTGACAGAGTTGTCAATGCTCTCCCCTTCTCTCTATTTAATGCTCCTCTATTGCTGAGCTGCTTGCCGTACAGAAATCTTTACATAATAAACAAACATTCCAAAGACTTATGGTGGCCATACACAATAGTGGTTGTACATATCGGGATATTCCTGTTGGATCATGTATGGACCAGTTGCAGAGCCTGAAACTTAGCAACAAATGTTGCAAATGAATGTGATGAAGGATGGAGGGGGAAGATGGGCTCAGTAATAGTACTGAGGAGAGCAGTTTAAAAATGTCAGATAAAAGCTGCTGCAGACTTTAACAGTGGCCCCTGCATCTCTATTCCTGCTTTCTTACTTCCACCCAACTCTCCAATTTGAACTTTGAGTAGGTGAGTAGTGAACAATTCAATGGAGAAGACATGGAACGCAGGTACATGCTCTGTCTATATTATGTCAATGCTGACAGCTGAAAGAGTTAAAGATAATATGGTACTGGAACTGAAAGTGTTAATGGAAATACTCTGGAAGTGCTGGCACTGAAAGTATTAATAGGAAATTCTGTTAGCACTGAAGGGTTAATGGTAATACTCTTCTGGCACTGAAGGGTTAATGGCAATCTCTGGGGAAAGTGCTGCACTGAAAATATTAATAGGAAAGTTTGCTAACACCAAAGAGTTACTGGCATAACTCTGGGGAAGATGGTGGCACTGAAGGGTTAATGGCAATACTCTAGGAAAGTCTGTGGCACTAAAAGAGTTAAACATCTTAGATTCACCATATTTCCCTGTTCTGCCCTACTTGGCTACTTTTTCATGCCACCTGGCTGGTCCCACTATAAAGAAACATTCACAGCAGCAGTGACCGTCTCAGAAGGAAAGAGGGAAACCCAGCTGCAAGTTTGGCGGGGGGGAGGCACAACAAAATGGCCCTGTAAACACTATCTAATATTTCAGCGAACAACAACGACGTTGTACACAGAAAGATATACAAACACATACACCTATGCCCTCCCCCCACCTGCTACAGCACAACTCCACTACAAAGTGCCCCAACAGTTAAAGATAACCAGGGTCAGGGGTGTGTTTGTGCCTGCTCTTTGCAGTATGCTGTTCTACTTCTCCTGGTGTCCATAGACTGTCACATAGATTGTTACATACATTGTAAAAGGGTATCTCACTGGTAAAATATTTTTTTGTACTCAGTAATTTATTGAAGAAGAGGAGGTAAAGGAACTGTGTCTTACCTCCGTTCTTCATTAAAACCAGGAGCCGGGAACAAAGTTAGAAAAACTTACCTGATCTCTCCCTCCTCTGCCGTGTCTCTGACAAGTTCTGACGGACTTAGTAGGAGATGCACATGCACAAGTGTGCCACGGTCTGAAAAAGTTTGAGCACCACTGGTATAGCTGACTGCCGACTTGTTTCATGTTTTCTTCTACAGAATGATTGTTCAATGTGCCCATACATGGTCCAATGTTATCTAATCCTTCTACTGTAGAAAAGGGAGCTGGTAATGGGAATATGGGTAGTGGTAGTACAAATTTTCTCAGTAAAACAGAACATTAGACTTGGTACAAAAGGACAATTTTTTTTGGTCCCGACTGTTATCGAGTGGTTGGCCAGGGCAAAGCACTATTGGTCGCAGAAAATGTCTCCAATCGACTGCATGATTGTGGTGATTTAGGTGAGGCCAAACTACAATGCACCAAATCGCGCACACAATCGTCGCGTTGATTGCGTGCGCGATCTGTGCGTTTGCACTTGGGTTTTGCTATTTTCAAAGAGAAAACACATACGATTGCGCGAAAAAAAATGCTTGAATGCAAACGCAATCTACTGGGCATGAAAATTAATGACATCTATATCAAGAAGATGGACTATTTGTAACTGTTACTTACTTATGTTTATTCTAGAATATGAATAAGTTTTTAATTATATGTAACACTATCTTTTACACTTCACATGTTAAGATTGATACACTTAAAATAGATGCACTTTATATTGGAGGATTTTCCTTTGCAATAAGGTTTTAGATATTTTTATGCTTTTTATATGTATACTTTAACCTATATATGTCCACGTAGATGGGATATGATTGATGCACTGTCACTTGTTAATATATGGCACTTTGTACTGTATGAATACGCACTATTGGCACTTTGTATTGTATGGATAGCCTCATTTGGAACCCAGGGGCATCAATCAACTAGCCACATGGCATGTGGGTGGAGCCCAAGGGTATATAGTTGTGTGCACCACTTGATACCAGTATACCGAGGAAGGGAGCAGAGTCCCGAAACGTGTGTAGTAGTTATGTTGTTTAGCACTATTAAAGAAATTTTCACTGCACGTAGTGTGCTCCTCTACTTTGATACCTTGAATGCAAAAAACAAATGGATGCGCAATCGCATGCGCATCGTAAATCGCCTGAATTTTCGCGTTCCTGCAATTTTCATTTTAGCGAAAATCATGTGCGCAAAAAATGCGCTAATGTGGCCTAGCCTTACGACATGTCTGATTGCCCATTCATCCGATCCAGGCAAATGGGCGACCGTAATTGCACACACAAGGCAATCCATGGCACCTGCCTAGGGTCCAGGAAACTTCTGGGGGCCCAGCTTCAGAAGCAAAAAACAATTACAGTCTACACAATATGTAGCAAAAAAAGGGGGCCCAAATGATAGCCCTCGCTAAGGTCCCATATGGTCTTAATCCATCTCTCTGAGTCATGGCAATTACACAAAATAGTAATATTTTAATTCTATATTATTACATGTAGCAGGCTGTGTGGGCTCGCAGGAGGGGTGGGGGGGGAGGGTAATGGGTAAATCCCGTACGAATTCCGACCATTTAACTTTCCCGCTATTTCCCATATGATTTCTCCCAGCCCTAGCTCCGCCCTACACGGCACAAACATACAGTGTCAGCTCCGCCCCGGTCACGTGGATACAGATGACATCAACCTCCTTTCTATCCAGTAGTGTTATCGCGCATGGTCCTCTGCCGAAGGGTTTGGGCACAAATAGCAGCAGCTGCAGTGAGGAGGAGGCGAGGATTGGGCTGGTCACTCATCCACAGAGAGAGAAGAAGAGAGAGAGAGGAGAGGTAGATATCCGCTTCTTTACCTTCACTGGAGCCGGCCGGCGGCACGCCATGGATACTCAGAAAGTAAGTGGATGTGCACCGTGCCCCGTCCATTACCGCCTACTACACACCCTTCCCCAGTGTGTATGTGTATATATAAATAGCACACAGTTCATTCATTTGCACTTAAGCTCAGTGGAGAGTCCCTGCTCCTGCTGATCTGTATAAGCCATGTAATTCTGTGTGTAACCAATGCTAATATATATATTATCTATAAATATATATTATACACACACAAAGCCACTCGCACTATAGATATTATTGAAGAGAATTGTACATGGGCGTGGATTGTGTGTTACCATCATTCTAGATCTTCTAAACTACAACTCCATAATTCTCTAGCACTTGGGTTTGAAGGTGGGAGGAGTTGGGAACAAAACAGATCTCTTGCATTCAGGGTGCCTCATGCATTCGTACTGATATGCCTGAAACCCAGTCATCATCAGTTGCGGTCAATGGCAGGTGGATATGGAGGTACCATTACCTCAATATTAAAAAGGATATCTTTGGTAATGCTCTGATATATAACATTATTGATTTTATTGCCAAATACTAGGCAGCTTCATATTTAAAATGTGAAACTGGAGGAGGAATACCTTGTGACTGGGCATCCGAAATCAAGCTGAGGTGTGGTTGTTTTTTTCTCTCTTTACCAGGTCTTTCTCGGTCTCTTTTGCTAATGAGACTTTCTCGCTTAGTCCCTCAGAGCTCGGTTTTAGGACTCTTGTTATAGTTATAATGGGAGTTAGCACTATGATATGTGTTTACTTATAAGGGTTATTTTGCCTTGAGGTATTAACAAACGTATATGACTGTATGAATGGATATACCGCTATATCGTGTTTAACATGATAATTTAATCAGGACTGCGCAGGAAGTGTTTTAAAATCGGTTTTTGCACTTTATAGCCCTCTAGGGCTGGCTATTCTTGCAACATAATAAAAATGCCTTTTTACTACACCTTAGTGAGCTGATAAATTATTTATATAAACTGTACTGTCTATTACTTAAGATTTGTGCTGGGGTGCCCTATTTATCCACAGCTGTTCCTTGTTTGTATCAGGAAGCCCGTGAAGACGCACAATCCTCTAATGAACACATCTGCAGTAATGGAGGCTGAGGAATTCCTTTTAACGGGATAAGTGAGCCTCTTAGTTAATCGATCAATTACCACAAAGATTGTATGAATCCCTTGGAACAGGTAACTCAACAATGAAATCCATGGTATCATGCCCCAAGGGCGGTCAGGGCAGGCAGGGGAGACAGTAATTCTGTACGGTCTCAGTCTAGGAGTTTTAATCTGCACAAATCACACAAGACCACAAACTGTTTAAAGTCTTTAGACATATTTGGCCAAAAAAAATTTCTGTAACCAAATCCAACGTCTTGTGAACACCAATGACCGGCCAATGCATGAAATGACATATTGAAGTTACAGCATATCTGGCCGAGTCTGGAACAAATATTTGTTATTTTGGTATATAAATCCATCTTGGGAAAAGAAGAAGACTGAAGAGATGCTTCTTTGATGGTTTTGACCATATTAGTATGCAACAGCAGAAAATTTTGATTTGGAAAGAACCATATTGGTTTGTCCGACTTATGATTTCAGAAAATTGTCTAGAAAGTGCGTCGGCCTTGCCGTTCTTTGAACCTGGACGAAAAGTTATATGAAAGTTAAATCTTTAAAAAAAGAGCCCATCTAGCTTGACGAGGTTTTAACTCTTTAGCAGGTTGTAAGTATTCTAGGGTCTTATGATCGTAACAGATGGTAATAGGATGATTGGCACCCTCGAGTAAATACCGCCACTCTTCAAGGCCGATTTTATGCAATAATTCACGGTCTCCTACAATCATAATTCCTTTCAGACTCAGAAAGTTTCTTTGAAAAAAAAGCAACTGGTTGTAGTAATGCCTTGGGTCCGTTACGTTGCGAGAGTAGAGCTCCTAGAGCACTTCCGATGCATCAACCTCTAATGTAAAAGGAACAGTTGGACTTGATGAATAAGACGGGGGCTGATTTAAAAGCAGATTTCAGACGCTCAAAAGCTGTTGAGCAGAATCCTCTCAACCAGAACGGACATGAGTTCTGGTCAGAAGAGTCAACGGCAGAATGAATAAGTAGAAAAATTCTTAATGAATCTACGGTAGAAGTAGCAAATCCAATGAATTTTTTAACTTGTTTCCTGGGTAGTTGGAGTAGGCCAATCTTGAATAGCGGAAACCTTTTGCGGATCCATAATTAGCCCTTGTGATGAGATTATGACAGAACCCAAGAAGGGTATTGAAGGCTTTTCAACTCACACTTTTCCATTTGGCGTATAGCCCATGAATTCTAAGATGGGAGAGAACTTTCTTAACCTGGGTACGATGTTCCTCTAGGTTAGAAGAAAAAATCAATATATCATCCAGATAACGGCCAAAAAGTCATCTACACGTCACGAAAGTCACGAAAAATGTCATTGACAAATGTTGGAATGTGTGCAGTGTGCGTTGCCAGACCGAAGGCATAACTAAATATTCAAATGCCAGTATCTGGAGCGGAACGCCGTTTCCATTCTTCCCCTTCCTTTATTCTGATCAGTTATAGGCTCTCGAAGATCCCACTTGGTAAACCTTAGCCGTTCTAACCATTGAAATAATTCAGGGAATAATGGAAGAGGAATACCTATTCTTAACCGTGGCATTATTTGAGACTCGGTAGTCAATACAAGCCTAAGAGAGCCGTCTTTTTCCTCAACGAAAAATATACCCCCCTGCTGGAGATGTGGATGGCGAAGAACGCCTTAAACGTACTAGATTCTCCCTATATTTCCTTGAGAACTCGTTTTTCAGTTCTGACAAAGGATGACAAGGCCAAAAGGATTTCCGCACCATGTTTAGTTTCAACTGACAATCATAATGCGGTGTGCTGGTAGACTGTTATCAGCTTTTTTATCAAACACATGTGCAAAGTTCTGATAGACTTAGGTAAAGAAGTTTCAGAATGAATCTGATTAATGCTCGACAGTAAAGGGGAAAAGCATGACAGCCGACAATGCGATGAGGGAAAATAATCTCTCCAGAGATCCAATTTATGAAGGTTTGTGGGTCTCACCTGGCCTGCCTAAAATAAGGGGAAAAGAGAAAAGGCAGTACATCAAACATATATTCTGAATGATGGTTAATTTTGATTAACTGGGACAGTCCCTCTCGTAGTACAGGACCAGAGGAAATTTTAGACCCGTCTGCCGATGAATAAAAAGAGAGGAGAGATTTGGACGAGTAGTAGGGATCTTCCATTCCTTGGTAAGGGATTCCAAATAAAGCAGCTACGGCCCCGGAGTCAATAATGGTTCCCTGTAATGAACAATCAATAGATAGGTAAGGTGCTGAAGCTGAATAAGAGGACCAGAATGCAAAGTGGTCGATTGTGCAGCCCTGAAGCAAATGACCCAGACTCCCCGCAGTATAGCCACAGGTTTAGACGGCTTCTTCCGATCCTTTCCTCCAGGATATAGAGAGGGACGAGTTAACCCCAGTTGCTAGGACAGGTTCCGAAAGCCTGAAAGATGAAGTAGTAAATGCATCACAGGAAGGACGAGAAGCCTCATTCTTTCTAATCTCCTTTCTCTAATCGGCGATCAATTGGACCGCTAGATCAATAAGATCTTTCAGCTCTCTGGGACTCCAGTGCGTTCTAACTCATCTTAGGGTTTCGACATTCGATTCGGACTGAATGTATAGAGCCGCTTCATTCCATTGAGTCTCAACACTGATTCTGCGGAAATCGGCCACATAATCTTCCACTGTCCTTCTCCCCTGCCCTGGAAGGTACGAAGTGCCGGCCTCGCTGAGACAGCTCTACTGGATCATCGTAATTCTCCTAGGGCAGAAAAAAAAAAGTACCTACAGAGACTGTTTTGATCCACAACGAAGGGCCCAGGCTTGGGCTCATCCTGAACCAATGAAATAATGAACCTACTTTTCCCTTTCTTCAGTGAAGCGTTTCGGGCAAAGGGAAAAATACAAATTAAGGAGCTTTTAACTGACCAAATTTGGAACGATCTTGGAAAACCGGTCAGGGAGCGGGATCTTAGGCTCAGCAATGGATGGGTTATGAGGAGTTCCGGGGACATGGCGTTCAACCTAGCGTCCCTGGCCTCGGGAAAAGGTAAGTTCCTGACACCAATATTTTTTTTTGTATCTATATTTTTGCAGCTTTACATGGCTGCACTTCTAGATATTTTCAACACCCGTTCTTTATCCTTTATCAGATTCTCTTTAGTTTAGCCTCTCTCTAAGAATTTTACCACATCTCATCTAGTCGTATCTTACAAAGGTTTCCATGCTAACTATTCTGCGGACTCTCATAAATTGACTAAATGGAAGTCCTTTCAGTGTACTCTTTGGGTGGAAAACTGTTCGCTGATAAAGACTATTTTTGTCTGTATTTTAATGTACAAGTCTGTCACCAATGTCTCATTCTCTTTTACCATAACATCAAAAAAAGGAATTGTATTCTATCATAAGTTAATGTAAATCTAAGTGTAGGTGTTTGGTATAAGGTCCTTCACCATTTTAATAAAGAAGGTTCACCATCCCATAAAAAGAAAATGTCATCTATATCTGACAAAGCCTCTCATAGACTTCTATTGTATCATTATTCATTATATATTTGTTCTCCAATGCGCATATGTGGGACGAAATTCGCCCCCTTACTAGTCCCCTGGAGTTGGACATAATAATCATTTTCAAACCTAAAGAAGTTTTTCTTGAGGCATATGTCAAGTAAATCACTGATGAAAAAAACTTTTTGAATTCGTACCCATGGTCGTCATACTTTGTTCCATTACCTCTATACCATGATCATGAGGTATGACCGTATATAAACGATTCAATGTCCATGGTACAGAGGAGGGTATTGTCACATGTGTCAGTTGAGTGATTGAATATGGTGAAGAAATTGCATGGTATCTTTCAAACTATTAGATTATTTATCACCGATGTGTAATACAGTGTCAATGAAGATCCCAAGGGATTGAAGGACCGAGCCTACCCCTGAGACTATGCACCTTTGGAAGGAGATAGAACACAGGCATAACAGGATGTTCACAACTGAGTAATTCTTTCATTTGAATTATCAATTAGACTACATAGCACAGCATCATTTAAAAATATCTCTATCTCCTGTTGGATTTTAGGTGTGGGATCATATGAAAGTGCATGGTGCAAATGTATTTATTTGCACATGCACTTTGGATCAATTAGTAATTGCCTCCTAAGGGGCGGAGTTGTTACTTGAACTAGTATTTATGCCACGGATTGGGAGTGTTCAATTATGCACCTGAGGAAGGGGCGTTTCCCCCAAACATTCTGCACATGTGATGTTTGAAGTGGAATAAAAGCATAGAAAACTGACAGGTAGTTCAATCAGCCTAAAAATTGCAAGCACTTAAGCTAGGTACACACATCAAAGATGTTTAAAAGATGACAGACAGATCTGCAAGATCCTGTCTGTCATATTTCAAAGATCAGGGTACACACACTCTAAGCGTTCTCCCTATACACAGCAAAAGAAAATGTACTATAATTAGTACAGGGAGACTTCCACGGCCAAAGGAAACTTTTGGTCTTTTAAAATTTAAGCTTCACATATCCCTACTGTTTTTATAAATTGTTTAGCGTCAATAAAACATCTGCCAATTGTAGTCAATGCTAATAGTGTGCCTAAAAAGGTAGCGTTCAAGTGGCGTTTTCAGTGTAGGGTTTTCTAACATTTCAAAAAACGCTGCATGTAGTGTTTTTTTCAGTAGTGCACAATGAGAATTCAAGCAAAACGCTTCATAATATTGCACTTCATTAACCGTCGTTAGTCCGACTTTCTGGAGGTACAACACAAGGACTCTTCTTCTGGCGTTTGATTAATAGAAAAAAAAAGGTGTTCAACAATTAGAAACCACTGATTTAATGCTGGACAAGCACAATAATAACCATACAATAGGTCACACGATTACTTGCCGTCAGATGCATTGATGGATCCAACAGTAAAAAATATCCTTTCGGCACACTACTACATAGTATGCGCCAATTATAACCAGGAAGTATCACCATTTTAAATGTACAACAAAATCACAGACCCCCCACTTAACCACACAAAACTACGCCCGCACCTGAACACTACTGAAAGTCAGTGCCAATATCCCACATTATCTGCCGCATCCCCAACTAGAAGGAAGAAGATAGGGGCAAGAGGAAGGTAGACTCTATGTGGTAAGTTGCGGTGCTGATTAGATGGCCACTAGTGATGGGGATGACAGGACCTCATGCACAGAGTGGAGGGGGATGCCCAGAACAAGGTGGGGGGTTTGATGTTTAACTGGAGCACATATCTTTATGTGGGGTTGTGTTTATCAACATGCTGGGGTAGTAAAAGTGTGGCAGTGTGGGTGTGTGCAAGATGCCTATATATTAAGGAATTCTTAGCTCCCCCACACACATACTAGCTACCCCTTTGAGGAATGACCTGAGCTGTCTCAACATCTTTTGTCTCGGCCAAAAAATTTCCTGTTGGTCCCCTACTATGAAAAGGGAGTCATTAGTGGCCATTCCCACCTAAACAATCTCCCTATATAAAGTATTCTGAAGTCATATTGGGAATGTGTGTGGCCAGTTTAATAGCTTATGGTTGATAGCTTCCAATGCAATCTCTGTCACTGCTATATATTTATACTGTGTGTACCCAGCTTTAGAGATGTAGAACTCTCTAAGGGAAACCACATTTTACACTTGGTTTTAAAAAAACTGATGGTGTGAGAAACAAAGGAAATATTTTTATAATGTATTTTAAGGATATATTAAAATATTGTTTATAAAAGTGCACACCTGTATATCACAGTATGTGGTGTTCTTAATTCGATAAATGTAGAAAAAAGGCCAAATACACCTACAAGATTATCAAATAAATACTGAATTTGTAGGTGCTCTAATTGTGCACTGGTCCCCTTTGGTGTTAGTAGCTGGCCATGTATTTGTGTGCACCCATGCATGCACCATTTTAGTGTTTCTGGACGCTTCTGTATTGGCTGCCTCTCAGCCAATCATAGACGTGGCTGCTGTTCCCGCCCCGTGGCTGCTGGTCCCGCCCCCTGCTTGCAGTTCCGGCAAGCAGAGGGCCAAGATCGAAGCGTTGGGGATCGAAGGATTTTAAGTAGCGTGCTGCAGCCTTTTTAAACAAACCAACCAAGTGGGTGGGGTGGGCTAGGGACCTCTACAATATGTAAAAACTTTGCGATGGACAGACCTTAAAAAAAAAATCTTCAAAAAGCCTAGGCTTCCCGATTCCATAATGTGTCCAGCCCTTCCCTGTACTATGGTAATATCCGAATTTTAAAGGTTTTAAAGATAATGGCCATGCATAAAACAAGTGGCCTGCAAGCACAAGTATGGTTTTTCCTGACAGCACAGATAGGCCATTTTTGATTATTATTATTTTGGCATCATAGGTATAGACAACTTAAATATAAGAAAAATTAAAAGCATTGTCTTAAGTTCAGAACTGGCTGTACACCCTTAAGACTTTTACGAACTTAAACTAAACCATTTAAAGAAAAAAAAAAGTTTTGAATTTCCATATTGATAAGCTACTTATATGCTTTTACATTTACAATAACAATCTAGTCACAAAGAATGTTGCACCTTTTGAAATAAAGGTACATTTTAAGGTGCGCAGAGATGAACGATTGTGGTTGTACCACCAGCATTCGTATTGTTTCCCCCTTTTCGACCAGGTTGAAAACATTTTTGTCAGACAATACTATCTTATGACCACAATTATTGCCTTTCTGGCCACCATTGTCTTGAAATAGAGAACTTCAATTAAAATTATGAGTAAAATTACAGAGACACCGACACAAGTTATTAATTAAAAAGCTTTTGTAAATCCATTAAAGGCACCTAAAGTCTTTATCATTTTCTGTATTTTTACAGTTTCCAGGAACTTATATCCTTTCTTTTCAAACTGCTCTTTCATCATATCTACTCGTGTCTTGTTCAGCCCATTCCTAGTTACTGTGTTTCCCCTCTGCTGTGCTTAGTCATCCCAGTCTGAGACACAGCTAGAGTGGGTAGCATGTGCAGTGGACATACAGAATACAATTGGTTTGTAATATTTGCAGTTTTTTCTTATCAAGCATTGAGACAAAGAAAAGTAACCTGTAAAACCTGTAACTCATAGCTATGTGGTGTGTTTAGACCACTAAATAACCATTGAAAATAAATACATTTAGAAACTTTCTTTTTCTAGAACAGAATGGGACAGAAAATTACAACAACAAAAAAATCAGCAGTAAAATCAGGTATTTTATTGTCCTGGTAGGCTGTGTGTAGTTCATGCTGCCTGGAAAAAAACAGGGTACAGATATCTTTATATAAATTATGTGCATAGATACTGTGAATAGTATGGTCAGGTGGTATGGCCAATTGTTGCACATGTTCACAAGGCTATTGAAGACTAAATGGGTTGTAATTGTACAGGCAACAACTTGGAAACATGGAAAATATTCCCATTTGGAGCAAAAACATTAATTAGTTTCTTTCTTTATGGAGAAAAAATGCATTCAACCCTGCTTTTATAAATTTTAACTCACTCTCTGGTAATAAGATGTAGCTTTATGAATAATTGTACCTTTTGCGCGATCCACGCGGCCACAGTGAAATCCCATGTTCTATGTTCTGTTCTGGCTGTGGTGGATCGCGCAAAAGGTAAGATTCTTGAACCTTCCTTCCTGGATCCTGACTTTTGATTTTGAAGATGGGAGGTAAGGCATAGCTCCCTTAACCTCCCAGACTTCAATCAATACATTTAAGGAATATTTCACTTTGGCAGAGGGACATTTATGCTACATCTGTATGTTTTTATGCATTACAATTGCATATTAGCATGATAAAAATATATATAAATAAAAATATATGTCTTCAATCACCTGTTGTACTAAAGAACCAGTCTGCAACTGAATAATGCTCATGGGTGTGGAGGGGTGGTGGTCCCTTAATGGACTATCGATGGGGCTGGTGGAGGGTGGACATGCCCTTTAATCTGCTATAAACAATCGGATGCATTCACCCAGTAACATCTGATTGTTTTGCAGATTAATAACACAGGTAAACTTTTGCAACTTTTGCATATTGAATCTTTCATTCACTTTAAATAAACAGACAAAAACTTTACACAGCCTTTTAATTATATTACTTACAGTTTAGACATGCAATTAAAAAAAATATTCATAAGCTAGTCATATAAAACATACAAAAGGCTGGAACCCAAGGCACAGGTATTCACAATTAATCTTAAAAGGGCTCAATCGTGTGAGAGAGGTCCACCAACTCCTTAATGTTCTATCAAGCATCAACAATTAATCAGACGACATTAATAAGACTGTTTGTCTTTTATCAGGTGCAATGATAAAACCGGATGAAAGACAAAGAGGTCTAAACATGTCGTGCTTTATCCCAAATTAAAATGATTGAAAATTACTGTAATCCTTGTGATTGTCGGTGCTTTTTAAAAAAAACAGAAATGTAAATATATTTACAAGAGCCTCTGGCTCTGGACTCTTATATTTAAGATGTAACGTAGCAACAAAATATCAACAGTATCAGGTTTTCATTTGCCATGTGGCATTCAACATCAGCAATGACTTGTCTATTAGGTGTTCTAAGAGCAAATGTTTATTTGTATAATAAAGTTATTCCACATTACAGTTGCACAATGTGTGCAAACCAGCAATGAATTATCAGCCTTTTCTCATTTTGTGAATTTGCCAACTACTTTAGAACTAAAATAGATTGAATCCGCAATCTGATCCCCTCACTCCAGGACAACTCTCACTTTCTTTTGCCTTCCCCACCACCTGCAGTTCTTGAATCTTCACCCCCTGTCACCTATTCTAATGTCTTGACCTTCTGTTGTCCTCACCACGTACAATGTGTACCCTTGATCCCATGCCCTCCTTCTTACTCAGACACGTGCAAAATCCTTTACCTTGCTCACATTTTTAATTCCTCACTGACCTCTGGATTTTTCCTTCTGCCTTTAAACAAGCATGCGTCAAACTTCTCCTTAAAAACCCTCTTTTGAGGTACTGCCCTGTCTCCCTTTTACCGTTTGTTTCAAAACACTTAGAACCTCTCATCTCTACACGCATTACTAAATACCTCCATGCTAATAAGCTATTGGACCCATTCTGACTGAAACGGCCCTCTGCAAATCTCAAATGACCTACAAACTGCCAAAGCCAAGGGACAGTTCTCGGTCCTCATTCTCCTCGACCTATCGGCTGCCTTTGAATACTGTGGACCACTCTCTTCTTATGCAAATGCTATATTCTCTGGGCATCCGAAATCAAGCTGAGGTGTGGTTGTTTTTTTTTCTCTTTACCAGGTCTTTCTCGGTCTCTTTTGCTAATGAAGACTTTCTCGCTTAGTCCCTCAGAGCTCGGTTTTAGGACTCTTGTTCTCTCTCTACACTATCTCTCTCTGAGAAATAATCAGTCTCTTTGGCTTAAGTATCACTTATATGCTGATGATACCCAATGAATAGTGTAGACACCTCGGCACTAACCCATAAAGTTCGTCCCAAATCTCTAAATGTCTGCCTCTATTTTTTTCTGGATGGAACACGCCCGCATTAAACTCAAATCTAAAATGGTATTAATCATTTCCCCTGCTAAACGTGGACCTAATCCACCCTTCTCCATCTCTATTGACAATTGATCATTAACCCAGTGAAATCTGCAAGCTGCATTGGAGTAATCTTTGACTCCTCTCTTCCTTCCACCATCACATTAACAATGTCACTAGGACGTGTCCTTTTCTCCTTCGCAGTATTACTAAGATTCGCCCTTTTCTCTCCTCGCTTCACTACTAAAATGCTCAAGCATGCCCTTATAATCTCCCGTCTTGGCTACTGTAACATTCTACTACTTGGACTCCTGACCTCTCTCAACTCCTCTCAAACTATGCAGCTTGGATCATCTCACTCTCCTCCAAAAGAGAACCGCCAACCCCGATACTTCAGTCCATAGGGTGGCTTCCCATCAAGCAAAGAATCATATTCAATACACTTCTTTTAACCTTTAAATCCCTTCACTCTACTGCACCTCCTTACTTATCTTTTATCTTGGCCCCTTATGTTCCTGGCTTGCCCTAAGTTCATCACAAGGAAATCTTCTTCACAAACCCCCAACGAACACTGCTTCCTTTCATTTTAAAACCATTCTCTCAGCTGCTCCCTACCTTGGAACGCTCTGCCTCTCTCGCTTCGCCAGGTGACTCCATTAATACTGTCAATCTAGACTGTCGTACCTTTCTGAGCACCAACACAACAAATGATACCATCTCAAGCACCTTGCACCATCCCCCCCCTTGTATGTTGTTCCACCCACTTAATTGTAAGCTCTTCAGGGAAGTGGATCTCATTCAATGTGTCAAGGTATGCTGCACTTATATAAATTTTTCTTATATATATATATATATATATATATACACACACAACACACACACAGAAAAGAGAATCAATGCACATTCCTAGCCCCATACACTATCATATTATCTGCACACTGGCTACTTTATAAACAAAGGGGTTTTAGTATACATTACTGTGATCACATGAATGAAAAGCCTTCTAACCACGTCAAGTAACCCCAGTCTGGAAGGTCCTAACTTCTAACCTTTTTTACTTTACCTTAATTACCATTAGAAAACTTTTGTATTTCTCATAGTTGTATAGTATAGTATTTGAGGTTGAATAAAGACATACGTCCATCCAGTCCAACCCTCTAGCTATCCTCATTTCCTGCCTAACTGTTGATCCAGAGGAAGGCAAAAACCCCCCACCAAATTTATGAAGGGGGAAAAAATTCCTTCCTGACTCCAAGTGGCAATCGGAAATTTCCCTGGATCAACTCTACTTTATGTATCAATACCAGTAACTTGTAACACTCCTTGTTTGCAGAAACTCATCCAGCTTTTTTTTGAAAATGACCAATGAACCTGCCTAACAACAGTCCACTGGAAGACAGTTCCATAGCTTTACCGTTTCACAGTTGAAAAACCCTTTCCGAGCTTGAAGCCTAAACCTTTTTTCTTCAAGTCTTAGGATTCCTCGTGTCCTCTGACATGTTCTATTGTGAGCAATGCCCCAAATAGTTTATTGTATGGCCCGTTAATGTATTTATACACAGTAATCGTATCCCCAGGCAAGCGCCTTTTCTCCAGCGTACATAATTGTAACTTTTCCATTCTCTCTTCATATTCAAGCTACCCCAATCCCCTTATTAATTTAGTTGCCCTTCTCTGAACCCTTTCCATTTCAAAATGTCCTTTTTGTACACAGGATTCCAAAATTGCACTGCATATTCCAAATGAGGCTTACCAATGCTTTGTAAAGAGGGAGAATTACATTTTCCTCCCTTGAATCCATACCTCTCTTATACAAGACAATACCATGCTGGCTCTGGCTGTTGCCACCAAAACTCCAAGATCCCTTTCCAACGGGATTCACTTAACACAGAGCCATTTATAGTATAAGTAGCACAAGGATTTTTAAGTCCAAATGCATCACCTTACATTTATCAACATTGAATTTCATCTGCCACTTAGCACGCCCAATGTGATAATCTATCTAGATCCCCTTGCAACGATTTCACATCCTCTGAAGTTTTTAATGGTCGACAAAGTTTTGTGTCGTCGGCAAACACAGAAACCTTGCGACAATACCAACTTCCAAATCATTAATAATAGTATTAAATAGAAGCGGCCCCAACACAGACCCTGTGGCACCACACTTAGCACTTTAGTCCATAATGATGAAGCCCCATTAACAACTACTCTCTGCATCCTATTCCTTAACCAATTTTCTATCCATGTACAAATGTGACTCCCCGACCAACAGACCTTAGCTTATTCTTAGTGCGCCTATGGGGGACTGTATCAAAAGCCTTTGCAAAATCCAAGTAAACTACATCTACTGCTATTCCAGAGTCTAAATTTCTACTTACTTCCTCATAAAAGCCAAGCAAGTTAGTTTGACAAGATCTATTCCTCCTAAATCCATGCTGGTTACTACTTATAATGTCAGTCCTTGAAACATACTCTAGAACATGTTCCCTTATTAAACTTTCCAGGATCTTCCCCACCACTGAAGTTAAACTACAGGCCTGTAATTACCAGCTGTGAACGACTACCCTTTTTGAATATTGGAATAAACATCAGCCTTTCTCCAATCCAGAGGCCCACCACCGGACATGAGGGAATCAGCAAAAATAGAAACAATGGCCTAGATAAAACTGAACTTAGCTCCTTAAGTACCGCGAGGATGTATTTTATCCGGTCCAGGAGATTTATTAATATTAACCTTATTTAGTTCTTTCTGTACCATATCCTCGGTTAACCAAAGTGAACTTGAATCTTGTATACCTTTATTATTGTGTACTGAATCTATATAGCAGGCTCTCTCACTTCTCCCCAGCCCTTTGTTTTTTTTAAATGAGGGAAGAGGCCATCCATCTAGTGCTTTATATTAAAGGCATAGGACCTCCCAAAGGGAGATTGCCTGGGTCCTTTTTAGAACTTAAACCATTTGAGCCTCCCCCTAGATACTTGCTGGGAGTGGAAAGGGAGAACAAGTTCAGAATGGATCTTGATACCTACTAGCTAAAGACATGTAAGTAGCCTCTCTCTGGCCCCACAGCTTAGCAGCTATATGCATAAGGGAGAGACAGACCGATCCCGAATCACTTGCATGTTTGTGCACTTGTTTGACCAGATCAGTATCACTTCCGCTAAAGTAGTTGTAAATTAGCCTAACTGGTTGCTTCCACAATCCTTGTATTGTATGTATTTATTATGAAGCATGGTCAAGCTTCCATTTGGTAATAGCACCCCCAACACGCCCCTTTGGCGTTCGTACACATCTTTTGTCGCGGGTCAGGACCCGCGATCGCACGTCTGTACGAGCCTCCATGTAAATCTTCCAGAGGTTGTTTAAACACTCCATTTGAAGATTCCATTACTAACAGGAGTGGGGACTTGCAAGTTATTATTTTTTATTTGCCTTATTTACATTTCTATTTACTTTAATGTCATTACTATATATTTCTTAATATTGATATAACTATTAATTTAGTCCTTAAACAACACATAAACACTGTCCCTATGTATATTACTTTTACCTACCCCCCACATAACCCACACGTCCGAAAAACCCAATGTATTCCCCATGAATTTCTGAATTTATTTATTAAGGGAATATAATATATATATGTGTGTGTGTGTGTGTGTGTATTCTTAACTGCTGTATAAAATGGTGTTATTTATCTGTATAATTGCTTGCACTTATCCCCTTGTTGCACTCAGTATTGTATAATGTACAGCACTGCATACCCAAGTGGTACTTTATAAATAAAATTATTCATACATACATTTAACAGGAGCGGTGCGCCTCTTGGTGCATCGTCCTGTTAATCTTTTGCTAGGAACATAATGGAAACAAAAAAAAAATTAATACTGTATTTGAAAATGTGACCCAGTGGTCCATGTGTTTATAAAACCTTAACATATACATGAGTAAAAGCATATATCACATTTGATTAGAGTTTACAAAGGGTTGATAAGTAGATAAAAATGGGTAACAAAGCTCATTTAAAGCAGGTGGAGGGCAGGGGGACATTCCCTAGTCCTTTTTCGCTTAAGCAGTAAGAGATATTAGAACCATAGAGACATTAATCTTGGAGTCAGGGGGCATAGCTCTTTGAAGCCTACATAGGCTATGAGTTTACTGGCAACAACCAGAAGCCTTTTTAATTACAGAATCTATTACTTAAAATGTATAGGACGGTGTTAGGATTTAAAAAAAAGGTTTAGTTCTCCTGTAAATTAGACTTGTAAAGTTAGAATCATACAGCCAGGATAAACAAGGAAGTGTGTGAGTCACATGATGTGCTGTTTAAGAAGTCCCACCCCCCAAAAAACTATATATTCTAAGCTATTATAATTCAGCCATTCTCTGTCCATTCCTCTACCTAGTTTTATTTTCAGGCTTGTGGCTTCTTAATAATTAAGAGTTTAGAGGCAAGGATTATGATTGATGCAGAAATTATGCTCTGTTACAGAAGTAGGATACAACTGGGCATGCTCAGTGCCCCAGGCATGGGGGGGCAGAGCAATGGTGCTGGTGATGTGCAAGATGGAAACACCTCCCTTTATACTGCTGTAACTTTGGATGAACTGCAGTTAGAAGCATGATCCTAGAGTCCTTTTCAAGGTAGGAATGGGATATTTTTAATAAAGGGGCCAGTTACCCTTTAACTAAAACTACTGATTAAAATATTATGTCTGTAAAGTTATACCTGTTTTAAATTAAAGGTTCACTATATCAAAGTAACCACATTCCTTTCCCTATATCTAAATGTCAGGATCAAGTATTCCTACCCCTCATTCTGCTTTTGTTTAAAAGTAATTAGCTTTAGAAGTTTGTCAGTGAGTATTTGCAGTTTTCACTCAACTAAACTCCAGTCATAAATAAATTAGGTATAAGGGGTAAATATGCATGCAAGCAATGAAAGGTAATTACCTGCACTAAAGTTGCATATCCTTGTATTTGTATAAAATAAAGAGCAAACCCAGATAAGCTCTATTGTGTGGTTGCTCCCTGTGTAAATTAATTCCCCGCCTCTTAAGGGAGGAGAAATAAACATTTTTACCTTACCTGCCCAAGTAACTTTTAATTTACATAATAAGATATAGATATGATATGAAGGCAAATTATGAGCATAAATTAGAAAATTAACCCGCTTGTGTGCTTTTTTTGCCACAACATGGAGTTTGTATTAAAGGGCATGTCCACCCCCAAAACTATAATCCCCCCAACTACTGGCCCCACCATGTAGTGTGTTTAATCCTTACCTCACATCCCAGCTACATAGGGTTCTCCTGTAGACCCCCCCCAAAGTCCCAAAACTAACCACCAGGAGGATAGCAGGGCTCTGCCTGCTATCTTGCCTCCGGTAGATATTTGTCATGCGTACTGCAGCCCTCTTCCCCCTCCCTCCCCCCCCTCTCCCTCCCGTTCTACTATCCCTCCCCCTAGCGTAAATCCCCCTTTATATGTTGTTCCCCATGTCTGGGCACCCAACCGCATATTTTTTATTTTCAAAAAGCTCCCCAAACTCTTACTTACCTCTCCGCTTTCCTCCGCTGCACTGAATGACCGGCAGCCGCTTCCGTGATTGCTGCCGCTCAGCCAATCACAGACGCGACTGCTGGTCCCGCTCCTCTGCTTGCATTCTCGCAAGCGAGGGCCGGCAGTGCGGCGGAGGAACGGGGAGGTAAGTAAGAGTTTAGGGGGCTTCTGAAAAAATAATTTACGCGGTTGGGGCTGGGAGACATGGGGGAACATCATATTAAAATATATTTTTTAGGGTGGACATACCCTTTAGAGTACAGACACTGATTTTGCAGTGAAAAGCAATATTTCACTGCATAAATAATGTTTTTTTATTATTATTATCACATCCTAATAAACTGTGTTAAAGTTACAGGAGAGCTTCCAATGGAGTCTGTTTGTCGCCAAAAATCTGTACTGTGTGTACCCAGCTTAAAAATCTGATTGGAGAGTTTGGTCAGGTCGGAAAATATTACTGATATTTTGTCACAGTGGCCAATCAAGACAAAATTGAATCTTTCTGTTTGGTGGAAGTCCGGTGGTAGCGAGGATACTTCTGAACTCTAGGAGGTGTAATGCATTTTGCGTTCCATTTGTGATTTGTTACTGGTGCTCCCTGATGACGTGGGATACTAGAGCCAAGTACATACGTAGTTTTAGAGCTGTGCCCCCCAAAATGGCACCAAACATTTAAAAAGGCGCGGACTGTCGTTCGTTTGATCGTCTGTCGTTCGTTTGATCTTTTAATGTACTTCCTCTGCCTTACCCTGATACATTACTGGCCTAACTTAGGAGTGGTCTGCCGGTTTGTCTATTATATCTTGTACTGGATATATATATATCTTGTTATGGATGTGTATACTTTTTTGATATGTTCATCTCCATGTGATATATGAAATAGGGAAGGGACAGTTTTGTCCCTTACCCTTTATATATACAGGTATATATATGATGAAGGTGTATGGGTTTTTAATAGGGGGATGTTTTTTTAACTATCAGGGTTATTTAATAAAAGTTCTTATCGTTAAAAATGTTGCTAACTTTGCCCCAACCAATCAGATGTTAGCTTTTTAAATGTTAAATAACATCTGATTGGTTGGGGGGAAATTAGCACCATTTTTAAAGATAAGAACTTTTATTGAATCTCCCCGATATATTTGTACTATACACTTTATGAGGGATATACTGATTTTTTGGGCTGTTGGAAGTACTTGTTGTGTTGCCCATTTATACCCATTACTGTTTCTTCTTTTTGTGCCTTCATAGGGAATACCAAGCATGCTTGCCCTCAAAAAGAGTCAGATAGTCTTGCCAGGGGGCTGGGGGACTGATCTTGAACAAAATAAATACTGGATTAAAATTATTTTGGGGCATTGGGCATACTTGCCCTTGAAAGATCATTTACCTGCCTTTTGCAACCAAAGATAGAAAAGCATCAGAACTTTTTGTAATTTCCCTAATTGCAGACATAGGGCATTTTTTATGGGGCATATAAAAATCACCTCACAATAGTATAACAAAGCAGTGCATTTGCTCCATCATTTTATCTGACAGAAGGAGGGTTCAACTCTTAATTACATGTGGTAGCTTATCTGACCTGCATCGCACAGCATTACAAGAAAGAATGTTATTAATGCTATTAAACTGAGAGACAAATTGGCCATATATATCACCAGCATAATCTGTAAATTGGCAGGATAACTGCAATTATATAATATTTTTGTTTACTACTAATCTTGTTATTTTGTTTGGGAAAAAAAAAAGTTCCAAACATTATTTCAACTCCAATAAAAACAAGTACATCCTTGTATAAATGGTAACAAAGTAACTTATTTTGTAAAGTTATTTTTACAACATACTAGTCTTCTAGTAATACACAGAAACATGTGATCCTTTTATACAGTATTTTCATGCATTTAAAACATGGCCATGTGCCGACATTTAATTTTTTTTTCTGAGCAGTGGTGTAACGATTAATCACTGGGTCCCCCAGTTTAACTATGATTGGGCCCCTTCCCTGTATCATTTATAGTGGTTTTCCGGCTGGAAGGCTAAATCTGTCATAGGAAAAGTAAGAATATGCATCCCCCTCAGGTTCTACTGGTAGTTACACCCATTTCCAAACTTGCCGCACGCACTCACTAACTTTTTGTAAGTTAATGGTTATCATGGGTTTTAAAGCCCATGATGATAGATAATTGTGGGCCAAAGCAGCAGACTGCTTAAGCCAGCAGTCTAATGCAGTTATACACAACCTGCAGAATTTTGGGGGGAAAATGTGGCCCGTGGGACCCGGTGGGCGTGTTTATGGGCAGTCTGTGGGAGTGTTCTAGGCAGAGCAAATTGAGAATCCAGGGTGCCACTATTGCGTCTCCAGGCTGTCCCCGTGGGCACCCCTGGTATAATGTGTAGAGCTTTGTTCTGAAACCATTAAGTGACTTGTCCAGTTGGTTTGCTTAACTATGTTGTTGAGTGGTTCCATTGTTCTCCAAAATTGACAGAGTTTGTCAATGCTCTCCCCTTCTCTCTATTTAATGCTCTCCTATTGCTGAGCTGCTTGCCTGTACAGAAATCTTTACATAATAAACAACCATTCCAAAGACTTATGGTGGCCATACACATTAGTGGTTGTACAATATCGGGATATTCCTGTTGGATCATGTATGGACCAGTTGCAGAGCCTGAAACTTAGCAACAAATGTTGCAAATGAATGTGATGAAGGATGGAGGGGGGAAGATGGGCTCAGCTAATAGTACTGAGGAGAGCAGTTTAAAAATGTCAGATAAAAGCTGCTGCAGACTTTAACAGTGGCCCCTGCATCTCTATTCCTGCCTCTTTCTTACTTCCACCCAACTCTCCAATTTGAACTTTGAGTAGGTGAGTAGTGAACAATTCAATGGAGAAGACATGGAACGCAGGTACATGCTCTGTCTATATTATGTCAATGCTGACAGCTGAAAGAGTTAAAGATAATATGGTACTGGAACTGAAAGTGTTAATGGAAATACTCTGGGAAAGTGCTGGCACTGAAAGTATTAATAGGAAATTCTGTTAGCACTGAAGGGTTAATGGTAATACTCTTCTGGCACTGAAGGGTTAATGGCAATACTCTGGGGAAAGTGCTGGCACTGAAAATATTAATAGGAAAGTTTGCTAACACCAAAGAGTTACTGGCAATACTCTGGGGAAGAATGGTGGCACTGAAGGGTTAATGGCAATACTCTAGGAAAGTCTGCTGGCACTAAAAGAGTTAAACATCTTAGATCTCACCATATTTCCCTGTTCTGCCCTACTTGGCTACTTTTTCATGCCACCTGGCTGGTCCCACTATAAAGAAACATTCACAGCAGCAGTGACCGTCTCAGAAGGAATTGAGGGAAAACCCAGCTGCAAGTTTGGCGGGGGGGAGGCACAACAAAATGGCCCTGTAAACACTATCTAATATTTCAGCTGAACAACCGACGTTGTACACAGAAAGTATATACAAACACATACACCTATGCCCTCCCCCCACCTGCTACAGCACAACTCCACTACAAAGTGCCCCAACAGTTAAAGATACCCAGGGTCAGGGGTGTGTTTATGTGCCTGCTCTTTGCAGTATGCTGTTCTACTTCTCCTGGTGTCCATAGACTGTCACATAGATTGTTACATACATTGTAAAAGGGTATCTCCACTGGTAAAATATTTTTTTTGTACTCAGTTTAATTTATTGAAGAAGAGGAGGTAAAGGAACTGTGTCTTACCTCCCGTTCTTCATTAAAACCAGGAGCCGGGAACAAAGTTAGAAAACTTACCTGATCTCTCCCTCCTCTGCCGTGTCCTCTGACAAGTTCTGACGGACTTAGTAGGAGATGCACATGCACAAGTGTGCCACGGTCTGAAAAAGTTTGAGCACCACTGGTATAGCTGACTGCCGACTTGTTTCATGTTTTCTTTCTACAGAATGATTGTTCAATGTGCCCATACATGGTCCAATGTTATCTAATCCTTCTACTGTAGAAAAGGGAGCTGGTAATGGGAATTATGGGTAGTGGTAGTACAAATTTTCTCAGTAAAACAGAACATTAGACTTGGTACAAAAGGACAATTTTTTTTGGTCCCGACTGTTATCGAGTGGTTGGCCAGGGCAAAGCACTATTGGTCGCAGAAAATGTCTCCAATCGACTGCATGATTGATGGTGATTTAGGCTGAGGCCAAACTACAATGCACCAAATCGCGCACACAATCGCTCGCGTTGATTGCGTGCGCGATTTCTGTGCGTTTGCACTTGTGTTTTTGCTATTTTCAAAGAGAAAACACATACGATTGCGCGAAAAAAATGCTTGAATGCAAACGCAATCTACTGGGCATGAAAATTAATGACATCTATATCAAGAAGATGGACTATTTTGTAACTGTTACTTACTTATGTTTATTCTAGAATATGAATAAGTTTTTAATTATATGTAACACTATCTTTTACCTTCACATGTTAAGATTGATACACTTAAAATAGATGCACTTTATATTGGAGGATTTTCCTTTGCAATAAGGTTTTAGATATCTTTTATGCTTTTTATATGTATACTTTTAACCTATATATGTCCACGTAGATGGATATGATTGATGCACTGTCACTTTGTTAATATATGGCACTTTGTACTGTATGAATAGCACTATTGGCACTTTGTATTGTATGGATAGCCTCACTTTGGAACCCAGGGGCATCAATCAACTAGCCACATGGCATGTGGGTGGAGCCCAAGGGTATATAGTTGTGTGCACCACTTGATACCAGTTATACCCGAGGAAGGGACGCAGAGTCCCGAAACGTTGTAGTATGTTGTTTTAGCACTATTAAAGAAATTTTCACTTGCAGTAGTGTGCTCCTCTACTTTGATACCTTGAATGCAAAACACAAATGGATGCGCAATCGCATGCGCATCGTAAATCGCCTGAATTTTCGCGTTCCTGCAATTTTCATTTTAGCGAAAATCATGTGCGCAAAAAATGCGCTAATGTGGCCTAGCCCTTACGACATGTCTGATTGCCCATTCATCCGATCCAGGCAAATGGGCGACCGTAATTGCACACACAAGGCAATCCATGGCACCTGCCTAGGGTCCAGGAAACTTCTGGGGGCCCAGCTTCAGAAGCAAAAAACAATTACAGTCTACACAATATGTAGCAAAAAAAGGGGGCCCTAAATGATAGCCCTGCCTAAGGTCCCATATGGTCTTAATCCATCTCTCTGAGTCATGGCAATTACACAAAATATGTAATATTTCTAATTCTATATTATTACATGTAGCAGGCTGTGTGGGCTCTGCAGGAGGGGTGGGTGGGAGGGTAATGGGTAAATCCCGTTACGAATTTCCGACCATTTAACTTTCCCGCTATTTCCCATATGATTTCTCCCAGCCCTAGCTCCGCCCCTACACGGCACAAACATACAGTGTCAGCTCCGCCCCCTGGTCACGTGGATACAGATGACATCAACCTCCCTTTCTATCCAGTAGCTGTTTATCGCCGCATGGTCCTGCTGCCGAAGGGTTTGGGCACAAATAGCAGCAGCTGAGCTGAGGAGGAGGCGGAGATTGGGCTGGTCACTCATCCACAGAGAGAGAAAGAGAGAGAGAGGGAGAGGTAGATCATCGCTTCTTTATCCTCTTCACTGGAGCCCGGCCCGGCACGGCCATGGATACTCAGAAAGTAAGTGGATGTGCACCGTGCCCCGTCCATTACCTGCCCTACTACACACCCTTCCCCAGTGTGTATGTGTATATATATAAATAGCATCACACTGTTCATTCATTTGCACTTAAGCTCAGTGGAGAGTCCTGCTCCTGCTGGTCTGTATAAGCCATGTAATTCCTGTGTTAACCAATGCTAATATAATATATTATCTATATATATATACACACACACAGCTCACTGCACTATAGATATTATTGAAGAGAATTGTACATGGGCGTGGATTGTGTGTTACCATCGTTCTAGCATCTTCTAAACTACAACTCCCATAATTCTCTAGCACTTGGGTTTGAAGGTGGGATGTTGGGAACACAACAGATCTCTTGCATTCAGGGTGCCTCATGCATTTCGTTACTGATATGCCTGAAACCCAGTCATCATCAGTTGCGTCAATGGCAGGTGGATTATGGAGGTACCATTACCTCAATATTAAAATGGATATCTATTGGTAATGCTTTCTGATATATAACATCTATTGATTTTATTGCCAAATACTAGGCATGCTTCATATTTAAATATGTGAAACTGGAGGAGTATTACCTTTGGACTGGTACCATGTGCAGGGATGTGAAACTTAGGGCCCTCCAGATGTTTGAAAACTACAACTTCCAGACAGGGAATGCTGGGAGTTTAAC
Organism: Hymenochirus boettgeri; assembly: GCA_019447015.1. Lineage (NCBI taxonomy): Eukaryota > Metazoa > Chordata > Amphibia > Anura > Pipidae > Hymenochirus > Hymenochirus boettgeri. The sequence goes on from CM033469.1 coordinate 228,329,481, forward strand.
ATCCCTGACATAGGGCCATATTTATAAAGGCACGGTATCCCTTTTTAGCAATAACACGCCTTTAACGATCGTTAATTTAAGATCGTGATTGTAGATTTATGATCGCCCATTTAAAGGGCATGTCCACCATCAAAACTATCATCTCCACTGCTGGCCTCAATGTGCAGTGTGTAAAAATCCATACCTTATATCCCTGCTTCAAATGGTTCTCCTGTAATGTTCCTACAAACTCCCAGAAAGTGTACACAGGGAACCTAGCTGGGAGGGAAATTTTTTTCCACCTCTGAGGCAACCTCTGAGAGGTTTTTGGCTTGCTCAGTGCAGCCCTTCTCTCCCTCACGATCTCTGTAATTGTCCCTCTGCCCCTAGTGTTAATTGCCTTTGCTGTAGTATAAGCTACAGCAGCCCCAACCGCTATAGTTATTTGTGCAGAAATTCCCCCGAACATTACATACATTACCTGTTTCCCCCGGCGTTCTGGATTGCCAGAAGCCGCGTACCGGACCCCTGCTTGCAGTTTCATGCAAGCAGAGTAATAAACAAATAACTATAGGGGCTGGGGGAGGGAGCCCTACACTACAGCAAAATATAAAAAAAGGGGTGGACATGCCCTTTAATAAACATTTGTAGTAATTATTTGACCGTTACACCCGTGGTTGTACAGTAACAAAGTATAAATATGGGCCATAGCACTGGATGCAGAGGCCTCTATATTGTACTATGCTTTGCACAATGTGTAAAGATAAAAGCCTTATAATGTTACTTCTGAAATGTATACAGAAAGTTCTAGGAGTTTTTCTTTGTATATCAGGAGAAGGTTCTTACATTTTGACCTTAGGTATTTAATTCTAGAATACTAAAAATGTTTTTTGTATACTTTGTATATTGTTTTTAGGATGCTCAGCTGGATTTCAGACTAATGCATGGCTCTGGGTAAATGTATGTTTAAAATCCAGTGGTGGGTGTATATATGATTATAATATATAAATAAACAATTTTGAAATGTGTACAATGCTTTACATTTTTAGATATTCTGAAATGCCAAGTCGTGCAAGTGGTGGGTTTCTTATAAACAGTGTCACTTCCTCCCAAGTGTATTGTTAAGATGCTAATTTACAGAGGAGCAGGTGGAGGTTTGCTCCAACAATTCAATAATTTAGCAAGTAGGGGCTGCCAGCTTTGTGTAGTGCACAGTCTATTGGGCAACAGGACACAAGAATCCTTAGTCAGCTTTAAAAAAAAAAAAAAAGAGGTGACATTTGCAATCAAGCAGATGATGCTAATACCAGATTCCTTTTGTTAAAATGTTACTATTGTGCCCTGGGAATTGGCGGCTGCTCCTGTCAATTGTAGTCTGACCAGATAAATATAAATTAGGAATTTTCTACCCCTATCTGTTATTGCTGATATTCAGAAGCAAAAAGGACATAAGGAAACAGCAGTGGCAAATTGGGCAACTCTCAAAAGTTTAAAGGGCCATACATCTCTTATACTTATTGATAAAGGATTGTATTTTACAGTAAGGGTTGTAGTTTGTGCCTATACTTGGGTATATTCAACTCTTTAAGGGAAAGTGGAGACAGAAGGATGTGTTTTTAAATGTATCTATACACTTTATCTGATTTACTTTGTTGTTGAAATACTGGAATGAATATTGGATTCTGTTCTGCACCTAAATGTTGAGAGCTGCCAGTTTCCTTATGTGCTCTATGTTCTATTTGTTAGTGGGGGGTGCACCTCAACTCGGGGTAGCAGTGATCTTTGGTTGCACAATCCAGCTGACCAGTACCCAGCTGATCCTTTTATTTATAATGATATACAGAAGCAAATGAGAAAATACATTATTTCTAAATATTTTGAGTATATCATTTTAATAGAGGTTATGTAGTGGATCAGATATTTAATAAATAATATTTTTTAAAAAGAGACTAAAAATTGCAGCAGGACATGACTTAAGCATGATGGTTGTGGGAATTTAATGTGAATTCCCACACACAGTTGCTCAGTTGGAAAGTCCAGGGGTTCGATTGCACCCTCGGACACATTTGCAAGTTGTTTGTAGGTTCTTGTGCTTGCATGGGTTTCCTCCAGGATAAAATTTATTGTAAAGCGCTACTAAATGAGTTCAGCATTATCAGTTCTTGCTTACTTACTTTAGTTAAAATCTATAGCTGAAGAGAGCGATTGTGCTGCACTTTATCAAAGAATTTCATAAAAAGGGGGAATTCGTCAACTGATTAATGTTGATTAAAATCTACAGTAACTATACTTTATCCACATTTATCTACTGTACATATGTTGGCCTAGTAAATTGTATGATGTACTGGTAACCTATGCTTAACCAGCATTCCTCATCAGGATAAATTATATATAGTGATATTGTAGTGTGACATTGACAGAGTTGTACTTGTTAGAAATGGTTGAGTGGAATCATTCCATACAGTAGGTCTCCAGCAGTTTGTAGTGTCATGTGACTAGTAGAATCAAGCGTGACGACATTTGTACTGTAGTTTACATTCCTTTGAATTATTTTCTGTTTTCATGTTGTTGCTTGGGGTAAAGAAATTATTTAAACCCTGCAAACAGTTTTTTTTATATTTGTTTGGTTCTTGTTATCAATAGTGGTTAAAATAATCTACTGAAAGAAGATATACGATAATTTGTATCCTACAAATGTGCATTTTTCAAATGTTCTACTGATTTTGCTATTTATAGAGAATGCTATACACTTTGTTGCAGTTTTGGTGTGCAATGCTTCTGAAATATTCAATGACACTTCTGCAGTCACTGAAACATTTGTCTCTGGGGTGTTGAATTTTATGTCCCCTTTTTATACAAGACCATTTTTACTATATATCTGAATAATCAAACCCAAGAATATGGTTGTGCTAACATTTTGTGTAGTTTACATATCACACACTTTAAAATCACCTGACCCAAATAATTCAATGCCTCAAAGTTGACATGCCAGGGTTAATAAGAAAGGAGGGGGAGTATGTATGTATGCTAAACAAGAATTAAAGCCAAATTTAAAAGATTAGGTAGATGGGGGGTATAAACGATAAGGCAGAAACAATATGGGTGGAGCTTTGTACAGGGAGCCAGAAGTTGGGTAAATCAATTGTTGGGGTATGTTATAAGCCACCAAATGCCAATGAGGATGTGGAAATAAATCTCCATATGCAGTTGGCAAAGGCTGCTGGTATGGGGCATGTTCTGGTTATGGGGGATTTCAATTACCTAGATTGGAGTAAGGGAACTGCCATCACCTCAAAAGGTATCAAGTTCTTAAATCTTCTATATAAGCATTTTCTTTCACAGAAGTTTCTACTAGGTTGGATCTGGTAATATCTGATAACCCTGAGCTCATTTTGGAGATGAAGGTAAAGTGAAGCTTAGGGAATAGTGATTATGATATAGTGTCATTTAATATAGGTTGCAAAAAACAAAAGTGCACTGGGTTAACAAACTTTTAACTTAAGGAAAGCTCATTTTATGTTTTTAAAGTAACCACTCCTGCTTATAGACTGAGGGATTAGTTCCTTGGTAAAGATATTGGACTACTTTTAAAGGGAATTAAACTATTACCATACATGTCTAAATGTATACCTTTAGGGAACGTGTAAAAAAAAAAAAAAAAAATTAAGTCCTCTCCTGCCTAGCTTTATGCTCATGTAAAAAGGGACATTGGGAAAAAAGAAAGGCTTTTAAAATTTTGAAATCTGGGGTGGGGGGGGGGGCAACAAATGCCACAAAGCAGCCTGAACAGGCTGAAACCCTACTCACCACTGCAACAAAAAGCAGCCAGAACGTCTTAAGATGCCACCCAAACCAAATAAAAGCCAAGGGGCCATCAAAGCGCTGCAATCTTTTTAACACCAACCGTGGCCTGTACAACATGCGGAGGCGGAGCCTAACTCACCCAACCAGGCAAACTACCTATGGAAACGTTGTGGCACCCAACGATAAGTATCTGATATATTTAAACTGTGACTATGCTAGCACTACAATATCTGGATTTATTTATCCCACATGGGGGGGAAAAATATAAGACCGAAAAAATGCCCACCCGACTTGAACAACAAAAGGGTTTGACAAACCCCCCCCCCTTAAACAAACATTTAACTCTTAAAGATATAAGGGAAAAGAACATTTGTATATATACGCTACTTCTAAATCTCTTTATACCCCCACCCCCTCCCATCTACTACCCGGCCCTATTGCTCTACCCTATTTTCTTCTACATTTCTGACTATAATAAGATCCTTATATCTCTTTTGGTGCCAAATTTACAAGTATAACTGTTGCCTAATGGGGATACGAATGTTCAACCCCACACCAGAAGAACTCCATTCCCCAGACGAGGGACTGGTAGTGCCTATATGTACTTACCCTGCTATAACGGCTACCTACGACCAAATGTTTTTAAAGATCTTAATGTTATTTTATATCATAATGCTGTAATTATACCTTCTTTATTTAACCAGAAATTACAAGTACAATCTTTCAAATAAACTGTATACTGTGATAAGCCTTAGGTAAAAAACTATAAGTGCCCTGAGCTGATGGACATTTGGGGCAATGACAAGTAACAATCCTGAAAATAGGGAATTAAGATACATCTTCCACAGAGAGGTCTTGATTCCAACATAAAAAGTAAACTCGCCCTCACAGAATATATGCCATAAGAAACACTCAGTGTACCTCTACTACAGGGCAGGCAAAAAAATGGAATATCCACCCTCTCCCACAACGAATTAAATATTCAGATTCAGCCAGGGGAAATGGATCCAGAGTGTCATACACAAATCTTTATACCCTACCTAATGTCCAGCAGCATGCTTATATAACCAATGTACTGCATAAACTAAAGAAAACCTCGCAATCGATATAAAAACCAAGCCTAAAATTGCACAGAACTGTAAACCACAAAGGGTAAAGGTTCGTACACATGTGCGATCGCAGGTCCGTCCCGTGACGCACGATGTGTATGAATGTTCGTTTCGCCGATAATCGGCCCGTGTGTAGGCCCGTCGAACGGCCATTTCGTCCGAAAAAGGACCTACACACGGGCCGATTATCAGATCCTGCCAGCAAATGTACTTTATGAATAAGTGTACACAGGAAAAAGGGTTGAGATCTTGCACACCTAAACGTAAGGTAGGTAACTTATCATTTCATGCTGGGTGCTCTAAGCGCTGAAGCCAACAGCCAGTATAACCAGAGGTAAAACATGCTAGGCACACCAGTCTTGATAGTGAAAAGTATCTTTTACTAGTGACGTTTCGGAACCTGTGTGGTTCCTTCTTCAGACCAAAACAAGTTTGTTTGGTCTGAAGAAGGAACCACACAGGTTCCGAAACGTCACTAGTAAAAGATACTTTCACTATCAAGACTGGTGTGCCTAGCATGTTTTACCTCTGGTTATGAATAAGTGAGTAAGAATTTAAATTCTGGCATGGCAGGTAGTGTGGTATACTTAGATTTTGTAAAGCTTTTGAAACTGTGCCAAATAGGTGACTAATGTAAAACTGAGGGTCGTTGGCTTAGAAATAAACATTTGTACATGGATAAAGAATTTGTTTTTGGACCCGCAAAACAGAGAGTGGTGGTCATTGGAGCTACATCTACAAGTGGAGTGCCTCACACACACTCACAAACACACTCGCTCTTTCACATGCGCACGCACACGCACATGCACAATCTCTCCCTCTCCCTCCCTCCCTCCAAGACAACATGGGCACACACACTTTCTCTCTCTATCTCTCTCGTTTGATCTGGACTTCTGGCCGTCCCCAGACTTCTAGTGCAGGTGCTGTCAGTGTTGTGGATTGGGTTTCGAGTCCCGCTTGCAACACAAGTTACCTTATTGAGCGGCCGCTCAATAAGGTAACAACAGTCCAACACTGTGCAGCCTGCGCTGTTTAAAGGGGGGATTCCGGGGGAAAATGCCGCCTGATATATATAGATATATATATATATATTTTTTTTTTATTTTTTTTTACCTGGGGACTGGGGTGCCGCCATGAGCAACTTTTTCAAGTTGCTTCATGGTAGGAGCTGCGCTGTCTGGTTGATCCAGGGATACATTTTGATCGCCATTTGGAGTCAGGAAGGATTCCCCCTCCTCTTTTTTTTTTTTTTTTTTTTTTTTAAAGAGGATATTCAATATTGGGCTGTTTTTGGTGTGTAGGACACAGAGAGCATTTGCTCAGGTCATTAGACCTCCATTGCAAAGAAACAGTCCATTCTAAAATTATTTTAATGTGATAATTCTTATAATAAAATGTTTTAATGAATAATGCACATGCTGGATATAGGGGGATTTTTTGACCAGGATTACATATTTCTAGACACCTAATGTGCCTAATGTGCTGTTCTTACCAGTTTGCGCAAATGAATTACTGCCAGTGAAGAATTAAATGTAAGCTTAGTGTAATTCCATTAGAATGCTCATCTGCTAGATAACCCAGACTTAGACTTATCCCATCATAATTAGTAAAGGGGTTATACAGGTTTATTTTTAATTTTGGGCATTTTAACAATCTAATATAGCGGTTGGGGTGGGATGGGATGGGATGCCCTACAATATACCAATAAGTGACTATTTAGGGTGGAGATACCCTTTTAAGATGTAGGGAAATTGTATTTACTTGTGACGGTTCTCATTCATCCAGGTCATGATATATCTGTGGTATTCTGTTAAATTAAAATATTATTTGCCTAATGTTTTTATTTCCTATTGTGCAGCACAATTACCCTTCCTATCGATGTCTCTGAAGAGAGCTATTCTTGAATCTCTTGTCAAATGCTATGCAGAATGTTTAGAAGGTAAGTATACCGTTTCGGTCAGTGACATGCGTAAAGGTTTTCAAAAAATGATAGTGTAGCACTCCACCCTTATTTGCACTGTCTCAGCCAATCACTGTTGTAGCTGCCGGTCCAGCTCCTTCAACTTGCCTCTGTGCACAGAAGACAAGCAGAAGGTAGCTGAGAGAACTCCCTCCACCACCCCCTAGGCCGCTAACTCTGCTTCTGCCCACCCCCTAGGTGATGTCACAAATGTCACACCCCTTGCCACGCCCCCTTCTCCCACCCTGCCCGGAAGCCTCAAATGGCAGGGTGGGATATCTGCTAACAGGCAATTTATTGTTGGAGAGGTGGACATGCACTTTTTTTGCCATACTATGTATCGCACAATTTGACGTCTGTTGGTTTGAGCCACACAACCCAGTGCTCCTTTCCTTATTGTGCTTCCATGATGTTTTAAGTGTTGCACATTGCTTATCACTTGTTAGGAATGACAGGGAGCAATAGTACATCCCCCTCATACATTTTACAGCACCCAACCACAACATGACCTCATCCAACTGAGCCAGACTAATAGAGATTAGAAACCAATAAAGCAGGCGCAGCACTTTGTAAAGAACATTTTTGCTGCTCCTCTGTTTTCCAAGAGGTAAAAGTAATGCTTTTTAGGTTGTCATTCTAGGTACAGCTCATTAAGTGGGTGTAATTTAGCAAATTTTAATTAGCACTGTTACAAGCAAGCGAATATTAAAATGCTCCACAAAATGCTTTAGAGCAAGTTCTGTCAAGTGTTTTATGTATTTAATAACAGCTAAGCATGTCTTTTGTATCTCTGGATGATTTGTGACATGAGATCAAAGCAATTGTTTCTGCTTCAAATGTGAATTCTTGGTTCACAAAGCCATACTTGCCTTTGGCTTCTTGTGACTGTGCAAAGAAAACACTTGAAAAAGCATCACAGGAAGGCCCTATAATACTGGAGCCAAACAAAACTGGATGTTAAATGTGAATTTTGTTTTACACATTAAAGTATTTTTATCTGCGTCTATTTGTGCTTTTATGTCATTATGGAGACTATAAAGTAATTGTATATGCACAGGCTCACTGCAACAGGAAACCCCAATCAAACAACTCCTGCAACAGTTGCATGTATGCAAATAAAATTAATAAGAGTACTACAAAAGTGAACACGGCAAAATGAAAACTCTTCTAAGATTCTTCATTTTCAAATAGTCTGTAAAAGATTGATTGCAATATTTTGGCCCAACAGACTAATACATCTGTCAAGGTGGTCAATTTTGGCTGTAATTTCTGGCTGCTCCTTGGCTTGATAATGTAGGAAATCTATTCAGAATGTGGGTGTTTGACAGAGCGCGCGCGCACACACACACTTTTTAAAAAAATTTTTATCAGTTATCAGGGGTGAAGAAATGTTTGACATTTAGTCGCATGTCAGAAAAATCTAGGAGCCAATCTTAAGCTGGCCATACATAACAAACTTACTGCCCAACGTCCCTGTTACGTTCTGACAACTGTTTGGCCTGGTCATTTTGTGAACATAATTACAATTAAAAACATGATCCGGCCTAGGAAACATCTCTGGAACGTTGGCAAAAAAACCTGCTGCTTCACTCAACATTACAATTGATTTGACATTGAATAGCCAGCTTAGCCTGGCTACCTGACTCCTAGGGTTTGAGCCCTGCTATATGTATATGTAACATGTATGTTTGGGGGTTGCTTTTTTGCAATATTTTTTTTTCTTTGCCATTGGAGTGCATTAACCCAAGTGTTAATATATTATGCAATACATGTTACCATTTAGAAACATTCTGGACATTGGCCAATTCAATCTGTTGATTTGCCTAACTAATTAGGAGTCTAAGGACATGGAGAAAATTGCCATGCCAACATTGCTTAGAAAATTATTCAAAGTCCTTAGAAACTCATTAGAAATGCATGGCACAGGCTTCTGGGACACAAGCATCCATGTACAATATATGAAGGCATGATCTTTGATATGCTCATGAAATGCATCTGCTGTATCAAAGCAAAAGTTTCAAGGAGATGTCAAGGTGAATGTTGAGATGCCAACCTTCCATACAAATTCTGGGCTAAAGCAATAAACCACCGCAAACTACAAACTTTTTATAAAAATGAATAAATAATAAGAGCATTTTATTTAAAGTTGTATTGGTGAACAAAGCAAAGTCTCTATAGAGTTCTAAATCCCACCTGCAAAATAACATAGCCACATTGAATGTATTGATGGGTTTTTCTTACAATAATGACATTGACTGTGGCAACAGTAAAGAAACTACAGATGTGATGTTAAATTCACAAGCTACTTCTTAAAAAACAGAAATCATAGAGGGAAATAATAATATAAACCGGCCAAACTGGACTACAAAAGCAATGCAAGACTAAAGACCTACCTACCAAACTACATGAGGTCATTCAGATTCTAAACAATATTTCAGATTGTAAACAAATTCAAAACAGAATGGCTGCAAAAGAGGAAATGGGTTCTTTGTACACAAAACTTTTCTTTGCCCAGTCATGTGGTCATGCCAGGTGGAATATTCTAGGTCTTTTACTGACTCCTCAAAACTCACTGGTGATAGCAGGACATAGACGTAGGTTTTTTTAAAAGGGTATATCTCCGATCTCTTTATAAAATTCCCTGGGCTCTGGAAAGGAGCCTAGGTTTACATCAACATATTTAAAGCCCCAACCACTATAATAGAATTATCAGAAACTCCCCTGAACATTCCCTGTATCCTCCGGCATACTGTCCCCGCCCTCTGCTTGCATGAAACTGCAAGCAGGGGGTCAGACCGGCAGCCACGTCCCTGATTGGCTGATAGGCAGACAATCATGGACGCGGCTGCCGGCTGCTTAGAACGACGGGGGTGAGAGGTAAGCTAAGTAGAGTTTGGGGGACTTTCTGATAATGCTATTATAGTGGTTGGGTCTGGGGGAGGAAACCCTACAATATAACCAAGGGGCTTTACACTAGGAGGAGGGAGAAGAAAACGGGTGGGAGAGGGAGGGGGGGGAGGGCTTTACTGCGCATGTCAAAATTCTCCCGGAGGAGAGACAGGGGGCAGAGTCCTATATGGACTCTGCTAGGCTCCTGGTGGCCATTTTTTGGGACTTTGTGGAGACATTACAGGAGAACCATATGGAGCTGGGATGTAAGGTAAGGATTTTATTACACTACACAGTGGGGCCAGTAGTGGGTTAAATTGTTTTGGGGGTGGACATGCCCTTTAAAGAGATTGACATACACACTTTTTTAATTACTGATAAGATACTGATAAGTGGAGCCTAGGTTCACTTGTGGATAATCTGCTAAAATGACACATATTGCAGTCCAATGTACCTGCCACAGTGCTAGGGAATTGGGGCTTCACATGACCAAGAGGAAGAATCTATATATCCTCTCCCCATTCTATTTCAATGCTTTCTTCAATCAGATTGGGCATGAGAGCGGAAAGAAACAACCGAAGAACAAAACATATAATAATCTTTTTAACATACAATTTTCCTGCCTGGTGTGACTTGGCTTTCTACCTAATCATGTTCCATTGGCGTAAATCATTTTGTGTACTTTCCTACATCTAAGCTGTGTATTTATAGCTACAGATTGAGCCAGAAGATTTAGTTCATTCAGTGAAATGTGAAACTGTCTTACAGTTTGTCTTTGTACAGTGCTCGGATATCATAAAAAGCTTACATTGCGGGTTTTTTTTACATAAACGTTCATGGATTTCTGCTTGTGAAGTTTCTCTCAGGTCATGGTATATCTGTTGTATTCAATTAGATCAACTAGCCCTTTGTTCATGGAATTTCTCTGCTATGATTAGGCTAAAATAATGTCTTCAAAAAAGAGGACAAGCGGTAGACAAAAAATGTATGTGTACTCTCTATTAAGAAGACGCATATATACATAGAGTTCCAATTTAAATAGGTAGATAAGAACTCACAAGGTAGGTGAAAGCAGGTTAGTACCTGGATTCCTGCCTCAGGTGAAAGGGCTAGGCCCACTAGGCAGCATGCAAGAATCTCGCAACCCATCAAAATCGCTGCATCACGCGATTCATGTGATCGCATGCTCTGCGATTTCTTTGATGTTACCCTGTCGCAGGGCATGCAATGCGCACCAAAAATGGTGATCACATGCGCTGCAAAAAGGGTCCTCAGCGGAGGTAATGGGGATATCCCCATTCTCTTCTATTGGTGTGCGCTGAGCGATTTGCCAAAACATGCTAGTGGGGCCTAGCCCTTAGAGACTGATCATAAAGCAGATAATCAGGGTGCACACTTAATGTAATGAAATATTTAATTCAAACTCGACATAGGAGCATTATTATTTTAGCCACACCTTAGAAATTTTTTTATCGCCATATTTATAAAGGCGATCAATATCGCAGTGAAAAGCAATGCTGCAGCGATGTGCGTCGGTAATTTTAGCTCTCTTCACTGCAATAATGTATTTAGCGCAATGTGCTAAATATAGTATAGCAGTGAAGGGCTCAAATCCTGACATTCGGAGCAGGGGTCTGGAAGGGGCTATTGGGAAATGATTGCACCGAGGGTGGTCGCACCCGCTGCGGGGGGCACGCCCACCCAGCAGAGGGTGGTTGCATTCGCTAGAGAGGCACATCTTGGTGTACACCCACCCCACATGGTTATACAGTATAATTCACTTCTGAAATATGATTGGTTACAGTATAACCATGTGATTGCAAGCATTGAAAAATTGACCATAATTGGATTAGGTCTTTCAGCAAACCTATATAAAGAGGTGCAAACCTTGCAGAGCTCAGAAGTCATCAGTCGCTGGCAGAAGAATGAAGAGGCCAGCAACATCGGCTCTGTTGAAGCCGCCAGTGCCAGCGGGGTCACTGGCAGGCACAGTGACTTTGCCTGGCATTGTCGACTTCAGCGGAGTTAGTGTTGCTGGCTGTGAAGAAAGAAGACTGCGGATCAAGACGCCGGTGACATCGGCTACGTTGAGTAGCCAGCGCTGGAGGTGCCCCTGGCAGCCGCAGCGGAGCTGGTGTCACTGGATGGAAGCAGGAAGACACGCCCAAGGGCTCTTGTAAGAGCCAATGGGGGGTCCTGTTTTGAGCTGCAGGACCCCCAACAAAGGCACTTCTCACTGCCGCAATGGCATTTTGTCAGTATGGGGGGTCCCGGTACAAGGGTACGTCCCTTAATAAATATGCCCCATAGTGTCACAACATTGTGGGGGCTTAATCCCCTTCCTCAGGTGTACACCGAAACATTGTGTGACACTATATCTTGAGTTTGAATTAAAGGACAATTATACTTACCATTTCCCCGATCCATTCCTGCAAAGTAACTAGGGTGAGGACCTAAAACACTAAGTCCTCACCTCTGGGTACATTACAAAAGTCCTGCATCTCCCTCGTCGCTCCGGTCCGTTCCTCCCCACTGGCACTGTCAGTGACAGTCCGGGAGGCAGCCAATGGGAAGACACGCCTCCCCAAAGTGCCAGTGGAGAGGGTCGGACCAGAGCGACGAGGGAGATTACAAGTAAGTAGTGCAGGTCTTTTGTAAAGTACCCGGAGGTGAGGACTTAGCGTTTTAGGTCCTCACCCTGGGTACTTTGCAGGAGTGGTGGGAAAGGAACGAGGAGGAGGTGAGTATAATTGTCCTTTTAAATATATCACTACATTAAGTGTGCATCCTCCCTGATTATCTACTTCATGGTCACACATATACATACCCTTAAGCAGTATTTTTAGTTGTATCACCCCTACTTCGCATGAAAATACCTCTAACTAGATTTCTTTCCAGTGGCGTATCTACGTTAAAACATTCGGGGCACGTGCCCCGGATGTTTTGCAAAGTGCCCCGAATGTTTTACTGACATGGGCCCCTAGTTCCGGACTCCCTGGCGGACTCCGCCGGCGCAATGACGTCACGCGCATGCCGGCGCGATGACGTCACGCGCATGCCGACGCGATGGCGCAGAACATTACAGACGGCCTCTGCGCTTCCGGCTTTCCCCTACACTGACTGTCTGGTGTCTCACTGTCTCTATAGATTAGATTAGAATAGATAGCAGAGTTAGATAGATAGCAGAGTTAGATAGATAGCAGAGTTAGATAGATAGCAGAGTTAGACAGATAGATAGATAGCAGAGTTAGACAGATAGATAGATAGATAGATAGCAGAGATAGATAGATAGATAGCAGAGTTAGATAGATAGATAGATAGATAGATAGATAGATAGCAGAGTTAGATAGATTGATAGATAGCAGAGTTAGATAGATTGATAGATAGCAGAGTTAGATAGATAGATAGATAGCAGAGTTAGATAGATAGATAGATAGCAGAGTTAGATAGATTGATAGATAGATAGATAGCAGTAGATAGATGATGATAGATATCAGAGATAGATAGATAGATAGATAGCAGTTAGATAGATGGATATCAGAGTTAGATCGATAGATAGCAGAGTTAGATAGATGGATAGATAGCAGAGTTAGATAGATAGATGGATAGATAGCAGAGTTAGATAGATAGATAGATTGATAGCAGAGATAGATAGATAGATAGCAGAGAGAGAGAGGGACAGATAGATAGGGGGCAGAGGTCCATGTAAAAGGTACAAGAAGGTCTCCCTGGCCAAAGGTATGGCCAAGAGTCTGACTACAACTGAACACAGCAGTAAGTTTAAAATTACCAGATTGCTACCAGTATATATGAAATTGCCAGTTTACTGTGCCTTTGTGTCATTATTTGTGTCTCTCATCCAAATCTCTGATCTCTATCTCTGTCTGTCTATTTCACTGCTTTCTTCTGTCTGTTTATCACTATCGGGCTGTGTGTCTATGTTTGTGGTTATCATCTGTCTGTCTGTGTCTTTTTGGCCATCTCTTAAGTACTTAGTGGGTGTGACCTAATTGGGGCGGAGAAAGGGGCGTGGCCTAATTTAAATTTTAAATTTTTTTTTTTGCCATCATGTGTGGTTATTTAGGGGAGAATAAAAGAGAGATTAAAAATACTTGTAATAAATAATACAGGGTTATTCAATAAAAGTTATTATCGTTAAAAATGTGCTCAGATTTTGCCCTAACCAATCAGATGTTAGCTTTCAAATGTTAAATAAGATCTGATTGGTTGGGGCAAAATTAGCACCATTTTAACCGATAAGAATTTCATTGAATCTCCCTGATAGTACTGCATTCCTTCAACCCAAAATACAGTCTATTTTTGTATAATCAAATCAAAGAAAATGTTGTTTGTCCTTAACAATGTTACAAAGTTACACGAAGGTCACAATTATAAAATAAATACTATAGGCAAGTATCAAGTTAGTGTGTAGTCTTTTCTAAATAAAGGTTTTAATTTATGTAAAATTATTGTAGAAATGTGTATTGTGCTACCTTTGTGATCCTGAGTATCCTAACATTCTTATCTACTTATCTACAGACCAAAATGAATTAAATAATGAGTTTGCCAGTTTATATGAAATTAAATTGGGAAGTGCTGCTATTGATTTGTGCAGTTCTAGAGATACGACAGCAGTGGCAATATGAGTGTGGTCATGTCAGCCCTATTTAGGGTATATTGTGCTGAACTCAAATGATGATTTGATCAGCTGGATAGTGTTTTTCCATTACACAAATAATCAACAGTAGGAGGGGCCATTAGATAATACTAGGTGACATCAGCTCCCCTGTATCCACTGAGCATCTTTCAATATGCAAAACTTATAGAAATAGAAGACCGGGATATGGGGTACTGTCTTGCTGCCTTGGCTAAAATAAAGTGTAGTATTTGTAGAGAGATCGTGGGGCATATTTCTAAACGATTTTCGCCATTTTGCTATTGCAGGACAAAGCAATGGCAAAGCGTTATTTTTTAATGCATATTTATAAAGCAGAGAAGGTTACATTTCTGATCTATTTTTGACATGTTTTAATTTAACGCTTTTTATAAATAGGTGACATTTTTGCCTTTTTTTTAACCAGAAATTTAGCCAACATCGTTAAGACATTTTTCACAGCATTAAATGAAAATCAAAACGGTATTTATGAAGTGCCAACATTTGGATTTTACTTAACATGACTTTGCCCTTTAATGGACAGCAGAATTCCCATACAGATGTTATAAAACTACAACTCTCAGCAAATAAAGCATGCTGGGAGTTGTAGTTTCCAAACATCTTTATGTAAATTCTGCTGTCTGTTTAAAGGGCAACTTAAGCTCAAAACAATAAAAAATAAAGAGATGGTATCTATTTATGGTATCTATTGCAGAAGATTGCCATTTTGGGACTTACTGTAAGTTGCCCTTTAAATGGGCAGCAGAATTCCCATACAAATGTTTGGAAACTACTACTCCCAGCATTCTTTTGTTGCTGGTAATTGTAGTTTCCAAACATCTGTATGGGAAGTTTTTAATAATGATGATGAAAAGAAAAGTTGAAAGATTTAAATAATTGTTGTGAAGTCTGTCAGGTAAAAATAGTACCCCTTTATAAATATATCACTTAGACCTCCATTTGACTTTATTGATAAACAAAGAAAATTGGAACCTTAAAAAAGCGATTGTATATTGTATTACAGTAAATGCTGGAAAATAGTCTAATACCCCCCTGGGTACTTATTAGAGTTAAGAAACACTCCACAATGTACTGACACCTTCCATAGACCATTGGAAGGCTAGATAAATGGCCATTTATGCTTTTTCGCCACCTTAGACTTGGCCATTTTGAATGGCTGAACATAATAAAGCACTCCATTTTATGAATCTGATTGAGCGGTTATTGCAGCGGTGTATGGTGAAAGGTGACGTAATGACTTCGCCGCTTATAATTCCAAAGACGGCAATAAGGAAAAGGCGGCGATATCGGTGGCAAAATTTAACAAACCTTTATAAATATATCCCCTTGTGTCCAACTGATAAGATGCCATGTCTCTAGGTTTCACTATTTTTTTTTTTTTTACTCCCTACGAAATTTTTGTTAAAGAACTTTTTTTGGCACTGCCAGGATGTCATGGGCTATTACTAAATCTTGTTTATTCCAAGGGTAGTCTGGGAATTTTTAAGGCCTCCATATTTTCCAAGCTGGGCTCTTGTTTAAAACTCCCTGGTGGTAGCTGGGGGTTATGAGCGAGTAAAGTATTGTGAGTCTGCTGCAAGGTAAGTATTTTGGTCTGGGGATTTGGGGGACAATTTAGCTTTGTTCAAATTTTATTTTGTGTAAGTAATTGCTCTTTGAATCTTTTCCTTCAGTTAACAGTAATATTTATAATGTATTTAAATTTCCATTGTGAATACTGCTTACGCTTTTCCTCACAGATGAAGAGATGCTGTACATTGCCTAGAACTGGCACCTGCTCCAGTTCTGTCACTCACATTCCTTAATTTGTACCTTCTCATTGCAATGACGGTATAGGATTTGAAAACTGTTCTCTCCGCTCAACTGAAAGCCATTTGCTGTGACTTGTCAACTTGACAAATGTTGAATCACCTTCTAAATCATAAAGTTATGGGATGGCTCTATATTTCGAAAGTGAAAGCTTTTTTTACAAGCCTAATTCAAATTTGTCACTTTTAATATGTAATGAGGAGAATTTTAGCATGCTTAATGTGAGTTCATGTTGCTGATTATGGTTACCCATTCTTTCCTCAAACACACTTTTTTTTGTCTTTTTTTTGCAATGGCCTTTTGTATTCTACAGCTGATGTAAAATGTCATTGGTTTCCATGCATCTGCAATGGTGGCTCACCAGACTAAACACATGTTAGAAACGCATAACCTGTGATGTCATGGTCCCCAAACTTCCCCCTGTTATGTTCCTAGCAAAAAATAAAGTTTTTACATGTACTCATTTCTATATGGCAGCACTGTTGGGATAGTGGTATAGAGCTTTGCTTTTACAAGAAAAAGTACTTAATGTTGCAGGTTCAATCCCCCAGACTTAAATGTTAATATTCTGTTTCTTACATCCATGTTATCTATGAGATATACTGTAAAGATTATTTTTCTTTTTTTGTGTGAAAAGCAGAGAAATATATAATTGTTAGGGGTGAGAGTTAAATATGTTTTCACAAAAATTGCAGAACAGGGGTTTTGTGTCAGTTGCTGAAATTCTTTGCAACTGATTTTCTCGTCTGCTATCGGCTAATAATATTGGCATGTGTACGGCAAGCTTTAGAAGAAAGGAATCGGTTTTCTTAACTACATGGAAGCCAGATAACCGTTTGCCATTTTTTATAGTTTCTAGTTTTTTTAGAACATTTTCTTGAATTCTGAATGTCCGGTGTGCCCCGGTCCTTCTCAATTATGGGTCCCACAGGCCGCTATTTTTCACAAGGCCACAGGTTGGGTGACACTGGCATAGATGTTTGGTTTTTTTTACAGTCTATTCCTTAGTATTTTTTATTTTAACTTTTTTTTTCTTTTCTAGGAAGCTTTGCAGAGGATTATCACAACACTTGCCAACAAAAATGATGAAATCCAGAATTTTATTGATACGCTAAACCAGAGACTTAAAGGGGTGCAGGTATGTAGCTCTTGGAAAAGTTGATAATATATGTGGTTTTATTCACTGTTAAACACAAGATTAAAATATTTCTTTAAATATTCATCGCTTTAACCTAGAGCTGCCATAGTGATTGGGTTTGCAAAGTACACAAAGAAACAAAAGATGCTATTGAAATTAGTAACATAGTTTTATTTGTAGTGTTGATTGATTGATTTGGCTTACTATGGTGTAGGGCAAACAAGTCATGATAGTTACTGGATTTTTTTTTTTCCATAACTACAACTTTTCATCACCCTTGTGTGTTTGTACATTTCAGCATATGTAAACATTCTTGCTTGGTTTACTTTTACTATAGGCTCATTTGTATAGGGCAGTGACAAAATAATTTCTAAAATGAAAATTAAGGAAATATATCTCTGCAACTTGATTAAAAACCTCTTTGTTTTGGCTGCGGCAAAATAAAGATTTGGGCAGTTATAAGGTGCTTCCCACTGCAGAATAGCATGGGGAAAAAGCAGACATAGTATCATATCATCATTTTTTTTTTTCTTTTAAATTTGTGTTTATTAATCGGTCATAAGGGATATACAAACATGACATTCGTACTATACAAATGGCTTTAGTAATACCTTAGATATGCAATTTGTTTTCACAGTCTATTATTGAATATCCTTGGGTGAAAATTTGGAGGAGGGAAGGGTGACACCGCTTTAGCTGGTATGCAGAAATGGGATTTGGGTTGTTCAGGTAGTATTGTGGATTTCGATCCAGATATACCGAATTTTGTTAAATTTTTGTGCAGGCCCTCTTTCGGTATTGTGTTTTTGGATCTGGTAAGGTTGCATTGATCAGAGCTTTCCATTCGGTTAAAGTGGCGTGTTGCAGTGTGTATAATTGTTTGGAAAGCAGGTTTATTTTTATGAGGTTAATGCCTCCGAGGAGGTTTATTGGTAGTGGTTTCCGGGCTGTTATTTTGGTGTTCTAAAATAGGATTGGCTGTATATTTACTTTGCAGAAGTAGGCAGGGAAAATAGAAATAAAGATTCCTTAATAGTGATCTGCCACTTGGATAGGGCATGAGAGTGTTGAGGCATTTAGAGAGGGATTGCCCATCGGGTATAATACTGATTTCCCCTAGTTTATTTTCAGGCAAATGTATGGTGTCAATGTATCCATAGACTAAGAATTTCAGTGATTTGTTAGGCTTGTCCAGATAGAAAATGAAGAGTCTGATCATATTTTTATATTGCCAGGGCCTCCATTGCCAGGGCGAATAGTAGTGGTGACAAAGTGCACCCCTGGCTGCTACCACAGGAATTCAGTCTGGAAGTCAGTGTATAATTTAGTAAAGAGTTGTAAAATATCTGGTGTTGAGGTAACTAAACCTATATAGGGGTCCTGTATCCTTAGAATGCATTTAGAAGTCTGCTGTGCCTGTGCTAGGTACGCAAGTAATTTAGCCGACTGGTTTCCTTCTTCAAAAAATTTTAAGTTTTAATTTAAATATGCTTGTGAAGGTTCTCATTCATCCAGGTCATGGTATATCTGTGGTATTCAGTAAGATCAACTGGACATAAAGTTTAGTTCTTGCAGATGTTTCGCTAGTCATCTGACTGGCTTTCTCAATTCAGAATGACTTTGTTATCAATTAAGTACCCTGGAAAGTCCCAATTAGCACATAACAGCCAGGTGATAGGGACTTTCTGAATGAAAGGTGTGGATGCATTGAGGCTAAGAGGTTTTATCGAAACTGCCCAGGGAAGGTGTCAAAACAACATTGTACATGGCAGACAGTTGGTGTCGAAACACCCCCCCCCCCCCCCCCCCCCCCCTCCACCCTCGTCGTTTCTTTGTTTTTTACATAAATGGCCTTTTTGACACCTCTCTTGAACCAGTCAAGATGTCATTACAATCTTCAAAGGTATGTCCTTTTTCCTTAAGATGCAGGTGCACGGCTGAGTCCTGACCCAAGGAATTGGCTCTTTTGTGCTGGGCCATACATTGATGCCATTGTTGTTTGGTCTGTTTTAAAGAACAATTTCCACTTTGCCTTTTCTTCTAGATATATTTGGGAATGTCTCTTGGCCAAATTTTTTTTATATTTTAAATCACATGGTGCAAGTTTTCTTGCGGTTATTTTGCAGGCAAATTCAGCTAAAGTAATTTCAGAGTTGGATGATGAGTTTGATGGCCTATACTCTCTGCTGGATGAAATGAAAGAGAGTATGACAAATACTATAAAGCAAGAACATGCCCATAAAACAAAGGAACTGCAGGTAATATGAAAGTATTCTTTTACTGTCTAGCATCTTGATAACTATAAACAACTACCAAGTAGGGATGTAGCAGAGTTCCAACCCAAATTTTGTTTTTAAAAAACCTCCTACTTTTATCTATAATTCGCGTGAATTCAGGATTGTGTGTTTTAACTGAAAATCATAAAAAGAAAATCTTTCTTTCTAATGATAAATGTTGACAGCTAAAGAAATTCTAAAAACTGTCCTTTTCTCTAGAATCAACTGGCGCAATGTTCAAATGCCTTGAGAGTTCAGAAGAACTGCTAGATTTGTTCTCACAGTCACTAAGCATAAAGGAGCCTGAGGAATTCACAAAGGTACATACAGTCAGTGATAGAAGAGTGGAAGCATGCTACTATTTCCATTAAAAATTATCCTTTAGCAGCCACCAGCTGCTCTCTAGTCATGTTAATAGCATAAGTTTTCTTATTTCAACTGTTTTTTGAAAACCATAGAAAGATGTATGCATATTTAAAAGCTTTAAAGGGTATCTCCACTCGTTTCTAAGTTTTCGTAATCCAGTTCTATTGAAGAACGGGAGGTAAAGGAGCTGTGCCTTACTTTCCGTTCTTCAATAGAACACACAGGAGCCAGGAGAGAAGGTAAAACTCGCTCGCTCCCCCGCGCGTAGTCTGACAGGTCCCACGGACCTTATTTTCTATGCGTGTGCGCGATCTATGCGCATAGAAGACAAGGTCCGTCGGGACCTGTCAGACCAAGCGCCGGGGAGCGAGCGAGCGAGCGCGTAAGTTCTACCTTCTCTCCTGGCTCCTGTGTGTTCTATTGAAGAACGGAAGGTAAGGCACAGCTCCTACCGTTCTTCAATAGAACTGGATTACGAAAACTTAGAAAAACGAGTGGAGATACCCTTTAATCCAAATTTAATATTTGAGAACCGTAATTTAAAAGTACAGGTCCAGGATTTTTTTTAAACAAGCTGAATAATTGTATTTGTCCTCTTGCCTACTTTACAGAATATGTTTAAGTTACCTGGTTTTATATATTCAAGTGGGTGACTGGTCATTGACCAGTGCTTGCCATGCAATAATTAGATATATTAGATAGATTTGCTGTTTATTCAAGGCTAAATTAAGGAGTGTTCATTTTAGTTTGTAATCTTGTAGCTGTACAAAACTGTAAAATGTTCATAATTTCCTTAGCACAAATGGCTGGGTTCCTCAGCCTGCAAGATAGTTGAATTTCTATGATATACAAGTAAGAAAAAGACCCCTATATTGGTACTCGGCACCTTATAAACCCTTTTAAGAAATAGCTAAACTAGCATTAACGAGCTTCGCCTAAATTAGCAAAAAGGTTAATACCATTTTATTGACCATAACCACACACATAAATATAAAGTGCACATCATGAAAAAAATATTACATTTTTTTTTTGAGGATTATTGATTGTTCGAGGATATTTTCCATAATCCTCGAAAGTTCGATAATTATAGAAAATAGGCTCAGAAGTCCTGAAATCCGGATGATCCGTCCGGATTCAGACGGATCATTTGGATTTCGGAACCGAGGGGTTCCATGTCGGATCCGAGTCGGACCCGGATCCCATCTCTATCTGGGAATAGTCCTTAATCACCACTAGGTGATTAAAACAAAAATTGGATGAAACATAGTATTAAATGGCTATCGGAAGATGATTCTGGGTTTAAGCTTATTTACTGTACTTGGTTTGTTGTCTTGTTTATTTATTTGCTACTTTATTTGAATGATGATTGCATAAACGCCTCCCAATTAAATGTTGTCATCATTTAATCAGGTTAACTTGTGGAATAGTATTTAAAACTGTGCAGTTTTCCTTTTTATTTAATACTCTGACTTAAAATGTCTGCATGGAAATGCATAAGAGAACCTAAACCCGCCTTGCATGGAATCTATATTTCTTCTGGCTTGCATGAAAACACTAACTCTTCCTCTTTACTTTCTTTCTTCCTCACTTGCACCAAGGCTGCCAGACAGATCAAAGATAGGTACAGTACCAAATTTCACTCCTTTATTGTGTGTCTGTTTGCTCTTGTTAAGTGCTTTGTAATTTCCTGTGTTTACATATTTCCAGTTTTGAAAGAAATGGGCAGTTTTGAAAGTGATGGGCAACAAGCAGCTAGGGAATATAACCAGGCTAATACAAGTTGGGATATTATTTCATAGGAATCAATGCAGTTTGACGACCGTATAATATAATAAAAATGTAGAGAGGAAAAATACCTCTGTCTCAGTATAATATACTACCATTTACAGAATTAAGGGACTGATGCAATAAATTGTGCAAAAGTTTGCACATGTTACTAATCTGTAGCAACCAATCAGATGTCAATGTCTAAGGCTGGGTGCACACGGTAAGATATTTTTGGGTCCCCCCACACACACAATTTTTCCATGTATGCATTGGTCGGTAGGGACGAAAAATTAGAAATGATTTTGGAAACTGTCAGCCGTCACCAACCGTGATTTCTCATGGTCGACCGTAACAAAAATGTTACCGTGTCTATCCAGCCTAACAGCAGTGACAAATTAAATGCTAAAATCTGATTGGTTTTCTGCAAAGTATTGCACCTTTATTATTGCATCATCCCTAAGTCTTGTTAAATGAGATGCTAAAAAATGCTGTTTCCCATATTGTATCACTTGCATGTTAAATTATTTCCCACTTTGATAGCAAGCCATTCAAACACCTCAATTCCTGCTAGTTGGGGAAGTACAGACAGTGGGTATATACATGTTCTTACCCAATGACTAGTTAACTTAGGAGGGTAAAATGCATAACTCAGAAGGAACTCTGATCATTTTGACAGATCTGAATTGCAGCACAGGAGTAAACGTCTGGTTACTAATCTAATGAGCATTCCTAAGATATACTGTATATATTTGATTTGCTCTTGGTAAAAGGAAACTTCCCAACGTTACTTTTAAATTCCTCAGGATGGCACAAAGGTCTAATGCAAATTGTGCTAAATGTGCATGATCTGTATATTTTTTTAGTCTGTAACTTTATCATACATCCATATATTCCACTTTAAATTGAGTGAAAAATGATTTGTCCACAAATACATTGAGGCTGCGCAGTTTTATCTGCATCATACATGAGAGTTGCTTTAATAGTAATGCTGTAACAAGCACATCTAATGTACCACTGTAGAGGTTTTGTCATATCCATCAAATTCTGAGGTATTCAGTTTGATCTACTGGACTTGAAGTTTAGTTCTTAAAGATGTTTTGCTGGTCGTCCAACTGGCTTTCTCAATTTAAAATGACTTAGAATGCAAGGTGTTGATTGCATTGTAGCGAAATGTCTTCAAGAACTAAATTTCAAGTTTTTCATTAAAAAATTATGCAATCGATGCTAATGTGTGATTGGCCAGCAGTGTAAAGGGGCAGGACTAATTATAAGAAGCATACTTTTCGGCAGATGTCTCAGAAGCAGAGCAATTAAAGGGCATGTCCACCCCCAAAACTATAATCCCCCCAACTACTGGCCCCATCATGTAGTGTAGTTTAATCCTTACCTCACATCCCAGCTCCATATGGTTCTCCTGTAGTCCCCCCCAAAGTCCCAAAAACTGCCCACCAGGAGGCTAGCAGAGTCCATATAGGCCCTTCTCCCCCTCCCTCTCCGGATTCCCTCCCCCTAGCATAAATCCCTTTTAATATTGTATTCCCCCTGTTCCTCCAGCCCCAACCGCTTCATTTTTATCTTTAGAAAGTGCTCCGAACATTACTTACCTCCCCTCTTTCCTCCGCTGCACTGAATGACCGGCAGCCGCGTCCGTGATTGGCTGCCGCTCAGCCAATCACAGACGCGACTGCTGGTCCCGCCCCTCTGCTTGCATTTTCTCGCAAGCAGAGGGCCGGCAGCGTGGCGGAGGAAAGAGGGGAGGTAAGTAAAAGTTTGGGGCACTTTCTAAAAATAAAAATGAAGCGGTTGGGGCTGGGGGACCAGGGGGAGTACTATATCAAAAATTAGTTTTAAGGGTGGACATACCCTTTAAAAAAGTAGGCAGCTTTATTTGTCTAGTATGATCTAGCAGTGTGCAGGGATATTTTCAGCTACACATAGATAACCATAATGGAGTCTGGCATTTATACATTTTACAGGTGTGCAGAGATACAGTAATCTTGATCAAGCATGTGAAACTTTTATGTGTCTTGCTCTTTAGGGATTTTACTGTGCTTCAATCAACACTTATTAATTACCCATGCAACACTTTTTTTTTTTTAAAAAGAATCTAGTAAAAGATCATGATCTGATATTGTAGGTATTGGATTTTAAGACTGGTTAAAGGAATTGTGTACAGATCTGTAGAGAGCTGTAGAAATCAACTGCATCCCCATAAAAGGTGTAGCGAGTGGGTAGTTTTTGGCTTGTGTGTTCAGAAAGAACTCACCAGATATGATGCAATTCTAGTCTAATCTTTTACTTAACCTGATCTGTGATTGTGCAGTAGTATTGATCTTGTCGTAATACATCTCTATAGAGTAACAATGGCTGCTGCTTTTCGCCTCTCAATGAAACCAAAGGTCAGTGATAACATGACCCATTTAATGGTGGACTTTTCTGAAGAAATGAAAATGATACTGACCTTGAAGTTTTTACCAGGTACAGTAGAGTGTGATAGACGTAAATGCTGCAATTTTTATGTTAAATTGGAAGCATATACCAAATGTGAAAACATTACCTAGGCTGACTTTACAAATACAAATTTTCTTGTTTTTACTTAAAAACATAAGTAAAAAAGTTACTTTATCCAGGTCTAATCAGAATAAATGTAGTATGTAACAGCTAGGGGAACCCATTGCACCATTGCAGTGAAATCTTAGTTTAGAGTTGCAGTTTATACTCTCTTTAGAACAGCAGCATTTAGGTGACCTTATAAAACTACCTGCATTGTGCGGTAACTCAGTTTTACAAAATGAACACTAATTTAGGCACTTTGTAGGTGCCTTAATAATAGAATAAATTCTGCATATGGTACCCAATTTGCTCCAGGGGATTTTGGTGAACTGACCAGTTTGTTGTATTTTAGCCGCTTCATTCAGCTTGGCTTCAATGGAAATTGTGGTCAAAGCGAATGGAGTCCGGTCACAGGTCATTGTGGGTGGGGAAACTCTAGTGATGCATTTACACATTGGGTCTGTAATTTTGGCTCCTTACAGACCTCTATTATAGAATAACACTGCAGTGTTGAAGACTTAATTTGCCCTATTATGATTCTGTAGAACTGTAACCATTCAGCCGAGCTGAATGAAGCGGCTGGAGTACCACAAACTGCTTTTAAGTTAATGAAGCCATAGAGATAAATAGAATGTCCATTTATAAAATAATTGTAACAAGATGAATTACCGCCACTGGTGAGCATTATCTTTTAGTATTGAAACTCATCATCTTTGAGTTATTATGTATTAACTCAATCAGCTAATCTTTAGTTGCTTTTGCTTTTTTTTATTGTATGTGTATAAGATATTGAATTAGTGATTCTAAAAGGTAAACTATCCTATGCTACTTTCTTAATAATTTAACATTTTTTTCAGATCCTTGCACCAATGTACTAAGCTGTTACAGACAGTCACCAATCAGTATGTCTGGTTTTAGTGTGACTAGGACCTGGTTATGTAGGATGCAGAAAATAATTTGTATTTTGCTTGGCTTTATTGCAGTTTATTACAGCCTATAGATGTGTTTGTCTGCCTGGCTGAAACAAATTACTTCTATGCATAAAAGTCCTAAATAGGTGTTTATGGTGGAATTTTACTTTTGTACTTTTTGTATTTTGTTGCAGTTCCCAAAGCACCTGAAATTGATCCTGCAGACTGTATAGTGGCTGACAATTGTGTGACTGTGGCATGGAGAATGCCAGAAGAAGATAACAAAATTGATCATTATGTGCTTGAATATAGGAAAACAAACCATGACGGACTACCCAGGGTAAAAGATGAGAGATGCTGGGAAATGATTGATCACATCAAGGGCTCAGAATATACAATTGCTGGTAGGTGTAGAAGACTCATCAGTACTGTTTATTAGAACTTGCATGACAAGGCTTTCACTGTAATGCTGTGACAATCTGGAGGATTAAATTTCATGCTCACACCCTATTAATGAATTTGAAATTATTTTCCAGGAGTAATCTGTGTAGAATTTCCAGCTCTTTATGGTTACTTGTGTTTCACTCTCGTTAGAAACAGAAGGTGAAAAGAAATTCCTCTTGCAGGGCTAATCCTGTTTCAAATTGCAAAACAGTTGGAGGTAACCTGATGCTACTGTTAGTAATACTGAAATGCTATAGGGAGTTTTCTAAGTCTTTGCTACTTAGTGAAGACTTAGAAAAAAAAATGGGGACAGAGATCAAAATTTGGTGATCACTTCTGATCACCAAATTATTGATCTTTGCCAATGAATGAAAAATCACTTCCTGGAAAATGATTTCCGGGAAGTGATTTTTCCGATCGGTTTTCGAATTGGAAAAACTTTGTTTTCTCCAAGCTTCCCAATGTCCCCGGTGATATCGGTAAACTAAACACAGATCATTTATTTGTTGGATTTCAAGGGAAACTAAGCCTATTTTAGTAGGAAATTTTGCAGAGGTACCAAAAAAAGACCGGATTGAATTCTTAGGATCAGTAAAGTGTGCAAAAACTTGTGTGACTCTCCGTACTAACTGGTTTTCACTAAAATACCACTAAAAGGGGGAGTGGGGATAGGGGTGGGGGGTGGGTTGTGGCATTTTTTTATTTTTTCTTGTAATTGCAATTGCGCGTTGATCCCATTTGAGCTAGTTGGTGGCCCCGTCTCTGTTTGCACCCACCCATATGGCATACCGTTTGATTCAGGACATGTGGGAGATTGCCATTTAGTGGTTTTTTTTACTTGTCAAGTGGGTTTAGGTAGGATTTCAACCTTTGAATCACCTTATTGTATTTTTTACAAAATCTCCTAAAAAGCACAGCGTTCTATGGAGTACTGTGTCTGGAACTCTTCATGTATATATGAAAGCATGGCACCATAACGTAGCTGAAGGTGCGTAGATTCCAAAAATATATAGTTTGTGTGGGATATTTCTAAGTTTCAGAGCTGTTTCCTTTGAAAAAGTGTAGACTGTTGAAATTACAGAACACTTTGATTTGCATGTGAAACCTTTATGTGTCTTGCTCCTTTAGGGATTTTTACTGTGCTTCATCCAACACTTATTATATACCCAGCAACACTTTTTTTTTTTAAAAGAATCTGTAAAGATCATTATCTGATATTGTAGGTATTGGATTTTAGAGACTGGTTAAAGGAATTGTGTACAGATCTGTAGAGAGCTTAAAATCACTGCCATCCCCATAAGTGTAGCGATTGGGTAGTTTTTGGCTTGTGTGTTTCAGAAAGACTCACCATATATGATGCAATTCTAGTCTAATCTTTTACTTAACCTGATCTGTGATTGTGCATAGTATTGATCTTGTCGGTAATACATCTCTATAGGTAAATGGCTGCTGCTTTTCGCCATCTCAATGAACCAAGGTCTTGATAACATGACCCATTTAATGTGGACTTTTCTGAAGAAATGAAAATGATACTGACCTTGAAGTTTTTACCAGGTACTATAGAGTGTGATAGACGTAAATGCTGCAATTTTTATGTTAAATTGGAAGCATATACCAAATGTGAAAACATTACCTAGGCTGACTTTACAATACAAATTTTCTCTTGTTTTTAACTTAAAAACATAAGTAAAAAAGTTACTTTATCCAGTCTAATCAGAATAAATGTAGTATGTAACAGCTAGGGGAACCCATTGCACCATTGCAGTGAAATCTTAGTTTAGAGTTTGCATTTATACTCTCTTTAGAACAGCAGCATTTAGGTGACCTTATAAAACTACCTGCATTGTGCGGTAACCAGTTTTACAAATGAACACTAATTTAGGCACTTTGTAGGTGCCTAATAATAGAATAAAATCTGCATATGGTACCCAATTTGGCTCCAGGGGATTTGGTGAACTGACCATTTGTTGTATTTAGAGCCGCTTCATCCAGCTTGCTTCAATGGAAATTGTGGTCAAAGCGAATGGAGTCCGGTCACAGGTCATTGTGGTGGGGGAAACTCTAGTGATGCATTTAACATTGGTCTTACTTTTGGCTCCTTACAGACCTCTATTATCTAATAACAACACTAGCAGTTTTGAAGACTTAATTTGCCCTATTATGATTCTGTTAGAACTGTAACCATTCAGCCGAGCTGAATGAAGCGGCTGGAGTACCACAACTGCTTTTAAGTTAATGAAGCCATAGAGATAATAGAATGTCCATTTATAAAATATTGTAACAAGATGAATTACCGCCACTGGTGAGCATTATCTTTTAGTATTGAAACTCATCATCTTTGAGTTATTATGTATTAACTCAATCAGCTAATCTTTATTGCTATTGCTTTTTTTTATTGTATGTGTATAAGATATTGAATTAGTGATCTAAAGGTAAACTATCCTATGCTACTTTTTAATAATTTAACATTTTTTTTCAGATCCTTGCACCAATGTACTAATCTGTTACAGACAGTCACCAATCAGTATGTCTGGTTTTAGTGTGACTAGGACCTGGTTAGTAGGATGCAGAAAATAATTTGTATTTTGCTTGGCTTTATTGCAGTTTATTACAGCCTATCTATGTGTTTGTCTGCCTGGCTGAAACAAATTACTTCATGCATAAAAGTCCTAAATAGGTTTATGGTGGAATTTTACTTTTGTACTTTTTGTAATTTTGTTGCAGTTCCCAAGCCCTGAAATGATCCTGCAGACTGTAATGTGGCTGACAATTGTGTGACTGTGGCATGGAGAATGCCAGAAGAAGATAACCACAAATTGATCATTATGTGCTTGAAATATAGGAAACAAACCATGACGGACTACCCAGGGTAAAAGATGAGAGATGCTGGGAAATGATGGATCACATCAAGGGCTCAGAATATACAATTGCTGGTAGGTGTAGAAGACTCATCAGTACTGTTTATTAGAACTTGCATGACAAGGCTTTCACCTGTAATGCTGTGACAATCTGGAGGATTAAATTTCATGCTCACACCCTATTAATGAATTTGAAATTATTTTCCAGGATAATCTATCTGTGGTAGAATTTCCAGCTCTTTATGGTTACTTGTGTTTCACTCTCGTTAGAAACAGAAGGTGAAAGAAATTCCTCTTGCAGGGCTAATCCTGTTTCAAATTGCAAAACAGTTGGAGGTAACCTGATGCTACTGTTAGTAATACTGAAATGCTATAGGGAGAAATTTAAACATCCTTTCTCAAATTAAAATAATTTAGTACCTATAATGTACACATAATAATAATAATATGATCTTAAATGATGATCTAGAACAGCAAAACCATGACCTACCCTCTGCTCCTGAAACCATTTTTCTGAAAAAAGCACAGCTTAACCTTTTTAACTGCTACAGATCGTATATTCACGATCTGTGCAGTGAATGACCAAACTGCCACAGATCGTGAATATACGATCTGTGGCTTTCCCTTTGCAAAAAAAACCTGCCCCCCTAGCCCCCTCGATCCCCCCTCAGTTGAGTCCAAATCCGAGGGGGGGATCGGAAGATATCCCTACCTTAAAGGGCATGTCCACCCCCAAAACTATAATCCCCCCAACTACTGGCCCCACCATGTAGTGTAGTTTAATCCTTACCTCACATCCCAGCTCCATAGGGTTCTCCTGTAGTCCCCCCCCCAAAGTGCCAAAACTCCCCACCAGGAGGCTAGCAGGGCTCTGCCTCCTACCTTGCCTCAGGTAGATTTTGCCATGTGTACTGCAGCTCTTCTCCCCCTCCCTCCCTCTCCCTCCCTCGTCTGCTATCCCTCCCCCTAGCTTAAACCCCCCCTTTATGTCAGATGTCCCCCAGCCCCACACGCATAATTTATTTTTTAGAAAACTCCCAAATCTGTTACTTACCTCTCCCGCTTTCCTACGCGGAAGTGAGCTGCCGGCAGCCGCGTCCGTGATTGGCTGCCGCTCAGCCAATCAACAGCGGCTGCCGGTCCCCGCCCTCTGCTTGCCTTTCCTCGCAAGCAGAGGGCCGGGAGCGCAGCGCAAAAGAGGGAGGTAAGTGAAGTTTGGGGGGCTTTCTAAAATAAATTAATGCGTTGAGGCTGGGACCCAGGGGGATCGTATATTAAAATTTTGATTTTAGGGTGGACATACCTTTTCAGATGGCCCCGCATGCTGAAGCCGGTCCCACGTGGAGAAGTTCCTTTTGTCGGAAAGGGAGACCCCGGTGACGTCATGCTTCTTCCTTCACCGGGTCTTCCTTGAAGTGGTAGGATGGTGGTCTATTTGAGGTACTCACTGTAATCTCTATTCAGATCACGCTGCAGTACCTGATATAGTAAAAGCTGTCATGCTGACAGCTTTACTATACATTTTGTGAATGGAACTCAAAGTTCCATTCACAAATAGGATTTTTTTCTAAGTCTTTGCTACTTTGCGAAGACTTAGAAAAAAAATGGGGACAGAGATCAAATTTGTGGATCACTTCTGATCACCAAATTATTGATCTTTGTCAATGAATGAAAAATCGCTTCCTGGAAAATGATTTCTGGGAAGTGATTTTTTCCGATATGCACACAAAAAAATCTTAAAGGGCATGTCCACCCCCAAACTATAATCCCCCCAACTACTGGCCCCACATGTATGTTATTTTAATCCCTTACCTCACATCCATCCCAGCTCCATCTGGTTCTCCTGTAGTCCCCCCCCAAAGTCCCAAAACCTGACCCCCAGGAGGCTAGCAGGTCCATATGGACACTCCTGCTACCTCTGGCCTCCCGGAGATTCCTGCCATGCGTGCTGCCCCTTCTCCCCCCTCCCTCTCCCTCCTTCTCCCTCCCGTTCTTGCTATCCCTCCCCCTAGCGTTAATTCCCTTCTGCTATCCCCTTCCCCCATGTCCCCCACCCCACCGCATACTTTTTATTTTTAGAAGCTCCCCAATGTTTTACTTACCTCTCCCTTCCTACGCGGAAGTGAGCTGCCGCAGCCGCGTCCGTGATTGGCTGCCGCTCAGCCAATCACAGACGCGGCTGCAGTCCCGCCCCTCTGCTTGCATTTCCTCGTGCAAGCAGAGGGCCGGGAGCGCAGCGAAGGAAAGGGGAGGTAAGTAGTTTGGGGGCTTTCTGAAATTAAAATTACGCGGTTGGGGCTGGGGGACATGGGGGAACCACATATAAAATTTTAATTTTCAGGTGGACATAGCCTTTAAGTGATACACACACCTTTTTTTTTTTTTTTTTTACCCTAAAACTATAAATTAGCAAAAACTTTGTCTTCTCCAAGCTTCCCATGTCCCTGGTGATTCGGTAAATTAAACGCGGATCATTATTTGTTGGATTTCAAGGGAAACTAAGCCTATTTTAGTAGGAAATTTTGCAGAGGTATCAAAAAAAGACCGGATTGAATTTTTAGAATCAGTGAAGTGTGCAAAAACTTGTGTGACTCTCCGTACTAACTGGTTTTCACTAAAATACCACTAAAGGGGGAGTGGGATAGGGTGGGGGGTGGGTTGTGGCATTTTTTTATTTTTCTTGTAATTGCAATTGCGCATGGATCCCATTTGAGCTAGTTGGTGGCCCCGTCTCTGTTTGCACCCACCCATATGGCATACCGTTTGATTCGGGACATGTGGGAAATTGCCATTTAGTGGGTTTTTTTACTTGTCAAGGGGGTATAGGTAGGATTTCAACCATTGAGTCCTCTTATTTTATTTTTTCACAAAATCTCCTAAAAGCACGGAGTTCTATAAATAACAGCATCTGGAATTCTTCATGTATATACGAAAGCATGATACCATCACGTAGCTGAAGGTGTGTAGCTTCCAAAAATAAATAGTTTGTAGGGGGTATTTCCAAGTTGATTAGGCTGTTCAAATTACAGAACACTTTGATTTTTTTCTTGTAATTACACTTGTGCATGAGTCCCATTTGAGCTAGTTGGTGGCCATGTCTCTGTGTGCACCCACACATATAGCATACCGTTTGATGCAGGATATGTGGGAGATTGACATTTAGTGGGTTTTTTTGCCTGTCAAGTGGGTTTAGGTAGGATTTCAATCCTTGAATCACCTTACTTTGTGTTTTTAGGAGGTTTTGTGAAAAATAGAGTTCTTTGGATCACTGGGTCTGGAATTCATGTATGTATGAAAGCATGGCACTGTAACGTAGCTGAAGGTGTGTAGATTCCAAAAATATATAGTTTGTGGGGGGAATTTCATGTTTCGGGACTGTTTCCTTAGAAAAGGGGTAGGCTGTTCAAATTACAGAGCACTTTGATTTTTTCTTGTAATTGCATTTGTGCATGCGTCCCATTTGAGCTAGTGGTGGGCACGTCTCTGTGTGCATCCACACATATGGCATACCGTTTGATTCAGAACATGTGGGAGATTGATATTTAGTTGTGGGTTTATTTGTTGGGGGCATTTCCAAGTTTTGGTGCTGTTTGAAATTACAGAGCACTTTGATTTTTTTCTTGTAATTCACATTGTGCATGCGTCCCATTTGAGCTAGTTGGTGGCCACGTCCTGTGCATCCATGCATATGGCATACCGTTTGATTCAGGGCATTGGAAGATTGATAATTGACAAGTTTTTTTTACATGACATGGAAATTTGCCATGATTTTTAACTTGAGTTGTATTTTTATAAATTTTTCCTGAAAATCTGGTAAAAAAGCAAAATTTTACATGAAACTGCGCCCACACCATTGGTGGTATGCATAAAGGAATCACACCATTGTGTAGCTGAAGGTGTGTAGATTCCAAGAATATATAGTTTTGGGGGTTATTTCAATATAGAGGGGTGTTTAGTCTGACAAATCTGAAAAGTTGCTGTAATTGGGCCATTGTTCATTGGCTCACTTTGTGGCTAGTTGATTCCAGTTTGCGTGTGTAACCATACATAGGGCATACCGTTTGATCAGGACATTTAGGAAATTGTATTGGTAACTTTTTTTTACATTACTTGGGATTTTGGCATGATTTATACCTTTTTAGAAAATCTGCTAAAACTGCAAACTTCTACGAAGAACTGCGCCCCACACATTGATTGTACGAATGAACAAACTACAGAATTACGTAGATAAAGGGTGTGAATTCGAGAAATATATGGTTTGTGGGGGTTGTTTTGTGGGGAAAAATTGCAGACTGTTCAAATTCAGATTTGGTGAATATTTTTGCTGTTTCTGAGCCATTGTGCATTGTTTCACTTCGTGGCTTTTGGCTTCCACGTCCACGTGTGTAACCACACATATGACATACGTTTGATTCAGGACATTTGGGATATTGACATTTAGTAACTTTTTTTACAATTCCATGAGGTTTTGGCATGATTTCTACCTTTTGAAATAGTTTTTTGTTCATTTTTTCAGACAAATGCGAACTTCTACGAAGAACTGCGCCCACACCATTGAGGTATGAATGAACAAACTACAGTGTTACATAGCGAAGGTGTGTAAATTTCAGGAATATATAGTTTGTGGGGGTGTTTTCTAAGTTACGGGGGTGTTTTGTGGAAAAAAGTGCACACTGTCCAAATTCGGAGTTGGCTAAATATTTTCGCTGTTTCTGAGCCATCGTGCATTGTCTCACTTTATGGCTTTTCGCTTCCACGTCCACGTGTGTAACCACACATATGGCATACCATTTGATTCAGGACATTTGGGAGATTGATATTTAGTAACTTTTTTTACATTCCATCAGGATTTGGCATGATTTCTACCTTTTTGTAGTTGTTTTTTGTTCATTTTTTTCAGACAAATGCGAACTTCTACGAAGAACTGCGCCCACACCATTAATGGTATGAATGAACAAACTACTGTGTTACATAGCTGAAGGTGTGTAGATTTCAGGAATATATAGTTCGTCCGGGTATCTGCATTTTGATCGAAACTTACCTCACTCCTAAAATCTTGTGGGTGTGTAGTTTCTAAAAATATCTCACTTGTGGGGATATTTTTAGTTAATTTGGAAGATATTCTATGTTAATGTCAGTAGTGATTTACATTTTAATTTGGTGTAATATTCTTGAAGGTGCAGTTTTAGTTTGGGGGGGTCTGCTGTACAGGAAAAGTGGGGGTACCTACATATATCTGGTATCGTTGTACTCGGGAGTATCAGAGCTTTTAGAAACCTAAGATTTTTGTATGTAACCTTAAGAAATATAATAAAATGGGAAAAATCCATGAAAATTTGCAAATTTTATTTTTTTTACATATTTTACCCATAATTTCAGTAAAATATCCAGAAAAGTTACAAAATTCTGTTACCATGTTAAAGTACACTCTGTGCTGAAAAAACCAATGTATAATATTCCTGATTTACTGCAAGGTTTCCTACTGTAAAATTAGTCT
Organism: Hymenochirus boettgeri; assembly: GCA_019447015.1. Taxonomy (NCBI): domain Eukaryota; kingdom Metazoa; phylum Chordata; class Amphibia; order Anura; family Pipidae; genus Hymenochirus; species Hymenochirus boettgeri. The sequence continues at coordinate 228,363,516 of CM033469.1, forward strand.
AAAGCGATTAAGGGCAAAATCCTGAAAATTCTTCTGGCAGTTAACGCAAAAAAAAAAAAAATTAAATTCTCCTGGCAGTGAAAGGGTTAAAGGGGAACTGTTATCCAAAAATGACTTTAGGTAAATTGATAGGAATTGCTCTCCTGAGTATTTTTGCTATGTACTTTCATTGTTTATTTTGCATAGTTTTGAAGATATTTACATTTTTGTGTGTGATATGGCAGCAGCATCACCAGATCCTCTGCACTTCCTGCTTTGAAACCATGTGACAGTCACTCTTCCCTGTGTCATCTCCTCCGCTTGCAGCCCCCCCTCCTCTTGCAAGCCCCCCATAGCTCCTTCCCTTACAGACCCCCTTGGTACTTTCATTTACAGCGCCACTTGGGCCCCCCTCATGGGTGTTGTAGCCCCACCCAACCATGGGTGTTGTGGCTCCACCCACTCACAGGGCTGTGAAAAAAGGCTGTGAAAGCAGCCTTTTCAGCAGAGTGAGAAACAGTAGTAAAGTAGAGCTGTAGATTCTCTTCCCTTCAATGTTGGAATCTTCAGACAGCAGGGAGGGGGAGGGTCTTCCTCACACACTGAAGTCTGAGGCTGTGCTCTGCCGCCGGCAATGTCTAGGAGAAGCCTTTGGGATCTCACATGTCAGCCTCCCACCCATTAACTTTCTGGTCAGTAATTTCTTTATATCTTGCGCTGTGGAGCACATAGAGAGGTGGTTGATGGCTCGTATTAAAGGTAGGAAACTGGTCTTTTCACTGGAGACCACAGCTCCCCTTGATAAATATTTTTTGTTTTGTATATAGGTGGTTTGATCAAATAAAAAACAGTCTTAATACCAATTGTTGACTTTTACACTTCTACCTCTTTAAAATTAAGTGAATAATTTATCCATTTATCCACCCTTTAAAAGAAAACATTGTCACTTATGGTCATTGGTTGGGCCCCTAGCCCCAACTGTTATATTTAGCACTTTATTACATGCATTTCTAATTAGATATTTAATAATTATAGCCCCAGTTCTCTCCTTTTCTGCCAGTGGAATAGAGATCACCAACTGCTATGAGACAAAGAGCCAAGGAAGGCTGCTTTACCTCCTGTTCTTTAATTATTGTTGTAGGAAGCAGGGAACGAAGATTCAAAACTAAAAATATCTGGGGTTAGTCTTGACAAGAAGGGATTTCATACTGTGCAGGTCTGTTTTCCTTTTTCGAGGTTTTTTTGGGTGTTTTCCTTTTTTGCACACAAAAAAAAAAAATGAATGGCAAGAATTCAAGAAAGCAAGTCGTGTTAATGTGTCTTTAAAAACAATTACATGTACATTTTGTCTCTGTGTAGTGGCCAGTTTTTTATTTAAGTGTGGACATGCTCTTTCGAAATATCTTGCCTGTTCAAAGTGTGCTTCCCATATAATTATAGATTCTATGTGGGAATAGAATATAGCAGTCATTTACAGTTGTGTTCAAAATTATTCAACCCCCACTGAAATTGAGTATTTTGGCCAGTTTGACATTGATTTTGATCATTTCAGTCATCTTGTTTACAATTAAATCAAAGAGACACTTTATAACATAACATTTATAATGAAATAACCACAAATGTTTTTTCTGTGCTCACATCATTATCAGTTTTGTTCAATCCCCAAGTGACATTCATTCTTAGTACTTATTACAACATCCTTTTTCAGTTATAACAGCTTTTAAACGTGAAGCCTAGCTTCACACAAGTGTCTTGCAGCGATCTACGGGTATCTTAGCCCATTCTTCATGGGTAAAAGCCTCCAGTTCAGACACATTCTTAGGCTTGCGCGCTGCAACTGCTTTCTTTAAGTCCCACCGGAGGTTCTCAATCGGATTAAGTCTGGTGACTGCGATGGCCACTCCAAAATGTTCCAGCCTTTAATCTGCAACCATGCGCTAGTGGACTTTGAGGTATGCTTGGGATCATTGTCCTGTTGATAGACTGCATCACTTTTTCCCCCCAATATCTCCTGGTACTGAAGAGAATTCATGGTACCTTGCACATGCTAAGCTCTCCCGTGCAGAAGCAAAACAGCCCCAAAGCATGATTGACCCCCTGCCATGCTTCACAGTAGACAAGGTGTTCTTTTCTTCACAGGCCTTGTTCTTCCTCCTCCAAACATAGCGTTTAACCATGGGCCCAAACAGTTCTAATTTTGTTTCATCGGTCCACAGAACACTTCTGTGGTTTGCCCACATGACTTTTGGCATACTGCAGTCGATGTTTCTTATTCTTTGGATACAGCAAGGGGGTGCGCCTGGGAGTTCTGCCATGGAGGCCTTCATTACGCAGTGTGCGCCTTATTGTCTGAGCTGAAACTTTAGTACCTGCATCTGACAAATCTTTTTTCAGTTCCTCAGCAGTCACATTGGGAGTTTTCTCTGCAACAAGCGTGCCTTCCTATTGGCCTCGTCGCCGACGGGGAGGAGGGGGCGCAGCCTACCAGAGCAGCGTTGCTCTGAGAGTCTGCTGTAGGCTGCGCGAACCCAGGGGTGAGGACTTAGCGGTTCAGGACCTCACCCTTGGTAAAAGCTAAGGAACAAGGAAGAGGAGCGGAGGGAAGGTGAGTATAATTGTCCTTTTAAGGGGTTGAATAATTGTCAATGAAGAAATCACAAAAAAAACATTTAATACTGTATTACAAAAACAATTAATGTCATTTTAGTTGCAATTGGTTCTTTAAAAAGTCCTTGTAAGATTTCATTCTGAACACAATTACAAATGTACACTGAATTCCCTAAAACCCTTTACAGCATTGGGGGTTGAATCATTTTGAACACAACTGTAAGCCCTTGGGATATTACTACTGACACTTCGATGGACTGTGTAATGGGCTTTATTGCAGTGCATTTGAAATGCATTTCTTTCTGTAGCTGCGGCTTTTGGTCAGCAAATCTTTTCTAAACCATTCTGTAGTGTGTCTGCATTTAAACAAATTTAAAGTTTTAACAATTAGGTTGGTTCATTGCATGCATTTGCTACAGTAATGCATGTGAAAAATATTAGCATAGCCCTAGCCTAATAATACAAAATTCTGCTGTCCTGTTGAGTAAAACCATTTATAACCCAATACTGTAATTGATCCCAATGGAATCCAACTATAAAGAAATATGGAGGAATATGAGAAATTTGAGGGGGGATTTTACTGTGGAATCTGTAATACAGAGGGGGACAATGGAGTTGCAGGCAGTGTATTTAAATGAGATAAAAGGGGAGATAATATTTGATAATGCACCCCTATATAAATTAATAGGATATTAGAAGTCGCCTCAGAGTTTTGTGAACTTCATAAAAGCACTCTGTAGGGGCTACATTATCCACAATATTTACTACATTATGCAAAGGGAGTTGTCTCCATATCTTAAGTGCCCTGCATAGGCCAAATCGTCAATAACTTTTGCTGACATGCATTACTAGTGAACATATCCTGACTGCCATAGAGAGCCAGTTGGCATGCTAGAAACACAGTGGGCTATTATTATAGAAAAATTAGGGCTATCTAATGACATTATATGTATTAAAATTGAGCTTTTTGTAATTATAGCTATTGGAGTTAACATGTTACATAGGGTCTGCAGAATACTTTGCTTAACTTCTAAATTTTTACATATTCAGACACAGTCAGGGTTATTCAATAAAAGTTCTTATCGTTAAAAATGGTGCTAATTTTGCCTCAACCAATCGGATGTTAGCTTTCAAATATTAAATAAGATCTGATTGGTTGGGGCAAAATTAGCACCATTTTTATTGATAAGAACTTTTATTGAATCTCCCTGAGTGTTCCCTCCTTTTTATTTGATAAAGTGCACAAATAATAATCATCTGTACAGGTTCTTAATGTGTACTACTCACTGCAATGTTAGTGTTCCACCAGATTTTTGCGTGTGTGCTATTTTTACCTGTTTGCATAATGGAACTGCTTAGGGTAATGCATGATTAACTTACCTTCACTCCAAATCATACGTTTTAAATTTTACTTACTAGTGTAAGAATTCCTATAAGGAAATGATGGTTTGTGTGACTTCTTAAATTGTCTTTTAGGTTTAAAGTTTGACTCCAAGTATATGAACTTCCGAGTAAGAGCCTGTAATAAGGCTGTAGCTGGGGAATATTCAGATCCATTCACATTGGAGACCAAAGGTATTGTATTTATTTTCTCTTTTTTTTATGCACGCATACTGCTTCTCTAGTCACTATATAAATATATTTTCAGGTAAAAAGGTATGGTAAGTAGAATCTGACTTTTAGCACTTTTTTCCATGTGTACCGTATATGCTGGCGTATAAGACGACCCCCCAACTTTTCCAGTTAAAATATAGAGTTTGGGATATACTCACCGTATAAGACTACCCCTCTTTCTATGCATCCCAACACCTCCTTCTCTGACATTGGTAAACACAGACATCATGCCTCCTCCATCCATCTGGCCCACCCCTGTATCTAGCCGCTCGCATGAGTATCAGCCAAACGCAACCTCCTGGTTCCTGGTTACATAATCCGGCAATCCACCTCCAGCCCTGGTTCCTGGTGACATAATCTGGCAATCCACCTCCAGCCCGTCCCACAGTTTCCTCCAGCAAACGTCACTACGCTCCCCATGCGTCATCAGTCAGCTGACCGCCGAACCAGGAAGCTGCCCCGCCGCACCATTCGTTTTCTCCACTGCAGGTAATTGTGGCTTAAGGCAGTGACACCTGGCGTATAAGACGACCCCCGACTTTTCAGAACATTATAAGGGGCTAAAAAGTAGTCTTATACGCTGGCTTTTGTGGATTTAATTTTTTGTGTTACTAAGCTTAAAAATAGTATGAAAGCCTTGGAAACACTTAAAATTGTTTGCCAGAATTGGCCAATAAATGGCTGTTGAACTGTTTCTTTGGACAGCAAATGGCCAGCCACACATGTTAGATTAAGACATTCTTGGGTCGTACAAGGTTTAAAGGGACAGTTCATTGGAAATTATCAATATTTGTTAAATTGTTAGTTTATGTAATGCCTTCTTAGTTATTCTACATATTCTCTCCCATTTTGAAAAATCAGTTGTTTTCATACTCTTTGCTGTTCCCTGCTGTTGACATTAGTGAGCTGACATTTCAGGTTCTAACAGTCCTTCTTCTTCCCAGGATGCACCACATCCTTGGAATGTTCCTAACAGTAATTTCTACTGATTGGCTGTTGGATGGGTCAAACATGCTCAGATCTCTACTGAGCAACTGAATCAACCCAGGCGTTGGTTCAAGGGCAAGACCATAACGTCTCTATAAGGGGTCCTGCAAACAAGAAGTCAGTATTTCGGTTGTATTTATTTATACACAGACACAATGCTGAATTGGCAGAATAAGGTCATTGGGGTGGAAAAATACTGCTCTTTCTTCTGAATAGTACATGTATTTGCACTGAACTTCCCCTAAGAAGCAATAGGATTGCAGATGCATCAAATTAAATTTATTGACATTAAGTGATAGCTGCCACTTTAGTGCTTGTTTCAGACAAGTGTTTAATGATGGCTATACACCTTGAGATATTACCGGTCAATAAATGTCATATGATTGGTATTATAATCTTCGATTGCCTGATAAGTTTGAGTACTTTCTGATCCGCAGTAACTAATTAACGTTGATTATGTCTGCAAAACAGGTGAAGAGACAGGTAATAAATGTCTGATAGATCTGTACCACAATGCAATCAATACAGGTAATCATTGCTGATAATACTACGAACTAAGGCCACAAAGCCTCTAGAAAAGACCACCACAAATGGCACAATCACATAGGTGATGCAAAAATAAAAATAGATTTGGTATAATACCTACCAAAATATTCCCAAACCCCCTCCTACTCACAGCTAAAAAACAGTCCACAATAAATCTATTTTAATTTTTGCATCATGTATGTGATTGTGCCTAACTTTCCCTATCTGGCCTCTGCTGTTTGAGAGTGCTCGTCAGGGAATGGTGAAAACAGTAGTTCATGCCGTTTTATAGTGTCTCATATACACCCCCTAAAATCTGGTTGGTCTAGATACAATCTTAAATCTTATTGGATCTTGGGTTTTGGACCAATTAGATTTTGGGGGTGGGATTAGGAGTCACTACAAATAGTGAATGTTCAGTAAGTTTCAGTTTTGCATTTCATCTGAAATGTTATGCCTTTGTGCTAAGGCATGTACTGGGATACAAGCTTATTGAGTGATTCTGAGTAGGCAGCCCTCATCTCGGATGGCTTTCAGTTTAGTTCTCAGTATTTAGCTATCCGTATCTAATATAAAAAAATTTCCAGCAAAAGTTTGATTTGCTATCGCAACTAAGTACTCAACAGGAGATATAAGTAACAGCACCATTGATGTTTTGCAATATCTAGTTCCAGATATTCCAGTTATATTTCACCATAAAATAATCTTCTGCTCAGAGCGTAGGGAGCTGATTTCAAACCAGTCTAGAGGGCAACATGGTAATCAAAGGGATATCAGAAACATATGCAGCAAAGCTGATTCTGAATAATTGCAGTGTAATAGCAATAAATGCAGCCCCGCTTGCAACAACAATTGTCCTTTATCCACCAAAAAATGATTATAGGTGCCATATTTATAAAGAAACGGTGTTGCCATTTCAATTTACCAATAACGTGCGGTATCGCTAATGAGCAATACCGTGCATTTCAAAATTTGGCCCTAGATGATGAAGATATATCTGACATCAACATGCTACTTGCACATAACAATAGAGGAAGGGAAAGGGTTAATGTAAAATCCCAGGTGGGACTTGAAAATCAGTTTTCATGTTTAACTGATTCTGCATATTTAATTAATAAAAATGGAAGTGCTATTTTAACCATAATGCAAAACCCTTCTGATTGGTGGACATATCTATAGACTACAAGCACACTGCCCACTTTAGGAGCAGAGAAATCTTTTCAAAGAAGAAAGTTCCCTTTATTTCAAATCAATGTTGAGTAAAAGATAACTGCCCATACACTAAGCAGACATTAGATAAATTGGAGATATCTAATGTCTAAAGTCTGCATTTTACAAGCAGCGGTATTTATCTAGAGATAATACCATCTGGCCCATTGAATTTGTGATCTCAAATTGATTGCATTAAAGAACGGGCTAGGCGATTCTTAGATAGATTGGACATTTGTCTATAGACAAACATCTAATCTGTCTAATTTTTAAAGGTGACTATACATTAGGCCGATTTTATGTACAAACAATTGATTGGCTGAAATATTATACATTTTCCCTATCTTATTATACGACATTAGATTGTAATATCAATCGTAATTACGATCGAGAAAGTCGATTGGTAAAATGATTGTAACCTCACAATAAACGACATTAATCACAAAACAAATTGAATGTCTAACAATATGTATGGTATATCTACGTACAATTAACATTGTACATCTGTCTATCGCAGTATCAGTTGGTTTAAGATCACAATTACAATCGTAATAACCGTTTGTAGTGTATAGCTACTTTTAGTGCTTTGAATGCTTGCATTTTCAGTCATTTGTGGTTTATTTTATATCCAAGATGTCTTTATAATACAAAGCCTTCAAGGGCAGACTTCCAAGCCTATATACAGACACATTATATATGGTGATGTAGATAGTTGTGGGTGATAAACACCTGATAGGAAGTTACAACTAAGAGTATTTAATATTTTTGAACAGGAAGTGTATTTCACGGACATCTTTGATTGTAATATAAAGTGAAAATATAATTAGTTTAGTGCTCCATTATTTAAAGGGCATCTCCACCCTCTTTACAAACTTTTTATATCTTGCAGGGCATACCCTCCCACCCCCAACTGCTATATTCAGGCTTTAAAAATTGATTCCCATATCTCCTCGTTCCAGCGCCATTCTGGTCTGGCTCCCCTGCCCACCGGAACTATAAGCAGGGGGCCGGACCGGCAGCTGTGGCTGTGATTGGCTGAGAGGCATCAATGCCATCAATCCAGAATGGTGCTGGAACAAGGAGGTGTAAGTAGAGATGGGAATCGATTTTTAAAGCATGAATATAGCGGTTGGGAGTGGGTGTCTATGCCCTGCAAGATATCTAAAGCTTTTTACACTGGATGAATGCCAGCCACGAAGGGATCTGGAGGGAGGGGGGGAAAGGGCTCCACTGTGCATGCCAGCTGCAACTGAGAGGACACAACAGAGTGGGGCAAAATGTATGCTCTCTCCCATACATCTGATACGATTGTGAGTCTTGTATAGGTAAAGGTAATCTATAGAAGTTTGTTTTGTTTGAAGAAGGTTGTCCATAAAGGGCCCATATCTGCAGCAAATCCATACTTGGGGGTATCATTATTATGGTACAATCAGTTAAATTCAATTCCGGATGTAATTGTTGAAATGTGGTGGGGTAAAGGGTATAGCACACAGGACAATGAATTGTTTTCTAGTACTTAAAACTTGACATGGACATTGTATTTAAAAAAAAAAAAAAAAAAAATATTTACTACATTTTCTCTAGAACCTGAGAAATGGATAACATTTTATATTGGGATATTGGTCTGTTTTGTGTAAAAGAAGCTTCTGTCCAGAACTTAAGATCGCTTTTACATTATTATTTATTTTTAAATAAAGCGTGGGGTCTTACATGACAAAGCAATCAGTTCTGTTCTGGAGCTAATCTGTCCTCAGGAAATAAAGCTATACTGCTCCATTTAGGTTGTAACACAGATGCATAGATTTGGTGAGGAGATGCATGACTCTCTTTGTAAGAAGCTGACAGGCACAAATCAATTCAACCACAGCTAATGCTGGTACCAGCTACTGAATTAGCACTGAGGGGAAATCAGATCATTTTTCCTGGCTTTTTATTTTTATTTAAATGCTAGCTTTTCATTTTTAAATTTTTTTTTTAAGATACTTTACTTTTTTAATATTTATGGCGTTAAGATAGTTATACATCAATGGGCCGATTCTATATTTGTCATACTGGTGGTTAATTAGTGCAAAACCCACACTACCCGTTATTTTGGGAAATCGTGCGGCATAGCTTATGTAGTAAAGGATTAGTTAAGGTTAGCTCAACAATTTTGCGCTAATCCTAACGCCACTATTACTGTGGAGTACAGGAGTTTAAAATGGAGTCATTAAGTATGTAATGTGTGTTGTACAACTGATTTTACATTACAGCTAAACTAATATAGATGTTTTGTTTGTTTCTGATACAGCCCTGATGTTTAGCTTTGACAATACATCATCCCATCTTAACTTAAAGGTAGAAGAATCATGTGTTGAGTGGGATCCCACAGGAGGTAAAAGCCAAGAGAACAAAGTGAAAGGAAAAGAAAACAAAGGCAGGTAAGTAGGCAGTAAACAGTATAACCAAATGGCAGCTCCGATCCTCTCCAATCCAGCACTCCTGAGTTGCCCATCCTGTGTGCAGATGCAGCTCAGGGAAAGCTTATTCTTCCTTTTTTGTCTTTCATATAAGTAGGCAGCAAGATAGTCTATTATACTATAGTGGGGAGCAGCTACAGCTCATCCATATACTGGGTATAGCGAAAAACCCATCCTACCAAGATTTAGGGTCATGCTAGGGGAATAGTAACTAAATTGTAACTACTAGAGAACAGACCAACATAAGCACCTCTGTAGTCCCAATTAATAAATAAGCCTATCCACCATATTAAAGCAAAACTTTAATTAGAAAAATTAATCACATAAACATATTACAAAAAACACACATATATGTATAAAGTGCACATCGTGAATAAAAAAAGCAACAGAGAAACAATTTCCCAAGTGGGAGTAGTTTGGCTGTGCTGGAAAGTTTATGCAGGGTAAGTACCCCCTTATCCAATGTCAAATGACCCAATATATTATTAATGGAGCTTATGCTGGATCCCCATAATTATCCATGGTATATTATTGTGACTTACTGGAGGGAATAGTTGACAAGGCTAATGTCTAAAAATACTCTGGACAATGTAAGTTCCTATTGGCCTCAGTATAGGCTATATCCAAAAAGCGGTTCACATAGATCCGGGACTTACTAACGTGTGCATACTGCACCCTAACTTCACCTGGTCTGTCCGATTCTGCCCGCTACTGGGAACTACATCCCTTATCAGGCACTTCTGGCTTCAAATCACAGTCTTTTCAGCGTCTTACTTCCCACAATGACTGGTGGATGTGTGTTTAGCTCGGCAAACAGTAGGCTTTGTCAGGGCTGATGTCATATGTCCAGCCTCCTTCTTTTAAAGGGGTATGTATGTTAATAGGAGGCGTGTCTTTTGTGTTGTCACAATATTGCAATAGTAGATAAGCAAATAGCAACATTTTTTCATGCATTGCATTCAATTTTTTACACATTGCTGTATCAGCTATGGCCTTATCACTTAGCCTCTCACTGTTTTTATATAAACTAGAACTTAAAGGCGTAATTTTTATTCCCTATGTCAATTCTGTTGTAGATTTTTGGCTGAAGATTTTGGTGATGACACATCTCCTAGAAAAAAGATCTTTGATAACTTCAAATTTATCCAGCCTTGCATTTGGTGCAAAAGTTAATCCTTTAGATAATAAATTGATAGTCATCATCAAACTCCTCAGTTGTTATTGTCAAATAAGTTACATCCCTTTTCTTCCCCTTTCTTCTGTCCTTCGGATAAGCCCACCCATTGATGTTTCTTTTGCATTTACCCCTTCTAATTCTTTTCTTTCTCCCCCTAAAGGGACCTCTTTTTCCCCTTTCCAGTGTGAGCTATTTATATTGAGAGATCTCGGGGCTATATATTTTACATTTTCTATAATCTTCACGATCTCTCTAGAATTTTTTTTTCTGTTCTTTGATTTCATTTTGTATTTTTTCAATATCCTTTTAAAGGGCATGTCCACCCCTTTTTTATATTTTTCTGTAGTGTAGGGCTGAGAGGCAGCAATCACAGACGCGGCTTCCGGCTATCCAGAACAGGTAATGTAAGTACAGTTCGGGGGACTTTCTGCACAGATAACTATAGCGGTTAGTAACCACACACCATAGATATAGAAAAGACATGGCACTCTCATATGCAAAAATATATTATTATTTATTGTACATATACATATATTCATACAGCATGGCTCATCAAATGAATAACAAAAAAACCTTCCACAATCGTCACTATATTACACAAATTGACCTGGCGCATATAAAGTGAAAACCGTGCAAAAAAGTGCTATATGTGCTAAAAACCTCACAGCCCATAAGAAACAAAATGGGTAGGACTCATGTGTAGCTTAGCATGGTAAAGATAATAATCTATATTCAATTAGTAAACACAGTACTAGGATCACTACAATATGTTTTTGGGTAAATATGTACAAGAAACAACCCACAAGTGTGTGAGTTAACTGTCCCCTCAAAATAGCCTAAAGTATAACATCCTGTCTAATCTTATAAACGGCCTAATAACCATAAGGCCCCCCACAGTAACAGACTCCTTACTGATAGTGGGGAAACAAGGGAAGAAAAATAACTATCAATACAAAATATCTAAACCCTAGGTAGACCTTAATGCAAGTGCATAAAGTAACAAAGGCATATACTTATAATAACGGCCCTATAGCGGTTAGGGCTGGGGGAAGAAGCCCTACACTATAGAAAAGCAATTAAACACTAGGGGCAGAGGGAAAATTACAGGGATTGGGAGGGAAAGGGGGAGGGCTGCACTGAGCAAGCCACAAACCTCTGAGAGGATGCCTGAGAGGCGGAAACAATTTCCCTCCCTGCAAGACTCCATGTGTTCACTTTCTGGGACTTTGTAGGGATATTCCAGGAGAAAAATTTGGAGCTGAGATGTAAGGTAAGGATTTTTACACACTACACATTGGGGCTAGCAGTGGGGGAGATTATAGTTTTGGGGGTGGACATGCACTTTAAGTAATTCATTGGCCCTGATGAGTTCAACATTATCTTTATCTTTATATTTTTCCAGTTCCGTTGTTAATAAGTCAAGTTTTACTTCGACCTCACCCAACATCACTGAACTCCTTTCTTTTATCAATTTTATGATGTCTATTGAGCATTCAGATAAGGTACTACCATCCCATTTAAGGAGATTCATGCCAGGTAGTATTTTTAATCTCAATTCTCTGGGTATCATGTTATTCGCCTTGTATCTCTCAATACTGGAAATTTCCCATTTCAATCTTACTTCGGTAAGAATCTGTTTTTTTATACTGTTTGGTTAACTCTTTTACTCCATTTTCAACCGCATCTGATGTATCATCACTCATAAACACTTTCACATCACTTGGAAACTCGGCTATATCCGAGTCCCAATTTAACTCTTTTAGTGAGAAGGCCATGCTGATTACAATGTACCTTTAACCTTGCCAATCAAAATGATGCTCTATATCAACAATTGTCGGGACCTTTATAAATTACCTCAGTAATCAAATATTATACAGAAGTGGGGAGGAGCTACAGCTCATCCATATACTGGGTATTGCGAAAAACACATCCTACCAGGATTTAGGGTTGTGGTAGGAGAATAGTAACTAAATTGTAACTACTAGAGAACAGACCCCAATATCCGCATCCACCGCTCTGTATTCACAATAAACATTGGTTTTATTACCTTTAAAGAAAAAAGTCCACTTGGAGCCCTTCCTTGTCAGGTTTTCCTATGGTAAATAATTTTGTTAGTTTAGTCGAGCAAGAGATTCAGCAAATGGAGGAACCCATGATAATAAATTATAATCTAACTAAACAAGAAATAATAGCTTTAGTTAATTTGAAAAAACTGGATGACGTATTCACTCGTATTGCAGAGAAAGGACGGAACGTAGTTATGACTAAAAACATCTACAAAAAGGAGGTATTGAGACAACTAAGGGACAAAGCAATACAGAAAATTACAGTATAACCCAATTGAAGAGATCCAGAGGGAATTAAAAAAATTATTGGACTTAGGAAAAACTCAAGAGGTTCTCAGCAGTAATTAATTGAAGTATTTGTTCAACCAATACCCACGAATACCTACATTTTATACCATACCTAAAGTTCATAAGAATAGGGATAATCCCCCAGGGAGGCCAATAGTGTCTGTGAACGATGGACCAACAGAAAGAGTAAGTCGTTATGTAGATATGATATTAAGACCATTTTTGCCATCTCTGACCTCGTTTGTTCAGGACACATGGGATGTTCTGCGTAAATTGGGTAACATACAGGTAGAAGAAAATATTTTATTGCTAACTCTAGATGTAGAAAGCTTATTTTCATCGATCCCACACACTGTTGGCCTCCAGGCTTGTAGATGTATAGGAATGAAAACTCGTACAAATTTTACATTTAAAACTTTTGGAATTCATTTTGAATCCGAATCTTTTTTTTTTTTTGTTCGATGGTTCCTACTATAGGCAAGCTAGGGGCACGGCGATGGGGGCACATATGCCTGCCCCCATTTAGGGTACTGGAAACAAACTAATATCCCTGAAGCTCTGAGTCATGGCAATTGGGAGACCATATCTCACCTTTTGGGTGAGATATGTGGATGATATTTTACTCCTGTGGAATGGGGGAGTCAAGGATTTAGAAGCATTTATTTCCAAATTGAATGACAACCAGAAAAACATAAAATTGACCATGGAATATAGCATGGAATGTGTAACCTTTTTAGACCTGGTCATCCAAAAAGAACAAAATATGCTAACGACTCGTACTTATAGGAAAGCCACAGCCCTTTAAAAGAATGAAGCTGGACATATGATGTCAGCCCTGACGAAGCCTACAGTTGGCGGAGCGAAACACGCGTCCGCCAGTCCTTGTGGGAATGAAGATGCTGAAAAGACTGTGATTTGAAGCCTGAAGTCCCCGATAACGGATGTAGTTCCCAGTAGCGGTCAGAATCAGACAGACCGGATAAAGGTAGGGTGCGGTATGCATACGTTAGTAAGTCCCGGATCTATGTGAACCGCTTTCTGGATATAGCCTAAATTAATATTTGGGACCAATAGGAACTTACATTATCCAGAGTATTTTTGGACATTAGCCAGGTCAACTATTCCCTCTGGGTAAAGGTTCCACAACTGAATGGAATGGAATAATATACCATGGATAATTATGGGGATCCAGCATAAGCTGCATTAATAATATACTGGGACATTTGACATTGGGTAAGAGGGTACTTACCCTGCATAAACTTTCCAGCGCAGCCAAACTACCCCCACTTGGCGAAGTGTTTCTATGTTGCTTTTATTCACGATGTGCACTTTATACAGATGTGTGTGGATTTTGAAATATTTTTATGTGATGAACTTTGCTAATTAAAATTGTACTTTAATATGCCTGTTAGGCTTATTTATTAATTGGGAATACAGAGCGGTGGGTGCTGATATTGGGGTCTGTTCTCTAGTAGTTACAAAGTAAGATGGACTAGCCTTGTATATATCAAACTGTGAAATGTGTGTTGAATATATGGGCTGGTTATTTTCAAACACAGAGATGTCCCTATAATTCATGTCACCCTGTGTTAATATCACAACTTACTGTATATGAACAGCTATACAAAAATCTGTTAGTACAAATCTGTAATTCTTCGAAGTCTAATAAGAACATTATGCAGTTGATAATGTTAACCTAAAATGCTGACGTGCACCATAAATGCCAGAAAAAAGGATAATGCTGCCCCTCACCACATTTACAACTGTAGTTCTAATAGCAAATAAACATGAAAACAACGTTTATGTTATAGACTCTTACTAGTTAGCTTTGGTGAAGAGCTACCTACAAACAACCACTCTACCCTCCGTGCCATTTTCTGCCATTATGTACATTTTTTGGGTTATGTTCATGCAGCCCCCGTGTCCTTAATTCTGAACTTCTGTAGGTTATTCCTTACGTATACTTATAGACATCTCTGACAGAGAACAGTAGTTATGTAATGTGTGTTTTTTCCTGCCAGTAGTAAATTGGGGATTACCCAGTTTGTCTATATCACATTTCACAATTACTTACAGTTCTGCATATTTTTATTGTCTGACAGTCGCCATGTTACATTACTGAAGAGCCATACCAGGTGAATCTTCCTTAGTTAAAATTAGAACCAGGAATCCTTTTTGCTTGCTTGGAAACACTAGAACTCTTAACACTAGTGAAAAATATTTGTATGTATTCTAATACAAGAAGCAAACCAATCTAACAGGCCTTATTTAATGTCGGAAAGCATCTGTCAATTTTTCTTTAGGCTTTGTAAATACATCACATTTCATTACATGCATTTTCAAACTATTTCCATATAATACAACAATTTAAATCTTTTTGTGTAATTTTTCTCTAATGGATAAACTACAGTCAAATGTCAATTTATACAGTAATTGATCATTTACACCTTTTCTTCTATTCTATATGACAAAATCACAATTTCTCTTTTTGTAGAGGTCCATAAGACTTAACACTGGTATATCACAAATGAAAAAGTAATAAAATTGACAAGGGTAGAAATTACTGTGTGCGTCCTATTTGCATACAAATTCAGTTATTTCGTTTCATGCCCACCTTGAGAAATATTGTTGATATTGCTGTTTTTAATTCAGTTTTCCTCCACATTTTCTTTTTACCCCATTTCTTTGTCCTGCTCTTCCTTTATTATTTCTATCCTATAGTGTAATTGCCAATGTAGCAAATAATTAGAACTTCTTACATTTTCTTTGTGCGTGTTTCCTGTCACACGTAGTTAAAGAAGTTATGCTGCTTTGGGTAATTACAGTGATGATGGTAATGGAAATCTTAGAAAATTGAGATGATTTATTGAATGTTTCAAAAAACAGATTAGACACCTAACTATAAGATGGCAAATTTTACATAAAAAATCATTAAAACATATAGATTGGTATTATCTGAAAGGTTAACTGTTGGGGATAACAAGTTAGGGATAAATGAAAACCCGTCCATAACAACCCTAAAGGACATCTCTAGGTACATTTTGTGATAAGTTATTGCTGGAAAGCAATCCCGTCTCCCGCTCACTATTCTCCGGGTGGCTCCTCTTCCGCCTTCTTACTGCAGTCCGTGAAGTGGCAAATAGGAAGACACGCTCTGTGAGAAGTGCATCTTCCCATTGGCCCCATTGCGGAAAGATGGGAAAGGAGCGGACACGTGTGGCGATGAAACACTTCTAGTAAGTATTACAGACATCCTGTAAAGTACCCAGAGGTGAGGATCTAGCAGTTTAGGTCCTTACCCTATATACTTTACAAGTGTGGGTCGGAGGCTAGGTGAGTGTAATTGTTCTTTAATTCTTAAGTAAGAATGCTTTCCCCACAGGGACAGGGGAGGAGAAGTGGGTCAGGTGATGTCACTCAAGCTGCTGGATGCAGGAAGTATGAATATTCTCCACAGTATGATTTCTCACAGTCAGGGCTCATTTTAAAGGAAAGACTGCAGGCTTTAATTTAATCATAAGTTGATTGGAGACCACAGTTGACCTGCATTTTGCCAAATACCCTTTGAAGAAGGAATTTCTTTATTTTTCAGGGACAAATTGGATATGTCTTAATAATAATTTTTTTTTACCTTCCTTTGTATCAACTTTAAGGCAAGAATTGTGGGTAGGTTAAACTAGATAGAGAAAAGTCTTATCTTTTATGTAACCATGATTTCTGCCCTTCTCTCTTTTATTTTATTCTTATAAAATATTATATTAATGTTCTTTCTCTTCAGCACATGGTATCAAAAGTGACATTAGTTATAAAGACATTTATAATACTGAGCTTTATTGAAATTCCCTACCAAAGAAACTGTCTTTGGTCTAAACTGTTTTCTTAAACCTCTTCTTACAATGAACTGGACGTTTTCGGATGCATAACATCTACAACAACTAGACTAATAATGTTTTTCTTCCAAGCACAATTTTTTTCTTTAGTTGGTAATAATAAAATTGCACATACACACCAAATACACATACAAAGATAACACTAGTAGGTGCTATATGAAGAGAATGTTACAAAAAATAAAACCATTTATCCTGCCCATAAAGCTATCTACTCTTTTACCTTATAAACAATCATATAGTTTACAAGCTTAATGCTTACAAATTATTTTGAACTTTATTTATTATATTTTTATAAAGTAGACGCTTTCTATTAAGTGCTAAAGGCTGTTTGATTTTGTTTGCTAGATTTATTTGTTCTGGTCATTAATGGAATGCAAAAACAGTGGGCTTATACTGAGAGAGTATATTGAAGTAAGCAACAGCATTAGAATTTTGGGGTAAAAATTAAGTTAACAATGACTTTCTCAAAGGAAATGTAATGTCCATCAATGACCATGTTCTGTAAAACTGCATCAGGGGTAATTTTTTTCTCAAGCAAATGCTTCTGTAGAAATACCCAGACAATTTTGCTCTCTTATTGAAGTGATGGCATTATTATTTTGAATCCCTCTTGCAATATATATGTGTGTAAAACTTTCTTAGCATGGCTGCTTGTTTATTTCTTTTTCATGCTTTCTTATGAAATCTTTATTTTTGGTAAGTACAATCTGTCCTGTCATTACATTCCAGTGTGGGTCTCAACTATGCAAGTTCCAGGCTGAGTTTGAACAGTTATGCATGCTTGCTGGTTTTTATTAAGCATTTCGTTCATTTGTATACCAGATTCATTTAATTTTATTTCATCTTAAACACATTGCATTGATCCATTTACTAAAGTTTGAGGATTTCATTAGTGGATATTAGTGGATATTACAGCATTGTAATGATAACTGCTAGCAAGCCCATACTCCATCCATTAGGATATTAGGGATATTATGGTGTCATGACAGAAACATTCCATTAATGATAACTTCTAGCAAGCCCATACTTCCATCCATGTAGTGTATGTTATACAGTTATGGATGCCATACACAAAGTGATTTTACTGGCTATAAAAATTGTTGGATGTCTGATAACAAAACTGTCCCAATTTTGTCAGCCCAATTTTTTGACGGACACCACACGTAACACAATATGGCTACATGAATGACCACTATTGGGCACCAGGACATAATCATCATAATAATAATAATAATAATCTGGTCCATACCATTATTTCTCTATATTACACATATTTTACATATTGTCTTAATTTTGCTTGTCTTAACCTTTGCTATGTTCAGTAGTGAGTTGCCATTTCAGGTTCTGCAATGGTCCTTCTTTTGCCCAGGATGCACCACTTCCTTGGAGTAATTTTTACTAATTGGCTATTGGATGGATCAAACATTATTATTATTATTATTATTATTATTATGATTATTATTATGATTATTATTAACTTATATAGCGCCAACTTGTTATGTGGCGCTTCATAATCAGATCTGAACTGAATCAACCCAGGACCCTAACAAACACTATTTGGGGTCCTTCAAGCAGGATGTCACTACTTTGGAAGCATTTATTTATGCTGCTTTATTTATTAAATTGCTTGATGTGAAGGTTACAATAATTAAAATTAGAAAATAAAGCATACAGAATGTATTTGTGCTGAACTTCCTCTTTTAATAAAAATGTAGTCACAATTGTGAAGCCACATATACAATCCAAACAATACTTTTAATGGCTCCAGCCCAGCTCAAACACAACTGGCCAGCAGTCTCCTTTATGTCTGTGTGTGCTTGAGGCGTCAGAGCACTCTTCTTCCTTCCGTATGCAGAAATTCTGTTTGACTCCACACCATACTCGTTTAAAGGGATCAGGAACACAGTCAGTTCAATAAAAACCATCTTCTTGACCAGGAGTTTCAGGTGACAAAGAAACAGGCTTAAACAAAATGTACAAATTAACAATTTACTTAGTCTAAGACTGTTTCTTTGTTACCCGACGTTCTTAATAAATGCTGCTTAAAGAATGTTTAACATTATAGCATACACGATTCTTCATTAAAGGGTTTCTCCACTCAAAAAATAAAGTTGGGCCATTTAGATTTATTGTAGAAGACAGTCTGTTGGGACCCGTCGGACTATGCGCCGGGGGAGTGAGTGTTCAAGTAAGTTCCTTACCTTCTCTCCTGGCTCCTGATTGATTTATTGAAGGAGCCAGGAGAGGCGGTAAGACACAACTCCTTGACCTCCCATTTCTTTCTTTTTTGAGTGGAAATAACCTTTAAGGTGTGTGTTTTTTTTGTTTTTTTATTGTTAATTTGATTTTGATGTTTAAATAAAAATCTAGTTTGCTATACTATATATCACTATATAATGCTTATGCTGACCTTACAGAAGTGGGACCCCATCACCAAAAAGAACATCTGTCATTTCAAGACCAGCTACAGTGAGGGGAAGCAGAGACCGATTTACTGGAGAGTCTTACACAGTGTTAGGTAAGTATTCATTAGCGCATATTTGTAATTTCTGTAGAAACCTTAAAGGAGAACTAAAACTAATTGGAAAACATTTTCCTCCAGAGCATCTTCACATTGTAAGATGCTTCTCTAGTGAGTTGCATTTATGTACATGTAAGAAGTAGATTTTATAGCTAAGAATGCTTCAATGCTGTTGCCAGTACAGCTCACAGTCATTTTAGCCTTCAAAGAGCTTTGTGAGCATGTGTACCTATTAGCCATGCCTTCTGAACCCAGTGTTTACTTTGTATACAGAGTATTTTTTTATACATGTCTGCAACTTTTTTTTAAGCCAGCATGAATTACATACAGCCTACCAGGAACAATAATAAATAGTTAGATGCTTTTTTAACCAGGTACGGTAGTTAGTGGTCTAATTCCCAACTTTTAGAAACCCCTGAGGGTATTTTTTTTTTTCTGTCCCAATGCTTGATAGTGAATAATTTGCCTTCCCTTTTTGTATGAAATGCAAAGTAATGTGTGGAAGAAGAGATTAATAAATGTACACTGAAAAATTCCTGTTCTGTGTCCGAGAGAGGCAGGATCTCTGTGCTATACGCATATGGCTTTTAGCTTTGAGGGGGAAGGACTGGGCAGCAGCTTCCTTGTTTTAATCTGCTGTGCAGTAGACTGCATGTTTAGAAGTGTACTGCATGCACTTTGACTTTTACCAGAACATAGTGTGGGGATTGTGGGAGCTATAAATCAACAGCAGGGAGGGGTGAGACACAGCTTGTTATATCTTTGTAAATGTGCTAAGTCTATTGTGGACTTTTGTGGTTTTGAATCAAGTGCCTGTGCCGTCATTAGAAAATGAAGCAAGCACTGAAAAGTATGAGTTAAACCCACGCTAACTCCATATAACATTGGGAAGAATAAGTTTAACTCATTTTCGGACATAAACAGCTGATACTGCATCTCCCCAAACTTGTTTCAATTGCGATTTTGCTTTTCTAGGCATTAAGACATATGACAGGAAAGAAAAAATAATGTGTCATTTGGAGAAAACTCAATTTTGCAAAAATATATGTGAATTTCCAGAATATGTCCAACAGTGTGTTATTTGTAATATACTGTTTTGGGCAGGACCTGATGTGAATGGATAAACTAATGGTAAAATACTGTGTACTACTTGTGAAATGCATATAAAAATAAATACCTAATATACATTTATAGTGTGTCTGTCTGTCTATTCCTTTTAACATATAGGGGACACAGCCATTGAAAGTGGACAACATTATTGGGAAGTTAAAGCCCAGAAGGACTGCAAATCCTATAGTGTGGGTATTACACATAAATCAATTGGCAAGTTTGACCAGATGGGAAAGACGAACACTAGTTGGTGTTTATATGTGAACAACTGGTTACAGACAACATTTGCTGCAAAACACAACAACAAGGCCAAAGCCCTCGATATGACTGTTCCAGACAGAATAGGAATCTACATTGATTTTGATGGAGGTAATAAATGATTGCACTAATTTGTATATGCTACTTAAAAAAAAAAAGGCTTAGCTCTGTATTGTTGGCCTGTGTGGGACACTAGGGTTGGCCATTTCAGATCGATTTTTTTTTTTTTTTTTTTTTGCCAGATCTAATCCATCCAATTGTCTGATCAACTACCAATTGATCAAGAAGCGCATCTGATCAAAACTCAATCTGCCTGTGGTAGAAAGTAGGATTAATTGATCAGTAGGATTCATTTCCATTCTGGGAATCTGTAATCATATATTTTATCGCCATTTATCTCTATCTGTGGATGGCTAGCAATAGTTCCTTTACTGTATGAGAAACCTTTAGTAGAGTTAATATTCACCAACAGAAGAAATGATTAGTGCAGGTGTGTTCCAGTCCAGACAAATGGCCCAAGATGAAAAGTTACAGTAGCTTTTAATTTTCAGGATCAAAAACATGTAATTAAAACCTGTTTTACATGGTGGTATATACTAGCCCAGAGACAATGGTCATAAATATGTCTTGTTTGGTCAGATTGGAAGCCTTGTACATTTGGTCTGTATACAGTATTTGGGGGAAAGATTCATTTTTCAGTTGTTTATTGTTGTGTGGATATCTGCATACTAATGTATAATCCACTATAGCAGTCAATTTTTCTCCTGCTTTGTATCATGCCAAGCATGCCATTTATCCCTATGTGATGCATGTGTCTATATTGTAATGTTTTGTAAACTACGCTGCCTATACTGAAATGGATGTTTTCTTGGCCCTAATACATGGTTTTTAAGTAAAAGGATACAGTACCATTTCACTTGCACACAACCCAATGTTAATGGCCTATAATATATTAGATGTCTGCTCTTATATTAATGCAAAAGAATACGGTCTTGGTGGCATTGGTGGGTAATAGTATAATCTTAACAGAGGCAAGTGGCTGCTACTTTCTATTTGTATACAGGACCCCAGATTTTGTTTAAAGAGATGTGATATTTCTAAGGGGCAGTGCAGACCATTGGTAATTGGTTGTTTCTCATGTGACCATTTGCTAAATATATTTGTTTTTTTCAGGTCAGCTTGCATTTTACAATGCAGACACTAAGCAATTACTTTACAGCTTTAAAACAAAATTTACTCAGCCAGTGATTCCTGGATTTATGGTAAGTAAATAAGCTTACTTAGTTAGCGTGACTTTAAAAATACACCCGCAGCTGTTGTAGCAGTAAGTGAAGAAAACACAGCATAACCACTGCAAGCAATGTTCCGAGGAGATTGCACTACATTAGGGTGATGCCACACTAATGCGTTTGTGCACGCGATTGCTTTTGTGATTTTTAAATTATAGAAATCGTGGCAACGCAAGCGCAATCACATGAAAATCGCATCGGAAACGCATGCGCAATCGTCAGTGTGGCCATTGTTGCCAGGCCCTTAGCGTTGCTTTCTTATTGCTGGCAAATAGTTGCTGTTAAGTTCAAGCAATATACAGTTCGCTTTGGTACATTGGACAGAAAGAGATTCATCAAAATATAAATATAAATATATTATAATAAACCTGACTTAATAATATAATAATCATGGTTTTTCATCTCCTTCATATGTATAGTTTGATCATTGAACTCTTTTCATGTTACATAATTTTGTTTATTTATAGTAATGATGATTTGTAACCTTATGGGTAATTTATCAGCTGACTGTTATATCGTTAATTTCATATCCATATGTTACATATGATATTTATTTACAATGATTTATTTATCTGGCCAGTCGGTTTATTACATTGTATGTCACAGTAAAAAAAAAAATGTGTATAGTATTTTTAATCTTGTCTTTTGTGGTCCATTTTGCTTTACTAATTACTTGACCTATCTGTTGTATTAGATAAACTGGACTTAGTTTGGTTCTTGAAGACCATTGCTAGTCATCCGACTGGCTTTCTCAATTCAGAATGATTACTTGACCATTTTTTTGGCATAGCTTGCTACTATACATGTCTTAAGGCCCATACAGAGTTGTGATGTGCATTGGCTCTTTGGCCAATGCACATTGGCATTTGACTTTTTGCTTTAATGATTACATTACCATTTGTTTGGTGTAGCATGCCTGGACCTAGATTAAGTGACTGGACTATCTTTCCCTAACAATTGTACCCACATTTGGGTCATTGATAGATAGATAGATAGATAGATAGATAGATAGAAGCAAAACACAGCACTAAACATGCATTCCTTGTTATTTGCACTTAATAAATGACAGCACCCTTTTCCGTTTTGAGACAATATGGTATAAATATCATTAAAAAAAAAAGTAGTGCTAAATTTAGTGCCACTGTAATAAAATCATTAATCAATTTTTACTCTTCTTTTTTTAGGTTTGGTGTGGTGGCATCACATTATATACAGGATTACAGGTTCCTAGTGCTGTAAAAACCCTTCAAAAGTCTGAAAATGGAATGGGTGGCTCCTCTAGCAGTCTCACAAGTGCAGTTCAATAACCATGAGCAATTCATGCCTGAAAAGACTGCTGTCATCTGAGTGGACTATTAGTGTTTCATTACTTTTATTCTAGTAACATTCTAGTTGCTAACCACCAAAGCCGCAAGCTAACTGATCTTTGGGATTTATGACCTCTGCTGCTTGCAGTGCCTTTGTGTTCTGCTTGAATACTGACCTGGTGAGCTGGATGCATCAGCTATAAGTGATTTTAAAAAGACACTAAGGTTATCCGGACTAGTGCAGCATGGAGGATGCACGACATATTACCCGATTGCTTCATGTTGCCATTAATTGCAGCATGATTCTTAAATTCCAGACACACTTTTGTTTGTCAGTTATGATCTGGTGGGCACCAGCAACTGTACAATTGGTTTTAATATTGCAGATTTATTTAGAAAATCTTGTATATACAAAAACAGTGTAACACTGCAGCAAAATTCTGTTTTTGTGTTATGTCTGTTTAATTATTGCCTCAAACAGTATAAGGATTTTAAATGAATGGATAAAATATTGGCTCTTGGTTCACCTTAAACGACCTTTTTTACTCATGTTGGAGAATTGCGCATTCCACTTAGCAAACCAGAAACATTTAAGCCTATCTAGTAAGAGCAGTCATTTGCAGGACCAAAATAAAAAGACCTTTCTTAAAATTAATTTAAACAGAATTCACAGATTTAGGTACACATTTATGAAAAACAGGGTTGTTTGTAAATTAGCCAGTATATGCTAATGAAAAGTGAAAGACCCGAACCCTAGAGGTGATATTAATGTTGTAAGCCTGACCTCTCGTCCACTCATGTGATTTGACAAATAATTATTTCTGCCTTGTCTGAATTCTAGCTCCTAGATTTTAACTTTAGCACTTTTTCTTATAAGGTAGTCATTCTAGTCATCCAGAAGACCCCATTACAACCTGCAATACAAACCAAGAATATATTGCAGGTTATGGAAGATCTACTATGTGATATAAATCTTTGCAGAGCTCAGTAATTATTTTTTATAAACTCATGTAAAATAAACCATAGTAATTCTCCAGACAAAAACGAGTAATTGTGTTTATTTGTGGGTTTGGTGAAATTGTGTGGTAATTAACCACAAATGTGAATTTTGATACTCTGTAAAGATCCAAAGAAAGTAGTTTAAGCAAATAAACACAAAATGTCCAAACATTTTAAATGCTGCCTTAACAATCTGCTGGAAAATACGAGGATGTCACTTTTCTGTTTAGATTGGGACTGCTTGATATTACGTTGTAGGACAAATAGAGGAAAGTTAGACTTGTATTAAAAGCGTAGTCTAAGAAGAGTTGCCATTTTAATCCATAGATAACTATCTGTAGTTTTAAATGTGTCCTTTACATAATGCAACGCGCTCCAGATTTAAATGAGGAGGTACAATCTCCCCACTAAGGCCAGCAGCCCAGAAGCAAAATTATTTAGAGGCCATTAGAAAAATGTAATTCAGCTGGGTGAGTTAAACATTCTCACTGCAGACTGTACATTTGATTTAATTGCTTGGCCTTTCTTTAACTCTTTTTCTCTACTGGTTTGCTCACCTTTTAGAGGGAAAACTGATGAAGTAGTGGCCATTATATAAATTACAGTAAGTTCAGGTAATGTAACCCCATGTAATGTGGATCTGGTCTTGTTGATCCTCAGGTACCACTGTCCCAGAATAAACTTGCATTATATTGAATGCCACTGCCAGCCAGCAACACATTCTATTGCTTTGAGCACTACTTGTTTCTCCAAGGTGATGGCTTACAAATAGGCAGCTTGAAACCAGACTGGCTAAAATGGCTCCTTAGCTATATTAAGGCTGAAATGAAAATGCTATGCTGGAGTTAACTCAAGACTAAAGATACAAGAGCTGGTTGTACTTTATTATGGTCCACCTTTTTGTTTTTCATTGGAATTGCAATTCCCAAATCTACATTGAATCACTACAATTGGGTAATATCATCCTGTATATGTCTTTTTTTTTTTTTTTCTTCTCCTTCTTACAATAGATATATATTTTTTAAACTTATATAGCAAATCGGGTTTCGGGGCACTAGCTAACTAACTAAAACCGCACAAAGTAAAAACAAAAAGAAGAAAGAATGAGATGCACTCTAATTGTTGGTAAAAAAACATTTTTTTGTCAAAATAAAATCCTTTATTTCGACCTCAGACTTTTATCATGTCTTAAAATTCTGAAGAGGAAACGCATCTGGCGGATCCCCTAATGGCGGCAGCCTGAGCATTTAGCTTACACTGCTTTCATGGCTCTCACTTTATATCCTTTATGCTGGTCCTGTATTATTGATATACTGAATGTGCTTACAATGGTTCTTTTTTATGATCTGAGTATGTTACCTATTGCCATGCTTGTATTATAGCAAGAGATCCTAGAAAAATAAATATCTAGTATCATATGACCATATGGTATTGGCAATGCTCTGCTATCTAAAAAGGATTTCATTTTTATGCTATAAATTAGTGTATCTGATGCTTTCTTCTTTTTGTTTCTACAATTTTTTTAAATTTCTTTCATTGATCCATATTGTAACGAGTAAAAATTAGTTATAGTTGTAACAGTTGTATTATTACGAACAAACAATTGTATAGTATTTGTATAGTACTATACAATTGTTTGTTCGTTAAAAGCTTTTTATTCATTTTTATTGGAATTTTTAAATTAGTGGGTAAATTACAATATTAGCTTCAGTACAATCAACATTTACCAAAACTTTACCAAATCTACCAATCTTGCTGCAGTTAGGGTGCCTTTATTTGGGTTAAAATATTTGCCTAACCATCCATATGTAGCCATAACTATTTAGATGACTTGCAGGGCATCTGTGTGGGTTTGTTGCACTGGTGCAGGTTGCAGTTCTGTGAGTAGCAGTTCATGTTGATATCTTGGTACAGTGCTTTCTCTGTCACTTTCAGTCTAAGCTGAGTGAGCACTATTAGCATTGTGTAAAGGAGTATGTTTCAAGTCAGGTTGCGGTACTTAGGCCTCCTGGGAGTAGATGCCAGATCTTAATGTGCAATGGGACCTGGAAATTATGTCATTAAGTGTGCAGGGTTTCATTAAATTAGCAGCAGGTAAGGCCTAAATGGAGTTGCATGAGAGCCTGGAAAAGTAGTGTGGTACAGAGCCAGGAATTCATTATTATTGCTACATAAATAAACATTTACATATTAATATTACATATTATAGGCCCATATGGGGCATAGAGGTACATGAAAGCGAATGGGTTCCCTATACAGTGAGACATGAGGGGAATGGGTGCCCTATACAGTGAGACATGAGGGGAATGGGTGTCTATGCCAGGTATACTGTAGAGGTTGGATGTGGGGGTACACCGATGTTGAAGTGTAGAATGGGTCAATGTTTACACTTCACAGTGTGGGTGGATGGGGGACTGAGGACTTTGGTTCTGGTATGATCACCTTTACAATACCATTGCAGTACTCTACCACCGCATGGTATTGTACAGCCGAACAAACGTAAATGCACAACTACTGCTTTTACGATAACAGGTGGTACCGGAACTTCCTGATAACGTTGCATAATAAATCCGCCCCTATATACTGGAAGGATCAAGCATAGGTTTGGATCTATGCTATTAATAACAGTAGGGATTTTCTGTTAAAATAAAACAGCACTAATATATGTAACCAATTGAAATTGAAATTTAAACCTGTACCATGAAAACAGGATAAGCTAAATGTCTGATTGTATAAGAAAAAAAAAGGGGGGGGGGAAATTAGTTTAAAGGATAATTATACTCACTTCCCTCTCGTTACATTCCCCCCATTCCTGCAAAGTACCTCTGGGTACTTTACAAAAGTCCTGCACTACTTGTAATCTCCCTCTGCGCTGCGGTCCGATCCTCCCCACTGGCACTTTGAGTGACAGGTTTGCGAGGCAGCCAATGGGAAGACGTGCTCTGCAACTAGAGACCAATATGCAATTAGAATTGTTTGTGCACTAGAATTCCATTTTTTGTATGTAATATATTTTTGGTTCCTAGTTGCACTTTAATATGGATGTACAACAGCCCAATTTTCTATATATTGTGTGTTACATTGAAGGTTTGACCAAGCCTTCTGGGAAATTGTACTCCACCCAGAGTTATGTCATGCGCTCGTTTGAGCAAAGTACTTTTAAGTTAGAGAGTCTGCTTCAAGCATCCAGGCCACACAGGAGAAGCTGTCAGCTCATGTAGCCAAAAGACAAGTACCAGTAGGTTAGGACCCAGTTATACAAAGCTACCTTGACACGGTGACTGGGCTTAAAATAATTTGGGCAACTTACTGAACTAATTGCTTTTATTTATCCAGGGTTTAGCAGGCTGTTTGTAGTAGGAACCTTATGGAGGTAGCCAATATGCAATTAGAATTGTTTGTGCACTAGAATTTTATTTTTTGTATGTAACATACCATAATCTAATCACAACTACTAGCTAGTAAAAGTTGTCTAATAAAAATTACAGAGATGAAAGTGCTAATCAAGCTTATGGTACAGTATGGCTGCTGATTGTCAGCGTAATTTAATTTCCTAAACCATGGTAGTGGTCACTAATGGGTTAACCCTCCACTGCCTTGCAAGGAAAAGGAAATACGTAGGTCATAAAGAGTTACCAGTCCTCACTGAATGGAGCTTGGGCATAAAGGAAGGGTGATCACTGCCATGTGAAAGACCAGGTAATGAAAATGACTGTAAATATGAATCCATTTTCAGCATTCCTTCACCTTACATGACAGTGGTCACTAATGGGATATAATAAAGCAATAAAAAAAACATAGAAAGGAGGGCGCAAATAAAAAATCATTTAAAGGATAGGTTCACTGAAAAAGTGAATCCTTTTTTGCATTAATTAAAGACCTTTGTCTTGCCTCCTTTTCTCTTCAATAACTGTTAGAGAAGCCGGAACTTACCTGTAAGTGCGCTCCCTCTTAGCCACCTTTAACAGGTCCCAAATGTTTCCGGTTTAAACTATACTATAGTGAGTGTGCTATAGTATAGTATACACCGGAAGCAACTGTCAGAGTCAGCTGCGAGAGAGCACGCTCGCAGGTAAGTTTAAACACTGCTATCCTGGCTCTTGTAACAGTAATTGAAGAACAGGAGGTAAGACACAGGTCCTTTACCTCCCATTCTTCAATTCATGCCAAAAAAGAAACGTTCACTTTTCGCATGAATCTTTAAATTACTCGAACTGTCAGTGATTTTAATAATCTATTGGCGAAGTGTAAAATAACAATGTTGTTATTTTACGATAACAGTTATATAAATTTCCCCATATTTCTACAGTAGGAACGCCCATCTGCCTTGAACCCAGTGGTAGTAATTGGACTGAAATTTGAAGAAATCTTCCACCACTGAAGGTCTTGAATAGTTTTTTTCCTGCAAGGAAAGTTTGAGTTTGTCCCATTGAGAGAGGAAATGCAACAGTAGTGACATGACATGGACCATTGCCCACTTCACTGACTGAATACATGCCACCAACTTCCCTATTAGATGCTGACATACAAAGTTAGTGATTATTGGATGGTTGATAACGTGGACAATTTTTGGTTATATTAAATCTCTTATTTTTCTGGTAAAGATAATTGAAATGTTTTCATATCCAGACTCGTAACCAGGTATTCCAATCTTTAACATGGTTAGGGTTGAGACTTTGAAATTTACTTCTCAGCCATGGTTCTGTAAAAACTGTAGAATTAGTGACTTGAGAAACTCTATCTGATGACAGCTGTGAGCCCTCAAGCGGATGTCATATAGGTAAGCGAGCAGGTACCGTACATCCTGATCTCAGACAAGGCAATTAGAGTAGTAAGCAACTTTGTGAACATTCTGGGTGCTGTAGCCAGACTGAATTGGAAAGATGTACACTGATAGTGCCGGTTATCAAAAGAGAACCTGAGGAGCCAAAATCAGAATGTGTAAATACGCATCCTGAAGATCCACCTTCAAGATCACCTTTCTTCCTTAGAACTAGTAAATAGATACCCCCAAACTGTGTTCTGCTTTCATAAATTGGTTAAATAGCTCCTTTCTGCAGAAGATTGGAAAGGGCAGAAACTGAATTTCCTTTTTACAGTTGGAATTTTTGTTCTTGTAAATAGGAGGGGGGGGGGAGGAGTCAAATTCCAGATAACCCAGAGGAATTGTGTCCAGTACCCACCGATTTCCAGAGGAAAGGACTGTTCAATTTCTTCTCCCTCAGGGCCCTATTTATAAAAGATCGGTATCGTTATCGTAAAATACCGATCGTTATCGTAAAATAACGACCGGGTTTTTAACGATAACGACCGTTATTTACCGATATCGTTAAACACCGTTCGTTATCGGTAAATACTGGTCGTTATTTGCCGATAACGACCGTTATTTACCGGTAAATACCGGTCGGTATCGGTAAATAATTATTTTACGATAACGATCGGTATTTTACGATAACGATACTGATCTTTTATAAATAGGGCCCTCAGAATCAAAAGCATGAGTGATAGCAACAGGAAGGCAAGATTGGTGCAGAATCACATGATGCCAACTGAGGAATTCTAGAAGCAGCAGGTAGCAGAGGTGATTCTGAATAGATCACAGAATCTTTAACCTGGGAAATCATCCCTTGAAAAAGAGTGCATAGCGTTCGAAGCATGTCGTGTGATATGCTGTGGATTTAATAAACATTTTTGCAAGCTGATAACGGCTGCAGTGTGTCTCCGTGCACCTTTTTTCTTTGGATTTATTCCTGGTGTTGGATGTGGCCACACAGCACGGTTGGACGCTTAAACTGTGAGAGACGCTGAAACATAGCTGATATGGGAAATCATTGTGTCTATCATCTTAACCATGGGGACATATTTATAAAGATGACTTTAACGATTGGTATCGTAAATCTACGATCGTTAAACCGATCGGGGATTAATGATCGGTTTAACAATGGTACATTTCTGATACCGATCATAAATCTACGATAACGAAATCGTAGATTTACAATCCCCATAGAATACCATTGCGGTTGTTTACTACCACATAGTATTCTACGATCGAACGTTCGTTAATTAATGAATGTATGGTCGTAAATGTACGATTGTGACCACTAAAAAGCAATACAACGGGTTTATAAATATGGTCCATGGGCTCTAACCCAGGTGGATACTTGCACTGTTTACAAAATATTTTGATAGTCTCTTATTCTAGGAAAGAAGAAAGAGCTTTATTATATATATATATAGATATATAGTTAGTAAGAGAGCAGGTAGTTTTGTATGTCCAGATAACTCTCTGCACATGCATGTAGCGAGTGCAAGTGCTTTGCTCCGCATTAAATACATGCTAAAGAATTTATGTCCATAATTTTTCCAGAGCCAGAATGTCACTTTATATTGCATCAGTTAAAGGGGAACTGTGGTCTCCAAACAAGTTTAAATGAAAACGCCAGTTTCCTACCTTTAAAACGAGCCAACAACCACCTCTCTACGTGCTGCACAGCCCAAGATATACAAAAAAGACTGACAAAGTTAATGGGTGGGGGGCTGACTTGTGACATCCCTGAAGCTTCTCCTGCACAGCCCCAGACTCCCTTCAGTGTTTGAGGGAGACAGGAAGTCCCTCCTCCTCTCTGCTGTGTGAAGTCCTGACAGAGAAGGCAAGAGAATCTACAGCCCTTCTCTTTCAATGTGTAAAGACAGCCTTTTCAGGCAGTTCTCACTGCCTGAAAAGGCTGATTCCACAGAGTTTTCTGTAGGGGGTGTGTGTCTGAGTAACCCACGGCACCCGTGAGTGGGCGGGGCCACATGGGGCTGTAAGATAATGGGCCATGGGGCACCTGCAACTGGAGGGACCATGGGGTCCATGAGTGGGAAGGGCCAGGGGGCTGCAAATGGGAGGACACAGGGCAGATTTACTGACCGTTTCAGAGCAGGAAGTGCAGGGGACCTGGTGATGCTGCTACCATATCACACACAAAAATGTAAATATCTTCAAAACTATGCAAAATAAACAATGGAAATAAATTGCAAAAACTCTCAGGAGAGCATTTCCTATCAATTTACCTAAAGTCATTTTTGGACCACAGTTCCTCTTTAACAGTGGAGTTTGCAGTATATGTATGACAAAGAGGCATAAATAAAACAAACCATTCAAAAGATCTTTTAGGTAGGTTAAGGGTTGATTAATGTAACAGATGAGAAAATATTTAACATAAACATCTTAACCCAGACAACAAATATAGCAGCACCCACCAATATTTCAAAGCCATATGCCAAGAATGATTCATGCATACAGTATGCTTTTTTTCTAAGTGTAACTATAGTTTTTAAAGAAGGTTAAAGGGCTTGTCACATGGGCAACAACACTGTCTGTATATTGTGGTATTTATGGTTTAACTACAGGACTTCAGACTAAATACAGTATTTTGCCTTATTGCTGTACTTTTCTTGTCTCGGTCTCGACTCATATCAATCCCATGGACTGAATGCTTAAATATAGCTTTGGTCATAGCAGGACCATCTAATTTCCTAGTTAAGAGCTCTGTGACCATATGCTTTTATATTGTGAGAGAACTGAATAGCCTTTTACGCATATCGTTATAAGTGGTGCTTATGGTGGCCATACATACGAACGATAATAGGTAAAGCCCGTCGTGGAGTGATGGTTCGTGTAGGGGTTATTCCCGACCGATGGGAGTGCCGACAAACAACTGTAGTTGGCACTCCGATCGATCGGGAAAGATGGAAAATTTCCGTCGGTCGGCTCCCTTTACTTTAGTAGAGGGAGCCGATACCGATCGCACGGTGTATGGTACCGCGTATGGGGATCGGACGGTTCCATGTGTCCAGGTTCCATTCACAATTTGCCGACAGATACCAGTGTGATCTGTCGGCACATACACACTTCATTTATTCTCTATTGTCTGATTCCAGTAAAAAAGGAAACAAAATATATATGTATATTATTCGACTCATTGGAGCAAACCAACATTTTCTAAATAATTTAGTAAAATATCTCAATCTAGTGTGCAAAGCTCATGTAATGCTCTAAAAGATGGCGTGACATTTGCTGAAGTGCTGCCAGGGAAACAGATGTGGGAGTAAAATTAACCACCTGAAATATTACAACATATTTGAAACAGAAAATCACAAAATCAGCCCCATTGTTTTTTTATTCAAGACAGGGTCTTCTACACAAAAAGGTGAAAAAATAGAATGATCTTCATTTCTTTATTTACTGGCCGTATATTTAAAGGTCAGAGTCCCAATTGTTTTTTTTTTCCAGGGGTAGGAGTGATACAGAAACCAGATGAATTAGACTTTTCTAGTTCATGGGTGGCTCAGGTTTAAACAGGACAATGATCAGACTGTTCAGCCTCCACTTTGTGGCTCTCCAGAACCATTAACCAAGCTGTAAAACATCTCCAACATTTGCAGCTGATTGTTCCGGATAATAATGTGAGGTCGGTGTTTTGCAATGAAAGCAGCAGCCACTTCAGGTTTCCACTTGTGTGTCTAAAAAACAAATATTAATTTTCAATGGAATCATTTTAAATCTTAATGCACAAATTCAAAGACTGACAATGACTGCTTGTGGTCATATGGAATTAATTGGTATGACCTGGATATGTAAATTTATTGGCAGCTGCTGATATTGGTGATAACAACTACTAAGGTAGTTGTTGATTAGTAATTACACTTGGAATCCAAATGGACTTATTCTTTAGCTTTTACTCCCCTGTTGAGCTTGGGCTATTAATCTTACCTGTATTAAATAGGCAGCTACCATGGTTGCACTGCGAGAGCGGCCTGCCTTACAGTGGATATACACACTGCTTCCATTTTTCCTGTGCTTGTGAATAAACTCTACTCCCTCCTTCAAGTGCTCCAGCTTTGGAACTCCCATAAAATCCACAGTGCTCAGACGAAGCTGTTCTACTCCCAGGGCTTTCCATTCCTGTTTCCGAAATTAAATAGACACAAAACATACCCTATATGAAAGCAGATTCTCCTAATAATAAGCAAATTGGCGATAAGAAAATAAAACAAAAAATTTTATAGATACAATGTAAATTGGAAACGTTAGTATGACTTTAAAAAGGTATTAAGTGATTGGTAAATATCCTATAAAAAGGGTCAGTGTTACTTTTAGAAGCAATTTTTGGAATGCAGATGATTTTTGTGCAACAATTTAATGTCAGCAAGTAGCTGGCGTTAAAGTAGAATTATAAATGAATGGGTTCTATCATTCATGAGCAGTGTTCCCTTCAAGTTGTGAGTTTGTGCATGTACAAACAACTTAGCAGGCCTGCTCACACAAAAATCTGGATGAATTTAAGTAATACAGTATGCATTGCACAAAATTTCATTTTGTATCCACACAAATCAAATATATTGGCTCATGCAGCCAAAATAAAATCAGAGGAAAAATCATTTGTAAAAGTTTTTTGGCTTGACCCGATTTCTGCAGCACTCCTTCTTAATTAGTAAAATTGGTTTGCTGCTTTCTCAGTCTTGATTACAAAGGTCACAGACAAGCTTATCCACAAGGACGCAGCACCCTTAAGGCAGATGGAAAATTCTTATAAGTGTGCTGGAGCTCCTGCAAAAAAAAGTCAATGGTGGCATGCTCTTGCATTTGGGAGCAAGTACATAGACATAGAGAGCTCTTGGGAAGGGGCAGTGTCACAGGAATTTCAAAGGTCACAGCGCAACTGTGCATCCAGTAGTTATATTTACAGTTCAGGCAGGAGGTATGTTAAAGGAGGAAAGATAGAGGGCTCTAGCAGCAGAACCTGTGATTGGCTAAGGCACGATAATCACAAGTGAACTTTAGACCTTGCAACATCTGGGTTTTGGGGGGTTTCTAGAAACAGTAAAAAAATTGTTTGGGGGTGGAAGTGTCTTTAAAAGTCAGGCAGGTGCATTGCTGGCTTTAGTCTGTAAAAGAAATGCAATAAATATCCAGATATCCAGAATTTCTCTGGCTTAACATTTGTGATTATTTTCTATTTGGGAGTTCTTTGGTGTATTTTCTCCTTAGTTTTGTCCTTTGTCTTATCTTTTCTTAAATAAATGAGATTGACTCTTCCCAGCCTGATCCTTTTGGGTATTGTTTCTTTCTCTTACCTCAGTAGAGTTACACAATAGCCATGTCTCATATTCCTCATTCATTGTGATCACCCCACGTACATTCTCCTCACTTGTCAGCTGCCAAGGAAACAATGCAAAGATCCAATCAGTAATGTACTATTTACATAGTAACACTGTGTTTTAAGGAGAACCAATATCTAGAAAGTAATTACTAGACATTTGCAATTTTCAGTACATATATCTATATATACAATAACATACATCATGATATACATTTTATAACTGTGTATTTGATGCACTGGGGAGGGGAGAGTAGAAAAACGAGGAAGCCCAGATGCAGAATTTCAGGTATTCTGAGGGTGGTGGTGACATTAGCGTGCAAGTGGCTGGGATGGGTAGGGGTCCCGGAAATCAACATTGATAGGGTGGGATGTCTGAAATTTGGCCCTTTCAAGGCCCAGACTTGGCAGTAACAACATAACCCACCTCCACCCCTTTAATACTCACATATTCATCACATGGGCTAAAAAATAAATAAATTAATGATTGAGGCATAACTAGAAAAAATGGGGTCTCCGTTCTTGTGTCATTTACAGTGGCCAAAGAAATAAGGAAGTTGTTGTTACTGTGACTGCAGTGTGCATACTGTGAATATAAATTCTGGAACCACCTATAACATTTATTTCAAAGAAATATATGGGGGGAAATAAATTTTATAAAGATGAACAAAAAACTATTTTTACCTCTAGAGATTCTGCATCTTATGAGGATCCAGACTGCGGATTACCTTACATAAGAGATATCTGTTGTATTCAATTAGATCAACTGGACTTGAAATATAGTTCTTGAAGACGTTTCGCTAGTCATCCGACTGGCTTTCTCAATTCAGAATGACTTGTACAAGAATCTGTGGCAATTATGTACCCTGGAAAATCCCAATTAGCATATCACAGCCAGGTGTTAAGGGTGTGATTAGATAGTGGCTAAGAGGTGTTATAGGACGCCCAGAGTAAGGTTTAAAACAGCATTGACATGGCGACAGTTGGTGTCGAACCCCCCCACCTCTATTTAGGCTTGGTTTCTTTATTTTCACATAAATGGCCTCCTTAACACCTCTCTTGAACCAGTCACGTTCCTTCGCCAGTATGTTACATCAAAATCTCAAAGGTATGTCCTTTATCCTTAAGATGCAGATACACGGCTGAGTCTGACCCGAGGAATTGGCTCTTCTGTGCTGGGCATACGTTGATGCAGTTGCTGTTTGGTCTCCCCACATACAAATCAGAGCATTCTTCACTGCACCAACTGTCTGCCATGTACAATGCTGTTTTAACACCTTACTCTGGGCGTTCCTATAACACCTCTTAGCCACTATCTAATCACACCCTTAACACCTGGCTGTGATATGCTAATTGGGATTTTCCAGGGTACATAATTGCCACAGATTCTTGTACAAGTCATTCTGAATTGAGAAAGCCAGTCGGATGACTAGCGAAACGTCTTCAAGAACTATATTTCAAGTCCAGTTGATCTAATTGAATACAACAGATATACCATGACCTGGATGAATGAGAACCTTCACAAGCTTACATAAGAGAGCAAGGGCTAGGCCACAATATGGCGTTTTATCTAATCGTACGTTAAAAAGCACATGCTAGTGTTGGCCAATTGGTCTGACCACACTAGGTGCACTGTAATCCATTTTTCAGAGTGCATGCATGCAATCACCATATTTTGTGCTCTGATAGTGCAACATTGGGCAGATCACAGTGCAAACAGGCAGTAACATGCGGGAAAAGGATCTTGCTGCGTAGTGCAGCCTCAGTCTTAATGGCAAAAAAAAATTTAAGTGGCAGTTTCCTCTGTAGTTTTCTGCAAACCGGTCTTACTGGAGATACGAATTTTGAAAGAATATTATTTCTATAGGGCAGACCTGGTGTGAATGCCCAAAACACTACCGATCAGAACTGCTGACCAGAAAAACCAGTAGCATGAATCAGGTTTGTCAACAGGTCTTTTTGGAGAATTTAAAAAAAAAAAAAACTGTGGGTGGCAGATTTTTTAAAAACTTCTACAACATTTCATTTCAGGTGTGTAATGCACAAGGATCTGAGGTATAGTTAAAGATGTCCTATTTTAAGTGTGAAAGTTATCCAGAATTCTGTTTGAAAACCAAAAACAATCAAGGGTACATTGGCATGCGATCAACATGAAAAGGGAACTTCAAGTAAGTTGTTAATCAACTTAGTCAGCTAATAAGGTTATTACATGACTTACTTCACTTTTGTTGTGATTTATCTAAAAAGTATTGTCCAGTAACATTTTGACATTTACTCTTGTGAAAACAATACCATTTAACACATTATGTCCCAGTATCCTATCTACATAATACTACATATAGGACAAAGGGACATAATGGGTAAAGGAGACATTGCCATTAAACTACCTGATATTTGGCCAGCATACCCTGCACATTACAATTGTGCAGGCACATTTAGCATAAGGTGATAATCCTAAGGGTAACCTTGGTGCGTTAAGCAAAAAACGTCATAACTCTAAATGTTGCACAGGGTGTGTGTGAATTCTCGGCAGACCTGCATCAGGGGGGTTTCTTGAAGCAATACCATTTAAAGGGCAATAATACCTACACGTGGAGCTATTTAGTTTAGCATGCCATACATATTACTATTTTGCAATGGAATTTAATATGGAATATGGTAGTGATTTTCTTTAGATTATATAGGCTGTAAGGGACTCACCTTACATAGGATGTCCCCAGATACCACTTACCCCCATGTGGGGACTCACCTTACATAGACTTACATAGGCAGTCCCCAGATACCACTAACCCCCATGTAGGGACTCACCTTACATAGATTTATATAGGATGTCCCCAGATAGAACACTAAACCCCATGTGGGGACTCTCCTTACATAGGATGCTCCAGATACCACTAACCCCCATGTGGGGACTCACCTTACATAGACCTATATAGGATGTCCCCAGATACAGTACCACTAACCCCTATGTGGGGACTCACCTTACATAGACTTACATAGGCAGTTCCCAGATACCACTAACCCCCATGTAGGGACTCACCTTACATAGACTTACATAGGATGTCCCAATATACCACTAAACCCCATGTGGGGACTCACCTTACATAGACTTACATAGGCAGTCCCCAGATACAGTACCACTAACCCCCATGTGGGGACTCACCTTACATAGACTTACATAGACAGTCCCCAGATACCACTAACCCCCCTGTAGGGACTCACCTTACATAGACTTACACTGGCAGTTCCAGATACCACTAACCCACATGTACGTATTCACCTTACATAGACTTATATAGGATGTCCCAAGATACCACTAACCCCCATGTAGGGATTCACCTTACATAGACTTATATAGGATGTCCCCAGATACAGTACCCATAACCCCATGTGGGGACTCACCTACATAGACTTAAATAGGCAGTCCCAGATACCTAACCCCCATGTAGGGACTCACCTTACTGACTTACATAGGATGTCCACCAAGATACAACTAAACCCCATGTGGGGACTCACCTTACACAGACTTATATAGGATGTCATGATACCACTAACCCCCATGTAGGGACTCACCTTACATAGAATGTCCTCAGATACCACTAACCCATGGGGGACTCACCTTAAATAGACCTATATAGGATGTCCCCAGATATCACTTACCCCCATGTAGGGACTCACCATACATAGACTTATATAGAATGTGCCAGATACCACTAACCCCATGTGGGGACTTTCCTTACATAGACCTATATAGGAGTCCCCAGATACCACTTACCATGTAGGGACTCACTACATAGACTTATATTGGATGTCTCAGATACCACTAACCCTCATGTAGGGACTCACCTTACATAGACTATATAGGATGTCCCAGATACCACTAACCTACTGTAGGGATCTCCTACATAGACTTGTATAAGATTCCCCAGATACGTACACTAACCACCATGGGGGACTTACCTTACATAGACTTACATAGGCAGTCCCCAGATACCACTAACCCCCATGTAGGGACTCACCTTACATAGACTTAATAGCATGTCCCAAGATACCACTAAACCCATGTGGGGACTCACCTTACATAGACTTACATAGGCAGTCCTCAGATACCACTAACCCACATGTACGTATTCAACTTACATAGACTTATATAGGATGTCCCCAGATAACACTAACCCCCATGTAGGGATTCACCTTACATAGACCTATATAGGATGTCCCCAGATACCACTTACCCCCCTGTAGGGACTCACCTTACATAGAGTTATATAGGATGTCCCCAGATACAGTACCACTAACCCCCATGTAGGGACTCACCTTACATAGACTTACATAGGATGTCCCAAGATACCACTAAACCCCATGTGGGGACTCACCTTACATAGACTTATATAGGATGTCCTAGATACCACTAACCCCCATGTAGGGACTCACCTTAATAGACTTACATAGGATGTCCCCAGATACCACTAACCCCCATGTAGGGACTCACCTTACATAGAATGTCCCCAGATACCACTAAACCCCATGTGGGGACTCACCTTACTGCTCATTGACCGGAAGGGCAGAGCTCCCAAGACGACAGTCTGGTCTATCCTATTGTACCATTTCCTACTGGTCACCTTCTCCATGACCATGTTATAGAACAGGCTCGGGTAAAAGGCCACTCGGGCTGCCAGCGAAGACATGATGTTGCTTCTCAGTTACAGGATGGCGCTTCAAGTCCTTCCATTTTTCTTTCCATGTTTACTTACACAGCGCCATATCTCACACAGCTGTCAGCCACGGGGACATTGCACACCCGGAAGTCCTGAATGTTGGAAGGACTAGAGAGAATAGACGACGCAGCAGATCCTATTGGGCTGAGGGAGATGGAAATTACGTCATTAAGGGGAGGGTTTAGAATGGCAAGCTGGAAGTGGGGGGGACTAAATTGTTTGGGGAGAGCAGTGTGGTTGTGTTTACATGGTTTGTATGGGAGATGGCCTTTACTCTACAGGGAATTATTAGAGTGGCATTGGGGCACTGTTATTATTACAAGGGGATATGGGAAAAAGTGAGAGAAAGTGACTGGGGCACTAATATTACTACAGGGGTATATGAGGATAGAGGGTGAGTAGATGTGTTGCTTGTTTCTAGCATTTTAGACACCCAATACAATTATAAAATTGATTCTATTTAATTTCAAGAGTATGCTTTTTCCATGTTTTATGTGTATTGGCGCTTTAAGAGGGTGGGATTTCCTACTAAATAAATATATGTGTGTTATATACAAAGAAAATGTCTGTAGTGCAGCACTCCAAGTTTATTGAAAATTAAAATAGCAGCAGTAGCAGCAGCAACATAGCACTACCATGCTATTTTAATTTCCAATAAACTTGGAGTGCTGCACAAAGACTTTTTCTTTGTATATTTGGGTGTGACAGTTATACTGTGCGTGCACCCGAAACTACTACATACATAGAGTGCTATCCGTTCTGTTTTTCCTGTATATATAAATATATATGTAACTCTGTGTGTAGCAATTTCCTGCATACTGACAACGTTTCGGTCCAGCGTCTGGACCTTCTCAAGCCAGACTACCTGTGAACCTTATGATAAATTGCCAGGTTGTAGCACAAAACATGTCAGGCTTGTTATGCTTCTGTGATGTTAGTCCTATAAAGTTATGTTTATAATACTAGCCGTTTTTTTACGTGCAGGTGTGTGTTTGGCTTAAATGGAAGGACAGGCGGAGAAGAAGTGCACAGTTGGTAATATATGTCATGTATTTAATAGTTATGAGTTGAGGAGATGACATTGCTTAAGGGACATATAGCATATGTTTATGCAAAACCTTATTACAACGTTTGTCATTTTTCATGTTCCAAATAATCCTTCTAAATAATAATTACAGTACTGAACTGTAAATAGTATTATTATTGTGTTTGGTACAATACTTAAAGGGTAACATATTTAAAAAAACTAATTTTAATCAATCACAAAAAAAGTTTATTTTATGGTGATAAATACAAAAACACATACTTGCTTATAAATAACGTTTCTAGTTTGTCTATCATTTTTCATGTTCCAAAATCTCCTTCTAATAATAATTACAGTACTGAACTGTAAATAGTATTATATTTGTGTTCAGTACAAACATTTTAACAGGTCCAACACGGGGATAGTACTTCAAACATGTATACAGCTTACTGCATAAACTCAACTACTGGAGAAAAAAATTTCTTTTTCCTCACTGCAGTGTTTATCATAGTATTTGTTATGTAGACAACAGTGCCATCTTGTGGACAATATACTCCATCATCCTAAATTACTTAACTATTGCAGCATGGAGTGCAAAATCTTCAGTTGCTGAAAATTAATGGTATGGGCATCATTGCATAATCCCCATGGTGTTTATATCACATTACACGCTGTTTAAGAGTCAAATGTTGCCACTTTTTTTGTCTTTTTCGTGAGCTGCATTCTACAGTGCCTTATTCAAACAGACTTTAGTTTGCACAATATTTTAAATGCTAAACAGGCAATTTCATGTACCTTTGTACAAAAACACATACAACGTTTCGGGATGCCCTGTCCCTTTCTCAAGTACCTGAGAAGGGACAGGGTGTCCTGAAATGTTGTATGTGTTGTTACAATAAATAGTTGTGAATTCACCTGATTAGTGTGCTTCCCCATATCTTTCTTGTGCTAGAGAACTTTCTGGCCCTTGGAGTGGAGGGCTAGGGGACTGCACCTATCTACTTATCTGGCATACAGCCAACACCAGTGTGCTGGAGTGTTCCTTGGACTGTTTTGCGATACAATAAGGCATACATGTAAACAAAGGGACATGGGAGGGAGGGTGTATCTTACCACTCGTTCATTCGGACAGTTCATTCCTGCGTCCACATTCCTCCGATGCTGTTTGGGATCCTCGCGTCTCCTAGTTTAGGCCTTTTTCTCTGCACTTCCATATTAATCACTCCAGTCCTCCTCACTCACTTGGATGCAATTGCCACCATAGCTGGATTGCAAACACACCCTCCCTCCGCTACGTAGTTTCGTCATAGATTGACTTCTTCAGGGCGTCATATCCAGGGGTGTGTTACCGGAGCACACTTCACAGCGCTTGGAAGTTTGGAAATTAGGTGCACTAACCTTCCTCATGCTTTCTAGCCCATATGCATCAATCTATCCTCAAAGTGATTGAAATAGTGATCTAACTTATCTTTGGTATATTCAACTATATGGATGGCCCCCAAGTAAACCATTTAATTGGTATCACACAGGACTCAAGAATTAGGATGGACAGCGGTACTTATGAACTGAGCCCGTGCTTTTAACTTTTCTATCTTTTGTCTTATATGATGGTATTATTATTATAAGTTGCACTTTACAAGATAACACTGAATTGATTAATTGTTTGAATATGGGTTACCAGCATAGAGCTAAAGAATGAATCATATATGTGGCCGTAGAAGGAAAGAAGGTTTTGTAGTATTATAAGAGACAATCTGGTCCCAGGGACTTGCAGGGTATGTTCAAATTTAGGAACCATTATATCTCTGTTTAAAGTAGCTATTGGCGTCGTATAAGGGTCGTCAATTCACAGGAGCACAAATAATCAACTAACTGGCAGTGTGTAGGGGACGGGAAGAGGAGTCTAAAGTTGTAGAAACCTTGGGCTATTGTTGAGGGCTTGTGGCTTGAGTATCGAATCTGTGTCAATGGGAAGCATAGCAGACATGGGTCACCGATATGGAGTCTTCTTGCGTTTGAGGTTAATTGCTCTACTAATAAAACTTTTGACGAGACCAAAGTAAAGTTTCTTTTTATTGTGTCCAATCATATAAGTTGAGCTGGAGGATTGAAGGCTTCAAAGGGACATGATAGAGGGGCTTGAATATATGGTTATTTTGCAAGATTTCTGCAGTTTTTTGTTGTTTCAGTTTGATCAACTGGACTTAAAGTTTAGTTTTGAAGACGTTTCGCTAGTCATCCAAATGGCTTTCTCAATTCAGAATGACTTGTACAAGAATCTGTTGGCAATTATGTACCCATGAAATTCCCGGGTACATATCTTTATTCTTTTTCTACCGCCATTACGCCTGACTACCGGGAGTCACTGCACCGGTCAGCTCTTATCTCCCCTATGGTGGGCTAGTAGATAGTCCGTTGTGATCCTTATTGTCCTTTAAAGGGTCGCTAACTTGGTGTTAAGATATCCACTTAGATCCTACGTACGTTTGCCCTTGTCGCTGTTGTTCGCGGTAACGTAAGAGTTAAAAGCACTTGTAGGTCTCGCGCTAGATAGATTAAGAGAGAGACCAATTCTCGCGATAGTTTAGATCATGTGACTTACGCCATAGACACAACCAGTTGGTTACTGGTTATCAGTGATACGCGTACCGATGACGTCATTGGTCCACGCCAATGGAGTCCACGAGGCAGATATATATAAAAACGGGAGTAAAGCGACCTAGGGATCACACGCTGAGGAAGCTCCGAGTATGTGAGCCGAGGCAAAAAACGGCTCCTAACTAGGACGACTTTAGCTCAACACTCATCGGACCACAAGACTGGTATCTATACACTTTATTTACCCAGTATATTTGATTCACTATGAATATAATTGGTT
Organism: Hymenochirus boettgeri; assembly: GCA_019447015.1. NCBI lineage: Eukaryota > Metazoa > Chordata > Amphibia > Anura > Pipidae > Hymenochirus > Hymenochirus boettgeri. The sequence continues at coordinate 228,406,566 of CM033469.1, forward strand.
GTGATACTGTGCTTGTAACTAGGTCTAGAGAGGTTCTAGTTGTTTTTAATTGTTTTTAACTGTGTCCCTAATAATGATCCAAATAAAGGACGGTTTTAGTTTTTAACTTGATATAAGTGTTGCAGTTATCTATCTTTTTGTTTCTTCAATTGTGGGCAGGGCTTATGGTGATGATCAGTGAATCAATTGGTAATATGTAATAAATAATGCACTCATAGATACCTTAATTAAAGACTTGAATTATTTTCCAGTAATACCACGTGTGCTATAGCAGGATTCTTGGGCTCTCTTGCCATGTAGTAGATTGCCCTTGTCGCCAATTGTGGGCAGGGCTTATTCTGAAGAAGCCCTGCCCACAATGGTGACAAGGGCGAAACGTACGTAGGATCTAAGTGGATATCTTAACACCAAGTTTCAATCCTTTTAAAGGACAATTAAGGATCACAATGGACTATCTACTGCCCACCATAGGGAGGTAAGAGAGCCGACTGGTGCAGTGACTCCCGGTAGTCTGGCGTAACGTCGGTGGAAAAAGAATAAGATAAAGCTCCGAGATGACATCAGGACGGACCAATAGGATGGAGGAATAGGTCGACGCAAGAGACGAGTGACGGTGCAGTACCATCATGGGGAACACACGAGTCCCACACCGCATTAAGGGAGAGACACCTAGTTCCACACGCTGAGTCAGTTAGTAAGTTGGTTTAACACTATTTTCAGCTTGGCTGGTCCCCAGTCTACCTTGGGCCTTCACTTCTGGCTCAATAGCAATTCAACAAAAAAAAAGGGTACTGATACCTGAAACATGTTGTGGCGAATGGATTACAAATAAATTTCTTCACAGCATAGTGTCTGTTTCATCAGTCTCTGTACCATTTCCCTCCTTTTTGTTCCACACACTGAATTGAGTTCTCACATACAGCACATAGCGGAAGACGCTAGACTGGGTATACACTGCACTGTGAAGGCTCACACTGCCGACAGGATGGGTTTATAGTGAAAATTAGATTGTTGCTTTGCCGTTTACTATGCAATAGACACTTTATACCGGGAGGGTGTTTAGAACTTTTAAAGGGCGTCTACGCCTCACTACATAGTGATTTCTAGAGCTATCCTAATTATCTAACTTGGTGTACCGTTCATCTGTATTCCAGGTGTTAATATGGTAACATTGCACATATGGATGCTTGTTAAATGTTTTCAACTATTTTTGTAATATTTATATTGTACAAACACAGTCGATTTTATGGTAATGATAGGATCAATTGGTGATATGTAATAAATAATGCACTCCATATGCTTGTGAAGGTTCTCATTCATCCAGGTCATGGTATATCTGTTGTATTCAATTAGATCAACTGGACATGAAATGTAGTTTTGAAGACGTTTCGCTAGTCATCCGACTGGCTTTCTCAATTCAGAATGACTGTACAAGAATCTGTGGCAATTATGTACCCTGGAAAATCCAATAGCATATCACAGCCAGGTGTTAAGGTGTGTGTGATAGATAGTGGCTAAGGGTGTATAGGAACGCCCAGAGTAAGGTGTTAAAAAGCATTGTACACCAACTGTCTGCCATGTACAATGCTGTTTTAACACCTTACTCTGGGCGTTCCTATAACACCTCTTAGCCACTATCTAATCACACCTTAACACCTGGCTGTGATATGCTAATTGGGATTTTCCAGGGTACATAATTGCCACAGATTCTGTACAAGTCATTCTGAATTGAGAAAGCCAGTCGGATGACTAGCGAAACGTCTTCAAGAACTACATTTCATGTCCAGTTGATCTAATTGAATACAACAGATAATGCACTCATAGATACCTTACTTAAAAGACGTTTCGGTGCGGTGGGATTGCGCTTGCGATTTGCTTTCCACATTTTAAATAACAATCAAAATCATTACATATAGAAAAACGCATGTGCAAATGCAACGAAATCGCACATAAAATCGATGCGATTCCGGGGGCGATTGGTTTAAGTTGCAGTGTGGCGTGCCACTTGTGCTATAGCAGGATTCTTGTTCTTTCTTGCCATGTATTAGATGTTGTTAAAGTGTTTAAGTGAGCACCACCAGGAATTCTGGTAGTTGGAAACCTATACCATCACATTTATGGAGATGAGTATATCCTCTAAACTTTCATTAGTAGAATATTAAACGTAACATAAGGGAGCAATACCAGTCCTCCCAACTTCTATAAAATATGACAATAATCCCTGTGAACACACAAATGTTTTTTCATACTGATATCATTGAGCAGTTCTCTTAACGTAATGCCTGTGAGTTCTGTGCACTCTCCTGCTTGAGCCTCAAACAGTAATGCCTGTGAGTTCCGTGCATACTGTTTGAGGCTCAAGCAGGAGAGAAGCAGGAGGAAATCTCAGAGGGGCGGAGCTTAACATTCAGCAAACCAGTAACAAGATGTCAGCAAATTTCTAGGCATTAAAGCTAGGCTCAGGAGGCCTAGCTTTTATATGTGAGAGAACTGAATAGCCTTTTACGCATATCGTTATAAGTGGTTGTTATGGTGGCCATACATACGAACGATAATAGGTAAAGCCCGTCGTGGAGTGATGGTTCGTGTAGGGGTTATTCCCGACCGTGGGAGTGCCGACAAACAACTGTAGTTGGCACCGATCGATCGGGAAAGATGGAAAATTTCCGTCGGTCGGCTCCCTTTACTTTAGTAGAGGGAGCCGATACCGATCGCACGGTGTATGGTACCGGTATGGGGATCGGACGGTTCATGTGTCCAGGTTCCATTCACAATTTGCCGACAGATACCAGTGTGATCTGTCGGCACATAACAACTTCATTTATTCTCTATTGTCTGATTCCAGTAAAAAAGGAAACAAAATATATATGTATATTATTCGACTCATTGAGCAAACCAACATTTTCTAAATAATTTAGTAAAATATCTCAATCTAGTGTGCAAAGCTCATGTAATGCTCTAAAAGATGGCGTGACATTTGCTGAAGTGCTGCCAGGGAAACAGATGTGGGAGTAAAATTAACCACCTGAATATTACAACATATTTGAAACAGAAAATCACAAAATCAGCCCCATTGTTTTTTTATTCAAGACAGGGTCTTCTACACAAAAGGTGAAAAAATAGAATGATCTTCATTTTATTTACTGGCCGATATTTAAAGGTCAGAGTCCCAATGTTTTTTTTTTCAGGGGTAGGAGTGATACAGAAACCAGATGAATTAGACTTTTCTAGTTCATGGGTGGCTCAGGTTTAAACAGGACAATGATCAGAATGTTCAGCTCCACTTTGTGGCTCTCCCAGAACCATTAACCAAGCTGTAAAACATCTCCAACATTTGCAGCTGATTGTTCCGGATATAATGTGAGGTCGGTGTTTTGCAATGAAAGCAGCAGCCACTTCAGGTTTCCACTTGTGTGTGTTAAAAAACAAATATTAATTTTCAATGGAATCATTTTAAATCTTAATGCCAAATTCAAAGACTGACAATGACTGCTTGTGGTTATATGGAATTAATTGGTATAGCCTGGATATGTAAATTATTGGCAGCTGCTGATATTGGTGATAACAACTACTAAGGTAGTTGTTGATAGTAATTACACTTGGAATCCAAATGGACTTATTCTTAGCTTTACTCCCCTGTTGAGCTTGGGCTATTAATCTTACCTGTATTAAATAGGCAGCTACCATGGTTGCACTGCGAGAGCGGCCTGCCTTACAGTGGATATACACACTGCTTCATTTTCCTGTGCTTGTGAATAAACTCTATCCCTCCTTCAAGTGCTCCAGTTTGGAACTCCCATAAAATCCACAGGCTCAGACGAAGCTGTTCTACTCCCAGGGCTTTCCATTCTGTTTCCGAAATAAATAGACACAAAACATACCCTATATGAAAGCAGATTTCCTAATAATAAGCAAATGGCGATAAGAAAATAAAACAAAAAATTTATAGATACAATGTAAATTGGAAACGTTAGTATGACTTAAAAGGTATAAGTGATTGGTAAATATCCTATAAAAAGGGTCAGTGTTACTTTTAGAAGCAATTTTTGGAAAGAGTGATTTTGTGCAACAATTTAATGTCAGCAAGTAGTGCGTATAAGTAGAATTATAATGAATGGGTTCTATCATTCATGAGCATGTGTTCTTCAAGTTGTGAGTTTGTGCATGTACAAACAACTAGCAGGCCTGCTCACACAAAAATCTGGATGAATTTAAGTAATACAGTATGCATTGCACAAAATTTCATTTTGTATCCACACAAATCAAATATATTGGCTCATGCAGCCAAAATAAAATCAGAGGAAAAATCATTTGTAAAGTAGTTTTTGGCTTGACCCGATTTTGCAGCACTCCTTCTTAATTAGTAAAATTGGTTTGCTGCTTTCTCACTTGATTACAAAGGTCACAGACAAGTTATCACAAGGACGCAGCACCTTAAGGCAGATGGAAAATTCTTATAAGTGTGCTGAGCTCCTGCAAAAAAAAGTCAATGGTGGCATGCTCTTGCATTTGGGAGCAAGTACAGACAATAGAGAGCTCTTGGGAAGGGGCAGTGTCACAGGAATTTCAAAGGTCACAGCGCAACTGTGCATCCAGTAGTTATATTTACAGTTCAGGCAGGAGGTATGTTAAAGGAGGAAAGATAGAGGGCTTAGCAGCAGAACCTGTGATTGGCTAAGGCACGATATAACAAGTGAACTTTAGACCTTGCAACATCTGGGTTTTGGGGGGTTTCTAGAAACAGTAAAAAAATTGTTTGGGGGTGGAAGTGTCTTTAAAAGTCAGGCAGGTGCATTGCTGGCTTTAGTCTGTAAAGAAATGCAATAAATATCCAGATATCCAGAATTTCTCTGGTTAACATTTGTGATTATTTTCATTTGGGAGTTTTGTGTGTATTTTCTCCTTAGTTTTGTCCTTTGTCTTATCTTTTCTTAAATAAATGAGATTGACTCTTCCCAGCCTGATCCTTTTGGGTTTGTTTTTTCTTACCTCAGTAGAGTTACACAATAGCCATGTCTCATATTCCTCATTCATTGTGATCACCCCACGTACATTCTCCTCACTTGTCAGCTGCCAAGGAAAACAATGCAAAGATCCAATCAGTAATGTACTATTTACATGTAACACTGTGTTTAAGGAGAACCAATATCTAGAAAGTAATTACTAGACATTTGCAATTTCAGTACATATCTCTATATACAATAACATACTCATGATATACATTTTATAACTGTGTATTTGATGCACTGGGGAGGGGAGAGTAGAAAAAACGAGGAAGCCCAGATGCAGAATTTCGGTTTCTGAGGGTGGTGGTGGACATTTAGCGTGCAAGTGGCTGGGATGGGTAGGGGTCCCGGAAATCAACATTGATAGGGTGGGATGTCTGAAATTTGGCCCTTTCAAGGCCCAGACTTGGCATATAACAACATAACCCACCTCCACCCCTTTAATACTCACATATATCATCACATGGGCTAAAAAATAATAAATTAATGATTGAGGCATAACTAGAAAAAATGGGGTCTCCGTTCTTGTGTCATTTACAGTGGCCAAAGAAATAAGGAAGTTGTTGTTATTGTGACTGCAGTGTGCATACTGTGAATATAAATTCTGGAACCACCTATAACATTTATTCAAAGAAATATATGGGGGGAAATAAATTTTATAAAGATGAACAAAAAAAATATTTTTACCTCTAGAGATTCTGCATCTTATGAGGATCCAGACTGCGGATTACCTTACATAAGAGATACTGTTGTATTCAATTAGATCAACTGGACTTGAAATATAGTCTTGAAGACGTTTCGCTAGTCATCTCGACTGGCTTTCTCAATTCAGAATGACTGTACAAGAATCTGTGGCAATTATGTACCCTGGAAAATCCCAATTAGCATATCACAGCCAGGTGTTAAGGGTGTGATTAGATAGTGGCTAAGAGGGTGTATAGGAACGCCCAGAGTAAGGGTTTAAAACAGCATTGTACATGCAGGGACAGTTGGTGTCGAACCCCCCCACCTCTATTTAGGCTTGGTTTCTTTATTTTCACATAAATGGCCTCCTAACACCTCTCTTGAACCAGTCACGTTCTTCGCCAGTATGTTAACATTACAATCTTCAAAGGTATGTCCTTTATCCTTAAGATGCAGATAACAGGCTGAGTCCTGACCCGAGGAATTGGCTCTTCTGTGCTGGGGCATACGTTGATGCAGTTGCGTTTGGTCTCCCCCACATACAAATCAGAGCATTTTTCACTGCACCAACTGTCTGCCATGTACAATGCTGTTTTAACACCTTACTCTGGGCGTTCCTATAACACCTCTTAGCCACTATCTAATCACCACCTTAACACCTGGCTGTGATATGCTAATTGGGATTTTCCAGGGTACATAATTGCCACAGATTCTTGTACAAGTCATTCTGAATTGAGAAAGCCAGTCGGATGACTAGCGAAACGTCTTCAAGAACTATATTCAAGTCCAGTGATAATTGAATACAAAAGATATACCATGACCTGGATGAATGAGAACCTTCACAAGCTTAATAAGAGAGCAAGGGCTAGGCCACAATATGGCGTTTATCTAATCGTACGTTTAAAAAGCACAGCTAGTGTGGCCATTGGTCTGACCACACTAGGTGCACTGTAATCCATTTTTCAGAGTGCATGCATGCAATCACCATATTTTGTGCTCTGATAGTGCAACATTGGGCAGATCACAGTGCAAAAAGGCGAAACATGCGGGAAAAGGATTGGTGCGTAGTGCAGCCTCAGTCTTAATGGCAAAAAAAAATTTAAGTGGCAGTTTCCTCTGTAGTTTTCGCAAACCGGTCTTACTGGAGATACGAATTTTGAAAGAATATTATTTCTATAGGGCAGACCTGGTGTGAATGCCAAAACACTACCGATCAGAACTGCGACCAGAAAAACCAGTAGCATGAATCAGGTTTGTCAACAGGTCTTTTTGGAGAATTAAAAAAAAAAAAAACTGGGGGTGGCAGATTTTTTAAAACTTCTACAACATTTCATCAGGTGTGGTATGCACAAGGATCTGAGGTATAGTTAAAGAGTCCTATTTTAAGTGTGAAAGTTATCCAGAATTCTGTTTGAAAACCAAAAAAATCAAGGGTACTGGCATGCGATCAACATGAAAAGGGAACTTCAAGTAAGTTTAATCAACTTAGTCAGCTAATAAGGTTATTACATGACTTACTTCACTTTTGTTGTGATTTATCTAAAAAGTATTGGCAGTAACATTTGACATTTAATCTTGTGAAAACAATACCATTTAACACATATGTCCCAGTATCCTATCTACATAATACTACATATAGGAACAGGGACATAATGGGTAAAGGAGACATTGCCATTAAACTACCTGATATTTGGCCAGCATACCCTGCACATTACAATTGTGCAGGCACATTTAGCATAAGGTGATATACCTAAGGGTAACCTTGGTGCGTTAAGCAAAAAACGTCATAACTCTAAATGTTGCACAGGGTGTGTGTGAATTTCGGCAGACCTGCATCAGGGGGGTTTTCTGAAGCAATACCATTTAAAGGGCAATATACCTACACGTGGAGCTATTAGATTTAGCATGCCAACATATTACTATTTTGCAATGGAATTTAATATGGAATATGGTAGTGATTTTTTAGATTATATAGGCTGTAAGGGACTCACCTTACATAGGATGTCCCCAGATACCACTTACCCCCATGTGGGGACTCACCTTACATAGACTTACATAGGCAGTCCCCAGATACCACTAACCCCCATGTAGGGACTCACTTACATAGAATGTCCCCCAGATACCACTAAACCCCATGTGGGGACTCACCTTAAATAGACCTATATAGGATGTCCCCAGATACCACTTACCCCCATGAAGGGACTCACCTTACATAGATTTATATAGGATGTCCCCAGATACCACTAACCCCCATGTGGGGACTCTCCTTACATAGGATGTCTCCAGATACCACTAACCCCCATGTGGGGACTCACCTTACATAGACCTATATAGGATGTCCCCAGATACAGTACCACTAACCCCTATGTGGGGACTCACCTTACATAGACTTACATAGGCAGTTCCCAGATACCACTAACCCCCATGTAGGGACTCACCTTACATAGACTTACATAGGATGTCCCAATATACCACTAAACCCCATGTGGGGACTCACCTTACATAGACTTACATAGGCAGTCCCCAGATACAGTACCACTAACCCCCATGTGGGGACTCACCTTACATAGACTTACATAGACAGTCCCCAGATACACTAACCCCCATGTAGGGACTCACCTTACATAGACTTACACTGGCAGTTCCCAGATACCACTAACCCACATGTACGTATTCACCTTACATAGACTTATATAGGATGTCCCAAGATACCACTAAACCCCCATGTAGGGATTCACCTTACATAGACTTATATAGGATGTCCCCAGATACAGTACCACTAACCCCCATGTGGGGACTCACCTTACATAGACTTACATAGGCAGTCCCCAGATACCATTAACCCCCATGTAGGGACTCACCTTACATAGACTTACATAGGATGTCCCAAGATACAACTAAACCCCATGTGGGGACTCACCTTACACAGACTTATATAGGATGTCCTAGATACCACTAACCCCCATGTAGGGACTCACCTTACATAGAATGTCCTCAGATACCACTAAACCCAATGTGGGGACTCACCTTAAATAGACCTATATAGGATGTCCCCAGATATCACTTACCCCCCCATGTAGGGACTCACCATACATAGACTTATATAGAATGTGCCCAGATACCACTAACCCCCATGTGGGGACTTTCCTTACATAGACCTATATAGGATGTCCCCAGATACCACTTACCCCCATGTAGGGACTCACCTTACATAGACTTATATTGGATGTCTCCAGATACCACTAACCCTCATGTAGGGACTCACCTTACATAGACCTATATAGGATGTCCCCAGATACCACTAACCCCTATGTAGGGACTCTCCTTACATAGACTTGTATAAGATGTCCCCAGATACAGTACCACTAACCACCATGTGGGGACTTACCTTACATAGACTTACATAGGCAGTCCCCAGATACCACTACCCCCATGTAGGGACTCACCTTACATAGACTTACATAGCATGTCCCAAGATACCACTAAACCCCATGTGGGGACTCACCTTACATAGACTTACATAGGCAGTCCTCAGATACCACTAACCCACATGTACGTATTCAACTTACATAGACTTATATAGGATGTCCCCAGATAACACTAACCCCCATGTAGGGATTCACCTTACATAGACCTATATAGGATGTCCCCAGATACCACTTACCCCCCTGTAGGGACTCACCTTACATAGAGTTATATAGGATGTCCCCAGATACAGTACCACTAACCCCCATGTAGGGACTCACCTTACATAGACTTACATAGGATGTCCCCAGATACCACTAACCCCCATGTAGGGACTCACCTTACATAGAATGTCCCCAGATACCACTAAACCCCATGTGGGGACTCACCTTACTGCTCATTGACCGGAAGGGCAGAGCTCCCAAGACGACAGTCTGGTCTATCCTATTGTACCATTTCCTACTGGTCACCTTCTCCATGACCATGTTATAGAACAGGCTCGGGTAAAAGGCCACTCGGGCTGCCAGCGAAGACATGATGTTGCTTCTCAGTTACAGGATGTCGGCTTCAAGTCCTTCCATTTTTCTTTCCCATGTTTACCTTACACACAGCGCCATATCTCACACAGCTGTCAGCCACGGGGACATTGCACACCCGGAAGTCCTGAATGTTGGAAGGACTAGAGAGAATAGACGACGCAGCAGATCCTATTGGGCTGAGGGAGATGGAAATTACGTCATTAAGTGGGGAGGGTTTAGAATGGCAAGCTGGAAGTGGGCGGGGACTAAATTGTTTAGGGGGAGAGCAGTGTGGTTGTGTTTACATGGTTTTGTATGGTAGATGGCCTTTACTCTACAGGGAATTATTAGAGTGGCATTGGGGCACTGTTATTATTACAAGGGGATATGGGAATAAAGTGAGAGAAAGTGACTGGGGCACTAATATTACTACAGGGGTATATATGAGGATAGAGGGTGAGTAGATGTGTTGCTGTTTTCTAGCATTTTAGACACCCAATACAATTATAAAATTGATTCTATTTAATTTCAAGATGTATGCTTTTTTCCATGCTTTTTATGTGTATTGGCGCTTTAAGAGGGTGGGATTTCCTCACTAAATAAATATATGTGTGTATATATACAAAGAAAATGTCTGTAGTGCAGCACTCCAAGTTTATTGAAAATTAAAATAGCAGCAGTAGCAGCAGCAACATAGCACTACCAATGCTATTTTAATTTCCAATAAACTTGGAGTGCTGCACTACAGACTTTTTCTTTGTATATTTGGGGTGTGACAGTTATACTGTGCGTGCACCCGAACCTACTACATACATAGAGTGCTTATCCGTTCTGTTTTTCCTGTATATATAAATATATATGTAACTCTGTGTGTAGCAATTTCCTTGCATACTGACAACGTTTCGGTCCAGCGTCTAGGACCTTTCTCAAGCCAGACTACCTGTGAACCTTATGATAAATTGCCAGGTGTAGGCACAAAACATGTCAGGCTTGTTATGCTTCTGTGATGTTAGTCCTATAAAGTTATGTTTTATATAATACTAGCAGTTTTTTTACGTGCAGGTGTGTGTTTGGCTTAAATGGAAGAGACAGGCGGAGAAAGAAGTGCACAGTTGGTAATATATGTCATGTATTTAATAGTTATGAGTTGAGGAGATGACATTGCTTAAGGGACATATAGCATATGTTTATTGCAAAACCTTATATACAACGTTTGTCATTTTTCATGTTCCAAAATAATCCTTCTAAATAATAATTACAGTACTGAACTGTAAATAGTATTATTATTGTGTTTGGTACAATACTTAAAGGGTAACTATATTTAAAAAAACTAATTTTAATCAATCATCAAAAAAAAGTTATTTTTATGGTGATAAATACAAAAACACATACTTGCTATAAAATAACGTTTCTAGTTTGTCTTATCATTTTTCATGTTCCAAAATCATCCTTCTAAATAATAATTACAGTACTGAACTGTAAATAGTATTATTATTGTGTTCAGTACAATACATTTTAACAGGTCCAACACGGGGATAGTACTTCAAACATGTATACAGCTTACTGCATAAACTCAACTACTGGAGAAAAAAATTTTCTTTTTCCTCACTGCAGTGTTTATCATAGTATTTGTTACTGTAGACAACAGTGCCATCTTGTGGACAATTATACTCCATTCATCCTAATATACTTAACTATTGCAGCATGGAGTGCAAACTCTTCAGTTGCTGAAAATTAATGGTATGGGCATCATTGCATAATCCCCATGGTGTTTATATCACATTACACGCTGTTTAAGAGTCAAATGTTGCCACTTTTTTTGTCTTTTTCGTGAGCTGCATTCTACAGTGCCTATATTCAAACAGACTTTAGTTTGCACAATATTTTAAATGCTAAACAGGCAATTTCATGTACCTTTGTACAACAACACATACAACGTTTCGGGATGCCCTGTCCCTTTCTCAAGTACTTGAGAAAGGGACAGGGTGTCCTGAAATGTTGTATGTGTTGTTACAATAAATAGTTGTGAATTCACCTGATTAGTGTGCTTCCCCATATCTTTCTTGTGCTAGAGAACTTTCTGGCCCTTGGAGTGGAGGGCTAGGGGAACTGCACCTATCTACTTATCTGGCATACAGCCAACACCAGTGTGCTGGAGTGTTCCTTGGACTGTTTTGCGATACAATAAGGCATACATGTAAACAAAGGGACATGCGGAGGGAGGGTGTATCTTACCACCTCGTTCATTCCCGGACAGTTCATTCCTGCGTCCACATTCCTCCCGATGCTGTTTGGGCTCCTCGCGTCTCCTAGTTTAGGCCTTTTTCTCTGCTACTTCCATATTAATCACTCCAGTCCTCCTCACTCACTTGGATGCAATTGCCACCATAGCTGGATTGCAAACACACCCTCCCTCCGCCTACGTACGTTTCGTCATAGATTGACTTCTTCAGGGCGTCATTATCCAGGAGGTGTGTTACCGGAGCACACTTCACAGCGCTTGGAAGTTTGGAAATTAGGTGCACTAACCTTCCTCATGCTTTCTAGCCCATATGCATCAATCTATCCTCAAAGTGATTGAAATAGTGATCTAACTTATCTTTGGATATATTGAACTATATGGATGGCCCAACAGTAAACCATTTAATTGGTATCACACAGGACTCAAGAATTATGGATGGACAGCTGGTACTTATGAACTGAGCCCGTGCTTTTAACTTTTCTATCTTTTGTCTTATATGATGGTATTTATTATAAGTTGCACTTTACAAGATAACACTGAATTGATTAATTGTTTGATATATGGGGTTACCAGCATAGAGCTAAAGAATTGAATCATATATGTGGCAGTAGAAGGAAAGAAGGTTTTGTAGTATTTATAAGAGACATCTGGTCCCAGGGACTTGCAGGGTATGTTCAAATTTAGGAACCATTATCTCCTTGTTTAAAGTAGCTAATTGGCTGTCAGTAAGGGTCGTCAATTCACAGGAGCACAAATAATCAACTAACTGGCAGTGTGTAGGGGACGGGGAAGAGGAGTCTAAAGTTGTAGAAACCCTTGGGCTATTTGTTGAGGGCTTGTGGCTTGAGTATCCGAATCTGTGTCAATGGGAAGCATAGCAGACATGGGTCACGATTATGGAGTCTTCTTGCGTTTGAGGTTAATTGCTCTACTAATAAAACTTTTGACGAGACCAAAGTAAAGTTTCTTTTTTATTGTGTCCAATCATATAAGTTGAGCTCGGAGGATTGAAGGCTTCAAAGGGACATGATAGAGGGGCTTGAATATATGGTTATTTTGCAAGATTTCTGCAGTTTTTGTTGTTTCAGTTTGATCAACTGGACTTAAAGTTTAGTTCTTGAAGACGTTTCGCTAGTCATCCAAATGGCTTTCTCAATTCAGAATGACTTGTACAAGAATCTGTTGGCAATTATGTACCCATGAAATTCCCAGGGTACATATCTTTATTCTTTTTCTACCGCCATTACGCCTGACTACCGGGAGTCACTGCACCGGTCAGCTCTTATCTCCCATATGGTGGGCTAGTAGATAGTCCGTTGTGATCCTTAATTGTCCTTTAAAAGGGTCGCTAACTTGGTGTTAAGATATCCACTTAGATCCTACGTACGTTTCGCCCTTGTCGCTGATTGTTCGCGGTAACGTAAGAGTTAAAAGCACTTGGTAGGTCTCGCGCTAGATAGATTAAGAGAGAGACCAATTCTCGCGATAGTTTAGATCATGTGACTTACGCCATGACACAACCAGTTGGTTACTGGTTATCAGTGATACGCGTACCGATGACGTCATTGGTCCACGCCAATGGAGTCCACGAGGCAGTATATAAAAACGGGAGTAAAGCGACCTAGGGATCACACGCTGAGGAAGCTCCGAGTATGTGAGCCGAGGCAAAAACGTGCTCCTAACTAGGACGACTTTAGCTCAACACTCATCGGACCACAAGACTGGTATCTATACACTTTATTTACCCAGTATATTATTTGATTCACTATGAATATAATTGGTTGTGATACTGTGCTTGTAACTAGGTCTAGAGTGTTCTAGTTGTTTTTAATTGTTTTTAACTGTGTCCCTAATAATGATCCAAATAAAGGACGGTTTTAGTTTTATACTTTGATATAAGTGTTGCAGTCTATCTTTTTTGTTTCTTCAATTGTGGGCAGGGCTTTATGGTGATGATCAGTGAATCAATTGGTAATATGTAATAAATAATGCACTTCATAGATACCTTACTTAAAAGACTTGAATTATTTTCCAGTAATACCACGTGTGCTATAGCAGGATTCTTGGGCTCTCTTGCCATGTAGTAGATTGCCCTTGTCGCCAATTGTGGGCAGGGCTTATTCTGAAGAAGCCCTGCCCACAATCGGTGACAAGGGCGAAACGTACGTAGGATCTAAGTGGATATCTTAACACCAAGTTAGCAATCCTTTTAAAGGACAATTAAGGATCACAATGGACTATCTACTAGCCCACCATATGGGAGGTAAGAGAGCCGACTGGTGCAGTGACTCCCGGTAGTCTGGCGTAACGTCGGTGGAAAAAGAATAAGGATAAAGCTCCGAGATGACATCAGGACGGACCAATAGGATGGAGGAATAGGTCGACGCAAGAGACGAGTGACGGTGCAGTACCATCATGGGAGACACACTGAGTCCCACACCGCATTAAGGGAGAGACACCTAGTTCCACACCGCTGAGTCAGTTAGTAAGTTGGGTTTACCACTATTTTTCAGCTTTTGGCTGGTCTCCCCAGTCTACCTTGGGCCTTCCACTTCTGGCTCAATAGCAATTCAACAAAAAAAAAAGGGTACATGATACCTGAAACATGTTGTGGCGAATGGATTACAAATAAATTTCTTCACAGCATAGTCTGTTTCATCAGTCTCTGTCTACCATTTCCCCTCTTTTTGTTCCACACCACTGAATTGAGTTCTCACATACAGCACATATGCGGAAGACGCTAGACTGGGTATACACTGCACTGTGAAGGCTCACACTGCCGACAGGATGGGTATAGTATGGAAACTTAGATTGTTGCTTATGCCGTTTACTATGCACTAGACACTTTATACCGGGAGGTGTATTAGAACTTTTAAAGGGCGTCTACGCCTCACTACATAGTGATTTCTAGAGCTATCCTAATTATCTAACTTGGTGTACCGTTCATCTGTATTCCAGTGTGTTAATATGGTAACATTGCACATATGGATGCTTTGTTAAATGTTTTCAACTATTTTTGTAATATTTATATTTGTACAAACACAGTCGATTTTATGGTAATGATCAGTGGATCAATTGGTGATATGTAATAAATAATGCACTCCATATGCTTGTGAAGGTTCTCATTCATCCAGGTCATGGTATATCTGTTGTATTCAATTAGATCAACTGGACATGAAATGTAGTTCTTGAAGACGTTTCGCTAGTCATCCGACTGGCTTTCTCAATTCAGAATGACTTGTACAAGAATCTGTGGCAATTATGTACCCTGGAAAATCCCAATTAGCATATCACAGCCAGGTGTTAAGGGTGTGATTAGATAGTGGCTAAGAGGTGTTATAGGAACGCCCAGAGTAAGGTGTTAAAACAGCATTGTACACCAACTGTCTGCCATGTACAATGCTGTTTTAACACCTTACTCTGGGCGTTCCTATAACACCTCTTAGCCACTATCTAATCACACCCTTAACACCTGGCTGTGATATGCTAATTTGGATTTTCCAGGGTACATAATTGCCACAGATTCTTGTACAAGTCATTCTGAATTGAGAAAGCCAGTCGGATGACTAGCGAAACGTCTTCAAGAACTACATTTCATGTCCAGTTGATCTAATTGAATACAACAGATAATGCACTCCATAGATACCTTACTTAAAAGACGTTTTCGGGTGCGGTGGGATTGCGCTTGCGATTTGCTTTCCACATTTTAAATAACAATCAAAATCATTACATATAGAAAAACGCATGTGCAAATGCAACGAAATCGCACATAAAATCGCATGCGATTCCGTGTGCGATTGCGTTTAAGTTGCAGTGTGGCCGTGCCACTTGTGCTATAGCAGGATTCTTGGTCTTTCTTGCCATGTATTAGATGTTGTTAAAGTGTTTAAGTGAGCACCACCAGGAATTCTGGTAGTTGGAACCCTATACCATCACATTATATTGGAGATGGAGTATATCCTCTTAAACTTATCATCTAGTAGAATATTAAACTGTAACATAAGGGAGCAAATACCAGTCCTCCCAACTTCTATAAAATATGACAAATAATCCCTGTGAACACACAAATGTTTTTTCATACTGTATATCATTGAGCAGTTCTCTTAACGTAATGCCTGTGAGTTCTGTGCACTCTCCTGCTTGAGCCTCAAACAGTAATGCCTGTGAGTTCCGTGCATTACTGTTTGAGGCTCAAGCAGGAGAAAGCAGAGGAAATCTCAGAGGGGCGGAGCTTAACATTCAGCAAACCAGTAACAAGATGTCAGCAAATTTCTAAAGCTAGGCTCTGGAGGGCATAGGTAAAAATAAAGGTGGCAACGGTATTTTAAAGCTGCAGCTTCCAAATAAACATACTTGATTTTACAGTGCACTTTAAGGCTATTATTTTTTTTTTTGGAATGTGAAGAAGTTTTTATGTTGCACAAGTTTTTTGGATTTTGTTGTAAGGTGTGTTTCTTGTAGGCACAAGATATCTATTTTGTTATTTATTGTTTCTTTCCAAATTGTATATCTTTGGAATAGTGAATTTAGGCCTTTAGGACATTGTATGTTTGTAATTTTTAATTTAAAATACTTTTATATTTTTATATATTAACATATATACAGCAAAGCAATGAACCAGTGTACATGATATATACATGATTGTAACGTTGGTAGGCATTTTTTATCTGTCTTTGCCTTTTGTTTTAGTTTCCTATTAAACTATCAAAAGAGTTTTGTACATATATATTCAATTCTTTACTGTTTAAACTAGTACATTTTATAATTATGCATCATATGTCTCCTTTTCCTTGTTTATTGTCTTTAAGAGATTTAAATGAACATATATTTGGCATCCTATATACATGTAGCCTTGAGTATTGTTATTAAGAAATATAAACTTTATATTATATGTGAGATTCTTTCTCCTTATCCATTGTCATTAAATGATATATATATATACATATATATATATATAGTAGAAATAATAGATCAGGGCACTCCTTGGTCTTACACAAAAACAGGTGGGTTTATTCACATCACATCAACATGGCAACGTTTCGGTCCCTGGTCTTGGACCTTTATCAAGCCTACACACAGTTATAGTGACAAAACCTCTTATAGAGGAAAAGTGATACGCCCCCATACCTCACTTCCTGTGGGCGGAGTCAAACAAGGCAACAATAAATACCATACATACAAGGTGCAACCCAAATAGATATATCTGAATAGGTTTATCTAGATACTCGACATAAAGTGCACTGTTCATAAAGTGCTCTAGTGTTAATAAAGTGTCAAGTGACTATATTATTATAGTAACAATAATAAAGTGACAAGTGACTGTACTTTTAAAGTGACCGTAGTAAAGTGACTATATTCTAAAAAGCCATATACGTGAACAATATAAAATATTTAAAAGCAAGGGGTCCTGGAATAAATATAAAATTGAATTGAATAAGATAGATAGCATAACTAGCATAACTCGCATAAATATAAATAATCTCTAGGGGAGTGCAAATATCCAATTATCTCTCCTGTAGAAAACATCTGAACAAACAATTTTCATTTAATCCATTGGGGGCTACTGTGTCCAGAGTCCGGATCCAGTATGTTTCCCTTTGCAGAAGCACTTTCGATCTGTTACCTCCACGTCTTGACTTAGGTATATAACATTGATTGAATAAGATAGATAGCATAACTCAGAATCGCATAAATATAAATAATCTCTAGGAGTGCAATATCCAATTATCCTCTCTGTAGAAAACATCTGAACAAACAATTTTCATTTAATCCATTGGGGCTACTGTGTCCAGAGTCCGGATCCAGTATGTTCCCTTTGCAAAGCACTTTCGATCTGTTCACTCCACTCTTGACTTAGGTACGTGATCAATGGCCCAAAACCTGAAATAATAATTGATGTCCCATTTCCAAGAAATGTTTGGCTACTGGTTTTAGAGTTCTATTGTCACGAAAGCTGTTTTTATTGCCGACCGATGGCCGTCTATCCTAGTCCTAGCATCAGGTCTGTTTTTCCCCACATACAGTAATCCCAAGGACTATACCCATAAACCCATGTGTTGTAGTACATCTGTAGCCTGTGTGATGCTATAGTTTGGCCTGTATGTGGGTGTAAGAACGAATCCCTGTTGACATGTATTTACATGATTGACATTTTGTGCATTTGAGACTACCTGGTTTAACTTTAGGTAGCCATGTAGTGGACGTGATACTCAGGTCTGTTTGGACCAAAAATCCCTCAGGTTTCGTCCTCTCCGAAATCCATAGTGGGTCTTGATGCAGAACCTTAGCCAATATGGGTCCGATGGTAATAGTTTTCCAATTTTTTGTAGTTCCCTTTGTACCTGTAACCGGTGCTTGAATTGCAAACTGCAGATAAATTTGGGTTCCTTGTTTTCCTTATTGTGTCCCCCCTCTCACATTGTTATTAGCGTGTATCATGCTTGTTGTAATACTTGTTCTGGATACCCCCGCTGAACAAACCTAACTTCCATCTCCTTCAGCTGAATCAGTCTCAAAGTAGGGTCAGAGTTATTTCTGATCACCCGACAAAATTGGGAGATGCAGGAGGGTGGAAACTATTGAATTGGAGAAGCATATTTCTATCGGTCTCTTTTTGGTACAATGTGTAGGCCGTCTATTGTTGTCATGTAAATCAATAGGTCCAGAAACTCAATCTGAGTCTTACTTACGTTTTTGGTGAACCGTATCTTAGTAGGCAGAGAATTAAGATTGGTAAACATATTTTCCAGCTGTTCCAATGTTCCTTTCCACACAAAAAACAGGTCATCGATGAACCTGTAATAAATGAGCAAATGCTGGCCATATGGTGACAAGATATGGCATTGTTCATATTGGTACATATATATGTTGGCATATGCCGGCGCCATTGCCGCGCCCATTGCTGTACCTGTTAACTGCTGAAAAAAAGAGTTCTCAAATCTGAAATAATTCAATTTCAATGTCACATTCAAGATGTCAACAACAAATTCTTTAAAGGCTGGTGTTCCACACTCCCCCTCTTCCAAAGCTTTTTTAGTTGCAGCCATGCCTTCCTCATGATTGATATTGGTATATAGACTATTAATGTCCATAGTGACTAACCATACTTCCTCTTCTGTGGGAAGGGATAACTCTTGAATAATAGAGTTAAATGCCCCGATTCTCTCAAGTAGGTTTTTCTGTTTTGTAACAATGGGTTGTAAACACTGTCCACAAATTTGCCTAGTGGTTCCAACGCCCCCCACCCCATGGAGATGATGGGACGGCCAGGAGGTTTTTTAAATTTTTGTGGATTTTAGGGAGAGTATAAATTATAGGGCAATTAGGGTGGGATTGATACAAATATTTGTCCCAGTTTCTCATTAATAGTCCCTGCTGTAACCGCATGGGGACCTAAGTCAAGACGTGGGGTAACAGATCGAAAGTGCTTCTGCAAGGGAACATACTGGATCCGGACTCTGGACACAGTAGCCCCCATGGATTAAATGAAAATTGTTTGTTCAGATGTTTTCTACAGGAGAGATAATTGGATATTTGCACCCCTAAAGATTATTTATATTTATCGAGTTATGCTAGTTATGCTATCTGTCTTATTCAATTCAATTTTATATTTATTCCAGGACCCCTGCTTTTAAATATTTTATATTGTTCACGTATAGTCTTTTTAGAATATAGTCACTTTACTACGTCACTTTATTATTTTACTATAATATATAGTCATTGACACTTTATTAACACTAGAGCACTTATGAACAGTGCACTTTATGTCGAGTATCTAGATAAACCTATTCAATATATATCTATTTGGGTTGCACCTTGTATGTATGGTATTTATTGTTGCCTTGTTTGACTCTGCCCACAGGAAGTGAGGATGGGGGCGTATCACTTTTCCCTATAAGAGGTTTTGTCACTATAACTGTTGTGAGGCTTGATAAAGGTCCAAGCCAGGGACCGAAACGTTGCCATGTTGATGTGATGTGAATAAACCCACCTGTTTACGTATCAATGGCCCAAAACCTGAAATAAGATAATTGATGTCCCATTTCCAAGAATGTTTGGCTACTGGTTTTAGAGTTCTATTGTCACGGAAAGCTGTTTTTATTGCCGACCGATGGCCGTCTATCCTAGTCCTAAGATCAGTCTGTTTTTCCCACATACATATATCACAAGGACAAGTACCACATAAACCACATGTGTTGTAGTACATCTGATAGCCTGTGTGATGCTAATAGTTTGGCCTGTATGTGGGTGTAAGAACGAATCCCTGTTGATCATGTATTTACATGATTGACATTTTGTGCATTTGAGACTACCTGGTTTAACTTTAGGTAGCCATGTAGTGGACGTGATACTCAGGTCTGTTTGGACCAAAAGTCCCTCAGTTTCTCCTCTCTCCGAAATCCTATAGTGGGTCTTGATGGCAGAACCTTAGCCAATATGGGTCCGATGGTAATAGTTTCCAATTTTTATGTAGTTCCCTTTGTACCTGTGACCCTTGTGCATTGAATTGCAAACTGCAGATAAATTTGGGTTCCTTGTTTTCCTTATTGTGTCCCCCCTCTTCACATTTGTTATTAGCGTGTATCAATGCTTGTTGTAATACTTGTTCTGGATACCCCCGCTGAACAAACCTAACTTCCATCTCCTTCAGCTGAATCATCTCAAAGTAGGTCAGAGTTTATTCTGATCACCCGACAAATTGGGAGATGCAGGAGGGTGGAAACTATTGAATTGGAGAAGCATATTTCTATCGGTCTCTTTTGGTACAATGTGTAGCCAGTCTATTGTTGTCAATGTAAATCAATAGGTCCAGAAACTCAATCTGAGTCTTACTTACGTTTTTGGTGAACCGTATCTTAGTAGCCAAGAATTAGATTGGTAAACTATTTTCCAGCTGTTCCAATGTTCCTTTCCACACAAAAAACAGGTCATCGATGAACCTGTAATAAATGAGCAAATGCTGGCCATATGGTGACAAGATAGGGCATTGTTCATATTGGTACATATATTGTTGGCATAATGCCGGCGCCATTGCCGCGCCCATTGCTGTACCTGTTAACTGCTGAAAAAAAGAGTTCTCAAATCGAAATATTCAATTTCAATGTCACATTCAAGATGTCAACAACAAATTCTTTAAGGCTGGTGTTCCACACTCCCCCTCTTCCAAAGCTTTTTAGTTGCAGCCATGCCTTCCTCATGATTGATATTGGTATATAGACTATTAATGTCCATAGTGACTAACCATACTTCCTCTTCTGTGGGAAGGGATAACTCTTGAATAATAGAGATTAAATGCCCCGAGTCTCTCAAGTAGTTTTCTGTTTTGTAACAATGGTTGTATAACACTGTCCACAATTTGCCTAGTGGTTCCAACGCCCCACCCCGCATGGAGATGATGGGACGGCCAGGAGGTTTTTTAAATTTTTGTGGATTTTAGGGAGAGTATAAATTATAGGGCAATTAGGGTGGGATTGATACAAATATTGTCCCAGTTTCTCATTAATAGTCCCTGCTGTAACCGCATGGGGACCTAAGTCAAGACGTGGAGGTAACAGATCGAAAGTGCTTCTGCAAAGGGAAACATACTGGATCCGGACTCTGGACACAGTAGCCCCCAATGGATTAAATGAAAATTGTTTGTTCAATGTTTTCTACAGGAGAGATAATTGGATATTTGCACTCCCCTAAATTATTTATATTTATGCGAGTTATGCTAGTTATGCTATCTGTCTTATTCAATTCAATTTTATATTTATTCCAGGACCCCTTGCTTTTAAATATTTTATATGTTCACGTATATGGCTTTTAGAATATAGTCACTTTACTACGGTCACTTTATTATTGTTACTATAAATAATATAGTCATTGACACCTTTATTAACACTAGAGCACTTTATGAACGTGCACTTATGTCGAGTATCTAGATAAACCTATTCAGAATCTATTTGGTTGCACCTTGTATGTATTATTTATTGTTGCCTTGTTTGACTCTGCCCAGGAAGTGAGGTATGGGGCGTATCACTTTTCCTCTATAAGAGGTTTTGTCACTATAACTGTTGGTAGGCTTGATAAAGGTCCAAGACCAGGGACCGAAACGTTGCCATGTTGATGTGATGTGAATAAACCCACCTGTTTTTGTGTGTAAGACCAAGGAGTGCCCTGATCTATATTTCTACTATATGATTCGATCGGTTGGGAGCACCCTGGCAGTTGTATCCGGACGTGAGTGCCAGTCTCTTCCTATCTATATATATATATAATATATATATTATATATAAGCTTGTGTGTGAGCGGGCACTCGCTAAATAAGCATATCAACCCGGATGCTTCCTAATATACGCGTAGACGCTTGAATAAACGTTTTGATTTTCATAATCCTAGGAGTGCTCCTTCTCTCCAAGTCCCTATATATATATATATCGTTATATTACAGATTTTAACTGAGTTTAATTTTCTTTATCTATAACCTATGGATAACTATAAGTAATATTTTAACAACATATGTTGTATATATCATGATAGTCTATTCAAGTTTCTTATGAGTTTCTTTCATTTTATCTATTGTTATTAAGAGATATGGGTGAACCCATAATAATAATTTTTCTTACATTTCTTTACTATTTGTCTAAGAGATATGAAAAAACACATCTCCCCATGCATCCCTCTTTCCTTATTTTTTTATCATTAAAGTAAATGAATAGATACATATGCAATAACGGATTTAGTCCCACTTTTTTAATTTCATCTATAGTATTTGAGATAAGAATAAATATGCATCTTTCTTATGAGTCTCCCTTTTCCTGTCTTTCTTTATTAAGGAATAGAATGAATACTGTATATATCTAGTATCATACTTGAGTCCTTATTCCTTATCAATTGTCTTTAACCCTTTAATGCCAGCAGAATTTAATTTTTTGTTTTGCGTTAAGTGCCACAGAATTTTCAGGATTTTGCCCTCAATCGGTTAGAACAAATTTTACAGTAGGAAACCTTACAGTAAATCAGTAATATTATACATAGTGTTTTTTCCGCACAAAGTGTACATTAACATGGTAACAGATTTTGTATCTTTTCTGGAGATTTTACTGGAGTTATCTTAAGGTTACGTGTCTAGGGAAGAGAGGATAAGCTATTTCAAGCTTTGCGCGCGGCCGCGCACCTGTGTGGTTACGTCATGACTTCACTTGTGCAAGACGCGCAGCGAGCGTCAGCGTCACTGGGACCGGAGCGCCGCCTAGCGGATCGTCGCTGGAGCGGACACACAGTAAGTACCTTACAGTAGACATGTAAGCGAAAAGCCACAAAGTGAGACAATGCATGATGGCTCAAAACAGCAATCATATTCACCAACTCTATAACACCTCTTAGCCACTATCTAATCACACCCTTAACACCTGGCTGTGATATGCTAATTGGATTTTCCGGGTACATAATTGCCCAGATTCTTGTACAAGTCATTCTGAATTGAGAAAGCCAGTCGGATGATACTGCGAAACGTCTTCAAGAACTACATTTCAGTCCAGTTGATCTAATTGAATACAACAGATATATCCTCACCATTAGAGGCTCTGGTGAAGACCGCAGGTACTTAGACTCCGCATCCAGAGGGTCTCATAGAGTTCTTAATCCTGAGATTTCATAACAGTAACTGGCAGACAGATGAATCCACTGGAGACGTCAGCCCTGCGAGGACCTATATCGCATATCCTTGAA
Organism: Hymenochirus boettgeri; assembly: GCA_019447015.1. Lineage (NCBI taxonomy): Eukaryota > Metazoa > Chordata > Amphibia > Anura > Pipidae > Hymenochirus > Hymenochirus boettgeri. Next base: position 228,430,193 of record CM033469.1, read on the forward strand.
CTTCGTGGAGCCTTGCAAGAAGCCGACAGGGATACTTGTCATGGACGCTAGGTTGAACGCCATGTCCCCTGGAACCCTCATAACCCATCCATTGCTGAGCCTAAGATCCCGCTCCCTGACCGGTTTTTTCCGGAGTCGTTCCAAATTCGGTCAGTTTAAAAGTACCTGTAATTTGTATTTTTTTCCCTTCGCCCGAAAAGCTTCACTGAGAAAGGGTAAAAGTAGGTTTCGTCATTTCATTGCTTCAGGATGAGCCCCAAGCCTGGGCCCTTCGCTTGTTGGATCAAAACAGTCCTACAGTAGCCGATGTAGGTACTTTTTTTACTGCCCTAGGAGAAATTTACGATGATCCACGTAGAGCTGCTCAGCTGAGGCGGGCCCTTCGTACCTGTCCCGGGGAGAAGACAGGTGGAAGATTATGTGGCTGATTTCGGCAGAATCAGTGTTGGGACTCAATGGAATGAAGCGCTTTTATACATCAGTTTCCGAATCGGACTGTCGGAGACACTTAAAGATGAGTTAGCACGCACTGGAGTCCCAGAGAAGCTGAAAGATCTTATTGATCGCCGATTAAGAGAGGAGATTAAAAGAATGAGTCTTCTCGCCCTTCCTGTGATGCATGTTACTACTTCCCTCCCTTCAGGCTTTTCGTTTTGTGTAAGACCAAGGAGTGCCCTGATCTATTATTTCTACTATATGATTCGATCTGTTGGGAGCACCCTGGCAGTTGTATCCGGAGCGTGAGTGCCAGTCTCTTCCTATCTATATTTTTTTTAGTATATATATATATATATATATAAGCTGTGTGTGAGCGGGCACTCGCTAAATAAGCATATCAACCCGGATGCTTCCTAATATACGCGTAGACGGCTTGAATAAACGGTTTTGATTTTCATAAATCCTAGGAGTGCTCCTTCTCTCCAAGTCCCTATATATATATATATCGTATATATTACAGATTTTAACTGAGTTTAATTTTCTTTATCTATAAACTATGGATAACTATAAGTAATATTTATTTAACAACATATGTATGTATATATACATGATAGTCTATTCAGAGTTTCTTATGAGTTTCTTTCATTTTATCTATTGTTATTAAGAGATATGGGTGAACCCATAATAATAATTTTTCTTACATTTCTTTACTATTGTCTTTAAGAGATATGAAAAAAACACATCTCCCCATGCATCCCTCTTTCCTTATTTTTTTATCATTAAAGTAAATGAATAGATACATATGCAATAACGGATTTTAGTCCCACTTTTTTAATTTCATCTATAGTATTTACGAGATAAGAATAAATATGCATCTTTCTTATGAGTCTCCCTTTTCCTGTCTTTCTTTATTAAGGAATATGAATGAATACTGTATATATCTAGTATCATACTTGAGGTCCTTATTCCTTATCAATTGTCTTTAACCCTTTAATGCCAGCAGAATTTAATTTTTTGTTTTGCGTTAAGTGCCAGCAGAATTTTCAGGATTTTGCCCTCAATCGGTTTAGACAAATTTTACAGTAGGAAACCTTACAGTAAATCAGTAATATTATACATAGTGTTTTTCCGCACAAAGTGTACATTAACATGGTAACAGAATTTTGTATCTTTTCTGGAGATTTTACTGGAGTTATCTTAAGGTTACGTGTCTAGGGAAGAGAGGATAAGCTATTTCAAGCTTTGCGCCGGCCGGCGCACCTGTGTGGTTACGTCATGACTTCACTTGTGCAAGACGCGCGAGCGAGCGTCAGCGTCACTGGGACCGGAGCGCCGCCTAGCGGATCGTCGCTGGAGCGGACACACAGGTAAGTACCTTACAGTAGACATGTAAGCGAAAAGCCACAAAGTGAGACAATGCATGATGGCTCAAAAACAGCAATCATATTCAGCCAACTCTGAATTTATACAGCCTGCAGTTTTTCCCACACAACACCCTCCTAACTCGGAAATACCCCCAACATACAATATATTCCTTGAATCTATACACCTTCAGCTATGTAACGCTCTTGTTCGTTCATTCATACCATCAATGGTTTGGGTGCACTTTTCCTGAAAAATGAACAAAAATCAACTATCAAAAGGTAGAAATCATGCCAAAACCCATACCAAATATTGATCCCCCAAATGTTCTGAATCAAACGGTATGCCATAAGCATGGGTACACATGCGGAGGTGGAAATTGCAAAGCCACAAAGTGAAAAATGCAATATTGCCGAAAAACAGCAAAATATAATTCAGCCAACTCTAATTTAAAACAGTCCCGCAGTTTTTTCCCCCACTAAAATTCCCCCACTAACATGAGGACGTGGCGGCGCGACCCTCGACTCTGCCAGTGGCCATCTTTTTTCCGGCGCGACGTAGGGCCGGCGGACGCACGGGGTCGCGCGACCATCAGTGATGGGTCACGTGGGGCCTATTTAGCGCCTCCTCCTGCGCTGGCCTCTTGCGTGCCATTCGTAGTTTGTTTTGCTCTGAACTCTAGCTCCTCTGTTATAGCCTGACTAGTTGCTGTTGGGACTTTCATTTCTATTTCTACCACAGCTCCTACCTCCAGTTATCTCCGATCTACCATACCCTCCACACTCCTACCACTGAATGGTCTGAATATCTACGACAGCTCCTACCTACCTCCAGTTATCTCCGTCTGCATACCCTCCACAGCTCCTACCACTGGTCCGATATCTAACATCTAACACAGCTCCTACGTCCAGTTACTCCGGTCCTGCATATCTCCCAGCTCTACCTCCAGTTATCTCCGGTCTGCTATCCTTCCACAGCATCCTACCGACCGTCCGAATTCTACTACACAGTTCCTACCTTCAGTTTATCTCCGGTCAGCATATCCTCCACAGCTCCTACCACCGGTCGAATATCTAACAGCAACCAAGACACAGCCCTACTCCACATACACCCACACAGCCCTCTGACTTCCAGTTACCTCCGTTCCTGCATATTTAACACAGCAGCTCCTATCTCTGGTCTGCAATCTCTGGTCTGACATATCTACCACAGCACTTGCCTCCTATTCTATTCTTCATACCTTCTACAGTTCCTACCTCCTACCTCCTAGTTACTATTACTTTTCTACCTTTCCTACGGCCTATTCTTCCAATCTCCAAACTCTGTTTCTGTTTGCTTCTGCTTCTTTTTTTCTCTTCCCATTGGTGGGATTGGCCTGGTGATTCGGCCTGTGGTGATTCTCTCCTCTGGAGTCTCGACTGGTACTGTTGCCGCAACTCCTCCCATTAGCTGTGAAGGTCTCATTCATCCAGGTCATGTATATCGTTGATTCAATTAGATCAATGGACTGTGAATGTATGTTCTTGAAGACGTTTCGCTAGTCATCCACTGGCTTTCCAATTCAGAATGACTTGTACAAGAATCTGTGGCAATTATGTACCCTGGAAAATCCAATTAACATTCACAGCCAGGTGTTAAGGGGGTGATTAGATAGTGGCTAAGAGGTGTTAGGAACGCCCAGAGATAAGGTGTTAAAACAGCATTGAACATGGCGACATTTGGTTGTCGAACCCCCCCACCTCATTTAGGCTTGGTTTCTTTATTTTCACATAAATGGCCTCCTTGACACCTCTCTTGAACCAGTCACGTTCCTTCCTTCGCCAGTATGTTAACATACAATCTTCAAAGGTATATGTCCTTTATCCTTAAGATGCAGATACACGGCTGAGTCCTGACCCGAGGATTGGCTCTTCTGTGTGGGCCATACGTTGATGCCGTTGCTGTTTGGTCTCCCCCACATACAAACGAGCATTCTTCACTGCCTTGCAACTTTTTCACTGCACCATCATTGAATTCCGCTTTCTTGTGTTTTGGTATTGGATCCTTTTTGGATTGTACCAATTGCTGCCGCCTCATGTGGTGTAATATATATATTATATACATCATAATGCAAGTGCAATGCAGTGAAGAATGCTCTGATTTGGTATAGTGGGGGAGATGAACCCAACAGCAATTTTCTGCAATCGAACGTATGGCCCAGCACAGAAGACCAATTCCTCGGTCAGGAACTCTCAGCCGTGTATCTGCATCTAAGGATAAGGACCATACCTTTGAAGATTGTAATGTTTTAACATACGGCGAAGGAAGTGACTGGTGTCAGAGAGGTGTTATAGAGATGGCCCATTTATGTGAAATAAACACCACCAGCCTCATCATGTGTGGGGGGGTCGACACAACACCCCCCACTGTCTCTGCCATGTACAATTCTTGTTTTAACAACCTTACTTCTCTGGTCATTCCTCTAATTCTATCACACCCTACCTTAGCCCTACTAACATCACACCCTTAACACCTGCTGTGATAATCGCTAATGGATTTTCCCAGGTACATAGAATTTGCCACAATTCTTGTAAGTCATTCCGAACTGATAAAGCCAGTGGATGACTAGCGAACGTCTCAAGACTACATTTCAAGTCCAGTTGATCTAATTGAATACAACAGATATATCCTCACCATTAGAGGCTCTGGTGAAGACCGGCAGGTACTTAGACTCCGCATCCAGAGGGGGTCTCATAGAGGTCTTATCCTGAAGATTTCATAACAGTAACTGGCAGACAGATGAATCCCACTGGAGACGTCAGCCCTGCGGAGGACCTATATCGGCAAGTCACTGAACTTCGTGGAGCCTTGCAAGAAGCCAGACAGGGATACTGTCAATTGGACGCTAGGTTGAACGCCATGTCCCCTGGAACACCTCATAACCCATCCATTGCTGAGCCTAAGATCCCGCTCCCTGACCGGTTTTCCGGAGATCGTTCCAAATTCGGTCAGTTTAAAAGTACCTGTAATTTGTATTTTTCCCTTCGCCCGAAAAGCTTCACTGAAGAAAGGGTAAAAGTAGGTTTCGTCATTTCATTGCTTCAGGATGAGCCCCAAGCCTGGGCCCTTCGCTTGTTGGATCAAAACAGTCCTACAGTAGCCGATGTAGGTACTTTTTTTACTGCCCTAGGAGAAATTTACGATGATCCACGTAGAGCTGTCTCAGCTGAGGCGGCCCTTCGTAACCTGTCCCGGGGAGAAGACAGGTGGAAGATTATGTGGCTGATTTCGGCAGAATCAGTGTTGAGACTCAATGGAATGAAGCGGCTTTTATACATCAGTTCCGAATCGGACTGTCGGAGACACTTAAAGATGAGTTAGCACGCACTGGAGTCCCAGAGAAGCTGAAAGATCTTATTGATCGTCCGATTAGAGACGGAGATTAAAAAGAATGGTTCTTCTCGCCCTTTCCTGTGATGCTGTACTACTTCCCCTCCTCTTCAGGCTTTTCGTCAGAGCGCTTTCGGAACCTGTCCCTATACAACTGGGGTTAACTCGTCCCTCTCTATCTCCTGAGGAAAGGATCCGAAGACGTCGTCTAAACCTGTGTCTATACTGCGGGGAGTCTGGTCATTTGCTTCAGGGCTGCCCAATCAGACCTACGAGTAAGGTTCCTACTTTGCATTCTGGTCCTTCTTATCCGGCTTCAGCACCTTACCTATCTATTGATGTCTCATTACAGGGAACTGCCCGATGTTCACCGTCCAAGCCGTTATTGACTCCGGGGCCTGTAGCTGCTTTATTTGGAATCCCTTACCAAGGAATGGAATCCCTACTCGCCAAATCTTCTACTCTCTTTATTCATCTGCAGATGAGTCTAAAATTTCCTTATTAAAGGGATAATGTTGGTGGGTAGGTGTTTCTATAAGGGTCCCTATTAAAGGGATGATGGTGGGTAGGTGTTTCTATAAGGGTCCCTATTAAAGGGATAATGTTGATGGGTAGGTGTTTCTATAAGGGTCCCTATTAAAGGATGTGGTGGGTAGTGATTCTATCAGGGTCCCTATTAAGGGTATATGTTTTGAGTAGGGTTTTCTATAAGGTCCCTATTAAAGGGATGATGGGGGTAGGTGTTTTCTTAAAAGGGTCTATTAAAGGGGTAATGTTGTGGTGGGAAGTGTTTCTATTAGGGTCTCTATTAAAGAGTAATGTTTGGGGGAGTAGTTTTTTCTATAAGGGTCCCTTTTAAGGGGTAATGTTGGTTTGGAAGTGTTTCTATAAAGGTCCCTATTAAGGGATGTGGTGGGTAGGTTTTTTTCCATAAGTCCCTATTAAAGGATGATGGTGGTAGGTGTTTCCTATAAGGTCCCTATTAAAAGGATGATGGTGGGTAGGTTTTTCTATAAGGGTCCCCTATACAGGGGTAATGTTGTGGGAAGTGTTTCTATTAGGGTCCCTATTAAAGGGATGATGGTGGGTAGGGTTTCTATAAGGGTCCCTATTAAGGGTGATTTGGTTGGTAGGTGTTTCTATAATGGTCCCTATGAAAGGGAGATGGTGGTAGGTGTTTCTATAAGGGTCCCTATTAAAGGGTGAAATTGGGTGGGTAGGTGTTTCTATAAGGGTCCCATTATAAAGGATGAATGGTGGGTAGGTGTTTCTATAAGGGTCCCTTTAGGGGGTGAAGTTTGGTGGGTAGGTGTTTCTATAAGGGTCTCTATTAAATGGTTGAGGGTGGTGGTAGGTCTTTCTATAAGGGTCCCTATTAACGGGGTGAGGTTGGGTGTGGTGTTTCAAGAAGTTTCCTTTTAAAGGGGTGAGGTGGGTAGGTGTTTCTTTAGTCTCTATTAAAGGGGTGATGGTGGGTGGGTGTTTCTATAAGGACTCTATAAGGGATGGTGGGTGGGTGTTTCTATAAGGGTCCCTGTTAAGGTGAGGGTGGGTAGGTGTTTTCTATAGGGTCCCTTTTAAAGGGGTGGGGATGTAGGTGTTTCTGTAGGGTCCCTATTAAAGGGATGAGGGGTGGGTAGGTGTTTCTATAAAGGTCCCTATTAAAGAGGTGAGTGGGTGGTGTTTTCTATAAGGGTCCCTATTAAAGGCGTGAGGGCGGGTAGGTGTTTCTATAAGGGTCCTCTATTAAAGAGATGAGGGCGGGTAGGTTGTTTTCTATAAGGGTCCCTATAAAGGATGAGGGGGCGGTTAGGTGTTTCTATAAGGGTCGCTTATTAAGGGGTGAGGGTGGGTGGTGTTTCTATAATGGTCCTATTAAAGGGAGGAGGGTGGGTAGGTTTAGTTATTTAGTATTTGAGGTTGAATAAGACATGTGTCCATCCAGTCCAACCCATCTAGAAATATCCTTTTTTCCTGCCCAACTGTTAATCCGAGGAAGGCAAAAAAAACCCACCAAATTTATAGGGGAAAAAAATTCCTTCCTGACTCCAAGGGGCAATCGAAAATTTCCTTGGATTAACTCTCTACTTTATGTACCATCATACCAGTAACTTGCAACATTCCTTGTTTGCAGAAACTCATCCCCAGCTTTTTATTAAACCGACCAATGAACCTGCCATAACAACGTCCACTGGAAGAACAGTTCCATAGCTTTACCGTTCTCACGTGAAAAACCCTTTCCGACTTGAAGCCTAACCTTTTTTCTTCAAGTCTTAAGGGATGTCTGCGTGTCCTCTGACATGTTGTATTGGTGAACAATGCCCCAGATAGTTTATTGTTGGCCCGTTAATGTATTTATACACACAGTAATCCATATCCCCACGCAAGTGCCTTTTCTCCAGCGTACATAATTGTAACATTTCCAGTCTCTCTTCATATTCAGCTCCCCCAATCCCCTTATTAATTAGTCCGCCCTTCTCTGAACCCTTTCCATTTCAAAGATGTCCTTTTTTGTACACAGGATTCCAAAATTGCACTGCAATATTCCAAAGGAGGCCTTACCAATGCTTTGTAAAGGGGAGAATTACATTTTCCTCCTTGAATCCATACCTCTCTTTTACAAGACAATACCCTGCTGGCTCTGGCTGTTGCCGCCTGGCACTACTTGCTTCCTTTAAGTTTTGTTATCCACCAAACTCCAAAATCCTTTCCAACAGGGATTCACTTAACAGCTGCATTGTAACAATTATCCAAATGCGTGTACGAGGCTTAAGAAGCAATCAAACTAGCTAAAATTAATAATGAAGTTAGGATAGCTGAACAAAGCATCACTAAGCCTAAACATTTTTTTAAGTATATTAAGTAAAAAGATTAGGACTGAGAATGTGGCACACCGTTAATTATGGGATAAGTTAGTTACGGAGATGGGCGATAAAACAAATGTCTTGAATATTCTTTTTTCCCTCTGTATACACTATAGAAGATCCAAGTACAGATACACATAGTAGCAATAATGGTAAAAAGATTCAGTGCACTTTGGTTAACGGAGGATATGGTACGAAAGAACTAAATAATTTTAGTCGGCGTTCCTTGTTCGCGCCCCACTCGCTATCTCCTCGTAATCTTCACCCGTCCGTACGGCCTGTCCCGCACAGGGTCGGTAAGGTATCCTGGCGAGTGTCCGTCCTAGTTACTGGCTACTGGGTCGATCCTTGGGATGGATTCCCCCTGCACCTACGCGCGTTTCTCCCTCACATGGATTCCTTCTCGGGCTTCCTCAGGGGCTACGTCACTGCTTTTTTTTTTGATCCTTTTATCCCCACCTCTTAAAGCACACATAACCAAATGTGTCTCTATGTGATGAGGCTGCTTTTACAACCTGTTGGTTTTACACAATGTATCCTATGCACCTGGATTTCCAATGATTACTGCAGTCAAAGAGATAGTTATTTGAAACATATAAGGAGCCACGGGACCTTTAATTTAAGTTACAAAAAACAGGCATATGAAAGTTCTTCATTCATTCCAAATGGGGTTACTGTGTTCAAATTGAAAATCCATTTGGTTTCCATTTGTAACATTTTCTTATCTAAATTCCCCCCCCTGTTATCCAGGTGTACAGTTTGAATACCCATAAATTTAACCCTAGGATTCTGCTCTTATGGGGGTTCAGAACTATTGATCTTTTTACCTGTTGGTTTGGGGGAGCCCCATATTATGTATTTGTATTTTTAGTGTGTATTTTATGAGTAAATTAGTATTGCATATGGTATATTGTGTATGGTGTTGGAATAATACATTTTTCAATTTTGCCAGTAAATAGTGCGTGTGCCCCATATAGTGTACTTCTGGGGGGCCCCATACATATTTGTAGGGTCCCTCTATATTTGTTGTATCCTTCTAAATTTACAGCCCAGTCGTGAGAACTGTTCAACCACGTTTCTGCTATACCTATTACATTACTTTTCGCCATAATTTCCATTTCCATCCCATTTGTCAGCCAGGCTTCTCGCATTTGCAAACATACATTTTAGATTATGATCCTGGTAATTTATTCTACACTTTAATACCACATGCTTCCCTATCCCTATGCTATCCCCACCACCCTTTCTAACCCATCACTGGCCTATCTACACACCTGCTTTCCTCCTGGGCTATCTCTATCCCAGTAAGACTGCTACCCCCCCAACCTAGTTTAAAAATCTCCTCCACCCCATCTAGCCATCTTCCTCCCTTAAAACACTGCAAGCTCACCCGCCATCAGTGAGGTGCAACCCATCGCTTCTAAAGAGCCTGTAGCCGACAGCAAAGTCTGCCCAGTTCTCTATAAACCTAAACAACCCTTCTTCCTTACACCACCCTCTTAGCCACACATTAATGCTCCTAAGCTCCCGCTGTCTCCCTGGCTTAGCACGTGGCTGCGGTAGTATTTCTAAAACATTACCCTGGAGGTCTTTGCTTTTTAACTTGGCCCCTAGCTCTCGGAAATCACGTTGTTGTTTGCAGAAACTCATCCAGCTTTTTATAAAACCGACCAATGAACCTGCCATAACAACGTCCACTGGAAGACAGTTCCATAGCTTTACCGTTTCACAGTGAAAAACCCTTTCCGAGCTTGAAGCCTAAACCTTTTTTCTTCAGTCTTAAGGGTGTCTGCGTGTCCTCTGACATGTTGTATTGGTGAACAATGCCCCAGATAGTTTATTGTATGGCCCGTTAAGTATTTATACACAGTAATCATATCCCCAGATCCACGCAAGTGCCTTTTCTCCAGCGTACATAATTGTAACATTTCCAGTCTCTCTTCATATCAAGCTCCCCCAATCCCCTTATTATTTAAGTCGCCCTTCTCTACCCTTTCCATTTCAAAGATGTCCTTTTGTACACAGGATTCCAAAATTGCACTGCATATCCAAGGGGCCTTACCAATGCTTTGTAAAGAGGGAGAATTACATTTTCCCTCCTTGAATCCATACCTCTCTTTATACAACAATACCCTGCTGGTCTGGCTGTTCCCGCCTGGCACACTTGCTTCCTTTAAGTTGTGTATCCACCACAACTCCAAATATCCCTTTTCCAACAGGGATTCACTTAACAGCCTGCATTGTATGACAATTATCCAATGCGTGTACGAGGCTTAAGAAGCAATCAAAACTAGCTAAAATAATAATGAAGTTAGGATAGCTGAACAAAGCATCACTAGCCTAAACTTTTTTTAAGTATATTAAAGTAGGAAAAGATTAGGACTTGAGATGTGGCCACCGTTAATTAATGGGGATAAGCGTTTACGGAGGATGCTATAAACAAAGTCTTGAATTCGTTTTTTTCCCTCTGTATACACTATAGAAGATCCAAGTACAGATATCACATAGTAGCAATAATGGTATAAAGATTCAAGTGCACTTTGGTTAACGGAGGATATGGTACAGAAAGAACTAAATAATTTTAATAATAAATAATTTTAATTAATCTCCTTTGACCGGATAAAACATCCCTGGACTTAGGGAGCTAAGTTCAGTTTTTATCTACGGCCATGTTTTTCTATTTTTGCAGATTCCCTCATTCCGGAGGTGTGCCACTGGATTGGATTGCCGCTATTAGTTTGTTTACAGCCAGGTAATTACAGGCCTGTAAGTTTAACTTCAGTGGTGGGAAGATACTGGAAATTTAATAGGGGACATGTTTCTAGAGTATTTTCAAGGACTAGACATGTAAGTAGTAACCAGCATGGTTTAGGAGGAATAGATCTTGTCAAACTAACTTGCTTGGCTTTTATGAGAAGTAATAGAATTTGACTCTGGTATAGCAGTAGATGTAGTTTACTTGGATTGCAAAGGCTTTTGATACAGTCCCATAGGTCGACTAATGTAAAGCTAAGGTCTCTGGTCTGGGGAGGCACATTTGTACATGGAGAAAATTGGTTAATGAATAGGTAAGACAGAGAGTAGTTGTAAATGGGGCTTCATAATAATGGGACTAAAGTGCTAGTGGGGGCCACAGGGTTCTGTGTTGGACCGCTTCTATTTAATCATTTTATTAATGATATTGGAAGTGGGTATTGTCAGCAAGGTTTCTGTGTTGCTGACGACACAAAACCACTTTATTGACCATTAAAAACTTCAGAGGATGTGCAATTGTTGCAGGTGGATCTAGATAGATTGTCACACTGGGCTGCTAAGTGGCAGATGAGATTCAATGTTGATAAATGTAAGGTGATGCATTTTGGACTTAAAAATCCTTTACCTGATAATACATTATCCCAGTTGACATTCTGAAGAGCTACTTTTAACCTGGGAAAATGTGCCCTTTCCGAATTAAAAGTCTTTGGCGGCTTATAGCAGACACCAACAATGACATAACCCCTTTCCTGTTGCCTAATTCCACCCATATTGCCTCCACTTTAACATTCATATCACCAGTTATCTCTTCTTTTAAATTTGGCTTCAATTCTTTTTTAACATAAACACATACTCCTCCACCTTTCCTTTTTTCTCTGTCCTGCCTAAACAAGCCGTATCCTTCTAAATTTATAACACGACGAGGTATCCTACCTGCACCACTACTGACTAATGCAGTTGTGCAACACCTTTGAGGTGGTGCTCCCAGTGTATAAACATTCTAAGTACCCCAAATATAGAGGACCCTACAAATATGTTGGCCCCCCCCAGAAGTACACTATATGGGGCACACGCACTATTTTACTGCAAAATTGAAAAATTATTATTCATTCAACACCCATACCACAATATACCATATGCAAACATAATTTACTCATTAAATAATTTATTTAAATAAAATACACACCTAAAAATACAAATACAAATATGGGGCGTCCCCCAAACCAACAGTAAAAGATCAATAGTTCTGAATCCCCCTCTTTGCCATCTCTCCTCTTCGCAGTATCTAAATGTCCCCGGATTCCCTGTAGAACAAAGTGAATGCTTGCTGGGAAATAAATAATGAAAGTACTCCTATACTCAGTGCCCCCGGTTTAACGGCCGTACTGGTCGGGAACTTCCCTTATAGCAGCGTTCTCAGTCTACCTCTCTCCCCTGCCGTCGGCGTTCCTTGTTTCGCGCCCACTCGCTATCCCCATCCCGTAATCTTCACCCGTCCGTACGGCCTGTCCCGCACAGGGGTCGGTATAGGTATCCTGGCGAGTGTCCGGTCCTAGTTACTGCACTGGGTCGATCCTTGGGGATGGATTCCACCTGCACCTACGCGCGTTTCTCCCTCACATGGATTCCTTCTCTATCTCGGCTCCTCAGGGTGCTACGTCACTTGCTTTTTTTTTTTTATCCTTTTATCCCCACCTCTTAAAGCAACACAATACCAAATGTGTCTCTATGTGATGAGGCTGCTTTTACAACCTGTTGGTTTTACACAATGTATCCTATGCACCTGGATTTCCAATGATTACTCTGCAGTCAAAGAGATAGTTTATTTGAAACATATAGGAGCCACGGGACCTTTAATTTAAGTTACAAAAAACAGCATATGAAAGTTCTTCATTCATTCCAAATGGGGTTACTGTGTTCAAATTGAAATCCATTTGGTTTCCTTTGTAACATTTTCTTATCTAAATTCCCCCCCCTGTTTATCCAGTGTACAGTTTGAATACCCATAATTTAAACCCTAGGGATTCTGCTCTTATGAGGGGGATTCAGAACTATTGATCTTTTACCTGTTGGTTTGGGGGGACGCCCCCATATTATGTATTGTTTGTATTTTAGATGTGTATTTTATGAATAAATTATGTATTGCATATGGTTATATTGTGTATGGTGTTTGGAATAAATACATTTTTTCAATTTTGCAGTAAATAGTGCGTGTGCCCCCATATAGTGTACTTCTGGGGGGCCCCATACATATTTTGTAGGGTCCTCTATATTTGTTTGTATCCTTCTAAATTTACAGCCCATGGTCCGTGAGAACTGTTCAACCAGTTTCTGCATACCTATTACATAATACTTTTCGCCATAATTTCCATTTCACCCATTTTGTCAGCCAGGCTTCTCCGCATTTGCAAACATACATTTTAGATTATGATCCTGTAATTTTATTCATACACTTTAATACACATGCTTCCTATCCCTATGCTATCCCCACCACCCTTCTATTCTTACCCATCACTGGCCTATCTAACACCCTGCTTTCCCTCCTGGCTATCTTATCCCCAGTACGACTGCTATATCCCCCCAACCTAGTTTAAATCTCCTCCACCCCTCTAGCCATCTTCTCCCCACTTAAACACAGCTGCACCGCCATCAGTGAGGTGCAACCCATCGCTTCTAAAGAGCCTGTATACCGACAGCAAAGTCTGCCCAGTTCTCTATAAACCTAAACCCTTCTTCTTACAATTCCACACCACCCTCTTAGCCACCCATTAATGCTCCTAATCTCCCCGCTGTCCTCCCTGGCTTAGCACGTTGGCTGCGGTAGTATTTCTGAAAACATTACCCTGGAGGTCTTTGCTTTTAACCTTGGCCCCTAGCTCTCGGAAATCACGTTTAAGGACCTCTCACTTCTCTAACTTTGTCATTGGCACCAATGTGAACCAAGACCCCACCCATAATCTGTCTACAACGGTTTACAACATGCCGAGCCCTGCACCAGGCAGGCAATACACATTTTACCATGTAGGTGACTGGAGACAGATAACCCTATCTACCTTCCTTATAATGGAGTCAATAGGTGCTTCTATATGGTCCCTATTAAAGGGATGAGGGTGGGTAGGTGTTTCTATAAGTGTCTCTATTAAAGGGATGAGGGTGGGTATGTATTTCTATAAGGGTCTCCATTCAAGCGATGAGAGTGGGTAGGTGTTTCTATAAGGGTTCCTATTAAAGGGGTGAGGTTGTGTGTTTCTATAAGCGTCTCTATTAAAGAGGTGAGGGTGGGTAGGTGTTTCTAGAAGTCTCTATTAAAGGGATGATGGTGTGTGTTTCTATAAGGTTCTCTATTAAAGGGATGATGATGGGTGTTTGTATAAGGGTCTCTGTTAAAGGGATGAGGGTGAGTAGGTGTTTCTGTAAGGGTCCCTATTAAAGGGATGAGGGTGAGTGCTTCTATAAGGGTCCCTATTAAAGGGGTGGGGGTGTTTCTATAAGGGATGAGGGTGGGTAGGTGTTTCTATAAAGGGATGAGGGTGGGTAGGTGTTTCTATAAAGGTTCTCTATTAAAGGGATGAGGTAGGATTGCCACGTTCCTCTTCCTAATGACAACAAGGGTACTAATCCCAGCTCCCACCAGCTCCCACCAGCTCCAGGAATGACGGAAATGATAGGTTTGAACCAAGCAAGGTAGAAGAGGAGAGATGGGCGGAAACAGCGCACTGAATGTGGACTGCGCCATGGACCGGAAATGACGAGGGGCGGGCAAGTTGAGATGGGCGGAAGTGACGCAGTGAAGCATGCAAGACGAGAGGGCGGAAGTGACGCCATGAAGCAGGACAGTGACGCCAGTGCCCTCCCCTCCTCGGTTGCTTCGTCACCGGCTCCCTGAGTGAGAGGAGTTGAGGGAAGTGCAGGGGGAGGTGACCGGCCAGTGTGGAGGAGATGGGAGCTGGGGATGACAGGGCCGAGCGCTTGGGATTCGCCCCCCAGAAGGAGATTGTGTATAACCGGTTACTGCCCTACACCGACCGACTGGACCGGGAATCCAACCAACTCCTACAACAGATCAAGGGAAGTCTGAGCAGGACCGTCCGGCTACGGGAACTATGGCCCGGGTTACTGTACTGGACCGCAAACTCACCTGTGAGTGTTATAGTGAGTGTCCTGTGTAGTAGTGTCTGTCTGTGTAGTTGAGTGTCTGTCTTGTGTAATGAGTGCCTGTGTATGTTTGTCCTGTTTAGTGAGTGTGTCTTGTAGTGTGTGGTGTCCTGTGAGTGTGTCTTTGTAGTGAGTGTCCGTCTAGTGGTGTCCTGTTGTAGTGAGTGTCCACTAGTGTCCTGTGAGTATCCACTAGTGTCTTGTGGTGAGTGTCCTGTGTAGTGGGTGTCCACTGGTGTCCTGTGTAGTGGTGTGTCCACAGGTGTCCTGTGTAGTGAGTGTCTCACTGGTGTCCTGTGAGTGTCCTGTGCTCCTGTGAGTGTCCACTGGTGTCGTGATGTCCACTGGTGTCCCGTGTGTCCATGGTGTCCTTGAGTGTCCACTGGTGTCCTGTGAGTGTCCGCTGGGGGTGTCTGTGAGTGTCCGCCGGTGCCCTGTGTGTGAGTGTCCACCGGTGCCGCTGTGTGGTGGTGTCCACCGTGCCCTGTGTGTGAGTGTCCACCGTGCCCTGTGTGGTGAGTGTCCACCGGTGCCCGTGTGTGGTGAGTGTCCACCGGTGCCTGTGTGGTGAGTTCCCCGTGCCCTGTGTGGTGAGTGTCCACCGGTGCCCTGTGTGGTGAGTGTCCACCGGTGCCCTGTGTGGTGAGTGTGACGTGCCTGTGATCCCACGTGCCCTGTGTGTAGTGTCCACGTGCTGTTTGAGTGTCCACGGTGCTGTTAGTGCCGTGGTGTAGTGTCCTGTGAGTTCCTGAGTGTCTGTCTCTGTAGTGAGTGTCTGTAGTGAGGTTCTGTATATTGAGTGTCTGTGTATTGAGTGTTGTGTAGTGTGAGTGTCCTGTGTAGTGAGTGTCATGTGTAGTGAGTCTTATAGTGAGTGTCCACTAGTGTCCAGTGTAGTGAGTGTCCCACTAGTGTCCAGTGTAGTGAGTGTCCACTAGTGTCCTGTGTAGTGAGTGTCCACTAGTGTCCCGTGTTAGTGGAGTGTCCACTAGTGTAATGTTCCTGTGTGGTGATGGTGTCCACTAGTGTCCTGTGTGGTGAGTGTCCACTAGTGTCCTGTGTGGTGATTGTCACTAGTGTCCCTGTGTGTGAGTGTCCACTAGTGTCCCTGTGTGGTGAGTGGTCCAAGTGTCCTGTGTGTGATGTAGTGCCTTGTGAGTGTCCACTAGTGCCCTGTGTGGTGAGTGTCCACTAGTGCCCTGTGTGGTGAGTGTCCACTAGTGCCCTGTGTGGTGAGTGTCCACTAGTGCCTGTGTGTGAGTGTCCACTAGTGCCCCTGTGTGGTGAGTGTCCACTAGTGCCCTGTGTAGTGAGTGTCCACTAGTGCCCTGTGTAGTGAGTGTGTCCACTAGTGCCCTGTGTAGTGAGTGTCCTAGGCCCTGTGTGGTGAGTGTCCACTAGTGTCCTGTGTGGTGAGTGTCCACTAGTCCCCTGTGTAGTGATGGTCCACTAGTGCCCTGTGTGAGTGTCCACTAGTGCCCTGTGTAGTGAGTGTCCACTAGTGCCCTGTGTAGTGGTGTCCTGTGTGGTGTCCACTAGTGCCTGGGTTAGTGCCACTAGTGTCCTGTGTGGTTAGTGTCCACTAGTGTCCTGTGTGGTGAGTGTCCACTAGTGTCCCTGTGTGGTGGTGAGTGTCCACTAGTTCCTTTGTGGTGAGTGTCCACTAGTGTCCTGTGTGGTGAGTGTCCACTAGTGTCCTGTGTGGTGAGTGTCCCTAGTGTCCTGTGTGGTGAGTGTCCACTAGTGTCCTGTTGGTGATTCACTAGTGCCCTGTGTGGTGAGTGTCCACTAGTGTCCTGTGTAGTGAGTGCCCTGTGTGGTGAGTGTCCACTAGTGCCCTGTGTGGTGAGTGTCCACTAGTGCCCTGTGTGGTGAGTGTCCACTAGTGCCCTGTGTGGTGAGTGTCCACTAGTGCCCTGTGGTGAGTGTCCACTAGTGCCCTGTGTGGTGATGTCCACTAGTGCCCTGTGTAGTGAGTGTCCACTAGTCCTTGAGTGATCCCTGCTGTGTGTGAGTGTCCACTAGTGCCCTGTGTGTGATGTGCCCTGTTGGTGAGTGTCCACTAGTGCCCTGTGTAGTGAGTGTCCACTAGTGCCCCGTGTAGTGAGTGCCCTGTGTGGTGTGTCCACTAGTGCCCTGTGTGGTGAGTGTCCACTAGTGCCCTGTGTGGTGATTGTCCACTAGTGCCCTGTGTGTGGATTGTCCACTAGTGTCCTGTGCGGTGAGTGTCCCCACTAGTGTCCTGTGCGGTGAGTGTCCACTAGTGTCCTGTGCGTGAGTGTCCACTAGTGCCTGTTCGGTGAGTGTCCACTAGTGCCCTGGGCGGTGGTCCACTAGTGCCCTGTGCGGTGAGTGTCCACTAGTGTCCTGTGCGGTGAGTGTCCACATGCCTGTGCCGTTGAGTGTCCACTAGTGTCCTGTGCGGTGAGTGTCCCACTAGTGTCCTGTGCGGTGATGTCCACTATGTCCTGTGCGGTGAGTGTCCACTAGTTGTCCTGTGCGGTGAGTGTCCACTAGTGTCCTGTGCGGTGAGTGTCCACTAGTGTCCTGTGCGGTGAGTGTCCACTAGTGTCCTGTGCGGTGAGTGTCCACTAGTGTCCTGTGTAGTGAGTGCCACTGTTGGTGATGTCCACTAGTTGTCCCTGTGTAGTGAGTGTCCCTAGTGCCCTGTGTAGTGGTGTCCACAGTGTGTCCTGTGCGGTGAGTGTCCACTAGTGTCCTGTGTGGTGAGTGTCCACTAGTGTCCTGTGTGGTGAGTGTCCACTAGTGTCCTGTGTGGTGAGTGTCCACTAGTGTCCTGTGTGTTTGTCTGTGTGTGGTGAGTGTCCACTAGTGTCCTGTGTGTGAGTGTCCACTAGTGTCCTGTGTGGTAGTGTCCACTAGTGTCCCTGTGTGGTGAGTGCCACTAGTGCCCTGTGTGGTGAGTGTCCACTAGTGTCCTGTTGGTGAGTTACGTGCCCTGTGTGGTGAGTGTCCCACTAGTGCCCTGTGTGGTGAGTGTCCGCACTAGTGCCCTGTGTGGTGAGTGTCCACTAGTGCCCTGTGTGGTGAGTGTCCACTAGTGCCCTGTGTGGGGAGTGTCCACTAGTGCCCTTGTGTGAGTGTCTCCACTAGTGCCTGTGTGTGAGTGTCCCACTAGTGCCCTGTGTAGTTGAGTGTCCACTAGTGCCCTGTGTAGTGAGTGTCCACTAGTGCCCTGTGTAGTGAGTTGCCTGTTGGTGAGTCCACTAGTGCCCTGTGTAGTGAGTGTCCCCTTAGTGCCTGGAACCGTCTTAGTGAAGTGCCCTGTGGGTGGTAGTGGTTCCACTGTGCCCTGGTGTGAGTGTCCAATGTGCCCTGTTTGTGTGTGAGTGTCCACTGTGTCCTGTGTGTGATGTCCACTAGTGTCCCTGTGCGTGTGAGTGTCCACTAGTGTCCTGGTGCGGTGGAGTGTCCACTAGTGTCCTGTGCGGTGATGTGTCCACTGTGTCCTGTGGTGAGTGTCCACTAGTGCCCTGTCGGTGAGTGTCCACTAGTGTCCCTGTGGGTGAGTGTCCTATTGCCCTGTGGGTGAGTGTCCACTGTGTCCTGTGGGTGAGTGTCCACTGTGTCCTGTGCTGAGTGTCCACTGTGTCCTGTGCTGTGAGTGTCCACCATAGTGTCCTGTGCGTGAGTGTCCACTGTGTCCTGGTGGGTGAGTGGTCCACTAGTGTCCCTGTGTGTGAGTGTCCCACTAGTGTCCTGTGGCGGTGAGTGTCCACTGTGTCCTGTGGGTGATTGTCCACTGTGGTCCTGTGCGGTGAGTGAGTTCCACTAGTGTCGTGGTTGAGTGTCCCACTAGTGGGGTGTCCCTGTGTCTGTGTGAGTGTCCCTAGTGTCCTGTGTGGGTGGGGTGTCCATCCCATAGTGCCCTTGTGGTGAGTGTCCACTAGTGCCTGTGTGTGAGTCCGTGGTGAGTGTCCCTAGTGCCCCTGTGGTGATGTCCACTAGTGTCCTTTGTAGTGAGTGTCCCTGTGTGTGTGAGTGTCCACTAGTGCCCTGTGTGGTGAGTCCACTATGTGCCTGCCTGTGGTGTGATGTCCACTAGTGCCCCTAGTGTGGTGAGTGTCCCACTGTGCCCCTGTGTGGTGAGTGTCCACTAGTGGCCCTGTGTTGTGAGTGTCCACTAGTTCCCTGTGTGTGATGTCCACTAGTGCCTTGTGGTGAGTGTCCACTAGTGCCCTGAGTGGTGAGTGTCCACTAGTGGCCCTGTGGTGTGAGTGTCCACTAGTGTCCTTGAGTGTTATAGTGAGTAGCCCTGTGCCTGTGTAGTGAGTGTCCTGGTCTGTGTGTAGTGATTGTCTGCTTTATTGAGTGTTTGGTATGAGTTGTGAGTGAGTGTCCTGGTCCGTAGTGAGTGTCGTGTGTCTGAGTCTTTTATAGTGAGTGTGTCCCACTAGGTGTCTCTGTGTGTGAGTGTCCACTTGGTGTCCTGTGTAGTGTAGTGTCCACTGGTGCTCCTGGTAAGTGTCCAAGTGAGTCCACTGGTGTCCTTGTGTAGTGAGTGTCCACTGTTCCTGTGTAGTGAGTGGTCCACTGTGTCCTGTGTAGTGAGTGTCCACACTGGTTTACCTGTGTATGAGTGTCCCACTGGGTCCTGTGTAGTGAGAGTGTCCACCTGGTGTCCTGTGTAGTGATGTCCACTAGTCGTCCTGTGTAGTAGTGTCACTGGTGCTCCTGTGTAGTGAGTGTCCACTAGGTGTCCTGTGTATGAGTGTCCACTGGGTCCTGTGTGTGAGTGTCCACTAGGTCCTGTGTAGTGAGTGTCCACTACTGGTGGTCCTGTGTGTGAGTGTCCACACTGGTGTCCCCTGTGTGGTGAGTGTCCACTGGTCCCTGTGGTGGTGAGAGTGTCCACTGCGTGCCTGTGTGAGTGATGTCCCTGGTGCCCTGGTGTGGTGAGAGTGTCCACTACTGTGCCCTGTGTGGTGAGTGTCCACTGGTGCCCTGTGTGGTGAGTTCCACTGTGCCCTGTGTGTGAGTGTATGTCCCCACTGGTGCCCTGGTAGTGAGTGTCCACACTAGGGCCCTCCGTAGTGAGTGTCATTAGTGTAGTGTAGGTGTCCACTGTGTCCTGTGTGGTGAGTTCCACTAGTGTCCTGTGTGGTGAGTGTCCACAGTGTCCCTTCCTGTGTGGTGAGTGTCCACTCGTCCTGTGGTGAGTGTCCACTAGTGTCCTGTGTGGTTGAGTGTCCACTAGCGTCCTGTGTGGTGAAGTGTCCACTAGCGTCCTGTGTGGTGAGTGTCCACTATGCCCTGTGTGGTGAGTGTCCACTAGTGCCCTCTGTGGTGAGTGTCCCTAGCTGTCCCTGTGTGTGAGTGTCCACTAGGCCTGTGTGGTGAGGTGTCCACTATCCCTCTGTGTTGTGAGTGTCCTATCCCTGTGTGTGAAAGTGTCTGTCGTTACTATGTCTGTGTAGTGTAGAGTGTCCTGTGTAGTGAGTCTTGATAGTGGTGTCCCACTAATGTCCTGTGTAGTGAGTGTCCACTAGGTCCTGTGTATGAGTGTCCACTAGGTCCTGTGTATGAGTGTCCACTAGGTCCTGTGAGTGTGGTGTCTCACTACTATTTATAGGGTCCTGTTAGTGAGTTACCACATAGGGTCCATGTAAGAGAGTGAGCGTCCACTAGTACGTTGTTAAGTGAGTGTCCACTAGTGTCCGTGTAGTAGCGTCCTAGTGGTCCTGTGTAGTTGTACCTAGCTCCTGTAGTGCGTCACGTGCCCCACGCCCATGTGTAGTGAGCGTCCACGTCCTGGGGAGTAGTGTCTGTTAGTGGAGGTGCATGGTCCTGTTTGAATTGTCCTGTGTTTGGAGTGGTGTAGTGAGTCTGTAGTGTTGTCCACTAGCGTCCTGTTAGTGTGAGTGTCCACTAGCATCCTGTTAGTGGTCCACTAGCGTCCTGTGAGTGTGTGTCCACTAGCGTCCTGTGTAGTGTGTCCACTAGCCTCCTGTGTAGTGAGTGTCCACTAGCCTCCTGTGTAGTGAAGGTGTCCACTAGCTTCCTGTGTAGTGAGGTGTCCACTAACCGGTCCGCTCCTGTGTAGTAGTGGTGTCCCACTAGCGTCCTGTGTAAGTGAGGTGTCCAACTAGCGTCCTGTGTAGAGTGAGTGTCCACTAGCGTCTCTGTTAGTGAGTGTCCACTACGTCCCTGTGTAGTGAGTGTCCCTAGCGTCCTGTGTAGTGAGTGTCCACTAGCGTCCTGTGTAGTGATGTCCACTAGCGTCCTGTGTAGTGAGTGTCCCTACGTCCTGTGTAGTAAGTGTCCATAGCGTCCTGTGTAAGTGCACTGTCCAGACGTCCTGTTTAGTGAGTTGGCCACTAGCGTCCTGTGTAGTGAGTGTCCACTAGCGCCTGTGTAGTAGTGTCCACTAGCGTCCTGTGTAGTTCATTGGTGTCCACTAAGTCCGTCCATGGTGTGTGTGAGTGTCCACTAGCGTGCCCTGTGTAGGTGTAGTGTCCACCTAGCGTGCCTGATGAGTGAGTGTCCACCTAGCGTCCTGTGTAGTGATGCCACCTAGCGTCCACTGTGTAGTGGAGTGTCACTAGGTCCTGTGTAGTGAGTGTTCCACTAGTCGTCCTGTGTAGTGAGTGTCCACTCGGTCGTGTAGTGAGTGTCCACTAGCGGTCCTGTGGTAGATGAGTGTCCACGAGCGTGCCTGTTAGTGCGTGTCGTGCCACTAGCGTCCTGTGTGAGTGTCCACTTTGGGTGTAGTGAGTGTCCACTAAGCCGTCCTGGTGTAAGTGAGTGTCCACTAGCGTCCTGTGTTAGCTGAGTGTCCACCTAGCGTCCTGTGTAGTGAGTGTCCCGGCCGGTCCTGTGTATGTGAGTGTCCCACTGCGTCCTGATTAGTGCAGCTGTCCCTATCGTCCTGTGTAGTTGAGTGTCCCCTAGCTAGTCCTGTGTAGTGAGTGGTCCCTAAGTTCCCTGGTGTTGTTGAGTGTCCACTAGCGTCCTCTTGTAGTGAGGTGAAGTGTCCACTAGCGCCCCCCCCAGGTGTAAGGGTGTGATTAGATAGTGGACTAGAGGTGTTATGGAACGCCCAGAGTAAGGTGTTAAAACAGCATTGTACACCAACTGTCTGCCATGTACAATGCTGTTTAACACCTTACTTGGGCGTTCCTAAACACCTCTTAGCCACTATCTAATCACACCCTTAACACCTGGCTGTGATATGCTAATTGGGATTTTCCAGGGTACATAATTGCCACAGATTCTTGTACAAGTCATTCTGAATTGAGAAAGCCAGTCGGATGACTAGCGAAACGTCTTCAAGAACTACATTTCATGTCCAGTTGATCTAATTGAATACAACAGAAATGCACTCATAGATACCTTACTTAAAAGACGTTTTGGTGGGGCGGTGGGATTGCGCTTGCGATTTGCTTTCCACATTTTAAATAACAATCAAAATCATTACAATAGAAAAACGCATGTGAATGCAACGAAATCGCACATAAAATCGCATGCGATTCGTGTGCGATTGCGTTTAGTTGCAGTGTGGCCGTGCCACTTGTGCTATAGCAGGATTCTTGGTCTTTCTTGCCATGTATTAGATGTTGTTAAAGTGTTTAAGTGGAGCACCACCAGGAATTCTGGTAGTTGGAACCCTATACCATCACATTATATTGGAGATGGAGTATATCCTCTAAACTTATCATCTAGTAGAATATTAAAACTGTAACATAAGGGAGCAAATACCAGTCCTCAACTTCTATAAAATATGACAAATAATCCCTGTGAACACACAAATGTTTTTTCATACTGTATATCATTGAGCAGTTCTCTTAACGTAAGCCTGTGAGTTCTGTGCATCTCCTGCTTGAGCCTCAAACAGTAATGCCTGTGAGTTCCGTGCATTACTGTTTGAGCTCAAGCAGGAGAAAGCAGAGGAAATCTCAGAGGGCGGAGCTTATAACATTCAGCAAACCAGTAACAAGATGTCGCAAATTTCTAGGCATAAAGCTAGGCTCTGGAGGGGCATAGGTAAAAATAAAGTGGCAACGGTATTTTTAAAGCTGCAGCTTCCAAATAAACATAACTTGATTTTACAGTGCACTTTAAGGCTATTATTTTTTTTTTGGAATGTGAAGAAGTTTTTATGTTGCCACAAGTTTTGGATTTTGTTGTAAGGTGTGTTTTGTAGGCACAAGATATCTATTTTGTTATTATTGTTTCTTTCCAAAGTATATCTTTGGAATAGTGAATTGGCCTTTAGGACATTGTAGTTTGTAATTTTTAATTATAAAATACTTTTATATTTTATATATTAACATATAACAGCAAAGCAATGACCAGTGTACATGATATATACATGATTGTAACGTTGGTAGGCATTTTTTTATCTGTCTTTGCCTTTTGTTTTAGTTTCCTATAAACTATCAAAAGAGTTTTTGATTATATATTCAATTCTTTACTGTTTAAACTAGTACATTTTATAATTATGCATCATATGTCTCCTTTCCTTGTTTATTGTCTTAAGAGATTTAAATGAACATATATTGGCATCCTATATACATGTAGCCTTGAGTATTGTTATAAGAAATATAACTTTATATATAGTGAGATTCTTTCTCCTTATCCATTGTCATTAAAGATATATATATATACATATATATATAATAGTAGAAATAATAGATCAGGGCACTCCTTGGTCTTACACAAAAACAGGTGGGTTTATTCACATCACATCAACATGGCAACGTTTCGGTCCCTGGTCTTGGACCTTTATCAAGCTACACACAGTTATAGTGACAAAACCCTTATAGAGGAAAAGTGATACGCCCCCATACCTCACTTCCTGTGGGCGGAGTCAACAAGCCAAGCACAATAAATACCATACATACAAGGTGCAACCCAAATAGATATATCTGAATAGGTTTATCTAGATACTCGACATAAAGTGCACTGTTCATAAAGTGTCTCTAGTGTTAATAAAGTGTCAAGTGACTATATTATTAATAATAATAAAGTGACAAGTGACTGTACTTTTAAAGTGACCGTAGTAAAAGTGATCTATTACAAAGCCATATAGTGAACAATATAAAATATTTAGCAAGGGGTCCTGGAATAAATATAAAATTGAATTGAATAGATAGGTAAATAACTAGCATAACTCGCATAAATATAAATAATCTCTCAGGGGAGTGCAAATATCCAATTATCTCCTGTAGAAAACATCTGAACAAACAATTTTCATAATCATTGGGGGCTACTGTGTCCAGAGTCCGGATCCAGTATTTCCCTTTGCAGAAGCACTTTCGATCTGTTACCTCCACGTCTGACTAGGTACGTGATCAATGGCCCCAACACCTGGATAGTAAATTGATGTCCCATTCGCAAAATGTTGGCTACTGGTTTTAGAGTTCTTATTGTCACGGAAAGCTGTTTTTATTGCCGACGCGATGGCCGTCTATCCTAGTCCTAAGCATCAGGTCTGTTTTCCCCACATACAGTAATCCACAAGGACATAGTACACATAAACCACATGTGTTGTAGTACATCTGATAGCCTGTGTGATGCTAATAGTTTGGCTGTATGTGGGTGTAAGAACGAATCCCGTTGATCATGTATTTACATGATGACATGTTGCATTTTGCATTTGAGAATACCTGGTTAATTTAGGTAGCCATGTAGTGGACGTGATACTAGGTTCTGTTTGGACCAAAAGATCCCTCAGGTTTCTCCTCTCCGAAATCCTATAGTGGGTCTTGATGGCAGAAACCTTAGCCATATGGGTCCGAGGTAATAGTTTTCCAATTTTTATGTAGTTCCCTTTGTACCTGTGACCCTTGTGCATGAATTGCAAACTGCAGATAAATTTGGGTTCCTTGTTCCTTTGTGTCCCCCCTCTTCACATTTGTTATTAGCGTG
This sequence comes from Hymenochirus boettgeri, assembly GCA_019447015.1. Taxonomy (NCBI): domain Eukaryota; kingdom Metazoa; phylum Chordata; class Amphibia; order Anura; family Pipidae; genus Hymenochirus; species Hymenochirus boettgeri. The sequence continues at coordinate 228,455,026 of CM033469.1, forward strand.
TATCAATGTTGTGTAATACTTGTTCTGGATACCCCCGCTGAACAAACCTAACTTCCATCTCCTTCAGCTGATCAGTCTCAAGTAGGGTCAGAGTATTTCTGATCACCGCATTGGGAGATGCAGGAGGGTGGAACATGAATTGGAGGCATATTTCTCTCGTCTCTTTTGGTACAATGTGTGGCCAGTCTATTGTTGTCAATGAAATCAATAGTCCAAACTCAATGAGTCTTACTTACGTTTTTGGTGAACCGTCTTTAGTAGGCAGAGAATTAAGATTGGTAAACATATTTTCCAGCGTTTCAATGTCCTTTCCACCACAAAAACAGGTCAACCATGATGAACCTGTAATAAAGAGCAATGCTGGCCATATGGTGACAAGATATGGCATTGTTCATATGTGTACATATATATGTTGGCATAGCCGGCGCCATTATGCCCCCGCCCATTGCTGTACCGTTAACTGCTGAAAAAAAAGAGTTCTCAAATCTGAAATATTCAATTCAATGTCACATTCAGATGTCAACAACAATTCTTTAAAGGCTGGTGTTCCACACTCCCCCTCTTCCAAAGCTTTTTTAGTTGCAGCCATGCCTTCCTCATGATTGATATTGGTATATAGACTATAATGTCCATAGGGACTAACCATACTCCTTTCTGTGGGAAGGGATAACTCTTGAATAATAGAGATTAAATGCCCGAGTCTCTCAAGTAGGTTTTCGTTTTGTAACAATGGGTTGTATAACACTGTCCACAAATTTGCCTAGTGGTTCCAGCCAACCACCCGCATGGAGATGATGGGACGGCCAGGAGGTGTTTTTAAATTTTTGTGGATTTTAGGGAGAGTATAAATTATAGGGCAATTAGGGGGGATTGATACAAATATGTCCCAGTTTCTCATAATAGTCCCTGCTGTAACCGCATGGGGACCTAAGTCAAGACGTGGAGGTAACAGATCGAAAGGGTTCTGAAAGGGAAAAACTGGATCCGGACTCTGGACACAGTAGCCCCCAAGGATTAAATGAAAATTGTTTGTTCAGATGTTTTCTACAGGAGAGATAATTGGATATTTGCACTCCCCTAGAGATTATTTATATTTATGCGAGTTATGCTAGTTATGCTATCTGTCTTATTCAATTCAATTTTATATATCCAGGACCCCTTGCCTTTAAATATTTTATATTGTTCACGGTTATGGCTTTTTAGAATATAGTCACTTTACTACGTCACTTTATTATTGTACTATAATATATAGTCATTGACACTTTATTAACACTAGAGCACTTTATGACAGTGCACTTTGTCGAGTATCTAGATAAACCTATTCAGATATATCTATGGGTTGCACCTTGTATGTATGGTATTTATGTTGCCTTGTTTGACTCTGCCCACAGGAAGTGAGGTATGGGGGCGTATCACTTTCCTCTATAAGAGGTTTTGTCACTATAACTGTGTTGAGGCTTATAAAGGTCCAAGACCAGGGACCGAAACGGTTGCCATGTTGATGTGATGTGATAAACCCACCTGTTTTTGTGTAAGACCAAGGAGTGCCCGATCTCTATTTCTACTATATGATTCGATCTGTTGGGAGCACCCTGGCAGTTGTATCCGGAGCGTGAGTGCCAGTTCTCTTCCTATCTATATATATATATATATATATATATATATATATATAAGCTGTGTGTGAGCGGGCACTCGCTAAATAAGCATACAACCCGGATGCTTCCTAATATACGCGTAGACGGCTTGAATAAACGGTTTTGATTTTCATAAATCTAGGAGTGCTCCTTCTCTCCAAGTCCTTATATATATATATCGTATATATTACAGATTTTAACTGAGTTTAATTTTCTTTATCTATAAAAACTATGGATAACTATAAGTAATATTATTTAACAACATATGTATGTATATATACATGATAGTCTATTCAGAGTTTCTTATGAGTTTTTTCATTTAATCTATTGTTAAGAGATATGGGTGAACCATAATAATAATTTTTCTTACATTTCTTTACTATTGTCTTTAAGAGATATGAAAAAACACATCTCCCCATGCATCCCTCTTTCCTTATTTTTTTATCATTAAAGTAATGAATAGATACATATGCAATAACGGATTTTAGTCCCACTTTTTTAATTTCATCTATAGTATTTACGAGAAAGAATAAATATGCATCTTTCTTATGAGTCTCCCTTTTCCTGTCTTTCTTTATTAAGGAATTATGAATGATACGTATATTATCTAGTATAACTGAGGTCCTTATTCCTATCAATTGTCTTTAACCCTTTAATGCCAGCAGAATTTAATTTTTTGTTTTGCGTTAAGTGCCAGCAGAAATTTCAGGATTTTGCCCTCAATCGGTTTTAGACAAATTTACAGTAGGAAAACCTTACAGTAAATCAGTATATTATACATAGTGTTTTTCGCACAAAGTGTACATAACATGGTAACGAATTTTGTATCTTTTCTGGAGATTTTACTGGAGTTATCTAAGGTACGTGTCTAGGGAAGAGAGGATAAGCTATTTCAAGCTTTTGCGCCGGCGGCGCACCTGTGTGGTTACGTCATGACTTCACTTGTGCAAGACGGCGAGCGAGCGTCAGCGTCACTGGGACCGGAGCGCCGCCTAGCGGATCGTCGCTGGAGCGGACACACAGGTAAGTACCTTACAGTAGACATGTAAGCGAAAAGCCACAAAGTGAGAAATGCATGATGGCTCAAAACAGCAATCATATTCAGCCAACTCTTATAACAACTCTTAGCCACTATCTAATCACACCCTTAACACCTGGCTGTGATATGCTAATTGGGATTTCCAGGGTACATAATTGCCACAGATTCTTGTCAAGTCATTCTGAATTGAGAAAGCCAGTCGGAATGACTAGCGAAACGTCTTCAAGAACTACATTTCTAAGTCCAGTGATCTAATTGAATACAACAGATATATCCTCACCATTAGAGGCTCTGGTGAAGACCGGCAGGTACTTAGACTCCGCATCCGAGGGGGTCTCATAGAGGTCTTACCTGAAGATTTCATAACAGCTAAACTGGCAGACAGATGAATCCCACTGGAGACGTCAGCCCTGCGGAGGACCTATATCGGCAAGTCCTGAACTTCGTGGGAGCCTTGCAAGAAAGCCAGACAGGGATACTGTCAATTGGACGCTAGGTTGAAAGCCATGTCCCCTGGAACACCTCATAACCCATCCATTGCTGAGCCTAAGATCCCGCTCCCTGACCGGTTTTTCCGGAGATCGTTCCAAATTCGGTCAGTTTAAAAGTACCTGTAATTTGTATTTTTCCCTTCGCCCGAAAAAGCTTCACTGAAGAAAGGGTAAAAGTAGGTTTCGTCATTTCATTGCTTCAGGATGAGCCCCAAGCCTGGGCCCTTCGCTTGTTGGATCAAAACAGTCCTACAGTAGCCGATGTAGGTACTTTTTTACCCTAGGAGAAAGAAATTACGATGATCCACGTAGAGCTGTCTCAGCTGAGGCGGCCCTTCGTAACCTGTCCGGGGGAGAAGACAGGTGGAAGATTATGTGGCTGATTTCGGCAGAATCAGTGTGAGACTCAATGGAATGAAGCGGCTTTTATACATCAGTTCCGAACTGGACTGTCGGAGACACTTAAAGATGAGTTAGCACGCACTGGAGTCCCAGAGAAGCTGAAAGATCTTATTGATCGCCGATTAAGAGAAAGGAGATTAGAAAGAATGAGGCTTCTCGCCCTTCCTGTGATGCATTTAATACTTCTCCTCTTCAGGCTTTCGGAACCTGTCCTATCAACTGGGGTTTAACTCGTCCCCTCTATCTCCTAGGAAAGGATCCGAAGAAGACGTCGTCTAAACCTGTTGTCTATACTGCGGGGAGTCTGGTCATTTGCTTCAGGGCGCCCAATCAGACCTACGAGTAGGTTCCTACTTTGCATTCTGGTCCTTCTTATCGGCTTCAGCACCTACCTATCTTGATGTCTCATTACAGGGAACTGGCCCGAATGTTCACCGTCCAAGCGTTATTGACTCCGGGGCTGTAGCTGCTTTATTTTGGAATCCCTTAAAGGAATGGAAGATCCACTCCCTCTCGCCAAATCTTCTACTCTCTTATCATCTGGCAGATGAGTCTAAAATTTCCTCTGGTCCGTACTACGGAGAGACTGTCCCAGTATTAATCAAAATTAACCATCATTCAGAATTTATAGGTTTGATGTGCTGCTTTTTCTCTTTTTCCTTATTTTAGGCAAGCCATGGTTGAAGACACAATCCTTCATAAATGGATCTCTGGAGAGATCTTTTCTTCTCATCGCATTGTCGGCTGTCATGCTTTTCCCCTTACTTCGAGCATTAATCAGATTCATTCTGAAAAATCTTTACCTAATGTCTATCAGAACTTTGCACATGTGTTTGATAAAAAAACTGCTAACAGTCTACCATCTCTCCTCTTCGCAGTATCTAAATGTCCCGGATTCCTGTAGAACAAAGTGAATGCTTGCTGGGAATAAATAAATGAATCCTATACTCAAGTCCCCGGTTTTCGGCCGTAATGGTCGGGAATTCCCTTATATGCAGCGTTCTCAGTCTACCTCTCTGCCGTGGCGTTCCTTGTTCGCGCCCCACTCGCTATCTCCTCGTAATCTTCACCCGTCCGTACGGCCTGTCCCGCACAGGGGTCGGTATAGATATCCTGGCGAGTGTCCGGTCCTAGTTACTGCTACTGGGTAGATCCTTGGGGATGAATTCCACCTGCACCTACGCGCGTTTCTCCCTCACATGGATTCCTTCTCGGGCTTCCTCAGGGTGCTACGTCACTATGTGATGAGGCTGCTTTTACAACCTGTTGGTTTTACACAATGTATCCTATGCACCTGGATTTCCAATGATTACTGCAGTCCAAGAGATAGTTATTTGAAACATATAAGGAGCCTTTAATATAAGTTACAAAAAACAAGCATATGAGAGTTCTTCATTCATTCCCAATGGGGTTACTGTGTTCAAATTGAAAATCCATTTGGTTTCCATTTGTAACATTTTCTTATCTAAATTTCCCCCCCTATTATCCAGGTGTACAGTTTGAATACCCATAAATTTAACCCTAGGGATTCTGCTCTTATGGGCTTCCACCATATGTTTGGCAATACTGCTGCGCTGTACCTCTCCTTTTCTGATTGCACGAATATGTTCCCCCATCCTTACACACATCTTCCTGCGTGTTTTTCCTATATACTTAAACCCGCACTCACAAGTGGCTAGGTATATGACCTGCGATGTCTGGCAGGTTATTAATTCCTTGATTTTATACATATTGCCACTGGGAAATAATATGCTATCTTTCTTATCAGCCATGAATTCACAATAACTACATCTTCCGCATCTCCTATTGCCATTAATAGGAGTGCTATTTAACCAGGTATCCCTGATTTTAGTAGTTTCCACATAATGGCTTTTAGATAGCCTATCCCTAAGATTGCGTGACCTTTTGGCCGTTAGCAAAGGATATTTTCCCACTTTATCCCCTATCTCTGTATCCTCAGCCAACAAATACCAATGTTTTTGTAAGATCTTTTTAAGTGTGGCCCACTCTTGGTTATACGGGGATATTAGTCTGATTTTCTCAGTTTGCCTGTACAATCCTGTTTTTTTCTTCCCAAACAGTAACTCGTGTTGGGTGGTTTGTTGTGCCCTTTTCCATCCCTTCTGTAAATTACTCTCACTGTACCCTCTTTGTTTCAATCTGGCCCCCAATTCTTTGGCCTGTATTTCAAAACTTTTTTCATCCGAGCAGTTTCTTCTGATACGAAGAAACTGCCCTACTGGGACCCCCCTGATCGTACTATCTGGGTGGTGACTGCTGGCGTGTAGTAGTGAATTGACCGCCGTAGGCTTACGATAAGTAGATGTTAAAAGCCTGTCACCCTCCTTCCTTATCCTCAGGTCTAAGAAAGTGATCTCATGCTCACTCGCTTCATATGTTAATTTAATGTTCCGTATATTATCGTTTAAATTATCAATTAAGGTTCCCAGAACCGTCCTAGGTCCATTCCATAGTACCAAAATATCATCTATGTATCTAATCCACATGAGGATGTGACTATCCACCCCCATATTAGAGATGATTTCTGGGACATCTAGATGTTCCCACAGTCCAAGATGGAGGCAGGCGTATGAGGGTGCGCAAGTCGCCCCCATCGCAGTGCCTCTCACTTGCCTGTAGTACTTATTATTGAAAACAAACACGTTGTTTTCTAAAATGAACTTCAAAAGTTTCAGGACAAATCTATTCTGGCGAACCTTATCTTTTCCTGTGGATTCCAGAAAATGTTGACTGGCAGCCAGGCCTATATCGTGGGGTATTGATGGGTATAGCCCTTCCACATCGAGGGCCACCAGCCAAGTGTCCTCCCCCACTCTTATATCATTAAGCCTCCTAAGCACGTCAGAGGAGTCTAGGACGAAGGAACTTAGGTTTTTAACAAAAGGTTGTAGCACTGAGTCTACAAAGTGACTAATGTGCTCCGTGGGTCCCCCCAGCCCCGATACAATTGGTCTGCCAGGAGGAAATCGCTGCTTCTTGTGGACCTTAGGGATTGTATAAAAGGTAGGGAGTTTAGCGTTAGAGATATACATATAATCTCTTTCTTCCCTTCCTATCATACCCTCACCCAAAGCTGCAGATAATATTTCCCACAACTCCTTTTGTATGTTCCCTAGAGGGTTCGAAGGGAGCACTTCATATTGATCCTTCTGGGATAATTGTCGTAATACTTCCCATTTATATTGTTCTTTAGACATCACTACAATGTTACCCCCCTTATCTGCAATACGTATAATCAGGTCATCCCTTTTTTCCAAATTTCTAAGCGCTCTAATCTCTGCTTTAGTTAGGTTACCCTGAATTATACATTTATCTGGAAGGGACTGAACTTCTTGGGTAACCAATTTTAAGAACATGGCTATGTTTGGAGCCATCTGATACGATGGGTACCAGTGTGACTTGTTTTTAAACTTCTTAGGCCGAACATGTGCCGTCGGGTCCTGATCCCCGGTCTCCCCATTTAAAAGTGCCTCTAGATCACTTAAGGCTCTCTTATCCAGCTCACTACCCAGGTAAGTGTCCCCTTGATCCTTCTTTCCTTTTCTTAACATAATCTTGGAAAGAATTAGCTTGCGTGTGAATAAGTTAACATCCTTGATAAATTCAAATTTGCTTAATTTGCTTGTAGGTGCAAATGTCAGTCCTCTACTCAGGACCGAAATAGTTGGTGCATCCAAATGTACATCACTGTAATTTATCACACGCAAGCTATCACTACTTTCGGGGGTTATTCCTTCCTGGGATTTGCAGCTTTCCTCCTTTCCCTCAATCTGCGAGGGGAGGTCCTTCCATGTTCTCTTCTTCCTTTTCCCCCTTCTAACCCTTTTCCTCCCTTTTTTCCTAAAGGGGCCCCCTTCTCCTGATTTTCCTCATCTGACGTTAAGTCCTGTGACTTTCTCCTCGTCCACTTATACACTTCCCCTCTCCTATAATCATCACTGTCCCTCAGGAACTTCCTTTTTTTTCTCATTTTAATTTCTTTTTGCATTTTATTTACTTCATTCTTTAAATTATCATTATACTCTATAAAGATATGTTCCTCCTTGAATTTCTCTAGTTTCAATTTTATCTCTCTGACTCTTTCATCAATCTCCTTCATTACTTTTAGGTCTTCTTCTACAATTAGTGTCATTAATTTAAACGAAAGATCTGATAAGGCCTCCTCCCATTTATCCTTAAAACCTTCCCTCTGTGCTAAATTGGAATTAGGTGGGACCCTCATCCTCAATCCTCTGGGGATCATTTTATTTCTGAGATACATTTCCAAACTGGACAATTCCCATTTCACTTTTATCTGTTGTATTATTATTTTCTTATACATTTTACGTGTTGTCCCAAATTCATCATCATTTTCTGTAATCTCAGAGGTCCCTGACACATTAAACACATCAGATAAATCAGAGTCCCAATCCATATCGTTAATGGCAAATGCCATCTTGTATTGTGTATGGTGGAATTTAATAATACAGAGCAATATGCTCGCTTTTGTAGTGTGCAACTTAGTAGGAAAGAAGCAAGAAAGAGAACTTAGAATATATAGCACAACGAGGTATCCTACCTGCACCACTACTGACTAATGCAGTTGTGCAACACCTTTGAGGTGGTGCTCCCAGTGTATAAACATTCTAAGTACACAACAAATATAGAGGACCCTACAAATATGTATGGGCCCCCCACAGAAGTACACTATATGGGGCACACGCACTATTTTACTGCAAAATTGAAAAATTTATTATTCCAACACCATACACAATATACCATATGCAATACATAATTATAAAATACACACCTAAAAATACAAATACATAATATGGGGCGTCCCCCAAACCAACAGGTAAAAAGATCAATAGTTCTGAATCCCCCTCTCTGCCATCTCTCCTCTTCGCAGTATCTAAATGTCCCGGATTCCTGTAGAACAAAGTGAATGCTTGCTGGGAATAAATAAATGAATCCTATACTCACGTCCCCCGGGTTTACGGCCGTACTGGTCGGGACTTCCCTTATATGCAGCGTTCTCAGTCTACCTCTCCTGCCGTCGGCGTTCCTTGTTCGCGCCCACTCGCTATCTCCTCGTAATCTTCACCCGTCCGTACGGCCTGTCCCGCACAGGGGTCGGTATAGATATCCTGTCGAGTGTCCGGTCCTAGTTACTGCTACTGGGTAGATCCTTGGGGATGAATTCCACCTGCACCTACGCGCGTTTCTCCCTCACATGGATTCCTTCTCGGGCTTCCTCAGGGTGCTACGTCACTGCTTTTTTTTGATCCTTTTATCCCCACCTCTTAAAGCAACACAATAACCAAATGTGTCTCTATGTGATGAGGCTGCTTTTACAACCTGTTGGTTTTACACAATGTATCCTATGCACCTGGATTTCCCATGATTACTGCAGTCCAAGAGATAGTTATTGAAACATATAGGAGCCTTAATTTAAGTTACAAAAAACAAGCATATGAAAGTTCTTCATTCATTCCAATGGGGTTACTGTGTTCAAATTGAAAATCCATTTGGTTTCCATTTGTAACATTTTCTTATCTAAATTCCCCCCCCTATTATCCAGGTGTACATTTGAATACCCATAAATTTAACCCTAGGGATTCTGCTCTTATGGGCTTCCACCATATGTTTGGCAATACTGCTGGCGTGTACCTCTCTTTCCTGATTGCACGAATATGTCCCCCATCCTTACACACTCTTCCTGCGTTTTTCCTATATACTTAAACCCGCACTCACAAGTGGCTAGGTATATGACCTGCGATGTCTGGCAGGTTATTAATTCCTTGATTTTATACATATTGCCACTGGGAAAATATATGCTATCTTTCTTATCAGCCATGAATTCACTAACACATCTTCTCCGCATCTCCTATTCCACTAATAGGAGTGCTATTTAATCAGGTATCCCTGTTTAGTAGTTTCCACATAAGGCTTTTAGATAGCCTATCCCTAAATTGCGTGGACCTTTTGGCCGTTAGCAAGGATAGGTATCCCACTTTCCCCTATCTCTGTATCCTCAGCCAACAAATACCAATGTTTTTGTAAGATCTTTTTAAGTGTGGCCCACTCTTGGTTATACGGGGATATTAGTCTGATTTTCTCAGTTTGCCTGTACAATCCTTTTTTTTCTTCCCAAACAGTACATCGTGTTGGGTGGTTTTTGTTGTGCCCTTTTCCATCCCTTCTGTAAATTACTCTCACTGTACCCTCTTTGTTTCAATCTGGCCCCCAATTCTTTGGCTTGTATTTCAAAAAGTTTTTTGAGAAAATCAGACTAATATCCCCGTATAACCAAGAGTGGGCCACACTTAAAAAGATCTTACAAAAACATTGGTATTTGTTGGCTGAGGATACAGAGATAGGGGATAAGTGGGAAAATATCCTTTGCTAACGGCCAAGGTCACGCAATCTTAGGGATAGGCTATCTAAAAGCCATTATGTGGAAACTACTAAAATCAGGGATACCTGGTTAAATAGCACTCCTATAGTGGCAATAGGAGATGCGGAAGATGTAGTTATTGTGAATTCATGGCTGATAAGAAAGATAGCATATTATTTCCAGTGGCAATATGTATAAAATCAAGGAATTAAAACCTCCAGACATCGCAGGTCATATACCTAGCCACTTTGAGTGGGGTTTAAGTATATAGGAAAAACACGCAGGAAGATGTGTGTAAGGATGGGGAACATATTCGTGCAATCAGAAAGGAGAGGTACAGCGCAGCAGTATTGCCAAACATATGGTGGAAGCCCATAGAGCAGAATCCCTAGGGTTAAATTTATGGGTATTCAAACTGTACACCTGGATAATAGGGGGGGAATTTAGATAAAAGAAATGTTACAAATGGAAACCAAATGGATTTTCAATTTGAACACAGTAACCCCATTTGGAATGAATGAAGAACTTTCATATGCTTGTTTTTTGTAACTTAATAAAGGCTCCTTTATGTTTTCAAATAACTATCTCTTGGACTGCAGTAATCATTGGAAATCCAGGTGCATAGGATACAGTGTAAAACCAACAGGTTGTAAAAGCAGCCTCATCACTAGAGACACATTTGGTTATTGTGTTGCTTTAAGAGGTGGGGATAAAAGGATCAAAAAAAGCAGTGACGTAGCACCCTGAGGAAGCCCGAAAGGAATCCATGTGAGGGAGAAACGCGCGGTAGCAGGTGGAATTCATCCCCAAGGATCTACCCAGTAGCAGTAACTAGGACCGGACACTCGCCAGGATATCTATACCGCCCCTGTGCGGGACAGGCCGTACGGACGGGTGAAGATTACGAGGAGATAGCGGTGGGCGCGAACAAGAACGCCGACGCAGGAAGGTAGACTGAGAACGCTGCATATAAGGGAAGTCCCACCAGTACGGCCGTAAACCGGGGGACGTGAGTATAGGATTCATTTATTTATTCCACAGCAGCATTCCTTTGTTCTACAGAATCCGGGACATTTAGATACTGCGAAGAGGAGAGATGGCAGAGAGGGGGATTCAGAACTATTGATCTTTTTACCTGTTGGTTTGGGGGAGCCCCATATTATGTATTTGTATTTTTAGGTGTGTATTTTATAATTATGTATTGCATATGGATATTGTGTATGGTGTTGAATAATATTTTCCAATTTCCAGTAAAATAGTGCGTGTGCCCCATATAGTGTACTTCTGGGGGGGCCCATACATATTTGTAGGGTCCTCTATATTTGTTGTGTACTTAGAATGTTTATACACTGGGAGCACCACCTCAAAGGTGTTGCACAACTGCATTAGTCAGTAGTGGTGCAGGTAGGATACCTCGTTGTGCTAACAGTCTACCACCACACCGCATTTATGATTGTCCAGTTGAACTATTACCTGGTGCGGAGATTCCTTTTGGCCATGTCTATCCTTTGTCAGAACCTGAACAACGAGTTCTCAAGAAATATATAGAGGAGAATCTACAGAAAGGCTTTATTCGCCATTCCACATCTCCAGCAGGGGCGGGTATATTTTTCATTGAGAAAAAAGACGTCTCTCTTAGGTCTTTTATTGACTACCGAGCTCTCAATACTGTCACTGTTGAATTATTTCAACGGTTGAGAGCGGCTAAAGCTTTACTAAGTTGGATCTTTGAGGAGCCTATAACTTGATCAGAATAAAGGAAGGGGACGAATGGAAAACGGCGTTCCGCTCCAGATACGGGCATTTTGAATATTTAGTCATGCCTTTCGGTCTGTGCAACGCACCTGCCACATTCCAACATTTTGTCAAGACATTTTTTGTGACTTTGTAATGACTTTTTGGCCATTTATCTGGATGATATATTGATTTTTTCTTCTAACCTAGAGGAACATCGTACCCAGGTTAAGAAAGTTCTCTCCCTTCTTAGAATTCATGGGCTATACGCTAAACTGAAAAGTGTGAGTTCCAAAGCCGTCAATACCCTTCTTGGGGTTCATCATCTCATCACAAGGCTAATTATGGATCCGCAAAAGGTTTCCGCTATTCAGATTGGCCTACTCCAACTACCCGGAAACAAGTTCAAAAATTCATTGGATTTGCTAACTTCTACCGTAGGTTCATTAAGAATTTTTCTACTATCATTCTGCCGTTGACTCTTCTGACCAGAACTCATGTCCCTTTCTGTTGACGGATTCTGCTCAAACAGCTTTTGAGCGTCTGAAATCTTCTTTTACATCAGCCCCCTTTCTTATTCATCCAGACCCAACTGTTCCTTTTACATTAGAGGTTGATGCATCGGAAGTTGCTCTAGGAGCTATACTCTCGCAACGTAACGGACCCAAGGATTACTACATACCATACCAGTTGCTTTTTTTTCAAGGAAACTTTCTGAGTCTGAAAGGAATTATGATGTAGGAGACCGTGAATTATTGGCCATAAAATCGGCCCTAAGATGCGGTATTTACTCAAGGGTGCCAATCATCCTATTACCATCTTCACGGATCATAAGAACCTAGAATACTTACAGGCTGCTAAAAGATTAAAACCGCGTCAAGCTAGATGGGCTCTCTTTTTTTTTTACAAGATTTAACTTTCATATAACTTTTCGTCCAGGATCAAGAAACGGCAAGGCCGATGCCCTTTCTAGACAATTTTCTGAAATCAATAAGTCAGACAAACCTAATATGGTTCTTTCCAAATCAAATTTTCTGCTGTTGCATACTAATATAGTCAACCATCAAAGAAGCATCTCTTCAGTCTTCCTCTCTTTCCCAAATGGATTAATAACCAAAATAACAAATATTTTTTCCAGACTCGGCCAGATATGCTGTACTTCAATATTGTCATTCTCATGCATTGGCCGTCATTTTGTGTTCACAAGACGTTGGATTTGGTTAACAGAAATTTTTTTTGGCCAAATATGTTTAAAGACTGTAAACAGTTTGTGGCTTCTGTGTGACTTGTGCCAGATTCAAAACTCCTTGACAGAGACCGTACGGATTCTGTCTCCCCTGCCTGTCCCTGACCGCCCTTGGGGCATGAACCATGATTTCTGTTGAGTTACCTCGTTCCAAGGGATTCAATACAATCTTTGTGGTAGTTGATCGATTAACTCACTTTATCTCCCGTTAAAAGGAATTCCCTCCAGCCTCCATTACTGCAGTGTTGTTCATTAGAGAGTTGTGCGTCTTCATGCTTCCGGATGATATCGTATCAGATAGAGGGTACAATTCACTTCAAAATTTTGGAAGGAGTTGTGCAAGTGTTTGCTATCCACAATTCTTTTTCCTCGGATACCATCCACAATCTAATGGACAAACAGAAAAGACAACCAAACACTTGAACAGATATCTCCGTTGTTAACTCCTCTGCGTCCCAAGAAATTGTGGTGCCCTGCTACCACTTGCAGAATTCGCATACAATAACGCTGTCCATTCCTCCATTAAGTGTTCCCCTTTTTATGCAAATTATGGATTTAATCCTACTTCCCTTACCAGTTTCCTTCCAAGATCACTATTCCGATCTGTTACCAGAATACTCTCATGAAGGAGAAGACTTTAGAGCTAAATGCCTTCATCTCTGAAGCTCGAGAGCAACCCTGAAGTCAGCTAACTTATTAGAAAGGATACTTCGATATTTAGGTTGAGATTTGGTCTGGTTGTCACTCGTAATTTGAAGCTGAGAGTTCCTTCTGCTAAGTTGGGTCCCCGGTTCATCGGACCATTTCGTATTAGGAAAGCAATCAATACAGTCGCCTTTGAACTGGAGCTTCCCAATTTATTAAAGATACATCCGTTTTTCATGTATCCTGTTTTAAAAGATTGTTACCGGCTCGCGCTGGAGTCTCCTCCGATGCCTGTTCTGTTTGATGGGACTGACGAATACGGGAGTGGAGAACATTTTAGATGCCAAGATCTCTGCTGGAAAGTTAAGATATCTTATTAAATGGAAGGGATTTGGTCCCGAAGAAAACTCTTGGGAACCGGCAGAACAGATTCATGCTCCTCGTTTGGTCAAGATTTTTCATTCCAAACATCCTGGCAAACCTAAGCTCAAAGGCACCCGGAGGTTGCCCATTGGGGGGGCAAAGTCAGGTACTTACCTGTTCCAGAGGCCAGGGTCCCTCTCTGGCGGTCGCGCGCAGGGACTCGACTCCGACATGGACCACTCGTTCATGCGCCCGTGCGTCTTCAGTGACTCGAGGACGTGGGGGGCGTGACCCTCGACTCTGCCAGTGGCCATCTTCTTCCGGCGCGCACGTAGGCCGGCGAACGCGCGCTGGGTCGCGCGGCCAACAGTGATAAAGTCACTGGGGCCTATTTAGGCCCCTCCTGGCAGCTGGCCTCTTGCTGCCAGTTCAGAGTTTGTTTTGCTCTGAACTCTAGCTCCTCTGTTATAGCCTGACTAGTTCTTTGGGAATTTCTACCACAGCTCCTACCTCCAGTTATCTCCGGTCTACATACCCTCCACAGCTCCTACCACTGGTCTGAATATCTACCACAGCTCCTACCTCCAGTTATCTCCGGTCTGCATACCCTCCACAGCTCCTACCACTGGTCCGAATATCTACCACAGCTCCTACCTCCAGTTATCTCCGGTCTGCATATTCTCCACAGCTCCTAGAACCGGTCCGAATATCTACCACAGCTCCTACCTCCAGTTATCTCCGGTCTGCATACCCTCCACAGCTCCTACCACCGTTCCGAATATCTACCACAGCTCCTACCTCCAGTTACCTCCGGTCTGCATACCCTCCACAGCTCCTACCACCGTTCCGAATATCTACCACAGCTCCTACCTCCAGTTACCTCCGGTCTGCATACCCTCCACAGCTCCTACCACTGGTCCGAATATCTACCACAGCTCCTACCTCCAAATATCTCCGGTCTGCATATCTTCCACAGCTCCTACCACCAGTCAGAATATCTACCACAGCTCCTACCTCCAGTTATCTCCAGTCTGCATATCCTCCACAGCTCCTACCACCGGTCCGAATATCTACTACAGTTCCTACCTTCAGTTATCTCCGGTCAGCATATCCTCCACAGCTCCTACCACCGGTCCGAATATCTACCACAGCCCCTACTTCCAGTTACTTCCGGTCTGCATATTTACCACAGCTCCTATCTCTGGTCTGCATATCTACCACAGCACTTGCCTCCTATTCTTCATACCTTCTACAGTTCCTACCTCCTAGTTACTCCGATCTCCAACTCTGTTGCTTCTCCACATTGTGGGATTGGCCTTGGTGATTCTCTCCTCTGGAGTCGCGACCTGGTATCTGTTCGCCGCAAAACATCCTCACCATTAGAGGCTCTGGTGAAGACCGGCAGGTACTTAGACTCCGCGTCCAGAGGGGGTCTCATAGAGGTCTTATCCTGAAGATTTCATAACACTGAGTAACTACACTAATCAGAAACTAGTTAAACTAACTTAAGGTCGTGCCTGAGCCCCCCTTTGGCTTCAGAGAAAAAGATTTTACAGGTAAGAACAAAATCGCCTTTTCTTTTTCAGCCTAGGGGGACCCAGGCACAGCAGGGGATGTCCCAAAGCACCTAGTGCTCTTGTCGAATGAGACAAAACCCGCAAGGGAGGAGCAGCTCCTGCTTCTGCATAGCAACACAGAATGAGATTACGGATCCATCTGGCTATGGTCTGAGAAGATGCTCTGGATCCCCTGAGAAGACCCGCCATGAGGATAAACAGAGCCTTGGAAGAACGAACGGATTCCGTTCTAGAAACGTATATCCGGAGTGCTCTGACAACATCCAGGGAGTGTAAACTTTGTTCCTTGGGAGAAGTTGGTCGAGGATACAAAGCTGGGATAACGATATCCTGATTCAGATGGAAGTAGGAAACAACCATAGGTAAGAAGCCTGGATAAGGTCGGAGGACCGCATTATCCTAATGAAAAGATAGACATGATGGTTCTACGGAGAGAGCTGCTAGTTCAGAAGCTCTCTGAATAGAAGAGATAGCCAGGAGAAAGAGAGTCTTCCAGGATAGAAGTGATAGCGCTGTAGATGTTAGGGGTTCGAAAGTGGTGCTTTGGAGCACCCAGAGGACCAGTGAGAGATCCCACGGTTGGAATTATTGTTTGCAAGGCGAACGAAGGTGGGCCACCCCTTGCAGGAAAGTCTGGACATCCTTTCGCATTGCCAATCTTCGATGAAAATAGTTCGAAAGGGCTGAGATTTGAACTTTAAGTGCACTAAGAGAGAGCCCTTTATTTAATCCCAACTGTAGGAATCGCAAAAGTGTGGATAGAACAAAAGTGCAAGGAGAAAAAGCCCTAGAAATTGCCCAGGTTGCATATCTTTGCCAGATTCGATGATATATCTTAGAGGAAGATGGTTTTCGTGCGGCTAACATGGTGGGTATGACTGTTGATGGGATACCTCTCTCCTTTAAGATGGAAGATTAAATCGCCATGCCGTCAAACTGAGGCATTTGAAATTTGGATGGAATAGCGGACCTTGGGAGATGTAGAGGCCACGGATCCTCCACTGACATTTTTAGTAGATCCGTGAACCAAGACCTTCTTGGATATCTGGGGGCTATAAATATTGTTGGAGTCTTTTCTAGTTTGATCTTTTTGATGACCCGCGGGATCATGGCTATTGGGGGGAAGGCATATACCAACCAGAATCTCCACGCGACTACTAGTGCGTCCACTAGGTATGCCTGGGGATCTCGCGTTCTTGAGCAAGAGGGAGACCTTGTGATTGTGACATGATGCCATCATATCTATTTCCGGCATCCCCCATCGATTGGTCAACGTCAAGCAAACCTCCTGGTTAAGAGACCATTCCCCAGGATCCAGGGTGTGTGGACTGAGGAATGAAAATTGCCGATATGGCTGGAATGTTGTGTTCTGCCCATCAGAGAATACAATGGGATTCTCCATGGCCATGTCGCTCCGTGTGCCCTCTTGGTGGTTGTTATCGGACTGAATCCTGACAAACTTGTTTCTCAGGGAGTTGGTCCAACGAGAAAGAGGCAGAAATATGGCTCGAAGTTCTAGAACATTGATTGGCAGGCGAGATTCTTCCAGAGACCAAGTACCTTGAGTTGTCTGGGACCCGTACACTGCCCCCCCACCCTGACAGACTCGCATCTGTAGAGATCACAATCCACTGAGGGAGACAGAGGGAGTTCCCCTTTTGGAGATTGTCATTCTCCATCCACCATACCAGGGAACATCTGACTGAAGGGGGCAGGGAGATTCCATTGACCTGTTCCATGCTGTGGCGTTGGAGAGGACGTAAGTGGAAAATTGCGTATGGGACTGCCTCAATGGCTGATACCATCTTCCCGACCAGCCTCATAGCCTGGTGAACTGAGATTAGTGATTCGGAGATTGCATGGAGAGCAAGACGCTTGAGTGTTTTTCTCTTTTCTGGTGGGAGAAGTATCTTTTGCAGGCAAGTGTTGAACGACATTCCCAAAATGTCATGCTGGGGGCTGGGAATGAGGGATGACTTGCATGGATTTATTATCCAGCCGAAGGAGGTTAGTATCTGCAAACACGAGTTGAGCTGAGTTGAGGCCAGATGAAAAGTGGGGGCCTTAATTAATAGGTCGTCCAGGTATTGGAGAAGAAAAATGCCCTGCCATATGGGAGCATGAAGATAGGTGTCCTGAATATCGAGGGATGCCAAGAAGTCCCCTGGTTCTATGGCTAAGATGACAGATCTTAGGGACTCCATTTTGAAGTGAGATTGTTTGACATACTGGTTTAGTTCCTTTAGATCTAAAACTGTCCGGAATGAGACGTCCTTTTTCAGGGCTAAGAAAAGGTTGAAGTAAAAACCCCAGAACCTGTGGGTGGGTGGAACTGGTACTATTACTTTTGCTATTAGGAGCAAGTTTATGGCTCTTTGGGGTGCTTTTGCGTCTGAGTAATGACCTGGGAAGATTGGAAGGAAAGAGGTTTGGTGGGAGTGATGAAAATTCTATGTGGTATCTGTGAGAGATGACGTTTAGGGTCCAGGTGTCCGTGGACAGGCAGTTCCATATTTTGTGAAAAATATCTCAGTTGTCCTACCCACTTCCTGGGAGGATAGTCATGTTGATTTGGGTTTATTTCCCATAGGTTGAAAGGAACCTCGTTTGGTGGGCCAGGAGGGGCATGTGGAGGCCCCTCTTCTTGGTGGAGGGGCCTGAGGATTGTTCTCAAAAGTGGGCCTTGGGGAGGAATGAAAGGACGGGTTTCTATGGAAAGTAGGGAGCCTGCGAGTCCTGTTTTGGGGGAGGAAGAAACTCTTCCCTGCTGTCGCCTGAGAAATTATCTTTTCTAACTCTGGCCCAAATAATTGTCCCCCATGACATAACAAAAGGGGGTAAGTGTGTCTCCATATTCAGGACACATCAGGATTCCAGTAATGTTCAACAAATCCGAGGGACATGGTACAATCCCAGGTAATATGGACCAGTCCATGGGTCTACCAAATGTGAATTTCCATCTACTTAAGGGTAACTGTGGTCCAAAAATGCTTTAGGTAAATTGACAGGAATTTATTTTCCTGAGGATTTTTGCAATTTACATTCATTATTTATTTTACATAGTTTTGAAGATATTTACATTTATATGTGTGATATTGTAGCAGCATCACCGGATCCCCTGTACTTCCTGCTCTGAAACCATGTGACAGTCCCTCTTCCCAGTGTCTCCTCCTCCTTGTGGGCCCCCATGGCCCCTCCCCTTGCAGACCCACCCTGGATCCTTCCCTTGCAGCCCCCTTGGGCCCCTCCCAGTGGCGTAACTACAGACTTATGGGCCCTGATGCAAAATTTGGGCATGGGCCCCCCGACACCGCCGCAAACGCAAATCGGCACTGCAAACCAAATAATAATTTCCATAAAAAGCATCCAAATTCATTTTAAAACAGACAAACATACATTACCCAAACACAGTAAAACTATTCAATCAAATTCAAACAGTATTTCTAAACTTATATCCTTAAATCTTCTAAAATAACTAACCAACTGACACTAGTAAAATGCTTTGTATATGACCACTGGTAAAAATAGTTGGCACAAAGACTGGTTAAATGCTTGGCATGCAGACACTGATAAACTTGTTGGGAAACTGGCACTGCACACCGCCAGACACTGTTTAAATGCTTGGCACACAGACCACTGGTAAAACAATTGGCACACAGACTGGTCGCTTTGGAACCTTAGCACAAAATGGGGCCCCTTCTTGGTCAAGGGCCCTGGTGCGGTCGCATCCCCAGAACCCCTGGTATCTATGCCCCAGGCCCCTCCCACTCATGTGCTCTGTGGCCCCACCCACTCATGGGTCATGTGGTCCCTTCCACTTGTGGGCCACGTGGCCCTTTCCCTTGCAGCCCCCTTGAGCCTTTTTCTTGCAGCCTTCTGTGGCCCCTCCCACACGTGGGCTCTGTGGTCCCTCCCACTCACAGGCCCCGTGGCCCCTCCCACTTGTGAGTCCAGTGGCCCCTCCCCTTGCAGCCGCCTTGGCCCTTTCCCTTGCAGCCTCCTGTGGCCCCTCCCACTCACAGGCCACAATGGCCCCTCTCCCTTGTGGGCTCTCCATTGCCCCTCCCCCACTTGCACCTCAGACCAATACCCCCCCTTACAGAAATCTGTAAAAGCAGCCTTTTTAGCAATTTTAAACTTTGTCTGATTCTTTCCCTACTGAAAAGGCTGTTTTTACACAGTCTTCTGTAGGGGGTAGGAGGGTATTCTTAGGTGCAAGTGGGGCCACAGGGTCTGTGCAAGAGCACCTACAATATAACCAAAGGATTTCACGCAAGTTGCAACAGCTGCAGAGGATGGATCTGGATGGTTGGAGGAGGGGCCGGCAAAAAGAAAGAAAGAAAGGGGTAAAGCAGCATTGCATCCCCATTTTAAATTTACACAATGCACGTTAGTTGGCACACAGCAGAGCTTTACCGGTTTCTGTTAACTCAGAAATGGGCAGCGATTGCCGATTTGCTAGGGGGGCAGGTCCCTCCCCCACTTACAAAGCTCTGCTTCAGCCAATAAATTACCGCGTACAGGTGTACAGGCAGTACAAGTTAGCTGGCCTAGGGAAGAAAAAAGTATAAATCCGGCCCTGCCAATCCCCCAAATCTTTTTTCATTAGAGATTCACTTAACATTATTCACAGTGTAGGTGGCACAATGATTATTACCGTAAACCCCAAATGCATCACCTTACATTTAACAACATTGAATCTCATCTGCCATTCTGCTGCCCATTTTGATAATCTATCTAGGTCTGCTTGCAGCAATTGCACATTATTTGAAGTTTCCAAAGCTCTGCATAGTTTAGTGTCATCAGCAAACACTGAGACCTTGCTCTCATTGCCCCCTTCTAAGTCATTTATAAACAGACTAGACATTAAGCCCGCTACAATAACGGGCGCTAGAAGCATCGAGTGCCCCCTTAGTGTCCCAAGGCCATAGTCCTCCATGTCCCAAGGCCAGAGTAACATCTTAGTGTCCCAAGGCCAGAGTCCCCCCTCTGTCCAAGGCCAGGGGCCCCCTCTGTCCCAAATCCAGGCCCCCCTATGTCCCAAATCCAGGCCCTCCCTCTGTTCCAAATCCAGGGCCCCCCCTCTGTACCAAATCCAAAGCCCCTCTGTACAATCCAAGGCTCCCCTCTGTATCAAATCCAAGGCCCCCTCTGTACCAAACCCAAGGCCCCCCTCTGTACCAAATCCGGGCCCCCCCTCTGTCCCAAATCCAGGGGGCCCCCTCTGTCCCGAATCCATGGCCCCCCGTCTGTCCTGAATCCAGGGCCCCCCTTCTGTCCCAAGCAATCTTACCTGCAGTCTGTTTAATTGCTGTTCTCCCTCTGTGTGTTTCCTGTGTTTTTCCCTCTAGTGGTGAGTCAATAGGAACTGCAGAGACTCTCCCTCTAGTGGTGAGTCAATAGGAACTGCAGAGACTCTCCCTCTAGTGTTGAGTCCATAGGAACTGCAGTGACACACACACACGGACACAGGGACGCACACTTAGGGTTTTATTATATATGATTAAACAGAAGCGGCCCCAGTATAGAACCCTGAGGCACTTAGAACTTTAGTCTACGTAGATGTAGCTACATTGATGACCAATCTCTGTTTGCGATCCCATAACCAATTCTCTCTCCATGTACAAATGTTTTTCTCTAGGCAGGGCCGGATTTGCACCTCAGGAGCCTGTTGGCGCAAAGTTCCTGGCACCCTCCAACCTCAGATGCCCCTAGGCGTGTGCCTACTGTGCCTAATGGTAAATCAGGCCCTGTCTCTAGGCCAACAGTCCTCAGTGTATACATCGGTCGCCTATGTGGCACAGTATCAAAAGCTTTAGCAAAATTTAGGTATACTACATCCACTGCCATACTAGAATCTAAATTCTTACTCACTTCTTCATAAAAACCAAGTAGATTTGTTTTTACACAATCTATTTCTCATAAATCCATGCTGACTACTAATAAGATCAGTTCAGGAGACAAAGTTAAGTGGGTTTGTTACTGGTTTGGGGTGATAGTGTACATCCCCACCATGGTTGTTAAATGCTTGAATTAATAATTTAGATGTGCATCTACCATATGCAGGTGGCTTAAAGGAAAATTAAACCCCCAAAAATGTTAAGAAGGAAAGTACTTGCCTCAGAAACCTTCACATACAAGATTCCACTCAGGTGTCATTAATTTTCCACTTTGAGTTCATTTTAGGTTCTGTTTGAAGCTGACATTTTCCAGTACTTTTGGCTTCATAACATTTTCTGAACATGTGTGATTGACCCAACCCCCCCAACTCCTGTGAAATAAGAATATATAAAAATCAGCAATATTCAAACTGCAGAAGTGACTGTGTGGTGCAGAGAGATTCACTGATTTGCACATTCCTACTAGCAGTGTTGTAGTGTGAACGTCGCTAGTCTTTTTCTGAAAGGGTTGTTACCTGAAATAAATATTTAAGGCCTCCCCAGAATCTTTCTACGACACGCAGCCAGTATTAAGTCAGCCATCCAGTGCAATGGCCACTGTTAATCCCAAACAGAGACTCAGGGCTGGCCTTTGATATGGGCGACCTGTGCGACCGCACGGGTTGCATTACCAGGGGGGCGACCGCTGGAAGTCTTAGGTCACGGACCTGTAGCTCAAAGTTGTGCATCAGTGCCACAGCCCCTCTAGTTACGGTCCTCCAGATCAAATATATGTATCAGCACCTCACCACATACTAAGCCCCTACTTTTAGGAGCAAGTTTATGGCTTTTTGGAATGCCATGGGATGACCTGGGATGATTGGAAGGAAAGAAGTGGTGGGAGGAATGAAAATTCTATGTGGTATCCATGAGAGACGTTTAGGGTCCAGGTGTCCATGGATGGGCGATTCCATGTTTTGTGAAAGAATCTCAGTTGTCCTCCTACTGAACTTTTGGGAGGATTGTTATGTTGATTTGGGTTTATTTCCTATAGGTCGAAAGGAGCCTCGTTTGGTGTGCCAGGAGGGGCGTGTGGAGGCACCTCTTCTTGTGGGAGGGGCCTGAGGATTGCTCTAAAAAGTGGGTCTTGGGGAGGAACAAAAGGACCGAAAGGACGGGTTTCTCTTTGAAGCGTGGTCGGCAGCCCATTCGTTCAACCATAAGATCCTACGGGTCGCTGTTATGGAGGCAGAGGCCCTAGCAGTGAGTCTACTTGATTCTAAGGCCGCATCTTCAATATATACTGCAGCATCAGATAAGTCCTGTATTATTTCTAATAGGTGGGCCTTGGCTGGATCTGAACCGATTTCCTGGTATAGTTGATTAAGCCATACCTCCATGGCCTTAGCTACCCAGGCTGAAGCGAAGGTGGGCCGTAGAGCGGCTCCTGAGGCTGAAAAATATTTTTTTAGGAAAGCCTCAATGCGACAATCATTTTGATCTTTAATGTTGCCGCTTCGGAAAGGGGTATAGTAGTGGCTCTTGAGAAGGTTGAGGACCATCTATCTATATATGATTTGGGAAATGGGAACATGACGTTGAAATGGCAAGATAGTTGAAGTCGGGGCTCTGGGGAAGACCATTCTTGAAGAGAGATCTTATCCAGTTGTTCATAGGAGGGAAACTGTACCGAGGATTTCTTAACTCGGGAAAAGAGTGATTTGGAGGGATCCTCTTGGGATTCTGAATCCTGAATATTTAGAGCACTAAGCACTGACTTTATTAGGGAGTCGACAGCCTCCGCTGTAAATGTTCTCTGAGGCTCCTGTTTGGGAGCGTTGTAATCTACCTTACCTTCTTCTGGGACGTCATAATCCTCTTGACCGTGAAGGAGGCAGCTCCTGTGATCTGGTAGGTCTGCGAACCCTGTCTGAAGTCACTAGCTGTCCGGATTGAAGGACCTGTGAAATAGAAGCAGACAGTGAGGACACAGAAGAAGCTAGGGACTTAGCCCATGCCGGTTCATACTCCTGAGGGGTGCTCTGATGGGGTGCATTTTGAGCAGACCCTGAGGATGCAGTTTTAAGCGAATCTAAAGATTCACAGATTGATCTTGCCCAGCCGGCGGATTGATCTTGCCCAGCTGGGTTCTTGGTCGGCAGAGCTAGAAGCAGAGGGTGCTTCATGTGCAACATTGCACGAGGCACACCTTGGGCCAGAATGGCCAGAGGGTAACATTGCTTGACAGATCGCACACACGCAAGATGTGGCGACTGGGTTCTTAATTCTGGTGGGGCGGGAGCGACCTCTTGCTGGCCATTATAGTAGAAAGAAGGAAAAAAGATAACCTTTTTTTTTGCTTAGAGAAACAGAGAGGAAAAGGGGGGGAGGTCAGGAGAAGACCTAGGCCTCACAAGATAGAGAGATAGGGTAAGACCTGCACCCTAACCAAAGCAACAGTTGTTACCAGCCTTTGGAAGGGAAAAGGTAGAGAGAGAAGCAGAAACCAGTAAGGGGAGATTATGAGAGCCCTTGAGCCTGGATAGGTCCGGTGCAGGAGCCGATAGACCGAGGAGAGCTGAGAGCAATGGAGGAGACCGATCGCTATCAGGAAGGAAACAGGAAGTCCCGCCCCTGCGATGCTCGCCAAGAAGAAAAGGTTCTGGAGGAGCTCCCGCCCCCTTCCCTAAGGACCCAAGGTCCTACTAAGCCGAGTCTAAGTAGGTGCCTGGGGGAGGAGGGACCCGATCTCTTAGTAAGAAGGAGGGTTCCAATGGTACCTGAATCCAAGCACAGCAAGGGGGATCAGCAGTATAATCCTGACTGCAGAGAGCCCCAGCTCTGGTCACCGAATCCAGCTCTGGTGACTTCTTGGATGTAAAATCGATCCCCAGGCAGGTATCATATAAGCTAGGAGTGGGTGAATAGCCCACTGCTTCTTTGATGTTTGTTGGGGGAAAGCTGGAAGGGAAATGAATCCAGCTGTTCCCCTATCTTTTTCCAAGATTTCCTTGTAGGTATTGGGAGTAGTAGTCCAACTCATGAGTGGACACTTGAAGAACTGAAGCAGGCTCCTGGTGCTGTAATATATAAGGTAAGGTGAGGAGCACCTGAGCCTGTGAAGTCTTCAGATTTTCAAGTGTCTGCTCCTGGAGGTGGAGTACTTAACCCTGCTGTGCCTGGGTCCCCCTAGACTGAAAGAGAAAATCAACATTCGAAGGTAGAAATCATGCCGAAACCCTATGGAATGTAGAAAAAAGTTACCAAATATCAATTCCCTAAATGTCCTGAATCAAACGGTTTGCCATATGCATGGGTACACATGCGGACGTGCAAGCGAAATCCACAAAGTGAAAAAAAACATGATTGCTCAAAAACAGCAAAAATATTCTGCCAACTCTGAATTTGAACAGTTTGCAGTTTTTCCCCACAAAACACCCCCCAAAAAATATATATTTCTTGAATCTACACATCTTCAGCTACGGAATGCTCTAGTTTCTTCATTCATACCATCAATGTGGGCGCAGTTCTTTATAGAAGTTCACAGATTTTCTGAAAAAATTAACAAAAAATCCATTTTGAAGGTAGAAATCATGCCAAAACTCCAAGGAATGTAAAAAAAAATTTAACAAATATCAATCCCCCAAATGTTCTGAATCAAATGGTATGCCATATGCATGTTACACGCGCAGACATGGAAGCGAAAAGCCACAATGTAAGACAATGCATGATGGCTCAAAAACAGCAAAAATATTCCGCCAACTCTGAATTTGAACAGTCTGCATTTTTTCCCACAAAACATCCCCCTAACTCAACGCCCCCCCCCCACACACACACAAACTATGGAATCTCCATACCTTCAGCTATGTAACACTATAATTCTTCCATTCATACCATGAATGGTTTGGGCGCAGTTCTAAAACACCCCTCAAAAGGTAGAAATCATAACAATACCCCAAGTAATGTAAAAAAAAGTTGCCAAATACCAATATCCCAAATGTCCTGAATAAAACGGTATGCCATATACAGTATGTATGATTACACGTGCAGATGTGGAATTGACTATCCACAAAGTGAGCCAATGCATAGTGGCCCAGTTACAGCAACTTTTCAGATTTGTCAGACTAAACACCCCTCTATATTAGAAATAACCCTGCAAAACTATATATTCTTGGAATCTACACACGTTCAGCTACGTAACGGTGCCATTTTTTTATGCATACCACCAATGGTTGTGGGCGCAGTTCTGTGTAGAATTCGCACTTTTACCAGATTTTCTGGAAAAATTTACAAAAATACATTTTAAAGTTAAAAATAATGGCAAATTCCCATGTCATGTAAAAAAATGATTAAGTATAATTTTCCAAATGCCCTGAATCAAACGGTATGCCATATGCATGGTTACACACACGGAGATGGAAGCCACCAGTCACAAAGTGAGCCAATGCGCAGTGGTCCAATAACAGCAACTTTCCAGATTTTTCAATCTAAACACCCCTCTAACTTACAAATAACCCCCAAAACTATATATTCTCAGAATCTACACACCTTCAGCTACTTAACTGTGCAATTTTTTCATTCATACCATCAATTGTGTGTGCGCAGAGAATTTCACACTTTTAGCAGATTTTCTGGAAAAAATAAAGAAAAGGCAAGTTTCAAAGTTAAAAAGTCTACCAAAACCCCAAGTAATTAAAAAAAAAACACTAAATGTCAATCTCCCACATGCCCTGAATCAAACGGAATACCATATGCGTGGATGCACACAGAGAGCATACAATCTAAGCACATTTATTTGACACATACAACCTATCAGTATGTTTTATGAATACAGGGGAAACCGGAGTGCCCGGAGGAAACCCACACAAGCATGGGGAGAACATACAAACTCCTTGAAGATGTGTCCAAGGGTGGATTCGAACTCAGGACCTCAGCGCCGCATGGCATCAGTGCTAACCACTGAGTCACCGTGCTGCCAATTATATAAGGTTTACTTTCTTCTTATCTAATATCATCATACATGTTTTACTTTTTCTTTATCTATTGTCATTATGGGATATGAATAAACATGTATTTGGCATCATACATGATTTATTTTCTCCTTATTTATTGTCATTAGGAGATATGGATAAGTCTACATTTAACCTCCAAGATGATTTATCTTCTCCTTTTCTTTTGTCATTAGTAGATGTCAATAATCATGCATTCAACATCATATATGACTTAACCTCTCTCTGTCTCTTGACACTAGGAGGTATGAGTATATATGTAATTAATATCATTAATTTTATTTTCTCTTTATCTATTATCATGAAGATATATGAGTTAGCATGCATCTAAAATCCTTTATGATTTATTTACTCTTTGTCTATTGTCATTAGGAGATATGAATAGGCATGTATTTAACATCATACATTGTTTACTTTCTCCTTATCTATTAACATTAAACAACATGAATCAAACATAAAACATATATCCATCATCGTACTTGAATGTCATCTTCTATATTTTGTCATTGAAAGATTCGGTTTTTAGCATCGGATATAATTTATTTTCTTTCTATTGTTATTTTTATTTGAAAGGACATAACTAGTCGCTTTGAGCTTGTTTTGATGATGCTGTTTTCTTACCATTGGTTTTGGTGTGGAGTAGATGTCTTCCAATTTTATATGAAATAATTAGTCCTTGTCATAGTTTATGAAGGATATATAAAGTTTTCCTCTATATCTTTTTATTAATGTTTTTCATGTATTGTTTTCATAATACAGAGTTTGAATAGGTCGGTTTTCTTTCAAGGTTTGTCATTTGTGTAGTTCAGTTAATACATCATATGGGATGTTTGAATGTTTAGTAACTAGTCCCTTTTTTTTTTTTGCCACACAACCACACGCAGGTGGTCAGTTAGACAAGACTACAACCACAGGCAGGTTGCTGGTCAGTCGGTGGTTCTGTTCCAACCTAAATGAACGCCGACCTGACCGGACTACAACCACACACAGGCAGCCAGTCAGATCGTACTACAACCACATGAGGGCGGCCAGACAAACCTTACCACAACCAGGTGCCAGTGGCAGGTCAGACCGGACTACAAACACACATGGGGCGGCCGGTAAGACTGGACTATAACCACATGTGGGCGGCTGGTCAGACTGCACTACAACCAGACGCGGACGGCTGGTAAGACCGGACTACAACCAGACGCGTATGGCCGGTCAGTTGTTGGTTTTGTTCCAATTAACAAACGCCGACCTGACCGGACTAAAACCACATGTGGGCAGCCGTTCAGAGCGGACTACAACCACATGTGGCCGCAGGGGCGTATCTAGAGTATATGAAGATCAGGGGCACTTTTGGGCACAATTTTTAGGCCACGCCCCTTTCTCCACCCCAATTAAACCACACCCACTATGTACTTAATAGAGATGGCCAAAAAGACACAAACAGACAGACAACCACAAACATAGACACACAGCCCGATAGTGATAAACAGACAGAAAGACAGAGATAGAGATCAGAGTTGGACAGAGAGACACAAATTAATGACACAAAGGCATAGTAAACTGTCAATTTCATTATATACTGGTAGCAATTTGGTCATTTTAAACTTACTGTTGTGTTCAGTTGTAGTCAGACGCTTGCCCACACCTTTGGCCAGGGAGACCTTCTTGTACCTTCTACATGGACCTCTGCCCCTCCTCTGCCCCTATCTATCTCTATCTGTCCCTCTCTCTCTCTGTATATCTATCTCTGTCTAAATATCTGCCTCTTGTTTATCTATTTTACTATGTCTATCTGCTTCTTGTCTATCTCTCTGTATCTCTCTATCTATCTATCTAACTCTGCTATCTATCTATCTATCATCTATCTATCTATCTATCTATCTATGCTATCTATCTAACTCTCTGCTATCTATCTATCTAACTCTCTGCTATCTATCTATCTATATAACTCTCTGCTATCTATCTATCTATCTATCTAACTCTGCTATCTATCTAATTCATCTATCTATCTATCTATCTAACTCTGCTATCTATCTAATTTATCTAATCATCTTCTATCTAACACTTACCACTATCTACTATCTACAATCTATCTAACTCTCTGCTATCTATCTATCTATCGTATCATCTATCTATCTATCATCTATCATATCTATCTATCTAACATATCCTATCCTAACTCTCTGCTATATCTATGTACTCTGCTATCTATCTCATCTATCTCTCTATCTATCTATCTATCTATCTGATCTATCTATCTATCTATCCTACTATCTATCTATCTACTATCTAACTCTCTATCTATCATAATCTATCTATCTATCTATCTATCTACATATCTATCTCAATCTCTATCTCTATCTATCTATCTATCTATATATCTATCTATCTATCTATCTATCTATCTCTGCTATCTATCTATCTATCTATCTATCTATCTATCTATCTATCTATCTATCTCTGCTATCTATCTATCTATTTGTCTATCTATCTATCTACATATCTATCCAACTCTCTGCTATCTATCTATCTACTATCATCTATCTTCTATCTATCATCTTCTGCTATCTATCTATCTATCCGACTATCTATCTATCTATGCTATCTATCAACTCTCTGCTATATATCTATCTAACTCTCTGCTATCTATCTATCTATATAACTCTCTGCTATCTATCTATTCTATCTAACTCTGTATCTATCATCATCTATCTATCTATCTAACTCGCTATCTATCTAATTTATCTATCATCTATCTATCTACCTCATATCTATCTATCCATATCTATCTAACTCTCTTCTATCTATCTATCTATCTATCTATCTATCTATCTATCTTATCTAGCTATCTACTCTGCTATCTATCTATCTATACTTCGATCTACATGCTATCTAACTCTCTGCTATTCTATCTATCTATCTATCTTCTATCTATTAACTCTGCTATCTATCTATCTAGCATCATCTAACTCTGCTATCTATCTATCACATCTATCTATCTATCTACATATCTATCCAACTCTCTGCTATCTATCTATTCTACTATCTGTCTGTCTGTCTGTCTAAGTAGGTATAAGTAGCCCATATCACACTAATCCAGGTGTGCTAAAGTGGGCAAAAATGTCCAAATTCCCCTACTTCACAGGGAAATAGGTCAATAAACATAGATACAAGGACGCACTCCAAATAGAACGTTTTATCAAAGCCAAACATCAAACAGCAAAACGACGTTTCGAGGGATACACCCCCTTCATCAGGTGGTATGACCTGATGAAGGGGGTGTATCCCTCGAAACGTCGTATTTGGTGTTTGATGTTTGGCTTTGAATAAACGTCTGTCTGTCTGTCGTCTGTCTGTCTGTCTGTCTGTCTGTCTATCTATCTATCTCTGCTATCTATCTATCTATCTATCTATCCATCCATCCATCTAACTCTGCTATCTATCTAACTCTCTGCTATCTATCTATCTATCTATCTATCTATCTATCTATCTATCTATCTATCTATCTATCTATCTCTGCTATCTATCTATCTAACTCTGGATTGGCTCTGCTACCTATCTGTCCCTAATATCTGTCTCGCCGTCGCGCGCGTGACATCAGCACGCCTACTTTGTGCATTGCGTAATTGCGCCGGCTGTGTTCTGGGAAATCCGGAAGTTCAGGGGAAATCCTTGCCCCGAATGTTTTAACGTAGATACGCCACTGTGCGGCTGGCCGGTCTGTTAATGTGAGGGTGCCTGTAAATGTGAGTGTCTAAAAATGTGAGTCTCAATATTTGTTAGAGTATCTCTGTGTACTGTATGTGAGTGTCTACATGTTGCATCAATGCACCCGACAGCAAAAGACCGGACCACAACCATACGCGGGCAGCTGGTCAGACTGGACTACAATCCCACGCAAGCAGCCGGACAGTCGGTGGTTCGGTTTCAACCTGGTGGATAACCGAATGCATATACACTTGTTATTATCGTCCAAAATGTTTATTTGTCGCGTGGGTGAATGCCCTTGGGGGGCTTGGGTTGTTGCCAAAACTGTATGTGTGTATGAGGCTTTAGAATTTTTATATTTTTATAGAGGAGGGTAGTACAGTCATAGTTTTAGAGTCCTTGTTTTAGGCCATATGTACAGTATGTGTTTATTTGCGATGACCCTTTTTTCAATTTTGAGTGTCCTTAGTATATAGCTGTGGTGTAATAAGTTGTAATAATGGCTTGCTCATATTATATCAATGGTTGTTTTTTGCCGTTTGCATTTTTAACCTTAATTGCATGTCCATTTATGGTGTCTTATGATTAACCTATTAACAAGCGTCTTTCACATGATACAGTTAAACAATATACTTAGGGTTACTCACGATTTTGTGGTTAATGTCAACCTTTTAGAGATTTGTTGCTGTGCACGCTTTCCGCAGGATTGCATCCCTATCCCTTGAATTGAGAAGTCACGCTGTGATCGCAAAGGGCACTGGTAGTGAAAAATTGCACTAAGGTTTTCTACCCAAAACACTATCCGTAGCCATTGTTCAATGAAATTCTCCACTTGTCCTTGTTTAGCTCATCATTAGTGATATTTCTTAGTTTGAATTGCAGATAATTGCCAGGATAACCTGATTGTAATAGAGAAATAGAGAATTTAATAAAATATAAAGTATAATAATAAAATACATTCGGTGTGGACAACAGAACATAAAAGATTGGAGAGATTGTATTATTATGTGGATTGCTGAGGTATTTCTATCTTTCCATCTTCGCTCCATTTATGTGAAATCTTATATATGGATATGAAAATTTTACGTGAAAGAGCAATATTGGAGAAAGCAACCTAAGGCTGGTACACACCATTCAATATTTCTGTCCTATCGACCAATCTTTCAGTATGAGGTTTCGGGTCCGACTGACCGTTCGTTAGACCGAATCGGTCGAACGCACGATCGAACAGGTAAAAAAACCATGGCCGATCGTGCGATTGGCTGCGGCAAACTTTCGGCCGCAGCCAGTATTGCCGCGACCGACAGTCTTTCCTCCTGGACAATAAGTCGGAAGAGCCGAAAAGTCAGTCAGGAGAAAAAGTTGCTGGTGTGTACCACGCTTTGGGTCTATACGCTCCAAAGCTTATTGCAATCGTAACACAGACTGATACTTTACTTTAGATTTATAAAGAAAAAAATGGAAGAGTCCTCCCAATTCTTGTGCAAAAAAATTGTTTCTTTTTATTTTTACCGCTTGATACACAGCACGGCAAAGTTTTGGGCAAAGTTGTGCCCTTTCTCTTGTTTAATTTATGATACTTTGAAAGACAGATGTACAATTGTTAATTGTACGTAAATATAGCATATATTGTTCGACATTCATTTAGTTTGGTGATTAATGTCATCTATGGTCAATTCAAACAATGGGGTTCCGTAAATCAATAAATAGTATCGCCCTTACCTATAAGCAGTGTTCTCCCCAGTAAATATAGCATATATTGTTCGACATTCATTTAGTTTGGTGATTAATGTCATCTATGGTCAATTCAAACAATGGGGTTCCGTAAATCAATAAATAGTATCGCCCTTACCTATTAAGTTAAGTATATATCATAAACATAGAAAGAAAAAGATAGACAGCTTGCTCAAATCATAGTAGTTATATCATAATACACGGGTGGTCAAATATACTTATGACAGTTGTCACCTCACTAATAAAAACCCCCACCCCAGATGTTATAACCAGAACACTACAACCATATATAATATATATATAAACTCTACTTACTTAGAGTACTTAGAGTCTACTTACCACTGCCGACAGAGCACTTTCTGTGGGCACACATGCACAGTAGAATTCACCAAAATTTGTTACCAGAATGGCAGAGAGACATGACCTTTTTTGTAACATTCAATATTGATCTATAATCAATTCTATCCATTGTATCTATCTGTTTTGAGTTGGTTTTTTTTAAATAAAATCGTGTTGGCACTATGCAAAATATAAGTGGGTTTTGGGCTGCAGTTTGGGGACTCAGTCTCTAAAAGGTTTGCCATCACTGCACTAGATGTTTGAAAACTATGATCCCCAGCATTCCGTGGTTGTAGAATGCTAGTTGCAGTTCTGCAACATCTTCAGGGAGTTGTAGTTCTACAACATCTGAAGGTAACCCAGATGTAACATAGCAGCACAAGCATATGTGCCACCCTTTTGTGGCCTTGAGGATCTTGGAAAAGCTAGTTAACATGTGCTAAAATAATCTTGCAAGTGTAAAAAAGGGGTCTGGACTGTGCAGTGTTGGCGGGAGTTTTTACTGACCTATTGGCAATTCCTTTAAAGGGTATCTCCACTGATAAAATCAACATTGCTTCCAATAGGAGTCTTAATGAAGTTAAACACCTACCCCGAGTTTCAGCCTCCTCTGTGTAATCCATCCAATGCTATCAAGCTTCAGATGCCTGTAAGCTAAACAAGGCATATGATCCCTTAAATCCGTGCACGCCAGCCCATTGCAACATGCGTGTGGAAGACACTTCCGTAGTTCGGGAAGAATTACCTATAGCTAGGTACACACAGTACAGATTTCTGAAAGGATGACAGACAAGGATCTGCAAGATCCTGTCTGCCACTTTCAAAGATCTGCATACACACAGCCGAGCGTTCTCCCTATAGGGAGAACGCTCGGGACTGTGGTTCCATCGGCCGCGCTAGGACTCCTATAGGAGTCTAGCGCGCCGATGGAAATTTTCTGCCTTTCCCGAACGAGCGTTCGGCCGACCCGATCGTTTGGCAGGGCCCGCGCGCTCGTTGGGAGGAAACGAACGTACACACGTAACGATTAAGCCCCGATACGTCGGATATCCGACGGTTTTAGGGGCTTAATCGTTAATGTGTGTACCAGCTAAGGACTAGCTCGCGTCGCAATCAGTACACAGGCAGTTATCAGAATGAAGATTACACTAACAGCATCGAACAGAACAGCAGCATCATTTTTACCTGGGGAGCAGAGGCAAGCTGATACATTGTTACAGATTCGTGTTGCATACCAGAGCAGCAGTCAGTGGGGGTGGAGACTCAAAGTTCAGCTCTAAACACACGGAACTGACAGCAAAGAAGGCGAGAACTTGCTCCAACTTTACTTCATTGCCTTGCACAAGGTTGTATGTAGCCAACGATACAGTGTGAAGATTATCCTGTAGTGATTGGTCTTGTGGCTAAAGAAAGTTAAATGCAGCCCAGCACTATGCATGAACAGATTGCTGTCTCAAGCAGGTATAAAGGAGAAGGGGGGTGGTGGTTGGAAACTGACAAACTGATAATGACAGAAACTAAGTACGTTATTAAACCAGGGGTAGGAAACACGCCAAACACTGAATCTATACTCAGAGGACCCCAATGAAACTGTAACAGTGATAATACAGGAGGGATCAATATACCGGGATCATATACAGGGATCATTTAAGGAGGGATAATAGGATTATATACAGGGATCATTTTACAGGAGGATCATATACAGGGATTAGATATACAGGGATCATTACAGGAGGGATCAGGATATACAGAGGGGACATATACAGGAGGGATTGGTTTTACAGGGCATTTATAAGGGATTCATTTACAGGGGGGATCATATAAAGGGATATATACAGGGATTATATACAGGGGGAGGGATCATATACAGGAGGGATCATTTACAGGGATTATATAACAGGGATCATTTACAGGAGGGGTCTATTACAGGAGGGATCATTTACAGGGATTATTACAGGTGATATATACAGGGATCATATACAGGAGGGATCATATTACAGGGGATTATATACAGGGATCATATACAGGAGGGATCATATACAGGGATCATTTAAGGAGGGATCATATACAGGAGGAATCATAACAGGGATCATATATAGGGTATCTATACAGGAGGGATCATTTACGGAGTTTTTTGTGTGATATTTATTCGTTTTATTATATACAGGGATTGATAGTACAGGGATTTCATTTAAGGAGTGATCATAACAGGGATTCATTTAAAGAGGGATCATATACAGGGATCATACAGGAAGGATCATATCAAATAAAATACCCTTCTGTTTCAATCCGCAAAGCACTGCAATACAGTGGTGAAACTCCAGCACATCCCAGTAAAATACACCTTCTGTCTCACCCCAGCAAGCACTGCAATACAGCTGGTGAAACTCCCAGCATCCCCTGTAAAATACACCTTCTGTTCTCACTCCTCAAGCCCTGCAATACAGCTGGTGAAACTCCAGCATCCCCTGTAAATACAACCTTCTGTCTCAACTCCCAGCAGCAGCTAATACAAGTGGTGAAACTCTCCAGCATCCCCTGTAAAACACATTCTGTCTCACTCCCATCAAGCACTGCAATACAGCTTGTGAAATTCCCAGCATCCCCTCTGAAATCTTCCACCTATCTTCCCCCCCCATATGTTTTTTTTTATAAACCTATTAAATTTAGACTTTATAAATATATATTTATACAATTGAAAAACACACAAAGTCCCCCCCAGCCTTCTTACAGAAGTGTGGCACTTCTGTGTGTGCACTATCAGCTGTGAATAGATATGCAGAGACAGGGAGGAAAGGCTTTGTTTACATCAGCATCACTGGGGTCAAGTGGTGTGGCGTGAAATCATGAATATTCATGTGATGATGCACATTGACTGACAGCCTGCCCAGCACAGCAGCAGAAACGAGCAGAACTTCCCCTGGCTTCTGCAAAGGAAACAGAGGAGTTTTTTGAGTAATAAAGGTAGGAGGGGGTTGGGGAAGATGATCTAGTCAAGATCTGAAATAAAATAAATAAAAAAAAAAAAAGTTTTTACATCAGTGGAGATACCCTTTAAATTACAAGTATTCTCTCAAGAAATTTTTTCCAGCCGGGTGGCATGAAAAAGTAGCCGGGTGGGCCGCTAAAAGACCCTAGGGAGAAAACTGTACATATTAATGAAAATGGTGAGGTTAAAGGGCAATCTAAAATTTGTTATTACTTTACCTTCTGGTTAACCCCTAGTATACAGTAAATCACTCTATACTGACAGTCATTTAAAGGACATGTCCACCCTTAAAACAAAAAATGGTGACTTGTCAATTATCTGCCCACAAATTTAATTACTATTTTTACTAGTTTATTACATGCAATTGTAGCCAGATATTTAATAAGTTCTCTTCCATTCTGGCAAATGTATCTGCTGCCTTTCTTTGTTTAATGAGCTTTTCTATAAGCTTTGGCATGTGCAGTAAAGGAAGCAGGTGAAACAGCAGTAAATCATTGGTTATGATCTCAGCCAACACAGCCTTGTTTGACTGCATGGAGGGAGGAGCCAGCATCCGCTGCCAGAATGGAGGCAATAATTATCCTTTAATATCCGGTTGATAATACATCTAATAATGTGCTGACTGTATGGGTGGATATGCCCTTTAAACAATAATATACAGTGATGGTAGCTGTAGAATAATATTTTTATACCAGCACCTGTGATCCAAGTAAATATAGTGATACAATTAAAGAGCAAAGAGTTAAGACTTTGCTCTGAAATTAATAACTTCAATTGCAAAAGCCGAACACATTTGACAGGGTTTTCAACATAATGCTGAAGCAATAACAAGAACCAATTATATATTACAGGCATTATACATGGTATTTTCCTTTTTTTCCTCAACTGTAAAATCAGAGACAAAATCAAATGCGAATTTCAGCTAAAACTGTGGAGGAAAGTTCAAACGCATCTCAAATATGAAAGCCTAACCCCTCCCGAATAAAACGGTATGCCACATTCATGGGTGTACCCAGAGACATGGCTACCAACTAACCCAGAGCGTGACCAGTGCCAAATGTCAGTAGCAGCAAAAAAAAATTAGCCAGTTTTGTATTTGAACAGTCTGCAGTTTTTCCTCTATTCTAATTGTTATCTAGAATGCACCAAATATTATTTAATCAGATCAGACTATGGTATCAAAGGTGACCCCCCAATCACAGTAATAGCAGGTCTAACAGCCATGTACCAAATCAATGGGACTAAGATCAAGCTGGAGGCAAAAATAACTTCAACACTGTGTGAATCTAGAAACAGAACTAATACAGTAAATGGTCATTAGGAGCGTGCATTCACTGTCTCTTATTAGGATTAGCAAATGTAGCAGAACTATAATTCCCAATAGCCACTAAGATCCCCTAAAAGTTACAGGAATAAGTTACATACCATACCTCTGATTCTACACCCAATAGTGTTTTCTGAATACATTGTTTCACTGCTAAAAATATTGTGTGTCCCCCATGCAGGTGATAGTGGAACATTCCAACTGCCATTTTCATTACTCAGCCTTATGATGTCACCAACTGCCATTTCCATACCTTATTATGGAAATGGACTAATCATTTTTATATTTTTTCAAACTGACACACAATTGTCAAAGCAAATTACCAATCACAGGCAAGATTTTGATATAACCCTGCCAATGTGCTATAAATATTATAATCCCCCAACCAATCAATAAATTCAAGTTCAGCGTTGACTAGCAATTCTAGTTTACCTATAAACCTTAACTGATTCCTATGCTGGCCATACATGTAGTGATATCACCACAATCAGGACAATTTTATTATCATGGCAAATATTTATATTGATATTATCATCCCCAATCAGCTACATGTATGGCCACCATTATATACCAACATTACAGATCAGTAAAACCAACTCCCCAATTCCATACTTACTGTACATCAAGTTAGGATCAGTGACTGCCAGTTTCCAGGGCCAGCAAAGCCAATCCCAGCACCAAAGTTACAAGAGTTGTAAAGTGTCGCATTAAAGAGAAGAAACAAATGGGGGGAAAATCCAGAAAATGCAAAAATAAATCAGCAAAAAGCGGAAAAGTTGCTAATAAAAAACCTTCCTGCTTTGTCACCATCTCACAAGTGAAAAAAAACTGTGAAATTGCAATTCCTTTTATACTGTAGAGTGAATGACATCACTGATGACATCATCAAGGCTATTAAACCAAGTACAATACAGGACAGAAATTTCTAGAATACCTCAAAGAAAATGAAAGGAAACTATATCAAGGCTATTAAACCAAGAACAATAAATATAAGATATACATTTCTAGAATACCTCAAAGAAAATAAAAGGGAATGACAAGGATATTAAACCAAGAACAATAAATACATGATAGAAATTTCTAGAATACTGAAAATGAAATAAAGTTACCCTTTGGAATTTTTTCCAGCCGGGTAACATGAAAAAGTAGCCAGGTGGGGCAGGACAGGGAAATTTGGTGGTGGGGAAAAATGTGCACTGCATCATGCTTATTATATAGGCCAGTGATGTCTTTCCCACTAGATTTTTGAAAACTATGACTCCCAGCATTCCGTAGTTGTAGAATGTAGGGAGTTGTAGTTTTACAACATCTGCAGGGAGTTGTAGTTCTACAACATCTGAAGCCTATGAGTAAGAGCGTTCAGTACCGCTCGAAACGCGTCAGGCATTTGACTGATTGTGTGATAGATTTTAAATGTTATAATAAAGTTTAAAGTTTTTAACCTGGTGACCGAGAAAATTCTTGCCGGATCGAGGAATGCGGACCGGTAGCCCACCCACGGAGGACAGAGACATTAACATCTGAAGGTAACCCATATGAAACATGGCAGCACAAGCACATGTGCCACCCTTTTTTGGCTTTGGGGATCTTGGAAAAGCTACTTAACATGTGCTAAAATAATCTCGCAAGTGTAAAAATGGGGTCTGGACTGGGCAGTTTTGGAAGGAGTTGTTACTGACCTATTGGCACACCGATTAAACCTTCATATAAATTCTTTTAAACATTGATTTTGATCAAATGAATTTCCAGTCAGAAGGTAGGGGGATGAGTCATAGCTGCATTCTGTTGTGCAATGAAAGTCGTGGCTTCCCCTGCAATTTAAAGTGACAGTACCTCCCGAAAAAATGTGTTTTTTACAAACAGCATTTTAGGGGGCCCCTGGCAGCTGGGCCTCAGAGACAAGGAAAAATCATGATGCCAGAAAAAAGAAAAAGAGACAAGGAAAAATCATGATGCCAGAAAAAAGAAAAAAAGAATTTTTTTTTTTTTGCCATCAAAAAAAAACTGTTGCCTCCCTACAGGGTGTGCTCTTGAATGTGCTTCACCTTGCCTCATTAGAGAGGCGACCCTGCCAATGTAACTCTTTCAATGATGCCAACACTAATGGCCTCCATATTCACAGCAATATTATGGTAATGCCAAAACTGCGTGGCTTCCATAAATGAACCAAATGAACCAAAATGGCTACAAGCATAGAAAGGTAAGTATATAAAAAGAGTTGTTGCTCAGAGAAATCCTTTCAACAGTGCCAACACTGCTTGGCTTCTATATTTCATATTCAAAAATCATTGGGTGGCTTCCATACACAAACCAAAGTAGTTGCAGGCATGGAGCAGGTAAGTACAAAAAAGGAGTTATTACTCAAAGCAGAGTTTCCAGACTGTAAAGCAGTTCCAAATCAATATATCCCACGAAATCTGCAGTTATCCAGGTTCAATTGACATAACAAAAGGAGGGTAAGTGTGTCTCCATATTCAGGACACATCAGGATTCCAGTAACTGTTCAACAAATCCGAGGGACATGGTACAATCCCAGGTAATATGGACCAGTCCATGGGTCTACCAAATGTGAATTTCCATCTACTTAAAGGGTAACTGTGGTCCAAAAATGACTTTAGGTAAATTGACAGGAATTTTATTTCCTGAGGATTTTTGCAATTTACATTCATTATTTATTTTACATAGTTTTGAAGATATTTACATTTATATGTGTGATATTGTAGCAGCATCACCGGATCCCCTGTACTTCCTGCTCTGAAACCATGTGACAGTCCCTCTTCCCAGTGTCTCCTCCTCCTTGTGGGCCCCCATGGCCCCTCCCCTTGCAGACCCCAGGCCACTCCCCTTGCCAGACCCACCCTGGATCCTCCCTTGCAGCCCCTGGGCCCCTCCCAGTGGCGTAACTACAGACTTATGGGCCCTGATGCAAAATTTGGGCATGGGCCCCCCGACACCGCCGCAAACGCAAATCGGCACTGCAAACCAAATAATAATTTCCATAAAAAGCATCCAAATTCATTTTAAAACAGACAAACATACATACCCAAACACAGTAAAAACTATTCAATCAAATTAAACAGTATTTCTAAACTTATATCCTTAAATCTTCTAAAATAACTAACCAACTGACACTAGTAAAATGCTTTGTATATGACACTGGTAAAAATAGTTGGCACAAAGACTGGTTAAATGCTTGGCATGCAGACACTGATAAACTTGTGTGGGAAACTGGCACTGCACAACCGCCAGACACTGTTTAAATGCTTGGCACACAGACCACTGTGTAAAACAATTGGCACACAGACTGGTCGCTTTGGAACCTTAGCACAAAATGGGGCCCCTTCTTGGTCAAGGGCCCTGGTGCGGTCGCATCCCCAGAACCCCTGGTATCATGCCCCAGGCCCTCCCACTCATGTGCTCTGTGGCCCCACCCACTCATGGGTCATGTGGTCCCTTCCACTTGTGGGGCCACGTGGCCCTTTCCCTGCAGCCCCCTTGAGCCTTTTTCTTGCAGCCTTCTGTGGCCCCTCCCACCGTGGGCTCTGTGGTCCCTCCCACTCACAGGCCCCGTGGCCCCTCCCACTTGTGAGTCCCAGTGGCCCCTCCCCTTGCAGCCGCCTTGGCCCTCCCTTGCAGCCTCCTGTGGCCCCCTCCCACTCACAGGCCACAATGGCCCCTCTCCCTTGTGGCTCTCCTTTGCCCCTCCCCCACTTGCACCTCAGACCAATACCCCCCCCTTACAGAAATCTGTAAAAGCAGCCTTTTAGCAATTTTAAACTTTGTCGATTCTTTCCCTACTGAAAAGGGTGTTTTTACACAGTCTTCTGTAGGGGGTAGGAGGGTATTTCTTAGGTGCAAGTGGGGCCACAGGGTCTGTGCAGAGACACCTACACAATAACCAAAGGATTTCACGCAAGGGCAACAGCATGCAGAGGATGGATCTGGATGGTTGGAGGAGGGGCCGGCAAAAAGAAAGAAAGAAAGGGGTAAAGCAGCATTGCATCCCCCCTTTTAAATTTACACAATGCACGTTAGTTGGCACACAGCAGAGCTTTACCGGTTTCTGTTAACTCAGAAATGGGCAGCGATTGCCGATTTGCTAGGGGGCAGGTCCCTCCCCCACTTACAAGCCTTGCTTCAGCCAATAAATTACCGCGTACAGGTGTACAGGCAGTACAAGTTAGCTGGCCTAGGGAAGAAAAAAGTATAAATCCGGCCCTGCCAATCCCCCAAATCTTTTTTCATTAGAGATTCACTAAATTATTCACAGTGTAGGTGGCACAATGATTATTACCGTAAACCCAAATGCATCACCTTACATTTAACAACATTGAATCTCATCTGCCATTTGCTGCCCATTTTGATAATCTATCTAGGTCTGCTGCAGCAATTGCACATTATTTGAAGTTTCCAAAGCTCGCATAGTTTAGTGTCATCAGCAAACACTGAGACCTTGCTCTCATTGCCCCCTTCTAAGTCATTTATAAACAGACTAGACATTAAGCCCGCTACAATAACGGGCGCTAGAAGCATCGAGTGCCCCCTTAGTGTCCCAAGGCCATAGTCCTCCATGTCCCAAGGCCAGAGTAACATCTTAGTGTCCCAGGCCAGAGTCCCCCCTCTGTCCAAGGCCAGGGGCCCCCTCTGTCCCAAATCCAAGGCCCCCTCTGTCCCAAATCCAAGCCCCCCTATGTCCCAAATCCAGGCCCTCCCTCTGTCCAAATCCAGGGCCCCCCCTTGTACCAAATCCAAAGCCCCCCCCTTGTACCCCAAATCCAAGGCCTCCTCTGTATCAATCCAAGGCCCCCCTCTGTACCAAACCCAAGGCCCCCCCTCTGTACCAAATCCAGGGCCCCCCCTCTGTCCCAAATCAGGGGGCCCCCTCTGTCCCGAATCATGGCCCCCCGTCTGTCCTGAATCAGAGGCCCCCCTTCTGTCCCAAGCAATCTTACCTGCAGTCTGTATATTGCTGTTCTCCCTCTGGTGTGTTCCTGTGTTTTTCCCTCTAGTGGTGAGTCAATAGGAACTGCAGAGACTCTCCCTCTAGTGGTGAGTCAATAGGAACTGCAGAGACTCTCCCTCTAGTGTTGAGTCATAGGAACTGCAGTGACACACACAACACGGACACAGGGACGCCACACTTAGGGTTTATTATATATGATTAAACAGAAGGCCCCAGTATAGAACATGAGGCACTTAGAACTTTAGTAAGTAGATGTAGCTAAATGATGACCATCCTGTTTGCGATCCCATAACCAATTCTCTCTCCATGTACAAATGTTTTTCTCTAGGCAGGGCCGGATTTGCACCTCAGGAGCCTGTTGGCGCAAAGTTCCTGGCAACCTCCAAACCTCAGATCCCCTAGGCGTGTGGCCTACTGGTCCTAATGGTAAATCAGGCCCTGTTCTAGGCCAACAGTCCTCAGTGTATACATCGGTCGCCTATGTGGCACAGTATCAAAAGCTTTAGCAAATTTAGGTATACTACATCCACTGCCATACTGAATCTAAATTCTTACTCACTTCTTCATTAAAACCAAGTAGATTTGTTTTTACACAATCTATTTCTCTAAATCCCTGCTGACTACTAATAAGATCAGTTCAGGAGACAAAGTTAAGTGGGTTTGTTACTGGTTTGGGGTGATAGTGTACATCCCACCATGGTTGTTAATGCTTGAATTAATAATTTAGATGTGCATCTACCATTGCAGGTGGCTTAAAGGAAAATTAAACCCCAAAAATGTTAAGAAGGAAAGTACTTGCCTCAGAAACTTCACATACAAGATTCCAATCAGGTGTCATTAATTTTCCACTTTGAGTTCATTTTAGGTTTCGTTTGAAGCTGACATTTTCCAGTATTTTGGCTTCATAACATTTTCTGAACATGTGTGATATGACCCAACCCCCCCAACTCCTGTGAAATAAGAATATATAAAAATCAGCAATATTCAAACTGCAGAAGTGACTGGTGGTGCAGAGAGATTCACTGATTTGCACATTCTACTAGCAGTGTTGTAGTGTGAACGTCGCTAGTCTTTTTCTGAAAGGGTTGTTACCTGAAATAAATATTTAAGGCCTCCCCAGAATCTTTCTACGACACGCAGCCAGTATTAAGTCAGCCATCCAGTGCAATGGCCACTGTTAATCCCAAACAGAGACTCAGGCTGGCCTTTGATATGGGCGACCTGTGCGACGCACGGGTTGCATTACCAGGGGGGACGCCTGGAAGTCTTAGGTCACGACCTGTAGCTCAAAGTTGTGCATCAGTGCCACAGCCCCTCTAGTTCGGTCCTCCAGATCAAATATATGTATCAGCACCTCACCACATACTAAGCCCCAACACATATAAGCTTTACTTAAGATGTTTCTTATTCAAGACCGCAGAAAAGGCTATTTTGCCAACTTTGATGCCCGTATGATTCCCAGAATCGTTTGTTTCAGGCTGGGGTGAAATGAATTTTATGCCAGGGGTCTGTATCTGTGTATGGGAAGTATTGTTTCAGTGAAACAGTGATTAACCCTTTGAAACACCAGTTTATTTAAAACTGCAAATAGACTATTTGCCCACTTTGATGCCTGTATGCATGCCCAGAATCTGTTTGGTTCAGGCTGGAGTGAAATGCATTTTATGCCAGGGGTCTGTATCTGTGTATGTGAAGTATGTTTCAGTGAAACAAGTGATTTAACCCTTGTTGAAACACCAGTTTCTTATTCAAAACTGCAAAAAAGGCTATTTTGCCCAGTGTGATGCCTGTATGCATGCCCAGAATATGTGTATGCGAAGTATTGTTTCACTGAAACAAAGTGATTTAACCCTTTGAAACACCAGTTTCTTATTCAAAATTGCAGAAAAGGCTATTTTGCCCACTTGATGCCGTATGCATGCCCAGAATCTGTTTGTTCAGGCTGGAGTGAAATGCATTTTAGCCAGGGGTCTGTATCTGTGTATGTGAAGTGTTGTTTCAGTGAAAAAAGTAATTTAACCTTTGAAACACACAGTTTTTATTCAAAACTGCAAAAAAGGCTATTTTGCCCCTGTGTGATGCCTGTATGCATGCCCAGAATATGTGTATGCGAAGTATTGTTTCACTGAAACAAAGTGATTTAACCCTTTGAAACACCAGTTTCTTATTCAAAACTGCAGAAAAGGCTATTTTGCCCACTTTGATGCCTGGATGCATCCCAGTGATTTAACCCTTTGAAAACACTATTTTCTATTCAAAACTGCAGAAAAGACTATTTTGCCCACATTTGATGCCCGTATGCATGCCCAGAATCAGTTTGTTTCAGGCTGGAGTGAAATGCATTATATGCCAGGGGTCTGTATGTGTATGTGAGAAGTATTGTTTCACTGAAACAAAGTGATTTAACCCTTCAACATACCAGTTTCTTATTCAAGACGCAGCAGAAAAGGCTATCTTGCCCACTTTCATGCCCGTATGCATGCTCAGTATCTGTTTGTTTCAGGCTGGAGTGAAAAGCATATATGCCAGGGGTCTGTATCTGTGTATGTGAAGTGTTGTTTCAGTGAAACAAAGTG
This sequence comes from Hymenochirus boettgeri, assembly GCA_019447015.1. Lineage (NCBI taxonomy): Eukaryota > Metazoa > Chordata > Amphibia > Anura > Pipidae > Hymenochirus > Hymenochirus boettgeri. The sequence continues at coordinate 228,499,066 of CM033469.1, forward strand.
ATTTAACCCTTTGAAAACCCCAATTTCATACATTTCACGAATAAGAAAAACAACTTCAGTCTGGTAATAAATTATGTAAATATGTGCACGTTTTTTCATGGACCTGTTGCTATCTAGGGTATTAATATGGTGTCCACATTGTTAATTATTCACATACAGGAGACTTGGGGTGACAGGGTTACTTTAGTTTGGCCAGCAGGCTTGGTGAAGCTGGATAGGGCGGGACTACTATGGAGGGCTCTGATTTGCTAGACGAGCTTGGATGATTATTATGTGGAATGTCACGTGCTGTAGCTGTGTAGTTGCTGAGATTATAGATTTGTTTCTGGATCTTTTGAGTCTTTAAACACACATTTTGCTTCATTGCTTGTATGTTCCTGAGCTACTGGCCTGAGACGGCTGCACCCGGAGCGGTGAGTGGGGAATCAATTCCGTGCAGTGAGAACAATTTACGTGTTCACACTCCCATTCATTTACCTTATAGACTGTTTTCCTGCCATATCTTTACCATTTCATTTATTGCAGGGGAAATGCACCCCTTCCTACCGGGCTTACCCTTTTCGTACAGGGAGATTACGCCCCACTAAACACTCAGGTTCCTATCCTTACATCTTCACACCATTCTGTGTAATGGTGGCCATAGACTACAATCGATCGTACAATCTGCGGGTCTACAATTGGAAAATATTTTCAACCTGGCCCAATGGGGAAATTATTGCAAGACCCTTAAAACATCTTTCAATGATCACCCATACACGATCCAACGATCATATGATATCGTACGACGGGATTTTTAAGCAATCTATGGCCACCATTAGCCTTAAAAATCGCTGTAATCTAGTTCTAGCTAGGATTGTTATTATGTAGATATATGGGAATAACATCCCAGCTCAATGAAACATAACTCAAAAATGTAATAAGTTGATTCGATTTAGGTTAATTCAATCTGAGCTAATACGAACCAACATAATACTACAATAATATGATACAATGCTTAGGGCTACTCTGGATCGGTGAAAGATATATATTATAATAACTCCATAGAGTTGCTTACAACACTCCAGAGACCGTGATCGAACTAGGGGGAAAAGCATTAATAATAACACCTACCACCCCTATCCCTCACACCTCCTCTCCCCCCCCCCCCCCCAAAAACAACAACAGAGCATTGCAGGTAAATAATACAGTTTATTTTATTTACAATGTTTTAATTCTACATTGTTTTAGAATTATATATAAAAACAAAACAACAGTTAAAAGCAATACAAGTTATCAACCTCTGTACTTTGCAAAAACTGTTATCATAAAAATTAGAATTGGGAAAAAAAATCGCTGTAAATTAGCTGGTACATTAGCAGACAGGTTTACCATTTACAAGGTTAGCAGGCAGGCTGTATTTCTGGGAAGACCCCTAGGCCATGGCCTAGGGCGATATGTTCACCGGGGCAGCAGCATGAAAGAGTAAGTTCATCCTCCCGTTTGAAAGAAGTGCAGGTAGGAAGTCAAAACCTCCAAAATTTGATTTGGTCTCCTTCCGTTCTGTGATTTAACCAGCGTCTGGGGTGGGATGAATTTCTGTCCTAATCTCTGGTACTTTCTGTCAACACACTGGACGCATGCCTCGAGCAGGAAACCGGTAGACATTAAGCAAGCTCAGTCTGACAGACAGCCTGGGAGATTACCTATCTTTAAAGGGCATGTCCACCCCCAAAACTATAATCCCCCCAAACTACTGGCCCCCATCATGTAGTGTAGTGTAATCTTACCTCACCATCCCAGCTCATAGGGTTCTCCTGTAGTCCCCCCCAAAGTCCCAAAAAGTGCCCACCAGGAGGCTAGCAGGTCCATATAGGACATGCCTGCATAGCTTGCCTCAGGTAGATTTTTGCCATGCGTATGCAGCCCTTTCCCCTCTCCCTCCCTCTTCCTCCTCCCATTCACTATCCCTCCCCCTAGCATAAAAAGCCTTCAGTACAGTATTCCCCCATGTCTCCCAGCCCCAACCGCATATTTTATTTTGTAGAAAGCTCCCCAAACTCTTACTTACCTCTCCTCTTTCCTCCGGCGAAGTGAGCTGACGGCAGCCGCGTCTGTGATTGGCTGCCGCTCAGCCAATCACAGACGCGGCTGCCGGTCCCGCCCCTCTGCTTGCATTTCCTTGCAAGCAGAGGGCCGGGAGCGCGGCGCAGGAAAGAGGGGAGGTGGTAAGTAGAGTTTGGGGGCTTTTCTAAAAAAAAAAATATAGCGTTGGGGCTGGGAGCCCGGGGGATTCTATATTAAAAATTTAATTTTAGGGTGGACATACCCTTTTTAACTCTTATTAAAGCCTACCTGTTGTGGTTTCCAGTCCTGCAATCCCTGGAGATGAGTGCTGTCTGGTGTTTACCGTAATTATTGCATTTTCCTTTACAAGTGTAGGGCTGCGTGTGTCCAGGCTCCTCCGTTCACTTTCCTAAGGTAGTTGGGGTTGGGAGGTCATTAACCCTTCTTTATGTTAGGCTGATTGCATGTCAGAGAGTGTGGTGTGCATGAGAGGGTGTAAGTATAATCATGTAGAGTATGTGAATGTGTGTGTAACTGTATTTATAACACTGACTGCTGCTACCTCTGCACTAGTTTTAATCTGCGCCTACTAGATGAATGTTTTGTGTGTGAGTAATAGTAATAGTGTATGCAGTGAGTGAATGGTTGTGATGTTTATGGGTGTATAGCAAAGTGTGGTGAGAAGCTTGGTGTCAGTGTAGAATGTGTCTGTAACATCTGTATATGTGTAGCAAAGTTAGTGCTTATACAACGCATATGCTTATTGGTCGAGCCCTCCCCGTGTCAGGTTCCCTGGAACCCATGTGCCCATTCCAACTCTGGCAGTACCCCCTCTAATCACAGATTGTCAAATCCTGATAGTCTTGTCAAAGGAATGCGCTTTTTAATGTTTTGATGCACAGCTGGAGCAATGTTTTGTTTAATGTTTTGAGACTATTGGGGATCATTTATCAATACATAAATATTAATAACATTACATATATTGATGATTCTATTGGAATAAATGGCTTTTCTACCAGGGCATGGGGGTGAGGTTTGGGGTACAAAATATCAGGCCTAGGGGAGAAAAAAAGTATAAAAATCCGGCCCTGGCAGGGTATGCCCATTCAAACCATGGTTAGCTGGCAGGGGTATGCCCATTAACCACTGTTAGAAGGGCAGGGTTTATGTCCATTGAACCACTGTTAGCAGGCAGGGGTTATGTCCTTGAACCAGGTAGGCAGGCAGGGTTATGCCCATTACCACGGGTAGCTGGCAGGGGTATGCCCATTTAGCCACTCTCAGCTGCAGGGGTATGCCCATTTAGCCACTCTCAGCTGGCAGGGGTATGCCTATTTAGCCACTCTCAGCTGGCAGGGGTATGCCCATTTAAAGGTATGTCCACCAGATTAACTTTCTTTTTTCCAGTTTAACTGAAGAACAGGAGGTACATGCGCTATGTCTTACCTCCTGTCCTTCAGTAAATCTTGCAGAGAGAAACTTACCCACATATCGCTCCAGCGCTGGCTTCTCTGACCGTTTCCACCGCGCCACGCTTCCACACTGTTTTGGAGTCCCCTTACTTGATTCTATAGGAAATTGGCTAACGTATTGGTTTGAAGCAGTAGTGCAGGCTCAGTATACAAGCCTGGAGAGCAGTGGGCAACCAAGAGGAATACTATTGATACTAGCTTGTTAGCTTTCTTATCTTCTTTTCCCCTCTGGGGAACTTTTTTATATGTGATTAACCTGCAGGGAAATAGTCTCTCCAGAAGGCATCTAGATCTAAAATGGTGAGTATATTTTTTAAAACAAAATGTGGGTAGAAAAGGCTGGACAATCCCCCCCAGGACCAGCTACGAATGCACATCACTAGAAATTTTGTACGTGGCAACTAACTTTTAGAGGTTTTTTTTTATAGGTTAGCGACCATAAACAAAACTAGATTAGCTTTTAGATTTTTCTCTAACTACTTACTACCTATTTCTACTCTTTACACGAGCAGGGATGTCCAACCTATGGCCTCCAATGTTAAACAATATTAATTCCAGATTCCCCTAAAAGCATTTGCTTGGAGGATGCAGGTGGGACGGCATTTCAGTGTACTAGAGGTTCTCTGTATCATTGTTTCTTTTCTATTTCTACTGCCACTACAACCTGAAAATGATAAACTGGGGAAGCAATGGGCACCACGAACACTATAAAGCATATGGTACTTAAAGGGGCAGTCCACCCCCAAACATTAAAAAATTGAATCCACTATTGGCCCCATGTAGTGTTTAAAAAATCCTTACCTTAAACCTCCAGCTCTTATGTTTTTCTCTGCAGTGCCTGTCAAAGTTCCAAAGTAAGGATAGTAAGCTGTCCGGTGGTGTCAGTCCTTCTTACTATTTTTCTTGTCCTTATGGAGGATTCGGCATGGCGCAGGGAGCCCTTCGTCTTCCCAACCCTCCGTATCCCTTCGGCTGCTTCTTCCCTAGCTATAAAACCCTTTTCTGTATGTTAGTGGTACCCCAGCCCACCCCCACACTGCCATGTTAATTTTTTAACACAAGCCCCCGAATAGACTTATGATCCTCGTTCTCTCGGCTCTCGTGCATACCAGGAGTAGGTTACAGATGCAGCTACTGGCCAGGCCCCTATTTGCACTTCTGGCAAGCAGAGAAAAAACAAACCGGGGGGACACGAACAGTTAGTAAGAACGTTAGTAGTCTAATTAGCCCACCGCTATAAAATTAATTTAAGAAAAGTCCCCAGTTCTTTACTACCTTCCCTCGTCCTCCAGCGCCCGGCCTTCTGCTTGCGAGACCACGCAAGCAGGGGGGCGGTGACCGGCAGCCGCGTCCGTGAGAGGGCAGCCAATCACGGACGCGGCTGCGGCTTCTCAGAATGCAGGGGGGAGCGAGGAAGGAGTATTACAGTTCTGGGGACTTTCTTAAAATAATTTTTATGCGGTTGGGGCTGGAGAACATATGTGTATTAGTATGTATAGTATTGAGGTTGAATAAAGACATCGTTCCAGCCAGTTCAGCCCTCTAGCAATATCCTCATTTCCTGCCTAATGTTGATCAAGAGGAAGGAAGAAAAAAACCCACCAAATTTGAAGGGGAAAAAATTCCTTCTGACTCCAAGTGGCCAATCGGAAATTTCCCTGGATGCAACTCTATCTTATGTATCAATACCAGTAACTTGTAACATTCCTTTTTGCAGAAACTCATCCAGCTTTTTGTGAAAAATACCCACATGAACCTGCCATAAACAACGTTCACTGGAAGACAGTTCCATAGCTGACCGTTCTCACTCAGTGAAACAAACCCTTTCCGAGCTAAACCTTTTTTCTTCAAGTCGTAAGGGATGTCCACGTGTCCTTTGAACATGTTTCTATTGGTGAAACAATGCCACCCCAAGATAGTTTATTGTATGGCCACTTAATGTATTTATACCAGTAATCATCATCCCCCGAACGCAGCGCCTTTTCTCCTGCGTACATAATTGTAATTTTCTCTCTCTTCATATTCAAGCTCCCCCAATCCCTTATTAAATTTAGTTGCCCCCTCTGAACCCTTCCACTTTTTTAATAAAGAATGTCGTCTTTTGTACCAGGATTCACAAAATTGCCACTGCATATTCCAAATAAGGGCCTTATAATGCTGGTAAAGAGGAGCAATTACATTTTTCCTCCTGACAATCCATACTCTCTTTATATAAGACAACTACCAGTTGCTGGCTCGGTTGTTGCCGTCCTGGCACTGCTTGCTACCCTTTAAGTTTGTTATCCACCAAAACTCCAAGATCCCTTTCAACAGGTTCACTTTAACACCGAGCCATTTATGTATAAGTAGCACAGGATTTTTAAGCCAAATGCATCCACCTTACACTTTATCAACTTGAATCTCATCGTGCCACTTAGCAGCCAATGTGAAAGTCTATCTATAGATCCCCTTGGAAACGATTGCACATCCTCTGAAGTTTTAATGGTCGACAAAGTTTGTGTCGTCAGCAAACACAGAAACCTTGCGACAATACCCACTTCAAATCATTAATAAATAGATTAAATAGAAGCGGCCACCAGCACAGAACCTGTGGCACCAACTTTAGCCACTTTAGTCCATATGATGAGCGCCCATTAACAATACTCTCTGCATCCTATTCATAACCAATTTTCTATTCCATGTACAAATGTACTCCCCAGACCAACAGACTTAGCTATACTCTAGTCGCCTATGGGGGGCTGTATCAAACCTTTGCAAATCCAAGTAACTAAATCTCACTGCTATTCCGAGATCTAAATTTCTACTTACTCAAAAGCAAGTTAGTTTACAAGATCTATTCCTCCTAAAATCCATGCTGGTTACTACTTATAATGTCAGTCCTTGAACATACTCTAGAACATGCTCTCTTATTAAAACTTTCAGGATCTCCCACCACTGAAGTTAAACTTACAGGCCTTAATTACCCGGCTGTGAACGGACTACCCTTTTTGAATATTGCGTATAACAATCAGCCTTTTTCCAATCCAGAGGCACACCAACGGACATCTGGGAATTCATCAGCAAAAATAGAAACAATTGGCCTAGATAAAACTGCACTCAGTCTCCTTTAAGTACCGAGATGTTATTTTATCCGGTCCAGGAGAATTTATTAATATAACCTTCTTTAGTTGCTTTCTGTACCTTAATCCTCGGTTACCAAAGTGCACTTGAGAAATCTTTTATACCATTATTGCTTACTAATACTCTATGATATCTGTACTTGGATCTTCTATAGTGTATATTAGGGGAAACAAATTATTTCAAGACATTTGCTTTATCGCCTTCCGTCCGTAACTAAACTTATCCCCATTAATTAATGGTGCCCACATTCTCGTCCTCACTTCGTTACTAATAATATACTTAAAAAAAATGTTTAGGCCTTAGTGATCTTTGTTCAGCTACCCTAAACTCCTCACTTCAATTAATTAGTAGTTTGAGATCTCTTTCTTACACTCCTTGTTACAGTTTTTATAATCCCTAAAGGCCCTTTACGCCGTTCCTTACAGGTCCTTAAAGGTTTAGTGCCTTTTTTTCTTTCCCCTTCTCCTATTTTCTTTTGTTACCTGTTATCTCCACGCATGCTTCCACGCACCACTTATTTGGCGCGCAGTCCCAGCAGTGTATGTTTCTGTTGAACAAACTACCAATACCGTTAGGTTCCCCCGTAAGGCGCGTGAGACCCCCTCCCATTATTAATGTGCTACGCATGTTGTTTGACTACCTCGATCTGATAACTGTCTTCCACTTATTAAACAGTCCCACTGGCTGGTGACAGTACTAATATTTTGCTTTCTCTATTTATCTATTCTAATTGTATCTAGAATGACACCAATATTATTTAATCAGATCAGACTATGGTATCAAAGGTGACCCCCCAATCACAGTAATAGCAGGTCTAACAGCCATGTACCAAATCAATGGGACTAGATCAAGCTGGAGGCAAAAATACTTCAACACTGTGTGAATCTAGAAACAGAACTAATACAGGAAATGGTCATTGGAGCGTGCATTCACTGTCTCTTATTAGGATTAGCAAATGTAGCAGAACTATAATCCCAATAGCCACTAAGATCCCCTAAAAAGTTACAGGAATAAGTTACATACCATACCTCTGATTCTACACCCAATAGTGTTTTCTGAATACATTGTTTCACTGCTAAAAATATTGTGTGTGTCCCCATGCAGGTGATAGTGGAACATTCCAACTGCCATTTTCATTACTCAGCCTTATGATGTCACCAACTGCCATTTCCATACCTTATTATGGAAATGGACTAATCTTTTATATTTTTCAAACTGACACACAATTGTCAAAGCAAAATTACCAATCACAGGCAAGATTTTGATATAACCCTGCCCAATGTGCTATAAATATTATAATCCCCAACCAATCAATAAATTCAAGTTCAGCAGTTGACTAGCAATGATAGTTTACCTATAAACCTTAACTGATTCCATGCTGGCCATACATGTAGTGTATCACCACAATCAGGACAATTTTATTATCATGGCAAATATTTATATTGATATTATCATCCCCAATCAGCTACATGTATGGCCACCATTATTACCAACATTACAGATCAGTAAAACCAACTCCCCAATTCATACTTACGTACATCAAGTTAGGATCAGTGACTGCCAGTTTCCAGGGCCAGCAAAGCCAATCCCAGCACAAAGTTACAAGAGTTGTAAAGTGTCGCATTAAAGAGAAGAAAACAAAGGGTGGGAAAAATCCGAAAAATGCAAAAATAAATCAGCAAAAAGCGGAAAAGTTGCTAATAAAAAACCTTCCTGCTTTGTCACCATCTCACAAGTGAAAAAAACTTGTGAAATTGCAATTCCTTTTATACTGTAGAGTGAATGACATCACTGATGACATCATCAAGGCTATTAAAACCAAGTACACATACAGGACAGAAATTTCTAGAATACCTCAAAGAAAATGAAAGGAAACTATATCAAGGCTATTTAACCCAAGAACAATAAATATAAGATATACATTTCTAGAATACCTCAAAGAAAATAAAAAGGAATGACAAGGATATTAAACCAAGAACAATAAATACATGATAGAAATTTCTAGAATACTGAAAATGAAATAAAGTTACCCTTTGGAATTTTTTCCAGCCGGGGTGGTAACATGAAAAAGTAGCCAGTGGGGCAGGACAGGGAAATTTGGTGGTGGGAAAATGTGCACTGCATCATGCTTATTATATCGCAGTGATGTCTTTCCCACTAGATTTTTGAAAACTATGACTCCCAGCATTCCGTAGTTGTAGAATGTAGGGAGTTGTAGTTTTACAACATCTGCAGGGAGTTGTAGTTCTACAACATCTGAAGCCTAAGGTAAGAGCGTTCAGTACCGCTGAAACGCGTCAGGCATTTGACTGATTGGTGATAGATTTTAATGTTATAATAAAGTTTAAGTTTTTAAACCTGGTGACGACGAAAATTCTTGCCGGATCGAGGAATAGCGGACCGGTAGCCCACCCACGGAGGACAGAGACATTAACAATCTGATGGTAACCCATATGAAACATGGGAGCACAAGCACATGTGCCACCCTTTTTGGCTTTGGGGGATCTTGGAAAAGCTACATTAACATGTGCTAAAATAATCTCGCAAGTGTAAAAATGGGGTCTGGACTGGGCAGTTTTGGAAGGAGTTGTTACTGACCTATTGGCACACCGATTAAACCTTCAATATAAATTCTTTTAACATTGATTTTGATCAAATGAATTTCCAGTCAGAAGGTAGGGGGATGAGTCATAGCTGCATTCTGTTGTGCAATGAAAGTCGTGGCTTCCCCTGCAATTTAAAGTGACAGTACCTCCCGAAAATGTGTTTTTTACAAACAGCATTTTAGGGGGCCCCTGGCAGCTGGGCCTCAGAGACAAGGAAAATCATGATGCCAAAAGAGACAGAAAATCATGATGACAGAAAAAAGAAAAAGAGACAAGGAAAAAAATCATGATGCCAGAAAAAAGAAAAAAAGAAATTTTTTTTTTTTTGCCATCAAAACTGTTGCCTCCCTACAGGGTGCTGCTCTTGAATGTGCTTCACCTTGCCTCATTAGAGAGGCGACCCTGCCAATGTAACTCTTTCAATGATGCCAACACTAATGGCCTCCATATTCACAGCAATATTATGGTAATGCCAAAACTGCGTGGGCTTCCATAAAGAACCAAATGAACCAAAAAGGCTACAAGCATAGAAAGGTAAGTATATAAAAGAGTTGTGCTCAGAGAAATCTTTCAACAGTGCCAACACTGCTTGGCTTCTATATTTCATATTCAAAAATCATTGGGTGGCTTCCATACACAAACCAAAGTAGTTGCAGGCATGGAGCAGGTAAGTACAAAAAAGGAGTTAACTCAAAGCAGAGTTCCAGACTGTAAAGCAGTTCCAAATCAATATATATCCCCGAAATCTGCAGTTATCCAGGTTCAATTGACATAACAAAAGGAGGGGTAAGTGTGTCTCCATATTCAGGACACATCAGGATTCCAGTAACTGTTCAACAAATCCGAGGGACATGGTACAATCCCAGGTAATATGGACCAGTCCATGGGTCTACCAAATGTGAATTTCCATCTACTTAAAGGGTAACTGTGGTCCAAAAATGACTTTAGGTAAATTGACAGGAATTTATTTCCTGAGGATTTTTGCAATTTACATTTATTATTTATTTTACATAGTTTTGAAGATATTTACATTTATATGTGTGTATTGTAGCAGCATCACCGGATCCCCTGTACTTCTGCTCTGAAACTGGACAGTCCCTCTTCCCAGTTCCTCCTCCTTGTGGGCCCCCATGGCCCTCCCCTGCCAGACCCACCCTGGATCCTCCCTTGCAGCCCCTGGGCCCCTCCCAGTGGCGTAACTACAGACTTATGGGCCCTGATGCAAAATTTGGGCATGGGCCCCCCGACACCAGCCGCAAACGCAAATCGGCACTGCAAACCAAATAATAATTTCATAAAAAGCATCCAAATTCATTTTAAAACAGACAAAACATACATTACCCAAACACAGTAAAAACTATTCAATCAAATTAAACAGTATTTCTAAACTTATATCCTTAAATCTTCTAAAATAACTAACCAACTGACACTAGTAAAATGCTTTGTATATGACACTGGTAAAAATAGTTGGCACAAAGACTGGTTAAATGCTTGGCATGCAGACACTGATAACTTGTGTGGGAAACTGGCACTGCACAACCGCCAGACACTGTTTAAATGCTTGGCACACAGACCACTGGTAAAACAATTGGCACACAGACTGGTCGCTTTGGAACCTTAGCACAAAATGGGGCCCCTTCTTGTCAAGGGCCCTGGTGCGGTCGCATCCCCAGAACCCCTGGTATTCATGCCCCAGGCCCTCCCACTCATGTGCTCTGTGGCCCCACCCACTCATGGGTCATGTGGTCCCTTCCACTTGTGGGGCCACGTGGCCCTTTCCCTGCAGCCCCCTTGAGCCTTTTTCTTGCAGCCTTCTGTGGCCCCTCCCACACGTGGGCTCTGTGGTCCCTCCCACTCACAGGCCCCGTGGCCCCTCCCACTTGTGAGTCCAGTGGCCCCTCCCCTTGCAGCCGCCTTGGCCCTCCCTTGCAGCCTCCTGTGGCCCCCTCCCACTCACAGGCCACAATGGCCCTCTCCCTTGTGGCTCTCCTTTGCCCCTCCCCCACTTGCACCTCAGACCAATACCCCCCCCTTACAGAAATCTGTAAAAGCAGCCTTTTAGCAATTTTAAACTTTGTCGATTCTTTCCCTACTGAAAAGGGTGTTTTTACACAGTCTTCTGTAGGGGGTAGGAGGGTATTCTTAGGTGCAAGTGGGGCCACAGGGTCTGTGCAGAGACACCTACAATAACCAAAGGATTTCACGCAAGGGCAACAGCTGCAGAGGATGGATCTGGATGGTTGGAGGAGGGGCCGGCAAAAAGAAAGAAAGAAAGGGGTAAAGCAGCATTGCATCCCCTTTTAAATTTACACAATGCACGTTAGTTGGCACACAGCAGAGCTTTACCGGTTTCTGTTAACTCAGAAATGGGCAGCGATTGCCGATTTGCTAGGGGGCAGGTCCCTCCCCCACTTACAAGCCTGCTTCAGCCAATAAATTACCGCGTACAGGTGTACAGGCAGTACAAGTTAGCTGGCCTAGGGAAGAAAAAAGTATAAATCCGGCCCTGCCAATCCCCCAAATTTTTTTCATTAGAGATCACTAAATTATTCACAGTGTAGGTGGCACAATGATTATTACCGTAAACCCAAATGCATCACCTTACATTTAACAACATTGAATCTCATCTGCCATTTGCTGCCCATTTTGATAATCTATCTAGGTCTGCTGCAGCAATTGCACATTATTTGAAGTTTCCAAAGCTCGCATAGTTTAGTGTCATCAGCAAACACTGAGACCTTGCTCTCATTGCCCCCTTCTAAGTCATTTATAAACAGACTAGACATTAAGCCCGCTACAATAACGGGCGCTAGAAGCATCGAGTGCCCCCTAGTGTCCCAAGGCCATAGTCCTCCATGTCCCAAGGCCAGAGTAACATCTTAGTGTCCCAGGCCAGAGTCCCCCCTCTGTCCAAGGCCAGGGGCCCCCTCTGTCCCAAATCCAAGGCCCCCTCTGTCCCAAATCCAAGCCCCCCTATGTCCCAAATCCAGGCCCTCCCTCTGTCCAAATCCAGGGCCCCCCCTTGTACCAAATCCAAAGCCCCCCCCTTGTACCCCAAATCCAAGGCCTCCTCTGTATCAATCCAAGGCCCCCCTCTGTACCAAACCCAAGGCCCCCCCTCTGTACCAAATCCAGGGCCCCCCCTCTGTCCCAAATCAGGGGGCCCCCTCTGTCCCGAATCATGGCCCCCCGTCTGTCCTGAATCAGAGGCCCCCCTTCTGTCCCAAGCAATCTTACCTGCAGTCTGTATATTGCTGTTCTCCCTCTGGTGTGTTCCTGTGTTTTTCCCTCTAGTGGTGAGTCAATAGGAACTGCAGAGACTCTCCCTCTAGTGGTGAGTCAATAGGAACTGCAGAGACTCTCCCTCTAGTGTTGAGTCATAGGAACTGCAGTGACACACACAACACGGACACAGGGACGCCACACTTAGGGTTTATTATATATGATTAAACAGAAGGCCCCAGTATAGAACATGAGGCACTTAGAACTTTAGTAAGTAGATGTAGCTAAATGATGACCATCCTGTTTGCGATCCCATAACCATTCTCTCTCCATGTACAAATGTTTTTCTCTAGGCAGGGCCGGATTTGCACCTCAGGAGCCTGTTGGCGCAAAGTTCCTGGCAACCTCCAAACCTCAGATCCCCTAGGCGATGTGGCCTACTGGCCTAATGGTAAATCAGGCCCTGTTCTAGGCCAACAGTCCTCAGTGTATACATCGGTCGCCTATGTGGCACAGTATCAAAAGCTTTAGCAAATTTAGGTATACTACATCCACTGCCATACTGAATCTAAATTCTTACTCACTTCTTCATTAAAAACCAAGTAGATTTGTTTTTACACAATCTATTTCTCATAAATCCCTGCTGACTACTAATAAGATCAGTTCAGGAGACAAAGTTAAGTGGGTTTGTTACTGTTTGGGGTGATAGTGTAATCCCCACCATGGTTGTTAATGCTTGAATTAATAATTTAGATGTGCATCTACCATAGCAGGTGGCTTAAAGGAAAATTAAACCCCAAAAATGTTAAGAAGGAAAGTACGTCCTCAGAAACTTCACATACAAGATTCCATCAGGTGTCATTAATTTTCCACTTTGAGTTCATTTTAGGTTTCGTTTGAAGCTGACATTTTCCAGTATTTTGGCTTCATAACATTTTCTGAACATGTGTGATTGACCCAACCCCCCCAACTCCTGTGAAATAAGAATATATAAAAATCAGCAATATTCAAACTGCAGAAGTGACTGTGTGGTGCAGAGAGATTCACTGATTTGCACATTCTACTAGCAGTGTTGTAGTGTGAACGTCGCTAGTCTTTTTCTGAAAGGGTTGTTACCTGAAATAAATATTTAAGGCCTCCCCAGAATCTTTCTACGACACGCAGCCAGTATTAGTCAGCCATCCAGTGCAATGGCCACTGTTAATCCCAAACAGAGACTCAGGGCTGGCCTTTGATATGGGCGGGACCTGTGCGACCGCACGGGTTGCATTACCAGGGGGGCGACCGCTGGAAGTCTTAGGTCACGGACCTGTAGCTCAAAGTTGTGCATCAGTGCCACAGCCCCTCTAGTTACGGTCCTCCAGATCAAATATATGTATCAGCACCTCACCACATACTAAGCCCCAACACATATAAGCTTTACTTAAGATGTTTCTTATTCAAGACCGCAGAAAAGGCTATTTTGCCAACTTTGATGCCCGTATGCATTCCCAGAATCTGTTTGTTTCAGGCTGGGGTGAAATGAATTTTATGCCAGGGGTCTGTATCTGTGTATGGGAAGTATTGTTTCAGTGAAACAGTGATTTAACCCTTTGAAACACCAGTTTCTTATTTAAAACTGCAAATAGACTATTTTGCCCACTTTGATGCCTGTATGCATGCCCAGAATCTGTTTGTTTCAGGCTGGAGTGAAATGCATTTTATGCCAGGGGTCTGTATCTGTGTATGTGAAGTATTGTTTCAGTGAAACAAAGTGATTTAACCCTTTGAAACACCAGTTTCTTATTCAAAACTGCAAAAAAGGCTATTTTGCCCAGTGTGATGCCTGTATGCATGCCCAGAATATGTGTATGCGAAGTATTGTTTCACTGAAACAAAGTGATTTAACCCTTTGAAACACCAGTTTCTTATTCAAAATTGCAGAAAAGGCTATTTTGCCCACTTTGATGCCCGTATGCATGCCCAGAATCTGTTTGTTTCAGGCTGGAGTGAAATGCATTTTATGCCAGGGGTCTGTACTGTGTATGTGAAGTGTTGTTTCAGTGAAAAAAGTAATTTAACCTTTTGAAACACACAGTTTTTTATTCAAAACTGCAAAAAAGGCTATTTTGCCCCTGTGTGATGCCTGTATGCATGCCCAGAATATGTGTATGCGAAGTATTGTTTCACTGAAACAAAGTGATTTAACCCTTTGAAACACCAGTTTCTTATTCAAAACTGCAGAAAAGGCTATTTTGCCCACTTTGATGCCTGGATGCGATCCCAGTGATTTAACCCTTTGAAAACACTAGTTTTCTATTCAAAACTGCAGAAAAGACTATTTTGCCCAATTTGATGCCCGTATGCATGCCCAGAATCAGGTTTGTTTCAGGCTGGAGTGAAATGCATTATATGCCAGGGGTCTGTATCTGTGTATGAGAAGTATTGTTTCACTGAAACAAAGTGATTTAACCCTTTCAACATACCAGTTTCTTATTCAAGACCGCAGAAAAGGCTATCTTGCCCACTTTCATGCCCGTATGCATGCTCAGTATCTGTTTGTTTCAGGCTGGAGTGAAATGCATTATATGCCAGGGGTCTGTATCTGTGTATGTGAAGTGTTGTTTCAGTGAAACAAAGTGATTTAACCCTTTGAAAACACCAATTTCATATTCATTTCACGAATAAGAAACCAACTTCAGTCTGGTAATAAATTATGTAAATATGTGAACGTTTTTTCCATGGACCCTGTTTGCTATCTAGGGTATTAATATGGTTGTCCACATTGTTTAATTATTCACATACAGGAGACTTGGGGTGACAGGGTTACTTTAGTTTGGCCAGCAGGCTTGGTGAAGCTGGATAGGGCGGGACTACTATGGAGGGCTCTGATTTGCTAGCGAGCTTGGATGATTATTATGTGGAATGTCACGTGCTGTAGCTGTGTAGTTGCTGAGATTATAGATTTGTTTTCTGGATCTTTTGAGTCTTTAAACACATCCATTTTGCTTCATTGCTTGTTATGTTCCTGAGCTACTGGCCTGAGACGGCTGCACCCGGAGCGGTGAGTGGGGAATCAATTCCTGTGCAGTGAGAACTAATTTACTGTGTCACACTCCCATATCATTTACCTTATAGACTGTTTTCCTGCCATATCTTTACCATTTCATTTATTGCCAGGGGGAAATGCACCCCTTTCCTACCGGGCTTACCCCTTCTTCGTACATGGAAGATTACGCCCCACTAAACACTCAGGTTCCCTATCCTTACATCTTCACACCATTCTGTGTAATGGTGGCCATAGACTACAATCCGATCGTACAATCTGCGGGTCGTACAATTGGAAAATATTTTCAACTGGCCCAATGGGGAAATTATTGCAAGACCCTTAAAACATCTTTCAATGATCACCCATACACGATCCAACGATCATATGATATCGTACGACCGGGATTTAAGCATCTATGGCCACCATTAGCCTTAAAAATCGCTGTAATCTAGTTCTAGCTAGGATTGTTATATATGTGTAGATATATGGGAATAACATCCAGCTCAATGAAACAATAACTCAAAAATGTAATAAGTTGATTCGATTTAGGTTAATTCAATCTGAGCTAATACGAACCAACATAATACTACAATATAATATGATACAATGCTTAGGGCTACTCTGGATCGGTGAAAGATATATTATATTATAATACTCCATAGAGTTGCTTACAACACTCCAGAGACCGTTGCTAGAACTAGGGGGAAAAGCATTAATAGATAACACCTACCACCCCTATCCCTCACACCTCCTCTTCCCCCCCCCCCCCCCCAAATAACAACAACAAGAGCATTGCAGGTAAATTAATACAGTTTATTTTATTTACAATGTTTTAATTCTACATTGTTTTAGAATTATATATAAAAAACAAAACAACAGTTAAAAGCAATACAATGTTATCAACCTCTGTACTTTGCAAAAACTGTTATCAATAAAAATTAGAATTGGGAAAAAAAATCGCTGTAAATTAGCTGGTACATTAGCAGACAGGTTTTACCATTTAACCATGGTTAGCAGGCAGGGCTGTATTTCTGGGAAGACCACCTAGGCCATGGCCTAGGGCGATATGTTCACCTGGGGCAGCATGAAAGAGTAAGTTCATCCCTCCGTTTGAAAGAAGTGCAGGAGTAGGAATGTCAAACCTCCAAAATTTTGATTTGGTCTCCTTCCGTTCTGTGATTTAAACCAGCGTCTGGGGTGGGATGGAATTTCTGTCCTAATCTCTGGTACTTTCTGTCACACACTGGACGCATGCCTCGAGCAGGAACCGGTAGACATTAAGCAAGCTCAGTCTGACAGACAGCCTGGGAGATTACCTATCTTTAAAGGGCATGTCCACCCCCAATCTTAAGGATAAAGGACATACCTTTGAAGATTGTAATGTTAACATACTGGCGAAGGAACGTGACTGGTTCAAGAGAGGTGTTAAGGAGGCCATTTATGTGAAAATAAAGAAACCAAGCCTAAATAGAGGTGGGGGGGTTCGACACCAACTGTCTGCCATGTACAATGCTGTTTTAACACCTTACTCTGGGCGTTCCTATAACACCTCTTAGCCACTATCTAATCACACCCTTAACACCTGGCTGTGATATGCTAATTGGGATTTTCCAGGGTACATAATTGCCACAGATTCTTGTACAAGTCATTCTGAATTGAGAAAGCCAGTCGGATGACTAGCGAAACGTCTTCAAGAACTACATTTCAAGTCCAGTTGATCTAATTGAATACAACAGATATGCCCATAAGTCATAAGATTGTTTTTTTGGGTCTCAAAATTTTTATTCAAAACAATAAACTGGACACAACATTGTTTAGAAAGCCAACTGATTTCATCCTCCCGAGCAGAACAGTATTTCATACTTACAATTTTTGCGAGTTTTAAAAAAATAATTCTGACATCAACGGAGTGCTGATCCAGTTGAATGAAATGAAAGATAGGTTTGTGTCAAGGGGATGTATGGTGCTAGAGAAACAATTGGATAAAGCTTGGACAATAATAAGAGGGACTGACATTAAGGGGGACCATTCCACCAAAGACTTTCCTGCACCAGTGATTTTGTAGTATATATTATAACCTGCCCATATGACTATTACAATGTTGGCAACACAAGTACAACTCTATGAGAGAGAATGAGTAATCACAGATCAACACTCATGAGTAAGATGAACACACTAGACACTGGCAGGTAATACAATGAAAGAATGTTACTAGACATTTTAAAGAAGCAAATTACAGTCTGGCTATGTTTAGGTGGATGGCAATATACCATGTCCCTCTGTCGAACCATGGAGTACCAAGGGAGAGGAGGCTGCTACAATCGGAAGCACAATGTATAAGACGGCTTGGTCACCTTTTCTCAATACTAAAGATGTGACGTTATCCAAGGGGCCTGACATTTGGCTAGTCTAGATGGTTGTCCCTAACCTTTATACAAAAATTACCCACGAGATGGGACTTGAAGCAGTTAAATCTATCTTTAAAGGGCATGTCCACCCCCAAAACTATAATCCCCCCAACTACTGGCCCCATCATGTAGTGTAGTTTAATCCTTACCTCACATCCCAGCTCCATATGGTTCTCCTGTAGTCCCCCCCCCAAAGTCCCCAAAAAGTGCCCCAGGAGGCTAGCAGGTCCATATAGGACACTGCCTGCTAGCTGGCCTCAGGTAGATTTTTGCCATGCGTACTGCAGCCCTTCTCCCCTCTCCCTCCCTCTCTCCCCTCCCATTCTATATCCTCCCAGCATAAAAGCCCTTCAGTACAGGATTCCCCCATGTCTCCCAGCCCCAACCGCATATTTTTTTTTAGAAAGCTCCCCAAATTACTTACCTCTCCTCTTTCCTCCGGCGAAGTGAGCTGCCGGCAGCCGCGTCTGTATTGGCTGCGCCTCAGCCAATCACAGACGCGGCTGCCGGTCCCGCCCCTCTGCTTGCATTTCCTTGCAAGCAGAGGGCCGGGAGCGCGGCGAAGGAAAGAGGGGAGGTAAGTAGAGTTTGGGGGGCTTTCTAAAAAAAAAAATATAGCGGTTGGGGCTGGGAGCCCAGGGGGGATCTTATATTAAAAATTTAATTTTAGGGTGGACATACCCTTTAACTCTTTAAAGCCTACCTGTGTGGTTTCCAGTCCTGCAATCCCTGGAGATGAGTGCTGTCTGGCTGTTACCGTAATTATTGCATTTTCCTTTACATAGTGTAGGGCTGCTTGTGTCCAGGCTCCTCCGTTCACTTTCCTAAGGTATGTGGGGTTGGGAGGTCATTAACCCTTCTTTATGTTAGGCTGATTGCATGTCAGAGAGTGTGTGTGTGCATGAGAGGGTGTAAGTATAATCATGTAGAGTATGTGAATGTGTGTGTACTGTATTTATAACACTGACTGCTGCTACCCTCTGCACTAGTTTTAATCTGCGCCTAGACTGAATGTTTTGTGTGTGAGTAATAGTAATAGTGTATGCATGTGAGTGAATGTGTTTGTAGATGTTTATGTGTGTATAGCAAAGTGTGTGAGAATGCTTGTGTCAGTGTAGAATGTGTCTGTAACATCTGTATATGTGTAGCAAAAGTTAGTGCTTATACAACGCATATGCTTATTGGTCAGCCCTCCCCGTGTCAGGTTCCCTGGGAAACCCATGTGCCCATTCCAACTCTGGGCAGTACCCCCTCTAATCACAGATTGTCAAATCCTGATAGTCTTGTCAAAGGAATGCGCTTTTTAATGTTTTGATGCACAGCTGGAGCAATGTTTTGTTTAATGTTTTGGAGACTATTGGGATCATTTATCAAATAATAAATATTAATAACATTACATATATTGATGATTCTATTGGAATAAATGGCATTTCTACCAGGGCATGGGGGTGAGGTTGGGGGTACAAAATATCAGGCCTAGGGGAGAAAAAAGTATAAATCCGGCCCTGGGCAGGGGTATGCCCATTCAACCATGGTTAGCTGGCAGGGGTATGCCCATTTAACCACTGTTAGCAGGCAGGGTTATGTCCATTGAACCACTGTTAGCAGGCAGGGTTATGTCCATTGAACCACGGTTAGCAGGCAGGGTTATGCCCATTTAACCACGGGTAGCTGGCAGGGGTATGCCCATTTAGCCACTCTCAGCTGGCAGGGGTATGCCCATTTAGCCACTCTCAGCTGGCAGGGGTATGCCTATTTAGCCACTCTCAGCTGGCAGGGGTATGCCCATTTAAAGGGTATGTCCACCAGGATTTTAACTTTCTTTTTTCCAGTTTAACTGAAGAACAGGAGGTACATGCGCTATGTCTTACCTCCTGTCCTTCAGTAAATCTTGCAGGAGAAACTTACCCACATATCGCTCCAGCGCTGGCTTCTCTGACCGTTTCCACCGCGTCCACGCTCCACACTGTTTTGGAGTCCCCTTACTTGATTCTATATGGAAATTGGCTAACTGTATTGGTTGAAGCAGTAGTGCAGGCTCAGTATACAAGCCTGGAGAGCAGTGTGCAACACAAGAGGAATACTATTGATACTAGCTTGTTAGCTTTCTTATCTTCTTTTCCCTCTCTGGGGAACTTTTTATATGTGATTAACCTGCAGGGAAATAGTCTCTCCAGAAGGCATCTAGATAAAAATGGTGAGTATATTTTTTAAACAAAATGTGGGTAGAACAAGGCTGGACAAATCCCAGGAACCAGCTAACGAATGCACCTAGAAATTTGTACGTGGCAACTAACTTTTAGAGGTTTTTTTTTATGGTTAGCGACCTAAAACAAAACTAGATTAGCTTTTAGATTTTTCTCTAACTACTTACTACCTATTTTTCTACCTCTGTACACGAGCAGGGATGTCCAACCTATGGCCTCCAGATGTTAAAAAATATTAACTTCCAGCATTCCCCTAAAAGCTATTTGCTTGGAGGACTGCAGGTGGGACATCAGTGTACTAGAGGCTTCTGTATCATTGGTTTTCTTTTTCTATTTTTCTACTGCCACTACACCTGAAAATGTTAAACTGGGAAGCAATGGGCACCACAGAACATATAAAGCATATGGTTTTAAAGGGCATGTCCACCCCGAAAATTAAAATTGAATCCACTATTGGCCCCATTGTAGTGTTAAAAAATCCTTACCTTACACCTCAGCTTCTTATGTTTCTCCTGCAGTGCCTGTCCAAAGTTCCAAAAAGTGAAGCATAGGAGCTGTCCGTGTGTCATCCATTCTCTACTATTTTCTTGTCCTTATGGAGGATTCTGGCATGCGCAGGGGAGCCCTTCCTTCTTCCCACCCTCCGTATCCCTTCAGGCTGCTTCTTCCCCTAGCTATAAAACCCTTTTCTGTAGTGTAGTGTACCCCAGCCCACCCCCAACTGCCATGTTAATTTTTTAAAACAAGCCCCAGAAATAGACTTATGATCCTTCGTTCTCTCGGCTCTCTGCATAGCCAGGAGTAGTGTTACAGATGCAGCTACTGGCCCGGCCCCTATTTGCAACTTCTGGCAAGCAGAGAACCGGGGGAACGAACAGTAGTAAGAACAGTAGTAAGTCTATTAGCCCCAACCGCTATAAAATTAATTTAAGAAAGTCCCCAGTTCTTTACTTACCTTCCCTCTCTCCTCCAGCGCCCGGCCTTCTGCTTGCGAGACACTGCAAGCAGGGGGCGTGACCGGCAGCCGCGTCCGTGAGAGGCAGCCAATCACGGACGCGGCTGCCGGCTTCTCAGAATGCAGGGGGGAGCGAGGGAAGGTAAGTACAGTTCTGGGGACTTTCTTAAAATAATTTTTATGCGGTTGGGGCTGGGAGAACATATTTTATTAGGTATAGTATAGTATTTGAGGTTGAATAAAGACATACGTCCATCCAGTTCAGCCCATCTAGCAATATCCTCATTTCCTGCCTAACTGTTGATCCAGAGGAAGGCAAAAAAACCCACCAAATTTGGAAGGGGGAAAAAATTCCTTCCTGACTCCAAGTGGCAATCGGAAATTTCCCTGGATCAACTCTACTTATGTATCAATACCAGTAACTTGTAACATTCCTTTTTGCAGAAACTCATCCAGCTTTTTTTTGAAAATGACCAATGAACCTGCCATAACAACGTCACTGGAAGACAGTTCCATAGCTTTTACCGTTCTCACACAGTGAAAACCCTTTCCGAGCCTAAACCTTTTTCTTCAAGTCTTAAGGGATGTCCACGTGTCCTTTGACATGTTCTATTGGTGAACAATGCCCCAGATAGTTTATTGTATGGCCCTTAATGTATTTATACCAGTAATCATATCCCCACGCAGCGCCTTTTCTCCTGCGTACATAATTGTAATTTTTCCTCTCTCTTCATATTCAAGCTCCCCCAATCCCCTTATTAATTTAGTTGCCCTCCTCTGAACCCTTTCCATTTTAAAGATGTCCTTTTGTACACAGGATTCCAAAATTGCACTGCATATTCCAAATAAGGCCTTACCAATGCTTTGTAAAGAGGAGATTACATTTTCCTCCCTTGAATCCATACCTCTCTTTATATAAGACATACCATGCTGGCTCTGGTTGTTGCCGCCTGGCACTGCTTGCTACCTTTAAGTTTGTTATCCACCAAAACTCCAAGATCCCTTCAACAGGGATTCACTTAACACAGAGCCATTTATAGTATAAGTAGCACAAGGATTTTTAAGTCCAAAATGCATCACCTTACATTTATCAACATTGAATCCATCTGCCACTTAGCAGCCCAATGTGACAATCTATCTAGATCCCCTTGCAACGATTGCACATCCTCTGAAGTTTTTAATGGTCGACAAAGTTTTGTGTCGTCAGCAAACACAGAAACCTTGCTGACAATACCCACTTCCAAATCATTAATAAATAGATTAAATAGAAGCGGCCCCAGCACAGAACCTGTGGCACCCCACTTAGCACTTTAGTCCATATGATGAGCCCCATTAACAACTACTCTCTGCATCCTATTCATTAACCAATTTTCTATCCATGTACAAATGTGACTCCCCAGACCAACAGACCTTAGCTTATACTAGTCGCCTATGGGGGACTGTATCAAAAGCCTTTGCAAATCCAGTAAACTACATTCACTGCTATCCAGAGTCTAAATTTCTACTTACTCAAAAGCAAGTTAGTTTGACAAGATCTATTCCTCCTAAATCCATGCTGGTTACTACTTATAATGTCAGTCCTTGAACATACTCTAGAACATGCTCCTTATTAAACTTTCCAGGATCTTCCCCACCACTGAAGTTAAACTTACAGGCCTGTAATTACCCGGCTGTGAACGACTACCCTTTTTGAATATTGGAATAAAATCAGCCTTTTTCCAATCCAGAGGCACACCACCGGACATGGGAATCAGCAAAAATAAGAAACAATGGCCTAGATAAAACTGACTCACTCCTTAAGTACCCGAGGATTGTATTTTATCCGGTCCAGGAGATTTATTAATATTAACCTTCTTTAGTTCTTTCTGTACCTTATCCTCGGTTAACCAAAGTGCACTTGAATCTTTTATACCATTATTGCTACTATACTCTATGATATCTGTACTTGGTCTTTCTATAGTGTATATAGAGGGAAAAATTATTCAAGACATTTGCTTTATCGCCATCCTCCGTAACTAACTTATCCCCATTAATTAATGTGGCCACATTCTCAGTCCTCATCTTCTTACTATTAATATACTTAAAAAAATGTTTAGGCTTAGTGATGCTTTGTTCAGCTACTATCCTACTTCATTATTAATTTAGCTAGTTTGATTGCTTTCTTACACTCCTTGTTACAGTTTTTATAATCCCTAAGGCCCTTTCCGTTCCTTCTCCTTAAAGGTTTTATGCCTTTTTCTTCTTCTTCCTTTCCATTTGCCTCTTTACATCAGAATTCAGCCACTGGGCGCAGATTTATTTTTTTTACATTTATTTCCTAAGGGTATAAATTTAGATGTGAACTCGATCAAATCCCCTTGAACACAGTCCACTTCTGTTCAGTACATTTACCTGATAATACGTTATCCCAGTTGACATTCTGAAGAGCTGCTTTTAACCTAGGAAAATTTGCTTTCCTGAAATTAAATGTCTTTGTTACCCAAGCACTTTTCCTTTCGATAACAAAGTCCAAACGCCACTATTTCATGGTCACATTCCCTAGCCTCCAGTTACCTTTATATCTATAATGCCGCTCCACAATGTTAGATATTACCAGATCCAACAGAGCTCCTTTAGTAGGAACCTCAACCACCTGTGAGAGAAAATTATCCTGCAGCAAATTCAGGAATCATCGCCTTTTTTCTGTGATGGCAGTTCCACCACCACCAATCAATGTCAGGGTATTGAAGTCCCCCATAATGAGCACACCCCAAACTTGCAGCCCTTGCCAACTGCATATGAAGTTGACTCACCTCCTCTCTGCTAGCATTTGGCGGCTTATAGCAGATACCAACAACTACATTACCCCCTTTCCTGTTGCCTAGTTCCACCCATATTGCCTCCACTTTATCATCCATATCACCAGTTATCTCTTCTTTTAAATTTGGCTTCAATTCTTTTTTAACATAAACACACTCCTCCCCCTTTCTTTTTTTTCTGTCCTGCCTAAACAAGGCATATCCTTCTATATTACAGCCCCGTCGTGAGAACTGTAAAAAAGACCACATTCTGCTATACCTATTACATCATACTTTTCATTCAATGCCATCATTTCCAATTCACCCATTTGCAAACATACATTTTAGATTATGATCTTGTAATTTATTAGTACACTTTAATACACATGCCTCCCTATCCCCTATGCTAGCCCCACCCCCCTTACCGCCCACCACTGACCTATCTACAACCTGCTTTCCTCCTGGGCTATCTATCCCAGTGAGACTGCTAATACCCTCCCCCCCCCACACCTAGTTTAAAATCTCCTCCAACCCCCTAGCCATCTTCTCCCCTAAAACAGCTGCACCGCCATCAGTGAGGTGCAACCCATCCCTACTAAAGAGCCTGTAGCCGACAGCAAAGTCTGCCCAGTTCTCAATAAACCCAAAACCTTCTTCCTTACGCCACTCTCTGGCCAAGGGGTTTTATGGTAGGGGGAGGGATAGCAAAACGAGAGGGAGGGGGAGAAGGGCTGCAGTACGCATGCCAAACTTCTCCCGAAGGCCAGGTAGGAGGCAGAGTCCTATATGGACTCTGCTATCCTCCTGGTGGGCAGTTTTTGGGACTTTGGGGGGGGACTACAGGAGAACCATATGGAGCTGGGATGTGAGGTAAGGATTAAACTACACTACATGATGGGGCCATTACTGGGGGGGGATTATAGTTTTGGGGGTGGACATGCCCTTTAAACTAACGTGGTTGTTTGGGAACCCTACACTACAGAAAAACTTAGTTTTGGGGGGTGGAAATACCCTTTAAACAAATCTAACCGCCTCTGATATATACTGGGACTCCACTTTGTAGAATTGTAGTATCAGGTTTCCCTTTTGGCACCCAATATGGGTGGTTTCAACTCTTTTTCTTGAAATTATAACTATTCAGGTCAACACATTCCTAATGTAAGGTTCTATATAAATTGTCTTGTTTCAGTTTAGTTTTCCCCATTAATCTGGGGATTTTATTTTTGCCTTCTTACAGATCAACTGTTAGGCAGGCATATGTGTCTTTATTCATCTTCCAATACTATGCTATGTACAGTATGAATGTTGCTATCAGGGTTAATCTTTTCCTTTAATTCAGATTATGAAACTCAATCGGCATAACTGTAATAGTTTTATTTTTTGCTTCTGTTTTTAGGTTTGATATATTAATCTTATGTCCTCACAAAGATGTCAAGAACAGAATTGATTTTCAGCTCTGTACCTGCCAACCCAGGGTGATGCAACGAATCAATAAAAACGTGGTTTTGGCCATCCTAACTGCAGCAAGTTCATTGTTCCTCTTATTTCAACTGTATTACTTTAAATATTACATTGCTGGAAAGGTATTTAATTTAAAGCTAAAAACCTGTGTTCATTATTTTTGCTAATCAAAATTTAAAAAGTCTGCAGTTTATAGGCTACTGCAGCATTTAAAGCAGTGCTTAAAAATTAGACAAATGTCATTATAAATTAGTTGTATATGTGTTTATAACTAACATCTGATTATATAAGTAAACTCTTATTCAGTATTGTTTGATGGTTTTAGTTGTCCTTTTAGCTATAATATAAATAACTTTAAATGGAACTATTATTCATAACTAACATGTCCCAGTTAAGTGGCAATGTTGGTTTTGGGTGGGATGCTGACAGGTCTTTCCTCCCACCTGGAAGAAGATAGGAGGTATAATTAACAGCTCTCCCCTCTAAAATTAGCATTAAAACTTGTAATTTTGTAGTTTCTTAACTATTCCAGAGTGGGCCACAGGATAGATACATAGTTGCACATGGTTAGATAGTTCTGTAGCCCTCTCTCCCACCTTTTTGGAGTTGTTGAAGGGCATGTCCACCCCAAAAATAATTTTTTTTTAGTGCATGGTAAAAAAAAAAAAAAAACTATTTTAAATGCAAGTTCCATCTAAAGTTACCTGCTCCTCCTCCTCCTCCTTCCATCAATCATTATCCTGACCTCACACGTCACACACAGCCTAATCAACCATGACATAATTACGTCTAGTATCTCGTGACTTACTGTAGCTATACAGGAAACAAGCTCCTGACTTCACAAGCAAGACTGAGTGATCTAAAGCTCAGCAGATATATTGCCTGTCAGCTCTGTTAGAAAAACGGGAAGAGGAATCCTTGCCTGTATGCTGGATGCACTTCTTATGGAGGGGTTACTCTGTAAGTGCCGAGAATGCAGCCTTCTGATTGGTTGGTAATGTAAGCCACCCAATTGGTCCCTGAATTTGAGGCTCCTGATTGGCTGCAAGTACCCAGCGTGAAGTAAAGGCAGGGATCGGCTCTTCCTGGAAGGGAGGGGGGAGAACTCCTCATCTGCGGTGAGCACGCACAAATTTTCTCGCAACAGGCTTGTAACAGAAGAGGGGGGGAATGTGCTTGTGCTGATTCATTCCCCTCCTAGTCAGTGAAAAGGCCGAACTACACAGGGATGGAATGGCAGTTACATGGATAATATAGAAGGAAGGGTGAGGGCTTTACACTTATTTTTAAAGGACCTTTCTTTTAAAACTTTGTTTTTTAGAGACTGGACTTGCCCTTAAAGTAAGTACTGTATGGCCTGACCATACAGTGCATCCAGAAAGTATTCACAGTTCATCACTTTTTTCCCCACATTTTGTTATGTTACAAATTATTCCAAAATGGATTCAAATTATTTCCCCCCTCAGAATTCTACACACAACACCCCATAATGACAACGTGAAAAAAGTTTACTTGCAGTTTTGGCAAATTAATTATAAAAAACTGAGAAATCACATGTACATTAGTATTTACTGCCTTTTCCATAAAGCTCAAAATTGAGCTCAGGTGCAACCTGTTTTCCCTGATGATCCTTGAGATGTTTCTGCATCTGTGGTAAATTCAATTGATTGGACATGATTTGGAAAGCCACACACCTGTCTTAAGTAAGGTCCCACAGTTGACAATTCATGTCCGAGAACAAACCAAGGATAAAGTCAAAGGAATTGTCTGTAGACCTCCGAGGCTGGATTGCCTTGAGGCACAAATCTGGGGAAGGTTGCAGGAAAACTTCTACTGCTTTGAAGGTGATCAAAACAACCAGGACCCTTCCTAGAGATGCCTGGCCATCTAGATTGAATAATCGTGGGAGAAGGGTCTTAGTCAGGGAGGGGGAAACATTGTCCTCCTTTCTGAAGAACAGTATATTAAAGAGGTCAAAAGGCTGTTGAGTGATGCTTCCCAATATATAAGGTTAGACACCAACCCCCTGAACCAGGTACAAACTACATTATTAAACATATTAACAACAGCACATGAAAAGCAAATTCTAACAGCCAAGGAGTTTGCATTCATTTTCCAGAAACACCCTACCATACCCACCTTCTACGCCATACCAAAATTACACAAAAATGAGACACAACCCCCAGAACGCCCCATAGTATCCGGGATAGGGGGACCCACTGAGGGGGCTAGCAGATATAGATGAATGTCTGTGACAGTTTCTAGAGGGATTATCCTCATTCGTTTTGGATACAAGAGATGTACTAAGAAAACTAGAGGGCATAGGTCTAGAAGCAGACACTATTTTGGTAACCATAGATGTGGAAGCACTCTATTTATCTATTCCACACAAATGGGGGATAGAAGCAGCAAGACATTATTTACAATCAAGGGGAAAATATGCAAAACACACAGGGTTTTTCCTGGAACTGTTGCAATTTGTCCTAACCAATAATGTTTTCATTTTCAATAACGCCTACTACAGGCAACTGCGGGGACTGCGATGGGGTCCACCTACCCAAAAATTGCCATTTTGATGTCTTGCGAAGCCCACATGTAGATACGCTTCCTTTGTGGATGAAGTATTCATGTTGTGGACAGGGTAACAAGAACAATAGGAATATCAATCTCACTTGGCATTATAGTACAAGTAGGGTTGAATTCCTAGGAAAACATTTAGGAAAACCACAGACACCAACTCCCTCTTAGAGGCTGGAAGCCACCATTCATGGTCCTTAATATGGGAAATTCCAACTGGCCAGTTCCTCCGTATCAGGAGGAACTGCTTATGTGACATGGACTTTCAAAGAGAAGCGGTAGACTTAAATACTAGGTTTACAAAGAAGGGATACCCCCAGAAAAGTATTGATAAATGCTATGATAGAGCAGCCAATGTGAAAAGAAATTACCTGATTTGCAAGAGTAAAAAACTAACGGGAAAGAACACCATCAAATTCATTTCCACATTCAATCAGCAATGGAAGGGGGTGCACAAAATACTTGATAACTGGTGGTTCCTTTTGAAACAAGATTCCACCTTGGATTAATATTTAGATACCAAGGCGAGTATGGTGGCACGACAGGCAAGAAACCTAAAAGATATGTTGGTGCGCAGCCATTATGCCCCACCAGTAAGAGGAGTGCGTGAAATGCTGGGGGGAAAGCCAGTCATAGGCATGCATACATGTGGAAGATGTAATATTTGTAAATATGTTAACCAGGGAACACAGTTTATGGTAAAAGGCAATCTTTTCAATATAAGAA
Organism: Hymenochirus boettgeri; assembly: GCA_019447015.1. Lineage (NCBI taxonomy): Eukaryota > Metazoa > Chordata > Amphibia > Anura > Pipidae > Hymenochirus > Hymenochirus boettgeri. Next base: position 228,527,668 of record CM033469.1, read on the forward strand.
CATTCAAAAATTGCCATACAAGTCAAGTCATATATTGTATAAAATGTGAGTGCACAAAGTTATACATAGGCCAAATGAAACGGCGATTAGCCACGAGGTTTCAGGAGCATCTAAGGGCTATTAAAAATCAGGACCAGAGAAACAGTGTAGCAAAGCATATTTGGCAGGAGCATGGAGGTAAAATTGGAAAAATTACAGTGAGTGGATTAGAGCATGTCAAATTGGGAATCTGTGGAGGAAATCTGGAAAACAAATCAAGGAGAGAAATGTTTTGGATAGTTAATCTGGATACAAGAACCCCAGAGGGACTAAATGATGAATACTCATCCGCCTGCTTTGTGTAGCTAATAAGCAAATTAAAATAACAACAAAAAAACAAAAAAGTAAAAAAAAACTACTGTGTATGGGAATTAAAAGTCTGTAAAATAAACAACAATAGGGTGTAGGAATGTATAAACAATGTCTCTCCATGTGATAGATTATGGCCTACAGAATTGCAACAATACTAAATAATATAAAGTAAAATTTTTAGTAAAATAATGTTTCTAATATACATGGCAACATGCAGGCAGAGTGGGATATAGGCCACACATAATGTAAAAATCTTTTATTATGGTATTAAAGTGGAATATATTTGACATTTGAGGTGTATTCTAGGTATAGAGAATAACAGACAGCAGAAGATATGTAGCAATTAATCTCTTATTATGTGTGTGCCGGAGACAAAACGAACATCCCTTTAACCATATAACTACACAGTGAAAAATCGAAAATTAAGGGTTAACTGTGTGCAGAAAGATGGGATAAAAACGCAAGGAGAAGAGTTACAGGTGTGTTCCTGAAGAAGCCCCGCCCACTTCACTCACAGAGGTGAAACGTACGTCGAACAGGTTCTCTTATACTGAGACAATGGTGTCCTTATGGTGAGCAAGGAACTTTAAACAATCAGAGGTGTTGCTGCGAGTCCTGGTAGGTGGGAGGTCGACTGCCCCATTGGAAACTACTGAATCCATGCGAGAGACGAACTATCGATAAAGTGATCGCACGTGTGTACGAACCTTAAGTGTTGAATAAAACTCTGCACTGATCAGTATGGGCATTGATATGATTATTGACTCCCTAATATATAAGGGGGCCACAATGAAATATTGAAAATCCATGTGTGCTAAACGGGATACTGGGCGCCTTTGCCATACTTTATATATACTTCTTAGTGAGGGAGTATCTGTTATATTCAGTTAGATCAACTGGACTTAAAATTTAATTCTTGAAGACATTTCACTAGTCATCTTAATGGCTTTCTCAATTCAGAATGACTTGTACAAGAATCTGTTCGCAATTAAGTATCCTGAGAAGTCCCAATTAGCATATGACAGCCAGGTGTTAGGGACCTTCTGAATGCAAAGTGTGGAAATAAAATGTCTTGTGCAAAAAATTACAATTTTCTTTTATAATAAAATAGTCTTATCTCCAAAGTGCATCCATTGTTTTCATCAGTCCTGAGGGCATCAGTGATACAGTGTCTGTTTAAATAGCCATGAATCTTCCTACTCAGTGACGTCCACTAGGGGGAGTAGAATTCTCTTGAGCTGAGAATAAAATGAGTTATAAAATATAATTGTTGCTAACATCAAACAGGCTACAAAAGATAGAGATTAAAGTGTTTACAGTTTCTAACATACAAGTTACTTATCTCTAAAATTATTATAACAGATATACTAGTTTGTAGTTTCAATGTTAGAAAGACAAATTATAAGAGAGGACCAATTAATCTCTTCATTCAGTCAATGGGGAGAGTTTCTCATTTATCAATCCAAAAGCATTCTCCTTGTAATAAACATTTTTCAAAATTACCTCCTTTGTTCCCTATTAAAAAAAATTTAATTATTCCTTTAATGTATTGTTTGAAGACCAGGAGGTTAAGGAGCTATGTCTTTCCTCCTGTTCTTTAAACAATTCACCAGGAGCGACTGATGAAGAAATTGTGCATCCGCGCTATAGTTACTCTGAACCAGAACGTGGTGGATTGCGTGAAAAGGTAAGTTTCTTCTTTCTTCGTCCGTTGCTCCTGGTGATTTGATTGAAGAATGGGAAGTAAGGCATAGCTCCTTAAGCTCCCGATCTTCAAGCAATACATTAAAGGAATAGTTCACTTTTAGAAGGGTTAGGCCCAGTAACTATAATCTTATTTTTATTGATGACTCCTTGTTTTAGCAGGTTTTCAGTTTTTAATTTTAGGAGTACAGCTTCAATCTAATTTAACATGGGATTTTAATACAAAAATGTTACTTGACAAAGCTTCCCAGATGTTTTATCTTTTAAGGAAATTGAAACAAAGTAATGTGTCAAAGTATTTTGTCTTTTTATAAATGCATGATTGAAAGTATATTATGTAGCCGTTGTTAAATTAGGTTTAAAGGGCATGTCCATTCAAAAATAAAGTTTAGCTATACATGTTAATCACCTCCCCCCAAACCTAGCTTTCGCATTAATCACACACTACATGTTTCGGATTCTAGGTCCTTTATCAAATGTGAAAGATACAGTGTTACACCACAATATAAACCCTAACGCAGGAAGTGACATACCCACCCTTCAATAGTCAAGTCCAATCAGAGGGTAGGTTCTGGTTAGAAAATTGATCCAAGTGTCCAACTGTTGTAAGCAGTCCACAACGTAGTAAAGTCCATACTACAAAGTCCCCAGTTTGGTGTAGTGGATCTCTGCGAATATTACTAGCTTTCACACTACTAATATATTGCACAGATGTTCCTGAAATCTCTTACCTGACCCAGTCCCTTGCCACTCATCCTCTACTCTGACGTTATGCCCAATCACCTGACAGCTGCAACCTGGAAGTGGTGTGCTCCTGTTTTTGCTCGCAACAAGCTAGTAACAGGAGCGGCGCCTAGGTGGAGAGAGACTGGGTCAGGTAAAAGACTTAAGGGGCATCTTTGGAATGTATTATCTATGAGAAAGCTAGGCGGGGATGGGTTGTATAACATTTATAGCTAAACTTAACTTTTGACTGGACTTGCCCTTTAACAGATGTTCTTTTACTAGTAAGAAGGCTCTGCAGCAGATTGTAAACTGTGCTCAGAAGATTATTGGCTTCTCACGCCCTCCTTTAGATTCTATTTATCAATCAGAATGTTTATCAAGAACAAGAAATATTCTACCGGTCCCGTCCCTCTGCTTGCATTTTCGCGCAAGCAGAAGGCCTGGCAGTGCGTCGGAGGAAAGAGGGAAGGTAAGTAATGTTTGGGGCACTTTCTGATATTAAAACTATAGCGGTTGGGGTTGGGGGAGCAGGGAGACTTATATTAAAAAAATTTAAGAAGCGTGGACATGACCTTCAATTAATTTGTCAAAACCTCAAGTAAACTTTTTTTCATGTTGTCATGGGGTGTTGTGTGTAGAATTCTGAGGAAAAAAATGCATTTAATCTATTTTGGAATAAGGCTTTAACATAAAATGTGGAAAAAGTGGTGAGCTGTGAATACTTTCTAAATGCATTGTAACTCCAAACAAAGCTGAGCAGTCAGAAAACTATTTTTATTCAGTCATAAAGAGGGCTGCAGAACTTGGGACCACCACTCTTTAAAGGTTGGAAAGGCCTGGACCATTCTAGAGGTAGAAAAGATGACACTTACATCCTGGAATATAAAGAATAATAAATCAATACAAGGCACGAAACAGAGCACGAGAGCTGAGGGAACGGGTCTTTTTTATTTAGGAGCTGAGGAGGATACTTTAACCTAGCAAGGTCTAGGTTTTGGGGATGATTTATTAAATGTGAGATTTTTGTTTGGCGGGGTGAACTACCCTTTAATAATAGACACCGTATACATGCTAATGTCCTGATTAAAACCCATCATCTCATGTCACAAGCATACACCCATTTCAAGAAAAAAACTTCAGGCAAATAATGTGCCCATTGAGACATAAATAAACTGCAGGTTGTTTCCAATAAACAAGGGTGTTGAAAACAACTGACAATGACACTGGGAACGTCCATTGTCATCACTGACAGCTCCGAACCGAAAATTTCCATCAGATCCATCTACTACAGTAGGTCAGTAGATCTACTACTAGTAGATCAGTCGGGCCCGTGAATGTGGTTACCACCGCATGTGTACATGAAAAACAATCCACATGTGTTGGAAATAATCCATAATGCTGGAGGGGGGGGGGGGGGATCTGCCTGTTTGCGATCCCTACCCATTCTCTCTCCCTGTACAAATGTTTTCTCTAGGCATGGCCGGATTTGGCACCTCAGAGCCTGTTGCGCAAGTTCCTGGCACCCTTAATCAAACACCTAAAGCACGACCACACCCCTAAACCACACCCTTTTCTCTTTTTTGGGGGGAAGAAAATAGACGTATAAAGGGGTTGGAGTGGTGAGAGGAGATTGAAACCGCCCCTCCCAACCTCAGATGCCCCTAGCGTGTGCCTACTGTGCCTATGGTAAATCAGGCCCTGTCTCTAGGCCAACAGTCCTCAGTGTTACATGCGTCGCCTATGTGGCACAGTATCAAGGCTTTAGCAAATTTAGGTATACTAGCATCCACTGCCATACTAGAATCTAAATTCTTACTCACTTCTTCATAAAAACCAAGTAGATTTGTTTTTACACAATCATTTCTCACTTCCATGCTGACTACTAAAAGATCAGTTCAGGGACAAAGTTAAGTGGTTTTGTTACTGGTTTGGGGTGATAGTGTACATCCCCACCATGGTTGTTAACTTCTTAATTAATATTTAGATGTTCATCTACCATATGCAGGTGGCTTAAAGGAAAATTAAACCCCCAAAAATGTTAAGAAGAACGTACTTGCTCAGAAACACTTCACATACAAGATTCCACTCAGTTGCCTTAATTTTCCACTTTGAGTTCATTTTAGGTTCTGTTTGAAGCTGACATTTTCCAGTACTTTTGGCTTCATACCATTTTCTGAACATGTGTGGATTGACCCAACCCCCCCAACTCCTGTGAAATAAGAATATATAAAAATCAGCAATATTCAACTGCAGAGTGACTGTGTGGTGCAGAGAGATTCACTGATTTGCACATTCCTACTAGCATGTTGTAGTGTGAACGTCGCTAGTCTTTTTCTGAAAGGGTTGTTACCTGAAATAATATTTAGGCCTCCCCAGAATCTTTCTACGACACGCAGCCAGTATTAAGTCAGCCATCCAGTGCAATGGCCACTGTTAATCCCAACAGAGACTCAGGGCTGGCCTTTGATATGGCGACCTTTGCGACCGCACGGGTTGCATTAGCCAGGGGGGCGACCGTGGAAGTCTTAGTGCACTGACCTTTAGCTCAAAGTTGTGCATCAGTGTCCCACAGCCCCTCTAGTTTTACGGTCCTCCAGATCAAATATATGTATCACACCTCACCACATACTAGCCCCACACCTATAGCTTTACTTAAGATGTTTCTTATTCAACCGCCAGAAAAGGCTATTTTGCCAACTTTGATGCCCGTATGCATTCCCATAATCTGTTTGTTTCAGCTGGGTGAAATGATTTTTTATGCCAGGGGTCTGTATCTGTGTATGGGAAGTATTGTTTCAGTGAAACAGTGATTTAAACCCTTTGAAACACCAGTTTCTTATTTAAAAAAACTGCAAATAGACTATTTTGCCCCTTTGATGCCTGTATGCATGCCCAGAATCTGTTTGTTTCGGCTGGAGTGAAATGCATTTTATCCAGGGGTCTGGTCGTGTGTTATGTGAAGTTTGTTGTTCAGTGAAACCAAAGTATTTAACCCTTTGAAACAACACCAGTTCTTATTCAAAACTGCAAAAAAGGCTATTTTTGGCCCAGTGTGATGCCTGTATACATGCCCAGAATATGTGTATGCAAGTATTGTTTCACTGAAACAAGTGATTTAACCCTTTGAACACCAGTTTCCTTATTCAAAATTGCAGAAAAGCTATTTTGCCCACTTGATGCACGTATGCATGCCCAGAATCTGTTTGTTTTCAGGCTGGAGTTAAATGCATTTTATATGCCAGGGGTCTGTATCTTGTATGTGAAATATTGTTTCACAGGGAAACAAAGTGATTTAAAAACCATTTGAAACACCAGTTTCTTATTCAAACTGCAAAAAAGGCTTTTTGCCCACTGTGATGCCTGTAATGCTGCCACGAATTTGTGTATGCGAAGTATTGTTTCCACTGAACAAAGTGATTTAAACCCTTTGAAACACCAGTTTCTTCTTATTCAAAACTGCAGAAAAGGCTATTTTGCCCACTTTGATGCCTGTATGCATGCCCAGTGATTTAACCCTTTGAAAACACTAGTTTCTTATTCAAAACTGCAGAAAGGCTATTTTGCCCACTTTGGATGCCCGTAATGCATTCCCAGAATCAGTTTGTTTTCAGGCTGGAGTGAAATGCATTATATTGCCAGGTGTGTCTGTATCTGTGTAGGAGAAGTTTGTTTTCACTGAACAAAGTGATTTAAACCCTTTCAACATACCAGTTTCTTATTCAAGACCGCGAAAAGGCTATCTTGCCCACTTTCATGCCCGTATGCATCTCAGTATCTGTTTGTTTCAGGCGGAGTGAAATGCATTATATGCAGGGGTCTGTATCTGTGTATGGGAAATGTTGTTTCAGTGAAACAAAGTGATTTAAAAAAACACCTTGAAAACCACAATTTCATATTCCATTTCACGAATAAGAAACCAACTTCAGTCTGGTAATAAATTATGTAAATATGTGAACGTTTTTCCATGGACCCTGTTTGCTATCTAGGGTATTAATATGGTTTGTCCACATTGTTTAATTATTCACATCAGGAGACTTGGGGTGACAGGGTTACTTTAGTTTGGCCACAGGCTTGGGAAGCTGGAATAGGGCGGGACTACATGGAGGGCTCGATTTGCTAGCGAGCTTGGACGATTATTATGTGGATGTCACGTCTTTAGCTGTGTAGTTGCTGAGATTATAGATTTGTGTTTCTGGATCTTTTGAGTCTTTAAACACATCCTTTGCTTCATTGCTTGTTATGTTCCTGAGCTACTGGCCTGAACGGCTGCAGCCCCGGAGCGGTGAGTGGGGAATCAATTCCTGTGCAGTGAGAACTAATTTACTGTGTCCACTCCCATATCATTTACCTTATAGACTGTTTTCCTGCCTATCTTACCATTTCATTTATTGCCAGGGGGAAATGCACCCCTTTCCTACCGGGCTTACCCCTTCTTCGTACATGGAAGATTACGCCCCCCTAAACACTCAGGTTCCCTATCCTTACATCTTCACACCATTCTGTGGAATGGTGGCCATAGACTAACAATCCGATCGTAAATCTGCGGGTCTACATTGGAAATATATTTTCAACTGGCCCAATGGGGAAATTATTGCAGACCCTTAAAACATCTTTCAATGATCACCCATACACGATTCCAACGATCATATGATATCGTACGACCCGGGATTTAAGCATCTATGGCCACCATTAGCCTTAAAATCGCTGTAATCTAGTTCTAGCTAGGATTGTTATATATGTGTAGATATATGGGAATAACATCCAGCTCAATGAAACATAACTCAAAAAATGTAATAGTGGATTCGATTTAGGTTAATTCAATCTGAGCTAATACGAACCAACATAATACTACAATATATATGATACAATGCTTGGGCTCTCTCTGGATCGGTGAATAATATTATTATATTATAATACTCTCATAGAGTTGCTTACACACTCCGAGACCGTGCTAAACTAGGGGGAAAAGCATTAATAGATAAACACCTACCACCCCTATCCCTCACACCTCCTCTTCCCCCCCCCCCCCCAAATAACACAACAAGAGCATTGCGGTAAATTAATACAGTTTATTTTATATTTACAATGTTTTTAATTCTACATGTTTTAGAATTATATATAAAAACAAACAACTTTAAAAGCAATACAATGTTATCAACCTCTGTACTTGCAAAAACTGTTATCAATAAAAATTAGAATTGGGAAAAAAAATCGCTGTAAATTAGCTGGTACATTGAAGACAGGTTTTACCATGTAACCATGGTTAGCAGGCAGGGCTGTATTTCTGGAGACCACCTAGGCCATGGCCTAGGGCGATATTTCACCTGGGGCAGCATGAAAGAGTAAGTTCATCCCTCCGTTTGAAAGAAGTGCAGGAGTAGGAATGTCAACCTCCAAAATTTGATTGGTCTCCTTCCGTTCTGTGATTTAACCAGCGTCTGGGGTGGGATGGATTTCTGTCCTATCTCTGTACTTTCTGTCACACCTGGACGCATGCCTCGAGCAGGAACCGGTAGACATAAGCAAGCTCGTCTGACAGACAGCCTGGGAGATTACCTATTTTAAGGGCATGTCCACCCCCAAAACTATAACCCCCCAACTACTGGCCCCATCATGTAGTGTAAGTAATCCTTACCTCACATCCCAGCTCCATAGGGTTCTCTGTAGTCCGTCCCCCCAAAGTCCCAAAAAGTGCCCCACCAGGAGGCTAGCAGGTCCATATAGGACATGCCTGCTAGCTGGCCTCAGGTAGATTTTTGCCATGCGTACTGCAGCCCTTCTCCCCCTCTCCCTCCCTCCTCTCTCCCTCCTCTCTCTCCCTCCCATTCTCTACTATCCCTCCCCCTAGCATAAAAGCCCTTCAGTACAGTATTCCCCATGTCTCCCAGCCCCAACCGCTATTTTTTTATTTTTAGAAAGCTCCCCAAACTCTTACTTACCTCTCCTCTTTCCTCCGGCGAAGTGAGCTGCCGGCAGCCGCGTCTGTGATTGGCTGCCGCTCAGCCAATCACAGACGCGGCTGCCGGTCCCGCCCCTCTGCTTGCATTTCCTTGCAACAGAGGCCGGGAGCGCGGCAAGGAAAGAGGGGAGGTAAGTAGAGTTTGGGGGGCTTTCTAAAAAAAAAATATAGCGGTTGGGGCTGGAGCCCAGGGGGATCTTATATATAAAAATTAAATTTTAGGGTGGACATACCCTTTAACTCTAAAGCCTACCTGTGTGGTTTCCAGTCCTGCAATCCCTGGAGATGAGGTGCTGTCTGGCTGTTACCGTAATTATTGCATTTTCCTTTACATAGTGTACTGCTTGTGTCCAGGCTCCTCCGTTCACTTTCCTAAGGTATGTGGTTGGGAGGTCTTAACCCTTCTTTATGTTAGGCTGATGCATGTCAGAGAGTGTGTGTGTGCATGAGAGGGTTGTAATATAATCATTTTAGAGTATGTGAATGTGTGTGTACTGTATTTATAACACTGACTGCTGCTACCCTCTGCACTAGTTTTAATCTGCGGCCTAACTGAATGTTTTGTGTGTGAGTAATAGTAATAGTGTATGCTTTGAGTGAATGTGTTTGTAGATGTTTATGTGTGTTAGTCAAAGTGTGTGAGAATGCTTGTGTCAGTAGAATGTGTCTGTAACATCTGTATATGTGTAGCAAAAGTAGTGCTTATACAACGCATATGCTTATGGTCAGACCTCCCCGTGTCAGGTTCCCTGGAAACCCATGTGCCCATTCCAACTCTGGCAGTACCCCCTCTAACACAGATTGTCAAATCCTGATAGTCTTGTCAAAGGAATGCGCTTTTTAATGTTTTGATGCACAGCTGGAGCAATGTTTTTTTAATGTTTTGAGACTATTGGGATCATTTATCAAAATAATAATATAATAACATTACATATATTGATGATTCTATTGGAATAAATGGCATTTCTACCAGGGCATGGGGGTGAGGTTGGGGGTACAAAATATCAGCCTAGGGGAGAAAAAAGTATAAATCCGGCCCTGGGCAGGGTATGCCCATTCACCATGGTTAGCTGGCAGGGGTATGCCCATTTAACCACTGTTAGCAGGCAGGTTATGTCCATTGAACCATGTTAGCAGGCAGGGTTAGTCATTGACCATGTTAGCAGCAGGTTATGTCCATTGAACCACGGTTAGCAGGCAGGGTTATGTCCATGAACCACGGTTAGCAGGCAGGGTTATGCCCATTTAACCACGGTAGCTGGCAGGGGTATGCCCATTTAGCCCTCTCAGCTGGCAGGGTATGCCCATTTGCCACTCTCAGCTGGCGGGGTATGCCTATTTAGCCACTCTCAGCTGGCAGGGGTATGCCCATTTAAAGGGTATGTCCACCAGATTTTCTTTCTTTTTTCCAGTTTAACTGAAGAACAGGAGGTACATGCGCTATGTCTTACCTCCTGTCCTTCAGTAAATCTTGCAGGAGAAACTTACCCACATATCGCTCCAGCGCTGGCTTCTCTGACCGTTTCCACCGCGTCCACGCTCCACACTGTTTTGGAGTCCCCTCCTTGATTCTAATATGAAATTGGCTAACTGTATTGGTTGAAGCAGTAGTGCAGGCTCATGTATACAGCCTGGAGAGCAGTGTGCAACACAAGAGGAATACTATTGATACTAGCTTGTTAGCTTTCTTATCTTCTTTTCCCTCTCTGGGAACTTTTTATATGTGATTAACCTGCAGGAAATAGTCTCTCCCAGAAGGCATCTAGATAAAATGGTGAGTATATTTTTTAAACAAAATGTGGGTAAACAAGGCTGACAAATCCCAGAACCAGCTACGAATGCACCAGAATATTTGTACGTGCAACTAACTTTTAGAGGTTTTTTTTTATGGTTAGCGACCTAAACAAAACTGATTAGCTTTTAGATTTTCTCTAACTACTTACTACCTATTTTTCTACCTCTGTAACACGAGCAGGGATTCCAACCTATGGCCTCAAATGTTAAAAAATATTAACTTCCAGCATTCCCCTAAAGCTATTTGCTTGAGGACTGCAGGTGGGGACATCAGTGTACTAGAGTTCTGTATCTTGGTTTTCTTTTTCTATTTTTCTACTGCCACTACACCTGAAATGTAAACTGGGAGCAATGGGCACCACAGAACATATAAAGCATATGGTTTTAAAGGCATGTCCACCCCAAAATTAAAATTGAATCCACTATTGGCCCCATTGTAGTGTTAAAAAATCCTTACCTTACACCTCAGCTTCTTATGTTTCTCCTGCAGTGCCTGTCCAAAGTTCCAAAAAGTGAAGCATAGGGCTGTCCGTGTGTCATCCATTCTCTACTATTTTCTTGTCCTTATGGAGGATTCTGGCATGCGCAGGGGGCCCTTCCTTCTTCCCACCCTCCGTATCCCTTCAGGCTGCTTCTTCCCCTAGCTATAAACCCTTTTCGTAGTGTAGTGTACCCCAGCCACCCCCAACTGCCATGTTAATTTTTTAAACAAGCCCCAGAAATAGACTTATGATCCTTCGTTCTCTCGGCTCTCTGCATAGCCAGGAGTAGTGTTACAGATTCAGCTACTGGCCCGGCCCCTATTTGCAACTTCTGGCAAGCAGAGAACCGGGGGAACGAACAGTAGTAAGAACATTAGTAATCTATTAGCCCCAACGCTATAAAATTAATTTAAGAAAGTCCCCAGTCTTACTTACCTTCCCTCTCTCCTCCAGCGCCCGCTCCTGCTTGCGAGACACTGCAACAGGGCGTGGACCGGCAGCCGCGTCCGTGAGAGGCACCAATCACGGACGCGGCTGCCGGCTTCTCAGAATGCAGGGGGGAGCGAGGGAAGGTAAGTACAGTTCTGGGGACTTTCTTAAATAATTTTTATGCGGTTGGGGCTGGGAGAACATATTTTATTAGGTATAGTATGTATTTGAGGTTGAATAAAGACATACGTCCATCCAGTTCAGCCATCTACAGCAATATCCTCATTTCCTGCCTAACTGTTGATCCAGGAAGGCAAAAAAAACCCACCAATTTATGAAGGGGGAAAAATTCCTTCCTGACTCCAAGTGGCAATCGGAAATTTCCCTGGATCAACTCTACTTTATGTATCAATACCATTAACTTGTAACATTCCTTGTTTGCAAAACTCATCCAGCTTTTTTTTTGAAAATGACCAATGAACCTGCCATCAACACGTCCACTGGAAGACAGTTCCATAGCTTTAACCGTTCTCACATGTGAAAACCCTTTCCGAGCCTAAACCTTTTTCTTCAAGTCTTAAGGGATGTCCCGTGTCCTTTGACTGTTCTATTGGTAACAATGCCCCAGATAGTTTATGTATATGCCCGTTATGTATTTATACACAGTAATATCCCCCACGCAAGCGCCTTTTCTCTCTGCGTACATAATTGTAATTTTTCAGTCTCTTTCATATTCAGCTCCCCCAATCCCCTTATTAATTTGTTTGCCCTCCTCTGAACCTTTCCATTTTAAAGATGTCCTTTTTTGTACACAGATTCCAAAATTGCACTGCATATTCCAAATAAGGCCTTACCAATGCTTTGTAAAGAGGAGAATTACATTTTCCTCCTTGAATCCATACCTCTCTTTATATAAGACAATACCATGCTGGCTCTGGTTGTTGCCGCCTGGCACTGCTTGCTACCTTTAAGTTTGTTATCCACCAAACTCCAAGATCCCTTTCCACAGGGATTCACTTACCACGAGCCTTTATAGTATAATTAGCACAAGGATTTTTAAGTCCAAAATGCATCCCTACATTTATCAACATTGAATCTCATCTGCCACTTAGCAGCCCAATGTGACAATCTATCTAGATCCCCTTGCAACGATTGCACATCCTCTGAAGTTTTTAATGGTCGACAATTTTTTTTGTCGTCAGCAGACACAGAAACATTGCTGACAATACCCACTTCCAATCATTAATAAATAGATTAAATAGAAGCTGCCCCAGCACAGAACCCTGTGGCACCCCACTTAGCACTTTAGTCCATAATGATGAAGCCCCTTAACAACTACCTCTCTGCATCCTATTCATTAACCAATTTTCTATCCATGTACAAATGTGACTCCCCAGACCAACAGACCTTAGCTTATACATTAGTCGCCTATGGGGGACTGTATCAAAAGCCTTTGCAAATCCAAGTAAACTACATCTACTGCTATTCCAGAGTCTAAATTTCTACTTACTCAAAAGCAAGTTAGTTTGACAAGATCTATTCCCCTAAATCCATGCTGGTTACTACTTATAATGTCAGTCCTTGAAACATACTCTAGAACATGCCCCTTTTAAACTTTCCAGGATCTCCCCACCACTGAAGTTAAACTTAACGGCCTGTAATTACCCGGCTGTGAACGACTACCCTTTTTGAATATTGGAATAACTCAGCCTTTTTCCAATCCAGAGGCACACCACCGGACATGAGGAATCAGCAAAAATGAAACAATGGCCTAGATAAACTGAACTCAGCTCCTTAAGTACCCGGGATGTATTTATCCGTCCAGGAGATTTATTAATATTAACCTTCTTAGTTCTTTCTGTACCTTATCCTCGGTTAACCAAAGTGCACTTGAATCTTTTATACCATTATTGCTACTATACTCTATGATATCTGTACTTGGATTCTTCTATAGTGTATTAGAGGGAAAAAAATTATTCAAGACATTTGCTTTATACGCCATCCTCCGTAACTAACTTATCCCCATTAATTAATGGTGCACATTCTCAGTCCTCATCTTCTTACTATTAATATACTTAAAAAATGTTTAGGCTTATGATGCTTTTGTCACTATCCTAACTTCATTATTAATTTTAGCTAGTTTGATTGCTCTTCTTACACTCCTTGTTACAGTTTTTATAATCCCTAAAGGCCCTTTCCGTTCCTTCGGCCTTAAAGGTTTTAAATGCCTTTTTCTTCTTCCTTTCCATTGCCTCTTTACATCAGAATTCAGCCACATGGCGCAGATTTATTTTTTTTACATTTATTTCCTAAGGGTATAAATTAGATGTGAACTCGATCAAAATCCCCTTGAACACAGTCCACTTCTGTTCAGTACATTTACCTGATATACGTTATCCCAGTTGACATTCTAAGAGCTGCTTTTAACCTAGGAAATTTGCTTTCCTGAAATTAATGTCTTTGTTAACCAGAGCACTTTTCCTTTCGATAACAAAGTCCAAACGCCACTATTTCATGGTCACTATTCCCTAAGCCTCCAGTTACCTTATATCTATAATGCCTCCACAATGTTAGATATTACCAGATCCAACAGAGCTCCTTTAGTAGGACACCTCAACCACCTGTGAGAGAAAATTACCTGCAGCAAATTCAGGAACTCATCGCCTTTTTCTGTGATGGCAGTTCCACCACACCAATCAATGTCAGGGTAATTGAAGTCCCCCATAATGAGCACACTCCCCAAACTTGCAGCCCTTGCCAACTGCATAGAAGTTGACTCACCTCCTCTCTGCAGCATTTGGGCGGCTTATAGCAGATACCAACAATTACATTACCCCCCCTTTCCTGTTGCCTAGTTCCACCCATATTGCCTCCACTTTATCATCCTATCCACCAGTTATCTCTTCTTTTAAATTTGGCTTCAATTCTTTTTTAACATAAACACATACTCCTCCCCCTTTCCTTTTTTTTCTGTCCTGCCAAACAAGGCATATCCTTCTATATTTCCAGCCCGTCGTGAAACTGTTAAACCACATTTCTGCTATACCTATTACATCATACTTTTCATTCAATGCCATCATTTCCAATTCACCCATTTGCAAACATACATTTTAGATTATGATCTTGTAATTTATTAGTACACTTTAATACACTGCCTCCCTATCCCCTATGCTAGCCCCACCCCCCTTTACCGCCCACCACTGACCTATCTACAACCTGCTTTCCTCCTCCTGGGCTATCTATCCCAGTGAGACTGCTATACCCTCCCCCCCCACACCTAGTTTAAAATCTCCTCCAACCCCCTAGCCATCTTCTCCCCTAAAACAGCTGCACCCGCCATCAGTGAGGTGCAACCCATCCCTACTAAAGAGCCTGTAGCCGACAGCAAAGTCTGCCCATTGTCTCAATAAACCCAAACCTTCTTCCTTACGCCACTCTCTGGCCAAGGGGTTTTATGGTAGGGGGGAGGGATAGCAAAAACAGAGGGAGGGGGAGAAGGGCTGCAGTACGCATGCCAAACTTCTCCCGAGGCCAGTAGGAGCAGAGTCCTATATGGACTCTGCTATCTCCTGGTGGGCAGTTTTTGGGACTTTGGGGGGGGACTCAGGAGAACCATATGGAGCTGGATGTGAGGTAAGGATTAAACTACACTACTGATGGGGCCATTACTGGGGGGGGATTATAGTTTTGGGGGTGGACATGCCCTTTAAACTAACGTGGTTGTTTGGGAACCCTACACTACAGAAAAACTTAGTTTGGGGGGTGGAAATACCCTTTAAACAAATCTAACCGCCTCTGATATATACTGGGACTCCACTTTGTAAATTGTAGTATCAGGTTTCCCTTTTGGCACCCAATATGGGTGGTTTCAACTCTTTTTCTTGAAATTATAACTATTCAGGTCACACATTCCTAATGTAAGGTTCTTATAAATGGTCTTGTTTCAGTTTAGTTTTCCCCATTAATCTGGGGATTTTATTTTTGCCTTCTTACAGATCAACTGTTGGCAGGCATATGTGTCTTTATTCATCTTCCAATACTATGCTATGTACAGTATGAATGTTGCTATCAGGGTTAATCTTTTCCTTTAATTCAGATTATGAAACTCAATCGGCATAACTGTAATAGTTTTATTTTTTGCTTCTGTTTTTAGGTTTGATATATAATCTTATGTCCTCACAAAGATGTCAAGAACAGAATTGATTTTCAGCTCTGTACCTGCCAACCCAGGGTGATGCAACGAATCAATAAAAACGTGGTTTTGGCCATCCTAACTGCAGCAAGTTCATTGTTCCTCTTATTTCACACTGTATTACTTTAAATATTACCTTGCTGGAAGTATTTAATTTAAAGCTAAAAACCTGTGTTCATTATTTTTGCTAATCAAAATTTAAAAATTCTGCAGTTTATAGGCTACTGCAGCATTTAAAGCAGTGCTTAAAAATTAGACAATGTCATTATAAATTAGTTGTATATGTGTTTATAACTAACATCTGATTATATAAGTAACCTTATTCAGTATTGTTTGATGGTTTTAGTTGTCCTTTTAGCTATAATATAAATAACTTTAAATGGAACTATTATCATAACTAACTGTCCCAGTTAGTGGCAATGTTGGTTTTGGGTGGGATGCTGACAGGTCTTTCCTCCCACCTGGAAGAAGATAGGAGGTATATAACAGCTCTCCCCTCTAAAATTAGCTTAAAACTTGTAATTTTGGTTTTCTTAACTATTCCAGAGTGGGCCACAGGTAGATACATAGTTGCACATGGTTAGATAGTTCTGTAGCCCTCTCTCCCCACCTTTTTGGAGTTGTTGAAGGGCATGTCCACCCCAAAAATATTTTTTTTTTAGTGCATGGTAAAAAAAAAAAAAACTATTTTAAATGCAAGTTCCATCTAAAGTTACCTGCTCCTCCTCCTCCTCCTTCCATCAATCATTATCCTGACCTCACACGTCACACACAGCCTAATCAACCATGACATAATTACGTCTAGTATCTCGTGACTTACTGTAGCTATACAGGAAACAAGCTCCTGACTTCACAAGCAAGACTGAGCGATCTAAAGCTCAGCAGATATATTGCCTGTCGCTCTGTTAGAAAAACGGGAAGAGGAATCCTTGCCTTATGCTGGATGCACTTCTTATGGAGGGGTTACTCTCTGTAAGTCCGAGAATGCAGCCTTCTGATTGGTTGGTAATGTAGCCACCACTTGGTCCCTGAATTTGAGGCTCCTGATTGGCTGCAAGTACCCACGTGAAGTTAAAGGCAGGGATCGCGCTCTTCCTGGAAGGGAGGGGGGAGAACTCCTCATCTCGGTGACACGCACAATTTTCTCGCAACGGCTTGTAACAGAAGAGGGGGGAATGTGCTTGTGCTGATTCATTCCCCTCCTAGTCAGTGAAAGGCCGAACTACACAGGGATGGAATGGCAGTTACATGGATAATAAGAGGAAGGGTGAGGGCTTTACACACTTATTTTAAAGGACCTTTCTTTAAAACTTTGTTTTTTAGAGACTGGACTTGCCCTTAAAGTAAGTACTGTATGGCCTGACCATACAGTGCATCCAGAAGTATTCCAGTTCATCACTTTTTTCCCCACATTTTGTTATGTTACAAATTATTCCAAAATGGATTCAAATTATTTCCCCCCTCAGAATTCTACACACACACACCCCATAATGACAACGTGAAAAAGTTTACTTGCAGTTTTGGCAAATTAATTATAAAAAACTGAGAAATCACATGTACATTAGTATTTACTGCCTTTTCCATAAGCTCAAATTGAGCTCAGGTGCAACCTGTTTTCCGATGATCCTTGAGATGTTCTGCATCTGTGGTAAATTCAATTGATTGGACATGATTTGGAAAGCCCACACCCTCAGTGTTCTCCCCAGAATTTTTTTTCCTCTGCCGGTGGCATGAAAAGTAGCTGGTGGGGTAGACGATCTTGGAAAGCTAGTTAGTCTAAATATCTTGCAGTGAAAAAAGGTCTGGACTGAGCATTTTGGCGGAGTTTTTACTGACCTATTGGTACACCTATTAAACCTACTTCTAAATTCTTTTAAATCACAAGTGTTATCTCAGAATTTTTTTCCAGCCGGGGCATGAAAGTACCGGGTGCCGCCCGCTAAAAGACCCTAGGGAGAACACTGCACCTGTCTTAAGTAAGGTCCCACAGTTGACAATTCATGTCCGAGAACAAACCAAGGATAAAGTCAAAGGAATTGTCTGTAACCTCCGAGGCTGGATTGCCTTGAGGCACAATCTGGGGAAGGTTGCAGGAAAACTTCTACTGCTTTGAAGGTGATCAAAACAACCAGGACCCTTCTAGAGATGCCTGGCCATCTAGATTGAATAATCGTGGGAGAAGGGTCTAGTCAGGGAGGGGAAACATTGTCCTCCTTTCTGAAGAACAGTTATTAAAGAGGTCAAAAGGCTGTTGATTGATGCTTCCCAATATATAAGGTTAGACACCAACCCCCTGAACCAGGTACAACTACATTATTAAACATATTAACAACAGCACATGAAACAAATTCTAACAGCCAAGGAGTTTGCATTCATTTTCCAGAAACACCCTACCATACCCACCTTCTACGCCATACCAAAATTACACAAAAATGAGACACAACCCCCAAACCCCCATAGTTCCGGGATAGGGGGACCCACTGAGGGGGCTAGCAGATATAGATGAATGTCTGTGACAGTTTCTAGAGATTATCCTCATTCGTTTTGATACAAGAGTGTACTAAGAAAACTAGAGGGCATAGGTCTAGAAGCAGACACTATTTTGGTACCATAATGTGGAAGCACTCTATTTATCTATTCCACACAAATGGGGGGATAGAAGCAGCAGACATTATTTACAATCAAGGGGAAAATATTGCAAAACACACAGGGTTTTTCTGGAACTGTTGCAATTTGTCCTAACCAATAATGTTTTCATTTTCAATAACGCCTACTACAGGCATGCGGGGACTGCGATGGGGTCCACCTACCCAAAAATTGCCATTTTGATGTCTTGCGAAGCCCACATGTAGATACGCTTCCTTTGTGGATGAAGTATTCATGTTGTGGACAGGGTAACAAGAACAATAGGAATATCAATCTCACTTGGCATTATAGTACAAGTAGGGTTGAATTCCTAGGAAACATTTAGGAAACCACACACACAAACCAACTCCCTCTTAGAGGCTGGAAGCCACCATTCATGGCCCTAATATGGGAAATTCCAACTGCCAGTTCCTCCGTATCAGGAGGAACTGCTTATGTGACATGGACTTTCAAAGAGAGCGTAGACTTAAATACTAGGTTTACAAGAAGGGATACCCCCAAAAAGTATTGATAATGCTATGATAGAGCAGCCAATGTGAAAAGAAATTACCTGATTTGCAAGAGTAAAAACTAACGGGAAAGAACACCATCAAATTCATTTCCACATTCAATCAGCAATGGAAGGGGGTGCACAAAATACTTGAATACTGGTGGTTCCTTTTGAAACAAGATTCCACTTGGATTATATTTAGATACCAAGGTGATTATGGTGCACGACAGGCAAGAAACCTAAAGATATGTTGGTGCGCAGCCATTATCCCCACCAGTAAGAGGAGTGCGTGAAATGCTGGGGGGAAAGCCAGTCATAGGCATCATACATTGGAAGATGTAATATTGTAAATATGTTAACCAGGGAACACAGTTTATGGTAAAAGGCAATCTTTTCAATATAAGAACATTCAAAAATGCCATACAAGTCAAGTCATATATTGTATAAAATGTGAGTGCACAAAGTTATACATAGGCCAAATGAAACGGCGATTACCACGAGGTTTCAGGAGCATCTAAGGGCTATTAAAAATCAGGACCAAGAAACAGTGTAGCAGCTATTTGGCAGGAGCATGGAGGTAAAATTGGAAAAATTACGTGAGTGGATTAGAGCATGTCAAATTGGGAATCTGTGAGGAAATCTGAAAAACAAATCAAGGAAGAAATGTTTTGGATAGTTAATCTGGATACAAGAACCCCAGAGGACTAAATGATGATACTCATCCGCCTGCTTTGTGTAGCTAATAACAAATTAAAATAACAACAAAAAAACAAAAGTAAAAAAAACTACTGTGTGGGAATTAAAGTCTGTAAAATAAACAACAATAGGGTGTAGAATGTATAAACAATGTCTCTCCATGTGATAGATTATGGCCTACAGAATTGCAACAATACTAATATAAAAAGTAAAATTTTTTAGTAAATAATGTTTCTAATATACATGGCAACATGCAGGCAGAGTGGGATATAGGCCACACATAATGTAAAAATCTTTTATTATGGTATTAAAGAATATATTTGACATTTGAGGTGTATTCTAGGTATAGAGAATAACAGACAGCAGAAGATATGTAGCAATTAATCTCTTATTATGTGTGTGCCGGAGACAAAACGAACATCCCTTTAACCATATAACTACACAGTGAAAAATCGAAAATTAAGGGTTAACTGTGTGCAGAAAGATGGGATAAAAACCAAGGAGAAGAGTTACAGGTGTGTTCCTGAAGAGCCCGCCCACTTCACTCACAGAGGTGAAACGTACGTCGAACAGGTTCTCTTATACTGAGACAATGGTGTCCTTATGGTGCAAGGAACTTTAAAAACAATCAGAGGTTTTTGCTGCGAGTCCTGGTAGGTGGAGGGTCGACTGCCCCATTGGAACTACTGAATCCATGCGAGAGACGAACTATCGATAAAGTGATCGCACGTGTGTACGAACCTTAAGTGTGAATAAAACTCTGCACTGATCAGTATGGCATTGATATGATTATTGACTCCCTAATATAAGGGGGCCACAATGAAATATTGAAAATCCATGTTGGCTAAACGGGATACTGGGCGCTTTCCATACTTTATATATACTTCTTAGTGAGGGATATCTGTTATATTCAGTTAGATCAACTGACGCTTAAAATTTAATTCTTGAAGACATTTCCCTAGTCATCTTAAGGCTTTCTCAATTCAGAATGACTTGTACAAGAATCTGTTCGCAATTAAGTATCCTGAAAAGTCCCAATTAGCATATGACAGCCAGGTGTTAGGGACCTTCTGAATGCAAAGTGTGGAAATAAAATGTCTTGTGCAAAAAATTACAATTTTCTTTTATAATAAAATAGTCTTATCTCCAAAGTGCATCCATTGTTTTCATCAGTCCTGAGGGCATCAGTGATACAGTGTCTGTTTAAATAGCCATGAATCTTCCTACTCAGTGACGTCCACTAGGGGGAGTAGAATTCTCTTGAGCTGAGAATAAAATGAGTTATAAAATATAATTGTTCTAACATCAACAGGCTACAAAAGATAGAATTAAAGTGTTTACAGTTTCTAACATCAATTTCTTATCTCTAAAATTATTATAACAGATATACTAGTTTGTAGTTTCAATTTAGAAAGACAAATTATAAGAAGGACCAATTAATCTCTTCATTCAGTCAATGGAGAGTTTCTCATTTATCAATCCAAAAGCATCTCCTTGTAATAAACATTTTTCAAAATTACCTCCTTTGTTCCCTATTAAAAAAATTTAATTATTCCTTTAATGTATTGTTTGAAGACCGAGGTTAAGGACTATGTCTTTCCTCCTGTTCTTTAAACAATTCACCCAGGAGCGACGGATGAAGAAATTGTGCATCCGCGCATAGTTACTCTGAACCAGAACGTGTTGGATTGCGTGAAAAGGTAAGTTTCTTCTTCTTTCGTCCGTTGCTCCTGGTGATTTGATTGAAGAATGGGAAGTAAGGCATAGCTCCTTAAGCTCCCGATCTTCAAGCATACATTAAGGAATAGTTCACTTTTAGAGGGTTAGGCCCAGTAACTATATCTTATTTTATTATGACTCTTGTTTTAGCAGGTTTTCAGTTTTTAATTTTAGGAGTACAGCTTCAATCTAATTTAACATGGGATTTTAATACAAAAATGTTACTTGACAAAGCTTCCCAGTTTTATCTCTTTAAGGAAATTGAAACAAAATGTGTCAAAGTATTTTGTCTTTTTATAAATGCATGATTGAAAGTATATTATGTAGCCGTTGTTAAATTAGGTTTAAAGGGCATGTCCATTCAAAAATAAAGTTTAGCTATACATGTTAATCACCTCCCCCCAAACCTAGCTTTCGCATTAATCACACACTACTGTTTCGGATTCTAGGTCCTTTATCAAATGTGAAGATACGTGTTACACCACAAATATAAACCCTAACGCAGGAAGTGACATACCCACCCTTCAATATCAAGTCCATCAGAGGTAGGTTCTGGTTAGAAAATTGATCCAAGTGTCCAACTGTTGTAAGCAGTCCACAACGTAGTAAAGTCCATACTACAAAGTCCCAGTTTGGTGTATGGATCTCTGCGATATTACTAGCTTTCACACTACTATATATTGCACAGATGTTCCTGAAATCTCTTACCTGACCCAGTCCCTTGCCACTCATCCTCTACTCTGACGTTATGCCCAATCACCTGACAGCTCAACCTGGAAGTGTTGTGCTCCTGTTTTTGCTCGCACAAGCTAGTAACAGGAGCGGCGCCTAGGTGGAGAGAGACGGGGTCAGGTAAAAGACTTAAGGGGCATCTTTGGAATGTATTATCTATGAGAAGCTAGGCGGGGATGGGTTGTATAACATTTATAGCAAACTTAACTTTTGACTGGACTTGCCCTTTAAACGATGTTCTTTTACTAGTAAGAAGGCTCTGCAGCAGATTGTAAACTGTCCTCAGAAGATTATTGGCTTCTCACGCCCTCCTTTAGATTCTATTTATCAATCAGAATGTTTATCAAGAACAAGAAATATTCTACCGGTCCGTCCCTCTGCTTGCATTTTCGCGCAAGCGAAGGCCTGGCAGTGCGCGGAGGAAAGAGGGAAGGATGTAATGTTTGGGGCACTTTCTGATATTAAAACTATAGCGGTTGGGGTTGGGGGAGCAGGGAGACTTATATTAAAAAATTAGAAGCGTGGACATGACCTTCAATTATTTGTCAAAACCTCAAGTAAACTTTTTTTCATGTTGTCATGGGGTGTTGTGTGTAGAATTCTGAGGAAAAATGCATTTAATCTATTTTGGAATAAGGCTTTAACATAAAATGTGGAAAAAGTGGTGAGCTGTGAATCTTTCTAAATGCATTGTAACTCCAAACAAAGCTGAGCAGTCAGAACTATTTTTATTCAGTCATAAAGAGGGCTGCAGAACTTGGGACCACCACTCTCCCCCCCCCCCCCCTCCAGCATTATGGATTATTTCCCAACACATGTGGATTGTTTTTCATGTACACATGCGGTGGTAACCACATTCACGGGCCCGACTGATCTACTAGTAGTAGATCTACTGACCTACTGTAGTAGATGGACCTGATGGAAATTTTCGGTTCGGAGCTGTCAGTGATGACAATGGACGTTCGCCAGTGTCATTGTCAGTTGTTTTCAACACCCTTGTTTATTTCCTCCTTTGTTGGAAACAACCCTGCAGTTTATTTATGTCTCAATGGGCACATATATGTGCCTGAAGTTTTTTCTTGAAATGGGTGTATGCTTGTGACATGAGATGATGGGCTATTTAATCAGGAGCATTAGCATGTATACAGGTGTCTATTATTAAAGGGTAAGTTCACCCCGCCAAACAAAAATCTCACATTTAATAAATCATCCCCAAAACCTAGACCTTGCTAGGTTAAAGTCCTCCTCAGCTCCTAAATAAAAAAGACCCGTTCCCTCAGCTCTCTGCTGCTGTTTCGTGCCTTGTATTGATTTATTATTTACTTATATTCCAGGATGTAAGTGTCATCTTTTCTACCTCTAGAATGGTCCAGGCCTTTCCAACCTTAAAGGCATCTTGTCTTTGCAAGAGACCATGCAGTGGGTAAGTAAACATGTTTTTTATGTGACCGTCAGTGGTAAATGATAATATTCCTATGGGTATCTTACATAATGAACCACAGATATTTGTGGTGCCTCTTCTTCTGTTCTACCAGTTAAATGTGTGCCTGGGAATTTAAACCGACATTGCCTTGATTGTATCCTGATTCCAAATAAAGCCTACTGGTTGTTGTGCAACCTGCTGCCAAACTGACAGTTTTTGTGCTTAGTCTTTACATTCCTTTTTAAAAAATATGAATAAAAATTGGTACTATATTAAGTTAGTAGGCCAGCTTTCAATACCCTTCCTTCAATGATTAAATGAAATAAACAGATAAATAATAATCATTTACAATAATGAATTACTCAGTTGTATGGACATCTGGCGCCTAATTTAGGTACAGGGAATGAATTGCTTAGTCCCTTCTTGCTCACGTGAGCACAGTGTTTGAGGTAATTGTGACTATTTTAAATACGGACAAATAAAACTGGGATGTGATGAAGTATTACCATGATAATGTTTCTAATGACAAAAATCACTATGACGCTAACTATGCCCGAATTGTACTTGTGTGAACCGTGACCTTTTGTCATTGCTTTTTAAGATGCATACTAATTGTAAAAACAAACTAGCAATAGCTATTTTTATAAACTAAGGCACATAATGGATGTTATGGTTTTCTATCTGACATTTGTATAACATCCTATTTTTATGCCGTGGGATATAAAAGTCTAACTTTACAAAATTACATTTAATAAGTCTGTAGTAAGGATCAATTTAAAAACAATTACGTGTTTTTCAATTACATATTTATGGTGCAAGAAGAATCGTGACTGTTTTTATATATTATATATATATATAATTATATATATATATATATTACACAAATTATATGAACAAATTATTTATCACCTGATGAAGGGGACTTTGTTTCCCCGAAACGTCGTGTATTATCATCTGAAATCATAAACCGTGAAGCAACAATTTTGAGTGCAGTGTCTATGGACATTTTCTATATATTGGGGACAATCCAGCTGGATCCCCTAACACTAGCACCTAAGCAATTTTGGTAGGTGGAGTGCTGTTTTTTCTATACATATCTATATATAGTATATATATATTATATATATATTTATATATATATATTATTTATATTATATATATATATATATAATATATATCTATATTATATATATCTATATATTCATCTCTCTCTCTGTCCTATTATCTCTCGTACTCTCTATTAACTATACTATCTCTATCTCTCTAGCTTTCGGTCCTCTCCTCTATTCTATTATCTTCGTATACTGCTACTATATACTCGTAATCGTTTTCTTATATATAATTATTGGTTTTATGTTTTGTGCCCTTAAAGGACAACGCACCCTCAAGAAGAGCACTTTAGAAGGAATGGTCTCTTTAAAATATGTTGATATATCATAGTTTGTCTTATGAATTCATTACTGTATGCCTGCTGTGCTTCTGGATGCCTCATGGAAACTGAGCAATTTAGAAACCTGTACTGAGCCTGGGCATGCTCAGAAAAGGCAGACAGGGGATTAACATTCAGTCATTGGCTGTGATGTCAACTGTCATATCCATAACTGACGTGTTAACTGGAAGGACCAGGAAGCAGAAACAGGGCAAACAGGACATTGTGCAGGATTTCAGGTTTCAAACTATTACCGTTTAGTGTTTTGGGGGGTGATTTGCCTATATGTAAGTTTTCATTTTGTGGCTGGACTTGCCCTTTAAAGTTCATCTCTGTCGAGTCTCTGTTTTGGATCTCAAACTCTTGTCTGATATTATAGAGATTAATGGTCACTGTTTCTGATTGGAAACCCCTGTGTAGTAATGTGGGATTAATGGGTAATCTATAATCGATTCTATCTACTGCTAAAATACATAAAAGGGTAGGGAGGCATGTATCCTAAACACACCTAGCAAACATAGCACGTGGAAGTAGACAAAATAGAGGAAAGGGATTCCACTTGTATGAAGCTGTGGTCTGGGTGCCTAAGCCCCATACCAGTCCATACATCATTTTTGTTATACATACACAAGCTAAACACCTGACGTCTTTCGTGCTACTATTTAGGGCACATCTGTCTGTGTCTGTTTGAGTTGATTTTTCTAAAGTAAAACCTCAGTATTCATGTTAAATTATTGTATTGGCACTGCAAATAAAGTGAATTTTGGGGTAACCCTTTCGTAACACACATTTATCCAAGAACTAACAGAAAGCAATGTATTATTTGCTGCAGAAAATAATTTTAACCACATTAACGTGAAAATACAACGCAAATCACAATAAACGAACATCTGCACTTTGCTACCTACAGAATTCCCACATACATTGCTCAAATTTTCTGCAATAGCAGACATTGCTAAATAGTCCTGATTGTTCCCTAATTTCATTCATATTGTGACTTAAAGGACAATTATCGCTCCCCATGCCCCCCCACCCTCTCTACCAGTGATACTACCAAGGGTCTTACCTTTATCACTGTGAAAAATCCCTCCAAAGCTAGCTTCTGAAGGCCCTTTAAAAGGCTTTTTCACCCCTTAATGAAAAAATTGTATAAAGGTAAAACACCTTTCATATCCCAAAACGGCAGTTAGGAACCTAAAAGAGTGGGCGGGCAATTGTCGGTTTGTGCGCAAGCTACATTCGAGGGTTACCGAACAATACTTTCAAAGGTTACCAAAAACAAACGATACATTCGAGGGTTATCGAAAAATGATCCATACATTCGAGGGTTTTTCCCGAAAACGAATGATACTTTCGAGGATTACATAAAATCGGAGGCTACATTCGAGGGTTAGCGAAAACCAACAATACTTTTGAGGGTTAGAGAACAATACATTCTAGGGTTAGTGAAATATCGATAAATATTAGTAAATTCGATAAATATCGAAAATACAGCTGCGAGTCCGGAAAAACAAACTAGTTCGAACCTGAACTAGTTCAAATAGTTCGAGTTCATCCGAACTCATAAAGTTCTACTCTAACTCGGGTTCGAGTTCGGTTTTGTGTCCATCTCTACCGTTGACATCATGGCCAATGACTGAATGCTATTTCTTGGAGCATGTGCTCCTTACCTTCTGGGTTACCACAGTGCTGTAAGAATCACTAGCTTATTGCTGCATCATGGGAACCAGGAAGGTAAGAAGAGCGCCAAGGTAAGTAATACTTCTGCCCAGTAAAGTTTAATTTCCTAATCAAAGTTCCTACCTAAGAACTGGTCCAAGAGAAGCAGAAAAACATCTTATCCCAAATCCAGTTTACCTTGAAAAGTTATGTTTTTACATTGTCCCCATGCTGACAGTTATAATGCAGTTAATATTTTATCCTTAGTAAATGTTTGACACATTTTCTTTAAAAAGAAAAACTGGTTTAGCATTTTGTGATATATAGCTAAATGTTACTTTCAAGTTAAAACATAAAAATATCCATGTTTGCTGTCTTTTACTAATGTAAATTATTTATAAATTCAGTATTCTGCTTCAAACTTTATTGCAATAAAAATGTTTACAGCCTAGAAGTAACATTACAGTAAACTGAAAGGAGAACCATTGAGATCCTGTGTAGTTAAAGGGCAAGTCCATCCCCAAAACTAAAATGTAAAATTTAACCCCACACTGGCCCCACTGTGTAGTGTTAAAAAAACCTTACATCTCTGCTTCTTATGGTTCTCCTGCAGAGTCCAGGAAACTGAAGAGTAGGAGCTGTCTTCCTCTGTGAAAGGTTTCTGCCTCCTCGTCTGAGGACAGTGGCATGTGCAGGGGGGCCCTCCTCCCCTCCTCCATCCCTCTGTAGCCCTCTAAAACCTCTTAAGATATGGTAGGGAACCCTATACCAACCCTTAGCCACTAAGTCCGTTTGTTTAAAAAAGCTGCAGAACTCTAATTACGGTCCTTTGTTCCCCCGGCGTCTTGTATTGTGGCAGCCATGTCTCTGATTGGCTGCCTCTCAGCCAATCAGAGACCAGCTGTTGATCCGGCCCCCTGCTTGCAGTTCTGGCAAGCTAAGGGCCCCGATCAGAGAACCAGGGGAACGAAGGATTGTAAGTAGAGTTCTGAAGCTTTTTTTAAACAAACAGACTTAGCAGTTGGGGGTGGGATAGGGTGCCCTACCATATGTTAAAAAATAATTTTGCAGGTGGACATGCCCTTTAAAAAGAAAAAACTTGTTAACTTTTCAAGTGCAATTGTGGATTTCTGTTTCTCTGCACTATCCGGTTTACTGTATTTCTTCTTCTTTATGTTAAGTAGTTTTTTTCAATATTTTTATTAATTAGTTCTTATTTGTTTGTTGTAATTTTTATTTTATTTTTTTTACATAGAGAGCAGTTAAGAAATTTACAAGTCTTGTGAATAGTTACAAAGTACCAGTATTTGTAGTGGACTCTGTTCTTTTAAAAATAATTGCCAAAGATTTAGAACGGTTAAAAAGTACTCCTTATGTACTGTCTGAATGCCGGTATTTCTGTGAGCATAGAGACGTCACTACCTTTGGACTTCAGGATTCATTATGGGAGTCAAAGGTAAGCATTTATACATTTTTGCTTAGTAGATGACACTTCTTGACACTTTTCACTGTCAGTAGATATAAGAATACATGTTGTTAAGCCCACTATTCGATTTCTAGCATTTGCCAATAACAGCAGTTTTACTGCAAAAGTTGTTTTGTATTGGTAATATTGTCTTTAAGCATGGAATGCATACATGTTCTTGATGCTAAATAATAAATCCTATTCCTTTGCGTTGTGGTTTTTATCCTCCTTTATCCGTAAGTTAATATTATTTAGAAAAGCAATATTTTGCCATACGTGTATATAATAAGTTGATTATTGCAGTAGAGGTACTAAACACTGTTAACCTGTCAATTCTTTGGAGCAGATTCCAAGATTTTAGAGAAGTGAAGAGATTTTTTTTTTCCTTTTATATATCCTGGTAATGCAGTACCTATTTTTATTATCTACCAATTGGCTTAATTTAAAATTGACAGGTAGGTTTGATAGTTTTGGTTTCAAGCTCACGGATTAGTGCACCCCTCTCTTTAACAGCCTTACTTCTGTATAGAATTGTTAAAGGTCCATTTAGTTTTTTTTATAAATGTTGGAAAAACAGGAATGTAAAATGTTAAACCACTTTAGTTTGCCCTTAAAGACTGCCATTATATTAGAAAATAAGAAACTTCCTGGATTATACTGCCTGGTTGAAAAGTGATTGTCCATACTCCTGTATTTGTGTCATTATACAAGACCGTATAATCCAGACCTTTTCTTGATTTTCTAATATAATGCAGTCTTCAAGTGCAAACTGAAACAGTGCCTGTTTATCTAAACAGAAATGTATTTTAGGAAAACTTTCTTCGAGCTGCAGAAAGAATGGGATTTCAGTGGCAGAAGTATGACGGAAGAGATCCACGAATTGAAGGGATTGAAGACCTGTCAGGAACAAAAATACCACTACACTATATCTTCAAAATGGCAGCTCATACTATCCATTTGGTGTTATTTTATGAAAGAAGTGGTAACTATCTGTGGCATGGCCCATTAAGACTAAGGCAAAAGATGGATAAAAAATTTGTACCTTTCCGGAAGCTTCAGTTTGGTCGATATGCAGGGGCTTATAACAGGTATGAACAACTTATTTAGTGATTTAACACAAAGTTTAATATGTGAGAAATCTTTAAAGACACCTTACCCTGGGTTTTATAACACCTCTTAGCTACAATGCTCAATACTTTCAGGAGGTCCCTGACACATTGCTGATTATATGCTGTAACCAAATTGTGCTATTCTCTGAGTATAGCACTGACTTATATTAGGTACAAGACAAAATATAAAACACATAAACTTACTTACAGAGCTGAGTTTCCTATTCTAATATGGGATAGTCAAAATGGGAGGTTACACCACACCCTTGTGGCTGCTAAGGGGTCTCCATGTGAATACTGAAAGGAAGTGGTAATGTCAGTATAACATCCAATGATGTGCTGTTTTTAAAACACATGGCAGTCATAGCCAATCTAAAAAAGGTTTCTGTATACTCCTTATATATCACCTCCAGCCTGCAGGTGGTATCAGTGAGTAATAAAAGAAAGTAAGTGCACTGTCTGCTTTTTGCCAGAGCACCAAGGTAACCCACTGTGTGCCATGCTACCTATAAGCATTCCATAAAGCAGTGATCTGGTACAAATTGGTGGCAGCGGTGCTGGTAATACCATTCATTTTCCCTGTTTTCTCTGTATATTTCTTCTTTATATTAAGCTATGGAGGCTGCTACTGAAAGTATTGATTTAAATCCTCCTGTCCTTGTACCTGCAGATTAAATGCCCCAATTGCCAAACCTATTTTTAAACCAATTAATGGTTGGGATGAAGGTGCTCTCTTGCAAGTCCTTAGCCTTTCGCCTAGTGGGAAAGCCAGGCAGGTATACCAAGGATTTAATACTGAAATAAAAAGCACTTATCAGTTATTAAAAGGTTTTCAACGAGATCTGTATGAAGAGGATATAAAGGATAATACTTTGCATGTCCCCGCCCATATCTCCGGGAGTGAGAAATATGTGTTTATATGTTAGATTATTAGGCTGTGAAGTACCTTCTGTTATAAGAAGGCTCTATTTAATTTTGTACTCTATGCGGAGCTTTTAGCTCCTTTAATCCCACCTCACTTTAACCTATAAAGCTATGCTGTGCTCCCAAGTCCTAACCCCATAGCATGTGTAAGTCTAGAACATGCTATGGTAAATGCTAATAAGTATGAACCTAGAAACCATTGGGTTTCTGAATAGGAAACCCAATGGAGCTGTTTAGTTTGAACCACACAGTGTTGCAGGATTGCCTGGGTCTATTCCCGGACCTGCAGGTTAATCCTATTTGGTTCCCCTGGATGCTGGTGTCTGCCAGAGTAACATTTTAAAATATACCTGTGTAAAGATGATATATCCACTGTATCCACACATAGCAAAACACACACACACACACATAGTTTCCACTGTGCACCAATGGGCACATTGCTTATATATTGTGCAATATACTTTTATTGTTGCATTATCTGGGGATTTCTTATATATATTGGTACTTTATATAGCAAGTCGGAATATAGATTATATTCCCCACTTTATGCTTGTGAAGGTTCTCATTCATCCAGGTCATGGTATATCTGTTGTATTCAATTAGATCAACTGGACTTGAAATGTAGTTCTTGAAGACGTTTCGCTAGTCATCCGACTGGTTCTCAATTCAGAATGACTTGTACAAGAATCTGTGGCAATTATGTAACCTGGAAAATCCCAATTAGCATATCACAGCCAGGGTTAAGGGTGGAGTGTGATTAGATAGTGGCTAAGAGGTGTTATAGGAAAGCCCAGAGTAAGGTGTTAAAACAGCATTGTACATGGCAGAAAGTTGGTGTCGGAACCCCCCCACCTCTATTTGGCTTGGTTTCTTTATTTTCACATAATGGCCTCCTAACACCTCTCTTGAACCAGTCACGTTCCTTCGCCAGTATGTTAACATTACAATCTTCAAAGGTATGTCCTTTATCCTTAAGATGCAGATACACGGCTGAGTCCTGACCCGAGGAATTGGCTCTTCTGTGTGGGCCATACGTTGATGCAGTTGCGTTTGGTCTCCCCCACATACAAATCAGAGCATTCTTCACTGCACTGCCCCGCATATATGATGTCGCTTTTCTTGTGTTTGGTATTGGGTCTTTTGGATGTACCAATTGCTGCCTCAGTGTGTTGTTCGGTTTAAAGCAGACAGGGATACGATGTTTTTTGAAAATTCTTCTTAATTTCTCAGAACCTGCTACATATGGGATGACCATGTTCTTCCTCCTGTCTTGCTTTCCCCTTCACTGTTGGTATTTGTGTTTTTTTCTTTCCTTCTACTTCTTTTGACAAAAGCCCAGTCTGGATATCCACAAGTTTTAAGGGCTCCTCTGAGATGTTTCATTTCTTTAGCCTTCGCCTCTGTGCTAGTGGGGGATGTTCTCGGCTCTGTGTTGCAGGGTTCTGATGACACCCAGCTTGTGATCTAAAGGGTGGTGGAGAGTCAAACATCAAATACTGATCTGTGTGTGTTGGTTTTCTGTAAACCTTACTTCCAGTTTACCATTTTCCTTAAACTTCTACCAAGCAGTCCAAGAAAGCCAGTTTGTTGTTTTGTACCTCTTCCCTTGTGAATTTAATGTTTGGTCCACCGCATTAATGGTGTTCTGTGAAAGCTTGTACTTCCTTCTGGTGGATTTTAACCCAGGTGTCATCAACATATCTGAACCAGTGGCTGGGTGCTATGCCCTTAAAGGTATTAAGCGCCTGTGTTTCTACCTCCCTCTGTAAAGGTTGGCCACAATAGGTGAAACTGGAGATCCCATAGCACATCCATGTTTTTGTTATAGAACTTATCCCTGTATTTGAAATAGGTGGTATTCCGGCACAAGTCCAACAAGGAACACACCTGTTCTGGGTTGAGATCAGTTCTGCTGGTAAGAGTGCTGTCTTTGCCCAGCCGTTTTCTCACCATGTCAACAGCCTCCTGGTGGGTATTACAAGTGAAGAGAGAAGTCACATCATAGGACACCATAGTTTCTTCTACACCGATACTATATCTTCAATCTTGTTGGTGAATCCTGAGAGTTCTGGATGTGATGCTTAGAACTTCCCACCAAAGGTCCTAAGATGTTGGCCAGATATTTTGCCACCTTGTATGTTACAGAGTTGATGCTGCTGACTATAGGTCTTAGTGGGGCCCCTTCCTTATGTATCTTGGGAGTCCATATATGCATGGATGTGCCTCACCCGGGTAGAGGCGATGATACATTGCTCGGTCAATGGCTTTATCCTTTTGAAGCTGTTGTAGTAAGTCTATGACTCTTTTCTTGTAACGGCTGGGGGATCCCTTGTTAAAGCCTCATATGTGTTGTTATCGGCCAGGAGCATGGTCACCTTATATGGTAGTTGAGGTGTTGAGTACCACTGTGCATCTTCCTTTATCTGCCGTGGGTAGAATGGTGATACTGGAATCTTTCTTGAGGGATGTTAAGGCTTCTCCTGTGTAGTCAGGTTAGATGAAGGAGTTTTAGCACTGGCTAAGGCTGCAGATACCTTAAGGCGAAGTTGTTCTGCCTCACTCTGTGATACCTTATTACTGTGGATAGAGGTTCTGGGCTGCTATAATATCACCACAGGGATGGCTTTAGGGGTGATGGCAAAATTCAAGCCCTTACCAAGGACTTCCATTTCTGGCTGGGTCAGGGTCCTGTTAGACAAGTTCTCACCCATCCTCCTTGTTTGATGAAGTGACACTTCCCTCCTTTTGTATCCAGAGTAGTTGTTCTCCTTTGGGGGCTGTTCTGGGATGACAAAATAGAGAACTTGTTCTGTTGCCTTGTTTGCCCTTACAGTGCTGAGAAAGCTGTGCTTGTTTGGTGAACCCCATCACTCTTTCCCAGATGGACACAGGTAGCTGTGAGGCCAGGTTCTGTTCTAGTTGACTAATGTTGTGCATTAAAGCATCGACTGTAAAATGTGAGGTTAAAATCCACCAGAAGGAAGTACAAGCTTTCACAGAACACATTAATGCGGTGGACCAAAACATTAAATTCACAAGGAAGAGGTACAAAACAACAAACTGGCTTTCTTGGACTGCTTGGTAGAAGTTTAAGGAAAATGGTAAACTGGAAGTAGAGGTTTACAAAAAACCAACACACACAGATCAGTATTTGATGTTTGACTCCCACCACCCTTTAGATCACAAGATGGGTGTCATCAGAACCCTGCAACACAGAGCCGAGAAATCCCCACAGCACAGAGGCGAAGGCTAAAGAAATGAAAACATCTCAGAGGAGCCCTTAAAACTTGTGGATATCCGACTGGGCCTTGTCAAAAAGAAGTAGAAGGAAGAAAAGAACACAAATACCAACAGTGAGGGGAAAAGCAAGACAGGAGGAAGACATGGTCATCCCATATGTAGCAGGGGTCTCTGAGAAATTAAGAAGAATTTTCAAAAAACAATCGTATCCCTGTCTGCTTTAAACCGAAAACAACACACTGAGGCAGCAATTGGTACATCCAAAAGACCCAATACCAAAACACAAGAAAAGCGACATCATATATGCGTGCAGTGCAGTGAAGAATGCTTGATTTGTATGTGGGGGAGACCAAACAGCACATGCATCAACGTATGGCCCAGCACAGAAGAGCCAATTCCTCGGGTCAGGACTCAGCCGTGTATCTGATCTTAAGGATAAAGGACACCTTTGAAGATTGTAATGTTAACATACTGGCGAAGGAACGTGACTGGTTCAAGAGAGGTGTTAAGGAGGCCATTTATGTGAAAATAAAGAAACCAAGCCTAAATAGAGGTGGGGGGGTTCGACACCAACTGTCTGCCATACAATGCTGTTTTAACACCTTACTCTGGGCGTTTCCTATAACACCTCTTAGCCACTATCTAATCACACCCTTAACACCTGGCTGTGATTGTAATTGGGATTTTCCAGGGTACATAATTGCCACAGATTCTTGTACAAGTCATTCGAATTGAAAAGCCAGTCGGATGACTAGCGAAACGTCTTCAAGAACTACATTTCAAGTCCAGTTGATCTAATTGAATACAACAGATATTCCCCACTTTAATAAATAGAAAGCTGCATTAATTGTCTTTCCAAGGGATTTATTACCATAAGATTCTTTTACAAGTCATTCTAAATTAAGAAAGGGTTGCAGGAAAGTGCCAGTACCATGTCTAGATTAGTCTTTACTACATTTTGTTCTGGCTTACTAAAAGGTGAATTATAAATTTAAAAAAATCTGTTATACAAGCAAACACAGGGTTTCAATGCACTCTTTCTAACCATGGGTGCTTACTCCTCCAGTATCCCACCCTCACAGAATTTAGATTATCAAGATCGTATACAGTAAATTGTGGGTCGCACTCCAAAATAAAGTAAAATTCTTTAATTAGTGACAAACATCAAGAAGCGCAATGTTTTAGTGGGTGATAAGGTGCCGCCTTCCTCGGGTGATGTGAATGCAACAGTGATTTAAGTTTAAATAACATTTTACAGTCATGTGATCATTTACTGGGCTTTCCTTTATTGAAATGTAAAGTGCTAAGATATTTTTTAAAAGCTGCATAGGTGC
This sequence comes from Hymenochirus boettgeri, assembly GCA_019447015.1. Lineage (NCBI taxonomy): Eukaryota > Metazoa > Chordata > Amphibia > Anura > Pipidae > Hymenochirus > Hymenochirus boettgeri. The sequence continues at coordinate 228,562,171 of CM033469.1, forward strand.
CCTAATAAAGTGCAATAACGAACTTGTTTAATTATTTTGGAGTGCGACCCTCAATATAAACTGTCTAAAAATTCTGTTATACATTTAATCTTACTTGTCGTCTTATGTTTTTAGGCTTTTTTAAACTATGTAAGTGACTAGGTCACATCTTTAGCAGTCGCTTTGATATCTAAAAGCTCATAAGAGCTCATTGTACCTAAGAGTTGCGTAGTTGAAGGTACTAAATGAAATATAGGAAGTCCAAAGAAAATGACTGGTTTATCTTTTAAAAGTAGAAAGGCTATCTTAGCGCCAGTGCAGAATAAGTATCCTCTATAGCTCTTTGTTGCAACACACAAAGAAAGTAGTTACTCTATTCAACGATTGTAATAAGAAAAGCCTGGTTGGTAACTTGAGCAGTTGAGGTAGATAATGTAAATATAAGTAGGGATAAAACAAACATAAAAGCCTCTAATTAGAATCAAGGATTTATACCCATATTTTAATGAGTATAAATCTTTGATTCTAATTTGAAGCCTTTAAAGGATACAGTGTTAAAAGTTTTTTTTAGGTCACATACACTATCACAGATAGTCAGTCTGCAAATCCTGCACCTGTATACGCACAAATATCTAGAGAAACTGTAAGTGAACATTGTATTTCCATTTTCACAATTGCTTACTGTAAGTCCACATTGTCCTCACAGTGCAAAAAGGATTCTATATATGTGATTACCCTTTTTCTCTGCCTTTAAAATAGGTTTGAGTATTACAGTGAAAAATTTAAATATCTTTAGACACATGGAATTTTTTGATTGAGTAGTGTACTTTTTTCAGACCAGAGCTAATACTAGTCACTGCTGATCAGTTCAAGATATGGATTCCAAAGGACCCATCACTGTTTTTACAAGAGATACCACATTCAAAGTTTCTTGAATGTCGATATAAAGAGGCACGTGCGTTTTTTCAGGTTTGTTGAAATTGTCTCTATTTAGTTATGTATGCTTTTAGCAATCGTGCTTTGCAAAGAAATTAAAGGGTATGCCCACCCCCAAACACAAATTTTTAAGCTTAAAAATAAGAGGTGGATAGGAGATACTATTTCAACCTTACTGTCATGTTCTTATTTGCGAACGTTTACCTTTAAAGTTTGGCCACTGATTGTGCTCTATTAGCCCAACTTGTGTTTCTTCTCACATATGCATACCAAAGCCTGGATGTGAGCTATCTGAAGCATTGGATTGCTACATGGCGTTAGACACCTACAAACACTCAAGAATATCTAGCATCTGTAAAATGCTTCAGAACAGGGCTAATGCAAATCTGCCTTGATGCTCCAACAAAAATACTTTTTGATAAATACAGTATGTTTTGGTGCAGTACTTTCTTCAGGATGAAAACCCCATTTAACTATAGTTGTGTGCTATATGTATTGTTTTCTCCAAGGAATTTTTATATTGCAATACTTTTTTTGATTTTCTAGTTGTACCCTGATGACTATTCTGTTGAAGCAATCGAGTTTAGAATGCAAGCCAAACGACTGTTGCACTTGGCAGTAGTGACATTGAAGAGTCTTGGAATTAATTTCTGGCTCAGTAGCGGAACCTGCTTAGGTAATTAATCAATCAATCTATCTCTCTCTCTCAACGTGTGTCTGTATGTTCCAGAAAATATGGTACAAGAAAAAGCAGTCTGCAAATATTTATGTAATAATTGCTTCACCAAATATGATAATATATGACTCACTGTTATTTTCTGCTTATGTTTAATTAAAAAATATTTTTGAAAAAAGGATCCCTGTGTGCAGATGTGCAGTGGTTACTAAATTAGTATCTAGTGTCATTGACTTATTGGACAAATCATTCAAATATTTAGGAGCCAGTAACTTTATACCTCCCAATGTCCAATGACTGACAAGCGACCCTTTCTTCCCCCCCCCCCATCCACCCTAGATCCACTACTTACTTAAGGAATTGTGTACAAAAGAATGATAGATTGAGATGAGGCAAAATAAATACATCTAAGCAGCACTTACTCTGATGTGTTTCTGTTGCTGCATGACCATCCAGTACTTGTTTTGCTCAAGATCAGTCACCCAGCCTCCTGACACTATCTGACTCTCTGTGAGGGCAAGCATGTTCCCTAATCCCTATGAGGTAGCATCAATCATGCAGGTCACATACGATCTGTCACCATTCCAGCTATAGCAAAACTATACATAACAGAAAAGTTTGATACTTAGGCACTTGATTGACAGCTGAAATGTAAGATGTTTCCAATTGGATATCATAAGAAATAGGTGACAGATCAAAAAAAAATGGTACAGTGATAGCTGTGAAGAATTATAGTTTCTCAGTAATGGGCAATTTAAAAAAAAAATATCTCTGTACATATTCTTATTAAATATTAGATAGATAAATGTGCAAGGACAAATAGAGAGATATTTCCAGACAAACAAGAAGATTGATAGACAGAGGCTGACAGAAATATAGTCTATTCAGCAACAATGTTGCAAACATTGACTATACGGAATTGGAGGGGGAATAGGAGTTTTGCTAAAACAAACAGGAGAGCAGTTCTAACACAGGGGAAATAAAGCTGTTGCCTGATTTAACACCCGCAAATTGCAATTGTGACTGAAAAATGTTTACTGCCGAACGGAACATTCTAGAAAACTTGTGTAGTTTTGACTTAACATTTGCTGAATTTCAGTGGATTAGATGTTCTCTTTCTCACTCTCTCTCTTTCAGGCTGGTACAGGCAATGTAATATCATACCTTACAGTAAAGATGTGGATTTAGGGATTTTTGCACATGACTACACGCCTGACATAGTTCCAGCTTTTGAAAAGGCAGGACTTCATCTAAAACACAAATTTGGCAAGGTTTGTAATCTGCAATCCTCCGCACAGAAGTGTATGCATATCAAATTTTTCTTTTTTTTCACATTTTTCTTTATTAGCATGTGTGTTGTTTCACGATATATGTAAAGTTTCTTAACTGTTGTAAAGCACACATGCATTTGTAACCGACAGCTACCCATCTGGAATCATTGGTGGATCACTCGGTATGACAATTTTGCTGTGTGAATATTGGTTAAAACATTAAGGCTTAGTACTATGAGCCTACTAATGCTGCGGGGAACATTGCAATGCGATGTAAACAACTGACATTGCACCAAACCTCCCACTAGTGTAAAGAAACCTGAACAGAAAGGAACTAACAGGATTAGGATCCTCTGCTTTACTGTAGTGAATATACAAAATAGAAATGTCATATTTGCATTCATAGCACTATACAATTAAGTCCAGGATAAGTAAACATAGAACAAACAGAATCCTTTCAGTGTGTGCAAGATAAAACATCAAACTTTATTCAGCATCTCAGCAGAAACTCACGGCACAAAACATAGAGAGAGGGAGAGAGTCCCTGCCCTGACGCGTTTTGTGACTCTCTATAGTCAGTTCATCAGAGGGTACCCTCTGATGAAGTGACTATAGAGAGTTGCGAAACGCATCAGGGCAGGGACTCGCTCCCTCTCTCTGTTTTGTGCCGAGAGTTTATGCTGAGATGCTGAATAAAGTTTGATGTTTTATCGCGAGGATCGCGACCTGAATGTCGTTTGGGAGTTCCAGAGCTTTTGGATGGATTCTCGCGTGTTCCTGCACAGTTGGGTGTCCCAGGTAGCTTTCACCTTTATCCGAAACTATAATTAAGTCCAGGAACAGATAAGAACTTTTATGATGCCTTCAGTTCACTGCATGAAATGCTTTTGATTGTAGTTGCCAAATAGATGCTTCACATAAACATTTGAAGTAAAAGGAATTTAAACACCAGAGGGCACCGCAATGAAACAAAAAATACCAAAATTCTGACTGATAATCTGTAAAAGTGTGCTTAACACAAGAAGAGATGATCTATTGAATGAGCTTTGTATCCTCCTGTGTTAAAAGCAATATGAGTTAAAGTAAAATAACTGTGTGCTAGCTATAGTGAACTGTTTTACATATGGTAATTCACACAGGTATATCTTTCATTATGAAATAGAATGTTAAGTAAAAAGTCAGCAGTTTTATGGCTATAGGTTTTGGGGAAAAAAGTGGTTAAGTTGGAACTTTCCTTTTAAAAATTTTATATGCTAATTTAATCCATTCTCATCAAGCCCTGCTCCGAAGAGCTTACAATTAAAGCAAGTTATCTCAACATACAACCTATCTATCATTTGTCTTTATGATTGCGTACGTTTCCTCTGGTTTCCCCTACAAACTCAGGGAGAACATAATGTGTGGATTTTGCATGGCAATGTCTATATATTTATATGGGTCCATGTTTTTTTTTCTATTTATTCTTATTCATTTGCAGGTGGAAGACAGTTTGGAGCTTTCATTTATTGAAGAAAACCATGTAAAACTTGACATTTTCTTCTTTTATGAAGAGGAAAAGTATATGTGGAATGGAGGAACTCAAGCTAAAAGTGGCAAAAAATTTAAGTAAGAATGAAGTGTTGGGGCCACTTCTATTTAATCTGTTTATTAATGATATGGAAGTGGGTATTGTCAGCAAGGTCTCTGTGTTTGCTGATGACAGAAAACTTTGTTGACCATTAAACGCTTCAGAGGATGTGCAATTGTTGCAGGTGGATCTAAATAGTCACATTGTGCTGCTAAGTGGCAGGTGAGATTCAATGTTGATAAATGTAAGGTGATGCATTTTGTGCCTAAAAATCCTTGTGCTGCTTATACTTTAAATGGCTCTGTGCTAAGTGAATCCCGGTTGGAAAAGGATCTTGGAGTTTTGGTGGATAACAAACTTAAGGGTAGCAAGCAGTGCCAGGCAGCAACAGCGAGAGTCCGCAAGATAATGTTATTCTGCCTCTTTACAAAGCATTGATCAGGCTTCATTTGGAATATGCAGTGCAATTTTGGAATCCTGTGTACAAAAAGACATCTTGGAAATGAAAAGGGTTCAAAGAAGGGCAACTAAAATAATAAAGGGAATGGGGGAGCTTGAATATGAAGGCAGATGGGATAAGTTACAATCATGTACTCTAGAGTAAAGGAACTTGTATTTATACACTGTAATCATATCCCCACACATCAATGGGCCATACAATAAACTATATGGGGTGTTGTTCACCAAAAGAACATGTTCGAGGACATGTGGACATGTCCCTGGTGGTTTTTTTTTTGCCATTCTCTGGATCAACAGTTAGGCAGGAAATATGGGTATTGCTGTGTAGGGTGGACTGGATGGACGTATATATTTATTCAATCTCAAATAGCTTTTTTTGCCTTCCTCTGGATCAACAATTAGGCAGGAAATATGGGTATTGCTGCGTAGGTTGGATTGGATGGACATATGTATTTATTCAATCTCAAATACTATACTATACTGTATAGTATAGTACCCAGGATGAGGACTCAAACCACTAGGTCCTCACCCCTGGGTTTAGCCTGCAGAATGCAAAAGGAGCTTAAATTCTTACCTCTGTGTGTCCTCCTCAATCCACTTTCTTCCTCAGTCCTGTGGCCTGATCAATTAAAAGGATGTGCTGTGCAAGAAGCGGGTCTTCCTATTGGTGGTGAGACCCCTGGGCTCACCACCATCATTAAAGCTCTGTTTGCATTATGCAGGCTAAACCCAGGGTTGAGGAACTAGCAGTTTAGGTCCTCACACTGTTTTTTTCATTGGGAGGGATTAGGTGGGAAAGGGATAATTATCCTTAAATCAATTCTCGCTTAAGCTCTGGATCCTGAGATATTTACAAAAGTGATTATAATGTGTTTAGAAGTCCTGCTCCTTTACACTACTGGCCAATAACACTTCAGCACTAATTACATATTTATTAATGAAAAAGGCAAGGTTTAATGATCTTTAAAGGGGCAGTTCAGTGCAAATACATAAAGTAAAAAACAATATTTTCCCATCCTAATGATCTTTACCTGCCCATTCAGCATTTTGTCTGTGTATAAATAAATGTTTCTGAAATACTGATTTTCTGTTTGCAGGACCCCTAATAGAGACAGTTATGGTCTTGCCCTTGACCCTATCGCTTGGGTTTATTTAGTTACTCAGTAGAGATCTGAGCATGTTTTACCCATCCAACAGCCAATTAGTAGAAATTACTGTTAAGAACATTCCAAGGTAGTGTGCATTCTACAGAACCTGAAATGTAAGCTCACTAATGTCAACAGCAGCAAAAAGCAAGGGGTATACATTCTTCTGATTTATCATAAAGGAAGAGAATATGTAGAATAACTAGATATGTATAATATATGTCTGTTATTAATATAGTGCCACTTGGGTGAGCAGCGCTGTACATTATAAAATACAGAGTATACAAACGGGGATAAGTGCCAGCTATTATACAGATAAAATTTACGTAAACTAAGCTTCCAAGGTTAAGAATATATATATAATATATATATATTTATAACGGAAATTTTTAATCAGGCAGCACTCAAATATTCTTTTCTTTGCTTTATTGTAAATAATCACATACTCAGGTATTCATGCAACGTTTCGGGCATTATGCCCTTTCTCAAGCTCCTATCACACATGTATGATAGGCTATTTAAATGGAAGATTAAGTGACACTAATGATTTATATGCATTACTCAGGAGCTTAAGAGAGGGCGAAATGCCCGAAACCTTGCATGAATACCTGAGTTTGTGATTATTTACAATTAAGCAAATAAAAGAATATTTGAGTGCTGCCTGATTCAAAATTTTCATTGTGTATTCAGAGGTACCTCTAATCTACAGGCTTTGCACCGATCCATTGGTTTGAGACATCCGGAGTGCTGATGCATTATGTGCGTTTGTATATCTATATATAGATATACAGGGAGATTCAATAAAAGTTCTTATCGTTTAAAATGATGCTAATTTTGCCCCAACCAATCAGATCTTATTTAACGTTTGAAAGCTAAGATCTGATTGGTTGGGGCAAAATTAGCACCATTTTAAACGATAAGAACTTGTATTGAATAACCCGGATGGAGGGAGGGAGGGAGGGATGATAGGATAGATGATTGGAGATGGATGGATGGATGATAAGATAGATGGATGGATGGATAAGATAGATGGATGGATGGATGGATGATAAGATGGATGGAATGGAGGATAAGATAGAAGGATGGATGGATGATAAGATAGATGATAAGATAGATGGATGGATGGATGATAAGATGGATGGATGATTGATGGATGTAGATAGATAGAGGATGGATGAATGATATAAGATGGATGGATAAGATGGATGGATGAATTAGATGGATGGATGATTAGATGGATGGATAGGTACCTCTAAAACTACAGGCTTTGCACCGATCCATTGGTTTGAGACATCCGGAGTGCTGATGCATTATGTGCATTTGTATATCTATATATAGATATACAGGGAGATTCAATAAAAGTTCTTATCGTTTAAATTATGCCAATTTTGCCCCAACCAGTCAGATCTTATTTAACATTTGAAGCTAAGATCTGATTGGTTGGGGCAAAATTAGCACCATTTTAAAAGATAAGAACTTTTATTGAAAACCCGGGAGGATGGAGGGAGGGATGATAGGATAGATGATTGGATAGATGGATGGATGGATGGATGATAAGATGGATGGATGGATGGATGAAAGATGGATGGATGATAAGATGGATGGATGGATGATAAGATGGATGGATGGATGATAAGATGGATGGATGGATGATAAGATGATGGATGGATGATAAGATGGATGGAGGTGATAGATGGATGGATGGATGATAAGATGGATGGATGGATGATAAGATGGATGGATGGATAAGATGGATGTGATGGAGGATGGATGATAAGATGGATGGATGGATGGATGGATAGATGATGGATGGATGATAAGATGGATGGATAAGATAAGATAGATGGATAGATGGATAAGATAGAGGATGGATGGATGATAAGATGGATGGATGGATGGATGGATGATAAGATAGGATGTGATGGATGGATGGATGATAAGATGTGGATGGATGATAAGATGGATGGTGATATAGATGGATGGATGATAAGATAGATGGATGGATGATAAGATGGATGGATGGATGAAGATGGATGGATGATAAGATGGATGGATGATAAGATGGAGGATGGATGATAAGATGGATGGATGGATGGATGATAAGATGGATGGATGGATGGATGGTGGATGGATGGATGGATGATAAGATGGTGGATGGATGATAAGAGATGGATGGATGATAAGATGATAGATGGATGGATGGATGGATGATAGATGGATGGATGGATGGATGATAAGATTGATGGATGGATGGATGATATGTGATGGATGGATGGATGATGATGATAAGATTAGATAGGATGGATGGATGGATGATAGATAGATGGATGGATGGATGGATGATTAATTAGATAGATAGATGGATGGTTAGATAGATTGATTGTAAATGTTGGATCAGCATTTCCAAGCAGGCCTAATGTCCATAAAGCAGTTTGAGGTGCACGTACCTTAAAGGGGAAGTCTGATCCCTTAAATAGTATATAAAATGATGAGAGCACTCTCTCAAAGACAAGTTCTTTATTTCTCAAATCATCATAAATGACATGGCCGTCTATATATACAAAAATGCTCGCTCACACCTGTATTCTAAATAATTAGTGCAAATGAGGCTAGACAATTTACAACTTAAGAATCCCCAGCACATGTATATAAGCGTTAAAATATACGCAGATATTGAAAAAAAAATCACTTATACTAAAGTTAAAATGAATACCATTGGTTACATGTTTGTACAAACATGCTGAGCTGCGCGCCACTCCAAGGCAGTATCCTTAGTGTTGCCCTAACCTTATGAAAAAGGGGTACACTCCCTGGGAGGCGACAGACCATACCTGCTTCTCTCTTTGTTTAGTATGATCTCTTCCAGGAACCATGTAAGTTAGAAACTTATACGTTTTTCAGTGGACTGCCTTAAAGGGGCAGGAATATTGCACAGGGGGCTAGCAAATGAGGCTATAGTCGATTCCCTCCAAATTATATACATACACAAATGCTCGCTCACACCTGTATTCTAAATTAATTAGTGCAAATGGGGCTAGGCAATTTACAACTTAAGAGTGTACCCCTTTTTCATTAGGTTAGGATACTGCCTGGAGTGGCACGTCAGCTCAGGATGTTTGTACAAACAATGTAACCAAGGTATTAATTTTGATTTATAAGGTATTCATTTTGACTTTAGTGTAAGTGATAATGTGCTTTAAGTGCTAATTATATATATAACTTTCTTTTTACTGAACAACAGAGTAAATGCATCTTTCTTACCTCCCCTTCTTCAGTAAATCTGCAGGAGAGCAGGTGAAAGTTACCCGGATGTTCCAGCGCTGCAGAGAGACTCAGACGCATCTCCAGTCCTTTGCACTGCGCGCATGCGCACACGGTGCGAAGGAGCGTGGATGCATCAGGACTGTCAGAGGAGCCGGCACTGGGACGATCCGTGGGAAAGTTTTCTCCTGAAGATTTACTGAAGAACGGGAGGTAAGTGCATTTACCTCCTGTTGTTCAGTAAGACGTAAAAAAAAAGTTGTAAAATACGATGGTTTACCCTTTAAACCCTTCCCCAGTCTGCTATGCCCAGACAGACGATATAAGCTGCATTAATGTTACTTTGGGTAGCTTCCTGAAATCGTTATAAGCTGTAGAAAGTACTGCTTCAATCCAGTTGGGGGACCCTTTCTTATTTTGCAACTGAGAAAACAAAAGGCACATTCTGCAGGAAGTGTGTGTATTTGAACTGCAACCAAAAGAGGGGGTAGCATCGGAACCAGACCAAAGGGCTTTCTGCAGCTCTCCCCTCATCCAGAGATACATTGGGTTATGTTGTGTCTAGGTACAGCTGATGTGTAAACACCTTTAATAAAGGATCGTAATTACGTTTGCATGGAAAGCATGCATTTTATGCTTTTTCAAGCAATGTACTTACTATGTACAGAACCAAAATATTATTTGTGTGACATTCTGATCTGCATTAAAATACTCTGACTGATAATGTGTAATGGGTACTGGGAACACAGGCGCAAAGTTGCAAGAGCTCTTGTGTTCTTTCAAATTTTGTATGTAAAATGAAAAATTGTTACGTATTTACAAAGTATTTGTTTAATTTAGATACCTGTTTCCTAAATTTACTCTTTGTTGGACAGAGTTTGAAGAGATTAAAATACAAGTACCGTGTGAAACACTGCAGTATTTGGAAGCTAATTATGGCAAAAACTGGGATGTTCCTGTTAAAGACTGGGACTGGAAAAGCTCTCCACCAAATGTGCAGCCAAATGGCATGTGGCGTAGATGAATTTTATGATGTGATTCAGATCTACTAAATTTAAAATGAAGCTTCAACACTGTGGACCCTTATTTGTTAATAGATGATGATTACAAACTTGTTAAAAGATACACAAATATTTAGAATATATCAATATGTAGGGCTACGTAAAAAGGACCCATGTATGATTATACAAGGCACACAAAACATGGCACTTTGGTCTCCCTTCTTTCATTCTCATCTGCAAATACATGATGCAAGCACCACATCTTCATACCTATAAGGCAGGACTGGGTATAAAATGTGTATCTATGAGTATTAAACCAGGGAGTACACCAAGTGGGCCTGCACCTGAAAGATTAATTTACCAAGAAAATGTGTTAATATGAATGGCTGCTCTGAAAAAGACAAAAGGGCAAAGTTGTTGTAAGATTTAATTGAACAGTACTATATGGGACCTGTTTGCGTTTGTACATCTGTACTTTATTTGTATTTGAATGCTCTGGTCACTTTTAACATATGTTAATGTTTATATTTTTGTGATGATTTCTTGGTATTAAAATTCTTTTAAAAAAACATATCAAGGCTAGAAAGGAAAGTTATAAACTTTTGAATTTGCCTTGAAAGGCCGCATCGAATGTTAGATTATCCTCGAAAATACGATCGGAAATTACGAGTTTTCCCAGAAAAAATTATGTTAATACAAGGAAATAGGTTTTGTGTGAATAGGTTGTGTACAAAAAACTCAGTTCTAGATTGGATTAAGTATCGCTAGATTATTTTATAGGAGTCAGATGCCAACCCCTATGGAATCCAGATGTAGAACAGATGTGAAGGAGCACACTACAATGTGGTTCAAATGTTATTGTGAAAACAACATATAACGTTTTGGGACTGCCTGTCCCTTCTTTAGGTAGTTTTAATGGTAGACTTAATGGTGTTTATGTCGAAATTTCATCAGTGGTTTTGACAAACTTTCAGATGGAACCAGTAGTTTCAACATTAAACATCTCCTGTTATACCTAAATATCTTTGAATAAAAATAACTTATTGTATATGTCAGGCATTGTTCATTGTCTGTTCCATTAAAGGAAAACTAAAGCCAACATACCAGTTTCACACAGGTGTACATTATTATCCGGCTTACACCCCTAGACAAAAAGTATGCAAAAAAAGTGGATGCCTGGTGCGTTTGCCCCACACAAGGCTTCGTTGTAGGTAACGAGGTGGGCTGCAATCTTATCTTTTTATGGGCACAGGCCACACTGCATCGCACCCGATTGCGTGTGCGATTTAAACGTGATTCCTGTGCATTTGTGCATGAGATTTTCCTTTGAGATACAAAATCTGTTGCAGTTGCGCAAAAATGGTTATCGCATGTGATTGCGTATAGCAAACAGATTCTCAATCCATCGCACCCAAAATCATGCCATTTTGGTGCAGTCTTAGTAAAAAAAAATTGCAAGCGCAAATGCAACTGAAATCGCTCTAGTGTGGCCTAGCCCTAAGACAACCTTTATATCTGTTTTTTAAAACTTGTTTCAAGGGAGAACCCTTGAAACAAGTGTTTTTTTGTCAGTTATCAAAATACATTATTTATACAAATATAAAGATAGCTCTATAAATATATCTCTATTTAAAAAAATGCACTAAATTCACAGCAGGGTGGGAACCCTTACATAAAAACTATTTTATTATTTCTCTGACATCAACACCAAACACTTTAGTATCCCCACCACAAATACCGGGATTTCAGAAAAGGGCTGCAGATAATGCCCTTCATAGTGGATCCCCACTGCTATTGAAATGTACTGTTGTGTGTGATCCTTGATTCAGACACTGAATATACTTCTTCACCTGGGTGGTGTGGTCCATAATTGCTGCTGGGAATCAGAATACAGGCTCTCTCCATTAGATGAACAAAAAAGGGGATACACTGCACTGTTTAGCTGGGTTTCTTAATACCGTAAGCACAGACTTGGGAGATGTTCTCATTTAAAAACATCTTTATTTCGTAACCATCAAACATTACCAGCAAACAGGTGATCCACATGTCTAACTTGTTTCGGTTGTTGCCCTACTCATGACTCTTCCCATTACCTAAAGGAACACCCTTTTTACAGACGACAACCAATAAAACGTAAGAAACCCTCATGCTTTTTTACCCCTTCCAGTGCATTTGTAAGGAAATAGGATACAAGTAAATAGGATACAAGTACAAGGAAATAGGATACATTAGGGCTATGGACTCATTCGTTACTATACACTATATTACAATACTTGATCTGCTATATTATATTACCTTATTTGTTACAATATAATACAGTGATACAAAGGTATACCCAATTAGAGCTATGGACTCATTTATTACACTGCTACCATGAGTCATGTGTTCTATTATGTCATATTATACAGAGGGGAGACACTCTCCCACGGTTACGTTGAACTGGTGGGAAGAGAGGATCAATGAGCTGGGAAAGGACGGGAGCCGCCATTAGGTTTCTCTCGGTATAGCACACTGGTTCCAATCAACCTTTCCAAAGGCTAACTACAAATAGTCTGATATGATAATAGTAATCTAGTTAGTTGGAAAAAGGTACTCTGGTTAAATAAAATATACATTGTGTTCAAAATTATTCAACCCCCAATGCTGTAAAGGGTTTAGGGAATTCATTGTACATTTGTAATTGTGTTCAGAATGAAATCTAACAAGGACTTTTTAAAGAAACAAATGCAACTAAAATTAACATTGTTTTTGTAATACAGTATTACATTTTTTTTGTGATTTCTTCATTGACACAATTATTAACCCCTTAAAGACTACCACTCTTAAGAATAGAGGTTCATTCAAGTGTTTTCGATCAGGTATTGAAAACAATGTGAATGTCATCGAGCAGCAATCAAGCTAATAAGCACCAATTAGGCAGATTTAAAATGACTGTGATACTTAGCTCCTCCTAGACATTTACTGGTGTGTTTACAAACATGGTGAAGCAAGAGATGTGGTGATTTCTTTTCACAGGAAGGGCAATGGCTCTAAAGATGATTGCAAGAGATGTAAACATACCAAGAGACACCATAGGAAGCATCATTGGCAAATTCAAGGCAAAGGGCACTGTTGAACACCTGGGCCTGGCAGAAAGAAGATGCTGACTTCGACTGCTGTGCGCTACCTGAAGCGCAAAGTGGAGAAAAGTCCCGTGTGACTGCTGAGGAACTGAAAAAAGATTTGTCACATGCGGGTACTGAAGTTTCAGTCAGACAGTAAGGCGCACACTGCGTAATGAAGGCCTCCATGCCAGAACTCCCAGGCACACCCCCTTGCTGTCTCCAAAGAATAAGAAGAGTCGACTGCAGTATGCCAAAAGTTATGGGATAAACCACAAAAGTGTTCTGTGGACTGATGAAACAAATTAGAACTGTTTGGGCCATGGATCAACGCTATGTTTGGAGGAGGAAGAACAAGGCCTATGAAGAAAAGAAAACAAACGATAAGAACTTGTATTGAATAACCCGGATGGAGGGAGGGAGGGATGATAGGATAGATGATTGGATAGATGGATGGATGGATGATAAGATAGATGGATGGATAAGATAGATGGATGGATGGATGGATGATAAGATGGATGGATGGAGGATAAGATAGAAGGATGGATGGATGATAAGATAGATGATAAGATAGATGGATGGATGGATGATAAGATGGATGGATGATTGGATGGATGATAAGATAGATGGATGGATGAATGATATAAGATGGATGGATAAGATGGATGGATGATTAGATGGATGGATGATTAGATGGATGGATAGGTACCTCTAAACTACAGGCTTTGCACCGATCCATTGGTTTGAGACATCCGGAGTGCTGATGCATTATGTGCATTTGTATATCTATATATAGATATACAGGGAGATTCAATAAAAGTTCTTATCGTTTAAAATTATGCTAATTTTGCCCCAACCAGTCAGATCTTATTTAACATTTGAAAGCTAAGATCTGATTGGTTGGGGCAAAATTAGCACCATTTTAAAAGATAAGAACTTTTATTGAATAACCCGGATGGATGGAGGGAGGGATGATAGGATAGATGATTGGATAGATGGATGGATGGATGGATGATAAGATGGATGGATGGATGGATGATAAGATGGATGGATGATAAGATGGATGGATGGATGATAAGATGGATGATGGATGATAAGATGGATAGGGGTGGGATGGATGATAAGATGGATGGATGGATGGATGATAAGATGGATGGATGGATGGATTAAGATGGATGGATGGATGATAAGATGGATGGATGGATGATAAGATGGATGGGATGGATGATAAGATGGATGGATGGATAGATAAAGATGGATGGATAAGATGGATGGTGATGGATGATAAGATGGATGGATGGATGGGATGGATATAAGATGGATGGATGGATGATAAGATGGATGGATAAGAGGGAGGATGTAAGGATAGATGGATAGATGGATAGATAGAGGGATGGATGGATGATAAGATGGATGGATGGATGGATGGATGATAAGATGGAAGGAGGATGATAAGATGGATGGATGGATGATAAGATTGGATGGATATGATAAGATGGATGGATGATAAGATAGATGGATGGATGATAAGATGGATGGATGATAAGCTGGATGGATGGATGATAAGATTGATGGATGGATGGATGATAAGATTGATGGATGGATGGATGATAAGATTGATGGATGGATGGATGGATGATAAGATTGATGGATGGATGGATGATAAGATAGATGGATGGATGGATGATTAGATGGATGGATGATTAATTAGATAGATAGATGGATGGTTAGATAGATTGATTGTAAATGTTGGATCAGCATTTCCAAGCAGGCCTAATGTCCATAAAGCAGTTTGAGGTGCACGTACCTTAAAGGGGAAGTCTGTATCCCTTAAATAGTATATAAAAATGATGAGAGCACTCTCTCAAAGACAAGTTCTTTATTTCTCAAATCATCATAAATGACATGGCCGTCATATATATACAAAAATGCTCGCTCACACCTGTATTCTAAATTAATTAGTGCAAATGGGGCTAGACAATTTACAACTTAAGAATCCCCAGCACATGTATATAAGCGTTAAAAATATACGCAGATATTGAAAAATAATCACTTATACTAAAGTTAAAATGAATACCATTGGTTACATTGTTTGTACAAACATGCTGAGCTGACGCGCCACTCCAAGGCAGTATCCTTAGTGTCTGCCCTAACCTTATGAAAAAGGGGTACACTCCCTGGGAGGCGACAGACCATACCTGCTTCTCTCTTTGTTTAGTATGATCTCTTCCAGAGAACCATGTAAGTTAGAAACTTATACGTTTTTCAGCTGGACTGCCTTAAAGGGGCAGGAATTATGCACAGGGGGCTAGCAAATGAGGCTATAGTCGATTCCCTCCAAATTATATACAAATACACAAATGCTCGCTCACACCTGTATTCTAAATTAATTAGTGCAAATGGGGCTAGGCAATTTACAACTTAAGAGTGTACCCCTTTTTCATTAGGTTAGGATACTGCCTTGGAGTGGCACGTCAGCTCAGGATGTTTGTACAAACAATGTAACCAAAGGTATTAATTTTGACTTTAGTATAAGGTATTCATTTTGACTTTAGTGTAAGTGATAATGTGCATTTAAGTGCTAATTATATATATAACTTTCTTTTTTACTGAACAACAGGAGGTAAATGCACTCTTTCTTACCTCCCCTTCTTCAGTAAATCTTGCAGGAGAGCAGGTGAAAGTTACCCGGATCGTTCCAGCGCTGCAGAGAGACTCAGACGCATCTCCAGTCCTTTGCACTGCGCGCATGCGCACACGGTGCGAAGGAGCGTGGATGCATCAGAGACTGTCAGAGGAGCCGGCACTGGAGCGATCCGTGGGAAAGTTTCTCCTGCAAGATTTACTGAAGAACGGGAGGTAAAGTGCATTTACCTCCTGTTGTTCAGTAAGACCGTAAAAAAAAAAGTTGTAAAATACGATGGTTTACCCTTTAAACCCTTCCCCAGTCTGCTATGCCCAGACAGACGATATAAGCTGCATTAATGTTACTTTTGGGTAGCTTCCTGAAATCGTATATAAGCTGTAGAAAGTACTGCTTCAATCCAGTTGGGGGACCCTTTCTTATTTTGCAACTGAGAAAACAAAAGGCACATTCTGCAGGAAGTGTGTGTATTTTGAACTGCTAACCAAAAGAGGGGGTAGCATCGGAACCAGACCAAAGGGCTTTCTGCAGCTCTCCCCTCATCCAGAGATACATTGGGTTATGTTGTCTGTCTAGGTACAGCTGATGTGTAAACACCTTTAATAAAGGATCGTAATTACGTTTGCATGGAAAGCATGCATTTTATGCTTTTTCAAGCAATGTACTTACTATGTACAGAACCAAAATATTATTTGTGTGGACATTCTGATCTGCATTTAAAATACCTCTGACTGATAATGTGTAATGGGTACTGGGAACACAGGCGCAAAGTTGCAAGAGCTCTTGTGTTCTTTCAAATTTTGTATGTAAAATGAAAAATTGTTACGGTATTACAAAGTATTTGTTTAATTTCAGATACCTGTTTCCTAAATTTACTCTTTGTTGGACAGAGTTTGAAGAGATTAAAATACAAGTACCGTGTGAAACACTGCAGTATTTGGAAGCTAATTATGGCAAAAACTGGGATGTTCCTGTTAAAGACTGGGACTGGAAAAGCTCTCCACCAAATGTGCAGCCAAATGGCATGTGGCCTGTAGATGAATTTTATGATGTGATTCAGATCTACTAAATTTAAAATGAAGCTTCAACACTGTGGACCCTTATTTGTTAATAGATGATGATTACACCACTTGTTAAAAGATACACAAATATTTAGAATATATCAATATGTAGGGCTACGTAAAAAGGACCCATGTATGATTATACAAGGCACACAAAACATGGCACTTTGGTCTCCCTTCTTTCATTCTCATCTGCAAATACATGATGCAAGCACCACATCTCTATACCTATAAGGCAGGACTGGGTATAAAATGTGTATCTATGAGTATTAAACCAGGGAGTACACCAAGTGGGCCTGCACCTGAAAGATTAATTTACCAAGAAAATGTGTTAATATGAATGGCTGCTCTGAGAAAAAGACAAAAGGGCAAAGTTGTTGTAAGACTTTAATTGAACCAGTACTATATGGGACATGTTTGCTGTTTGATACATCTGTACTTTAATTTGTATTTGAATGCTCTGGTCACTTTTAACATATGTTAATGTTTTATATTTTTGTGATGATTTCTTGGTATTAAAATTCTTTTAAAAAAACATATCAAGGCTAGAAAGGAAAGTTATAAACTTTTGAATTTGCCTTGAAAGGCCGCATCGAATGTTAGATTATCCTCGAAAATACGATCGGAAATTACGAGTTTTCCCAGAAAAAATTATGTTAATAACAAGGAAATAGGTTTGTGTGAATAGGTTGTGTACAAAAAACTCAGTTCTAGATTGGATTAAGTATCGCTAGATTATTTTATAGGAGTCAGATGCCAACCCTCTATGGAATCCAGATGTAGAACAGATGTGAAGGAGCACACTACACATGTGGTTCAAATGTATATTGTGAAAACAACATATAACGTTTTGGGACTGCCTTGTCCCTTCTTTAGGTAGTTTTAATGGTAGACATTAATGGTGTTTCATGTCGAAATTTCATCAGTGGTTTTGACAAACTTTTCAGATGGAACCAGTAGTTTCAACATTAAACCATCTCCTGTTATACCTAAATATCTTTGAATAAAAATAACTTATTTGTATATGTCAGGCATTGTTCATTGTCTGTTCCATTTAAAGGAAAACTAAAGCCAACATACCAGTTTCACACAGTGTGTACATTATTATCCGGCTTCACATCCCCTAGACCAAAAAGTATGCAAAAAAAGTGGATGCCTGGTGCGTTTCGCCCCACACAAGGGCTTCGTTGTAGGTAACGATGGTGCTGCAATCTTATCTTTTTATAGGGCACGGCCACACTGCATCGCACCCGATTGCGTGTGCGATTTAAACGTGATTCCTGTGCATTTGTGCATGAGATTTCTCCTTTTGAGATACAAAATCTGTTGCAGTTGCGCAAAAAATGGTTATCGCATGTGATTGCGTATAGCAAACAGATTCTCAATCGCATCGCACCCAAAATCATGCCATTTTGGTGCAGTCTTAGTAAAAAAAAAATTGCAAGCGCAAATGCACTGAAATCGCTCTAGTGTGGCCTAGCCCTAAGACAACCTTTATATCTGTTTTTTAAAA
This sequence comes from Hymenochirus boettgeri, assembly GCA_019447015.1. NCBI lineage: Eukaryota > Metazoa > Chordata > Amphibia > Anura > Pipidae > Hymenochirus > Hymenochirus boettgeri. The sequence goes on from CM033469.1 coordinate 228,580,785, forward strand.
CTTGTTTCAAGGGAGAACCCTTGAAACAAGTTTTCTTTGTCAGTTATCAAAATACATTATTTATACAAATATAAATGATAGCTCTATAAATATATCTCTATTTAAAAAAATGCACTCAAATTCACAGCAGGGTGGGAACCCTTACATAAAAACATTATTTTTATTTATCTCTCTGACATCAACACCAAACACTTTAGTATCCCCACCACAAATACCGGGATTTCAGAAAAGGGCTGCAGATAATGCCCTTCATAGTGGATCCCCACTGCTATTGAAATGTACTGTTGTGTGTGATCCTTGATTCAGACACTGAATATACTTCTTCACCTGGGTGGTGTGGTCCATAAATTGCTGCTGGGAATCAGAATACAGGCTCTCTCCATATAGATGAACAAAAAAGGGGATACCACTGCACTGTTTAGCTGGGTTTCTTAATACCGTAAGCAACAGACTTGGGAGATGTTCTCAATTTAAAAACATCTTTTATTTCGTAACCATCAAAACATTACCAGCAAACAGGTGATCCACATGTCTAACTTGTTTCGGTTGTTAGCCCTTACTCATAGACTCTTCCCATTACCTAAAGGAACACCCTTTTATACAGACGACAACCAATAAAAACGTAAGAAACCCTCATGCTTTTTTAACCCCTTCCAGTGCATTTGTAAGGAAATAGGATACAAGTAAATAGGATACAAGTACAAGGAAATAGGATACAATTAGGGCTATGGACTCATTCGTTACTATACACTATATTACAATACTTGATCTGCTATATTATATTACCTTATTTGTTACAATATAATACAGTGATACAAAGGTATACCCAATTAGAGCTATGGACTCATTTATTACACTGCTACAATGAGTCATGTGTTCTATTATGTCATATTATACAGAGGGGAGACACTCTCCCACGGTTACGTTGAACTGGTGGGAAGAGAGGATCAATGGAGCTTGGGAAAGGACGGGAGCCGCCATTAAGGTTTCTCTCGGTATAGCACACTGGTTCCAATCAACCTTTCCAAAGGCTAACTACAAATAGTCCTGATATGATAATAGTAATCTAGTTAGTTGGAAAAAGGTACTCTGGTTAAATAAATATACATTTGTGTTCAAAATTATTCAACCCCCAATGCTGTAAAGGGTTTTAGGGAATTCATTGTACATTTGTAATTGTGTTCAGAATGAAATCTAACAAGGACTTTTTAAAGAAACAAATGCAACTAAAATTAACATTGTTTTTGTAATACAGTATTACATTTTTTTTGTGATTTCTTCATTGACACAATTATTCAACCCCTTAAAGACTACCACTCTTAAGAATAGAGGTTCATTCAAGTGTTTTCGATCAGGTATTGAAAACAATTGTGAATGTCATCGAGCAGCAATCAAGCATAATAAGCACCAATTAGGCAGATTTAAAATGACTGTGATACTTAGCTCCTCCTAGACATTTACTGGTGTGTTTACAAACATGGTGAAGTCAAGAGATGTGGTGATTTCTTTTCACAGGAAGGGCAATGGCTATAAGATGATTGCAAAGATGTTAAACATACCAAGAGACACCATAGGAAGCATCATTGGCAAATTCAAGGCAAAGGGCACTGTTGAAACGCTACCTGGGCCTGGCAGAAAGAAGATGCTGACTTCGACTGCTGTGCGCTACCTGAAGCGCAAAGTGGAGAAAAGTCCCCGTGTGACTGCTGAGGAACTGAAAAAAGATTTGTCACATGCGGGTACTGAAGTTTCAGCTCAGACAGTAAGGCGCACACTGCGTAATGAAGGCCTCCATGCCAGAACTCCCAGGCACACCCCCTTGCTCTCTCCAAAGAATAAGAAGAGTCGACTGCAGTATGCCAAAAGTCATGTGGATAAACCACAAAAGTGTTCTGTGGACTGATGAAACAAAATTAGAACTGTTTGGGCCCATGGATCAACGCTATGTTTGGAGGAGGAAGAACAAGGCCTATGAAGAAAAGAACACCTTGCCTACTGTGAAGCATGGCGGGGGGTCAATCATGCTTTAGGGCTGTTTTGCTTCTGCAGGTATAGGGAAATTTCAGCGTGTGCAAGGTACCATGAATTCTCTTCAGTATCAGGAGATATTGGAAAAAATGTGATGCAGTCCGTCACCTGAGGCTTGGGAGACGTTGGACCTTTCAACAGGACAATTATCCCAAGCATACCTCAAAGTCCACTAGAGCATGGTTGCAGATTAAAGGCTGGAACATTTTGGAGTGGCCATCGCAGTCACCAGACTTAAATCTGATTGAGAACCTCTGGTGGGACTTAAAGAAAGCAGTTGCAGCGCGCAAGCCTAAGAATGTGACTGAACTGGAGGCTTTCGCCAATGAAGAATGGGCTAAGATATCCATAGATCGCTGCAAGACACTTGTGTGAAGCTAGGCTTCACGTTTAAAAGCTGTTATAACTGGAAAAGTATGTTGTACTAAGTGCTAAAAATGAATGTCACTTGGGGGTTGAATAAAACAGATAATGATGTGAGCACAGAAAAGACATTTGTGGTTATTTCATTATAAATGTTATGTTATATTTGTCTGACTTACAAGTGTCTCTTTGATTTAATTGTAAACAAGATGACTTAAATGTTCAAAATCAATTTCAAACTGGCCAAAACACTCAATTTCAGTGGGGGTTGAATTATTTTGAACACAACTGTATGGTACTTCTGCGTCAATCCTGCGCACAGTCCTTTAATATCCCCACCACAAATAATGGGACAGAATGGTGTCAGACAATGCATATATATGTACATTAAAAGTTTAGCAGGGGCAGAGTGAATACTATTCCAGAGTACTGCTGGCTGGATAATGCCCATCACACATGGATCCCCACTGCTATTGAAATGTACTGTCACTTGTAATCCTTGATTCATACACCAAATAAACATCTTCACCCTGGTGGTGTGGTCCTTGAATTGCGGCACTTCAGTTCCAAAGACAAAGACCCCAATCACAATAGTAGCCACAGAATAACGGATATCGGACTGGTCAGTCCGTGCGCCATTTAGAAGGTTACATTTGCTTTAATTACATTTAATATAGTGGGATTTTACAGTTTGTTTTTAAAGGGATTTTTTTTAGATTCTGGAGAGTAAAAATTTGGGTTTAGCTATCCTTTACAGTAAGTAAATTTGGTGCTGGATTGTAATAAGAAATGTGGACAAACCTGGAATCTGTAAATTGTAGAATGGTGCATTGAACAAAATAATTTATATTATATATAGTATGTGTGCCCGATAACAATAGTGATAGTTCAATATAGCGTAAAAGGTTTATTGTGTTTGCTATCGTGGTATAATGGGCTGTAAAATGTTACGGCATAAAGCCTTTCATTAGGAGAATATATTTGATTGAATCTGTCTGCTTTAGGGATGATACCGTAACTAAAAGGAACTAAAGTTCTAAGTTGGGTGCCACAGGGTTCTGTGTTGGGGCAACTTCTATTTAATCTGTTTGGAAGTGGGTATTGTCAGCAAGGTTTCTGTGTTTGCTGTTGACACAAAACCATTAAAACTTTCAAAAGTTTTGCAATCGTTAAAGGTGGATCTAGATAGGCTGTCACATTGGACTGCTAAGTGGCAGTTAAGATACAATGTTGATAAATGCAAGGTGATGCACTTTGGACTTAAAGGGCATTTCCACCCCCAAAACTAAAATTTAACCCACTAATGTCCCCACTGTGTAGTTTTATGAAAAATCCTTATCTTACATCTGTTCTCCTTACAACATAATGGACTACTTCTGCCAGACTTCCTGACTGCTTCAGCACTATCTTAAAATAGGAAAGACCCAGGGCACTAACCTGGCATATGGCATATGAAAACTGTATGTGTTGTAGCTGATCAACAAAAATTTATTGGGAGGTAGGAATAATTAAATCATTTCTAAAAAGTTAATTTTTATAGTATAGTTGTCCTTTAAGGCAAGCAGAACATCGGTCTTGTTGCTCTACTTCTACTTAGCTTCATGCATAGTTCTTAAGAAGCCAATGACAAGCTCCAGAAGTGTTTATATAGACTTAACTTACCAAAACTATGGGTAGACAATCGGGGGTTGGAGTGACCATGGCAGAGCTGGACAGCTCCTAGATAGACCCTGTCTGCATCTCGGATGTCTGCTTCTCACAGTTACAAGTTCTATTGCCTCACTGTGACAGGGACGCTTAAAAAAAAACATAAACGTGCAGTGTGTGGGACACTCCACAGGTATATAATGGGGGATTTATTACCCAGCCACAAATTCATTCTACCAAACACATTCAGATTATCCACCAGCAACCCATCCCGGCACACAAACAACATTGTGTGAACATTGCCTAGTGTAATAGTATCCAGGCAGCTTATAATATATTGCATTCATTGGTTCTGCTCAGCACTGATTTCAGCCAATGGGTTCACAACCAACTGTGCAATTGGAATAATACCTAATGCACATTAACTTATGTTCTATGGGGGGTAAATAGTTTGGAAAGTTCAAATGAACTTTCCAAAATATTGCAGTGTAAACTTATCTTACAGGCCCCTGGGACCTGGGAGATGGTCTGGGGAACACATCCATGCGCGGAGAACAGCATAAAAATCGGATGTAGCTCACACGAGCGCTACTTTCAGTTTCCGCGTGCCGCTTTCGATAATCCTCGAATGTTCGATCGAACGTTCAAGGATTTGCTAACGTTCGGCAAAACTCGAGTGGCCGCTTCCAAAAAACGCTGAACGGCTGGAGATTCCCAAAATCGGCTGTTCGTGGATTGCCGAATGGCCGGACGTTTGGGGGTCCCGCAGCTCAAAGGGCCCTTCCAAGGGCTGCAAGGGCACTTATAAGTGATGAAGAGGGGGGTCCCGGTTCAAGCTGCGGGACCCCTTAAGCCCCAAAGGTCCTTGTAAGGACCTGGGAGGGGTTCCCGATTTCAAGCTGTAGGACCCCTGAATGTACTGGCCTGCCGAACATTCGAGAATTCTCGAACGCTGGAGGATTATCGAAAATAGTCCCGCGAGTCCGGAAAATCGGACTAGTTCGAACCCGAACTAGTTTGAATAGTTCAAGTTCGTCCAAACCCATAAAGTTCATCCCTAGTTGTATGTTATGTATGTTGTATGTTATATCTACCATATTTGCTAGTATTTTGATTATTATCTTCTCCGCAGTAACTGGGGAACAGAAAATGATGAAAAACCTTAGCACAGTGGAAACTGTGGTTGTAAGTTGTGCAGGACACCCAGTAAGTTTGCGATCTATCTTCTACAAACTGACACAGCTTTATCGCACACACATGTAGTTCACACAGGCCAAATAGTTACTTTTAAACAATAAACCCTGGTCTATAGCCCTTTATATCTGTTATACGGTAAGACCCTGGTCTATAGTCTGTTATATCTGTTATATGGTAAGACCCCGGTTGCTAGTCCGTTATATCTGTTATACGGTTAAGAACCTGGTTTATAGTCCGTTACATCAGTTATACGGTAAGACCCTGGTCTATAGTTTGTTATATCTGTTATACGGTAAGACCGTGGTCTATAGTCTGTTATATCTGTTATATGGTAAGACCCTGGTCTATAGTTCATTATATCTTTTATACGTTTATATCTGTTTTTGCACTTTGTTACCTGGAGATACTTTGATCTAGAGGGTGGTAAATCAGGCCTATACAGGGAAGATGGTATTCACATGTCTGAAATTGGCCATGATATTTTTAAGGTTTGAAGTTTGACAAAAACAAAATAGAAATAAAACCCAAAAGCAATCCTTTTGTCACAGCATTTAAAGACAAATAAATAAAAAAAGGAGAAAAAACCCAACAAAGTGTTCATTGAAGACCCTGACTGGGTCTAGGGCAGATTCCCTTATTTGGAATTTTTTGTGTGTTTTGAGGAAAGAAAATAGTTATGTAAGAGGGTTCATGGTGAAGCCTTTAAAAATTAAAAAACAAATTAGAAAATGAAGGAAAGGAAGTATTGGTTAAGACTTCTGGCTGGGCCTAAGGCAAATCCCCTCATTTGGGAAGCTATATGTGGATTGGGGGAAAGAAAATAATTATTCAATGGGACTTTGGCTGGGTTCATAGCAAAGCCCTTCATTTGGTGAGATGGGAAACGGGCAGTCTGGTGGATCGCCAAAAAGGGGCTGGCCTGAAACCAGTTTGGTAAAGTTGGAACTTATAAATTGAGTTACGGTATAAAAGTTAAGGAAGTTATTTGTTGAAAATGTGTTAAATGCTGTGGTCTGATTTAACCACCTTATTATATTATTATTGTTTTAGTAACCCGTCAGATGTCCATCTTCCTCTGCCCATGAATACATCATAAATAAATAAAGGTATACGTCCTAAATGAATGCCCAAACCCTTTTGTTATTAATCACTTATAGCAGTGTTCAGTAGATAAAATACGTGTGTGTTGTTTTAGATCTTTAGATCTGTCTTAAGATTCATTTTTGTATAACTGACATTTTTTCAAGGCTATAAGACTAATTGAACAGAACTGACTGCTGCTTCAGTGATTGTGTATTTGCAGCTAAGCCAGATCCCTGTTTCTGAAATTTTCTATTAAGGAACTCAAACTTGTTTTATTTTCCTTATTACGGGAGGACAATAGTGTGACCTTTTAGGCAGAAACCACACCAATAAATCTTTAATGGTCTGGACAATACAGTAGAAGCAGTAGCAGGTGTGTTTTTACTGGTGCTAGTAAATGCATAGCAACTGTTGTACAATTGCTTTACCCTTTGGCCTACTTTAGCATGTTAGAACAAAATTCTAACTATGAGGATACCATGTAGATATTTGGAAAATGTATAAATCTTTATTTTTGCTTACATAATGTCTTTGGACCATTCTGTTGGTTGACAATAATCGATTTAAACATTCACTATTCCTTTTGGAAAACAAGAACTGCATGTAGTTATGCCTTTATAAAACCCAGTGAATGATGCCAATTTCTTTCCTGAGAACAAAGAAAAATCCTTTCTTATACACATGCTCCCCCCAGCTATTTTATGCAGTTTTTAGCAGTTTCTGAGCGGATCCGGATGTTTAGTGTCAGAAAAACCTAACGTTTAGGCTGAGGTCCCACTGCAACGCACAAGAAATGCACTGCCATTTTGGAAATGCATTTTTGTGTGTTTATGCATGCGGCAAATGCAAGTTGGTCAATCCACACCAAAAATGGTGATCGCATGTGTTGTTCAAGTAGATTCAATTAAAGTTTTTATCGTTAAAATGGTGCTAATTTTGCCCCAACCAATCAGATATTATTTAACATTTGAAAGCTAACATCTAATTGGTTGGGGAAAAATTAGCACCATTTTTAACAATAAGAACTGTTATTGAACACTGCTTATCGTTAAAAATAGTGCTAATTTTGCCCTAACTAATCAGATGTTATTTACTATATGAAAGCAAACATCTGATTGGTTGGGGCAAATATAGCACGATAACGATAAGAACTTTTATTACATCCCTGATAATGTTAATTTAAAAATGTATTAGTCTAGCTATATTTATATTTTTAAATTAGTCACCACCTTAAATTTTCACACCACCTTTCTTTAGCCCATGTTTTAGCTATTAATGCTCTTGTGGTTACACAGATTTGCACCTCTAAACTAGCAGCATGTACATTTAAGCCCTCGGGGTGTGTGTGTAAATAATAAGGTGTATGGGGGGAGAGATATTGGGGTGAGAGACACTTTCTGGATCAAGAAAACACTTTAGAGTGTGGCCAACGTAATGTAACCTTTTTAATTTTTTTAAAGTGGAATGAAAGCCTGAAAGGTTTATGAGCCAATTGTGTTGACCTAATGACCCTATATACTTTTATTATTTTTTGCAGATATTTTCATTATGTGTTTTCTATAACTAGAATTAATATAGTATTGCAATAAGTGTCTCCAATTAGGGCTACATTCACACGATGACACGCGATACAGATACATAATTGGGCTGATGCAATAAACCATCCAGATGTTATCTAACTGCAGTAAACTAGTAAAAAGCTAACATCTGATTGGTTGCTGCAAATAAATAGCACAGACAAACATTTCCACCTTTTATTGCATCAATACCTTAATTTCGCTGATTGCAAAAAACCCTCAAACCTGCAACAAAATGACCGCGTACCGCTTGTGTGAAAGTAGCCTAATAGTAATGGTCTGGAGTAATAAGCTATTTTATTACTGATCTATGGGGGTTCTGCATAGCATAGCTCAGTTGGTTGCAGGGGCATTACTACCAGGGGAGCAGACCCTGCAACCCCCAGTTCAAAAAAAATGAAATACAATAGGACATTTTTAGCAATTTTTTTTAGTAGCATTGATAACATGAAAGGAAAACCAGTTTGTTGCATATTGTGTTTAGGCTGAATGGATTAAATACATTCTCAATGTGAATATTCTTAAGCTTACTAGTATGCAGTTTTCTGTTTAACTAGTATTTCTGTGAGTTGTGTGCCACCTTGGTGCAGCATATTGTGTCCATTGCCTTTCCATTTACCTATATAAAAGCAAATTAAGGATGTAGGCAATGATCATTATTCATTAAACATGCATTTAGCAGGCCATTATTCATGAAACAATCAGGAGGAGGCAGGGATGAAATCAAGTGATAGTGCTAAGCCTTTTGACTGTATTTTATTTAACGTTGGTTCTTAACAAATAATCTCCTGATAAATGGAAGCAGGCTTATCAGTCTCAAGCAGATTGCTTCAAATTCTTATCTCTATAGACCAGTTTGCTCAAGTGATCTCAGTTTTACACGGTCAAAAAATGAATCAAAGACTTTAGAATAAACCTTTCTCCACCCCACCCCCTTCTCCAGGATGGAGTCTTGAGTCAGCCACACTCGGTACCTTACGTGAAGCTCACACGATTTGCATGTAATCTACTCAAACATGTTTTTTTCCTGTAAAAATATATATAGGTTGCTATAAAAATGTGCATATTTAACCAAATCACCTGCATTTACACAGATTTTCTATTTTAAAAAAGATAAACAGTTGACGTGGTGCTTAATACATGATTACTTATAGTTGTAAAAGCAAACATTTGCTTTGGCATGCTCATGTTACCGAAGCCATTAGCTTTCTTGAATTAGATTTATAGTGAGAAAGGGACCTGCTGCTGTATTTTCCTTCAAGTAAGGAAATTGTTCTTGTGTTAATGGTGATACCAGCCAGTGCTAACATACTAGCAATGGGCACATAGTGAAACAAACAAGATAGGACAAAAGGATTGGGCAGGCACTAGAAGACAGCAAAGGCAGGTGTTTCCATTTATAGAATGGGTCACATACATTTAAATATAATTTCTATATAACATATATAACAACCAAATTCTTGATAGTAACAGTAATGTCTTTAAATAAAAAAGCAAATCCCAAACAAAACCTTTTACAGGTAATTGAAACGTGGAATCTCTCTTTATGGATACCATTATTTGTTTTATATAATTTTTTCCTTGATTATTGTTTTTTTAAAAATTCTTTTACAGGTAGGTCAACATTTCAACCAAACAGTGACTATAATCAAAATAAAACATATTTACGTTTTATTAATACGTATTAGCAAGCCACATTTTTGCAAATAGCATGTCTCTTTTTAACTAAAAACCCTGGATACTGTAAATATTATTGTGCGACATCTCCTTGGAAGGCTGACCACAACAACCAGCACATAACTGATGGAGGGGTTATGTATCTGCAAGAAAATAGTATAATTTTCCTAAATACTGCAGTGAGGTAAAATCAAAACATGTCTTTACCTAAATTGTCTTTGGACAGCGTTACAGTATTTGCATCTTTGTGCAAGATAGCACAAGACTGAAGTCTGTCATAAGGTCCGTACACACGTCCGGCAGGATACCCGATGGTTCGCCAGGGTGTCCAATCGGACGTGTTTACAAGGCTTAAAGTAAGTATACTGAAAATATGAAATCGCGTCATCTTAACCTATAAATAAATACATGTAAGTAGCACTTACGCTGAGGTGTGTGTGTTGCAGCATGCCTTCAATACAATTCTTGTTTTGCTCAGGCTCTGACCACTGACCTGACTATCTTCCCCCATACCAACTATCAATACTGCATACAGCATACAGCACACCAACTGTCAAACCATTCTAGCTACAACAAAACTGCTTCCAGAAATGCTAAAATGTAAGCTGCTTCAGATTGGATATCTAATCAAATAAGGGACAGATCAACAACAAAAATGGTACAGTGATAGTTGGGATGAATTATAGTTTCCATTTTTGGGCAATTTAAAAAAACTAATTTTCCAGTATACATACCCTTTCAACCCAAAGGTGAATAGATTCCACTTTAACAGCCTTCATCTGGGGATATAAAAGCACTGTGGAAGAACCCCCAAAATGCTGTGCTACTGATGTGTGGTTCTAAATAAAGGTTTCTTCATTTTGTCGCTGTGTGCGATCCTCCATCTTGCTGTGGTAATGTACACGACTGAAGTCTCTTTATTTGAACTTTTTAAGCAACATCATATCTGTGGTACCAGAAACTGCTAAATAAAACTATCAATCTTTAGTAAATAATAAATAATAGATCTCTACACTGTCACACTAAAGCACATGCTTATGAGTAGAGATGGGATCCGGGTCCGACACAGTTCGGTTTCAAAATCCGAATGATCCGTCTGAATCTGGACAAATCGTTCGGATTTCGGGACTTCGGAGAGCATTTTCGATTATTATTGAATGTTCGAGGCTATTTTTGGTTTGATAATCCTTGAAAATATAATCGGAAAGTCGAAAGTAGTCTCCGATCGTATTTTCGATTGTTATTGAATGTTCAAAACTATTTTCGATAATTTCCAGAAATAGCCCCGAACGTTCAATAATCTTCGAAAATCCGATCAGAAACTCAAAAGTAGTCTCTGATAGTATTTTCGAGAATTATCGAATATAACAATCAAAAATTGGTGAGTTTCGGCCATCTCTACTTTATAATAATTTTCCTCTTGAAAAAACTTTGCAAATAAGGATAAGCTACCCTGGAATAATTAGATCCAGTATGCTAAAACAGGTCAGATCACAGTTCTTTAATGTAAGTTTATTTTTTTTTTTTACATCATTGTGTAAGGAAACACAAATCTGCATCTGAAGTACTCCCCCCCCCCACACACACACAGACATACACACACACACCCAACCATCAGTTTTAAAAGTTAGAAAAAGGTTAAGGTTGGGGGGTGCCCTACACTACAGAAAAGTTCCCCTACACTACAGAAAAGAACAAAGAACAGAGCAGAGGGATCAGAGATGGATTAAGATCATATGGGGCCCAAGGCAGTGCCATCATTTAGGGCCCCTTTTTTTGCTACATATATTGTATATGTTTTTTGTTACTGCTTCTGAAGCTGGGCCCCCAGACGTTACCTGGGCCCTAGGCAGGAGCCTAGGGTTGCCTTGTGGATAATCCTGCTCTGAGAGGGAAGGGTGAGAGGAAGTGAGAGCATGCCAGAGTTCTTACTGAGGAAAAGGAGGCACGAGGCACCAGATAACACACAGACAGCTCCTACTTTTTGAGACTTTCAGAAAGAACTGCGGGAGAACCATAAGGAGCAGAGGAGTAATGTACGTGTTTTTGCACTGAGGCAAATTTTAGTTTTGGGGGTGGACATGCCCTATAACATAACTTGTAATGTGCATTACATTTATGACTAAATTGATCTTTAGTCATAAAGATCAGTTTAAGAAAGGGTACCTGATACCTGAAACATGTAGTGGTGCAGAGACTACAAATAAAGACTATACAGCACAGACTGTTTTCAACTGTCTCAATCTACCATACCTTATGTCTAATACGTGTTGTTTAGGGTATGAGTGGAGACCCTGGTAGTATTTGGAGACAAGCCTGGTGCCACAGCAGCAGAAGTGGTCCAACCAGTTGTTGATTTACCAATTACAGGTACCACTGGAAACGTGATTTGTAAAACGTTATTACACTCCATGTTTTCATTTTTTTTTATCAGTTGAACATCAGTTTGATAATGGTGGACAAATATGCACGGATTACAATATGTAGTTCACTGTCTAATTCAAATACACACAGTCGCAATAAGGTCACCAGATCATGTAGTGATGTTATTTAAAAACGAATAGAATATTTGAAGGGCTTTTTTTTCTTTTAACCTTTGTACCACATTTACATGCTGCTGACAAACAGCCAGATTAACCAATACACTGATTTTATATTTGGCTGCATGAGTGAGAACAGTCAATGTCACCAGTTGGACTTTCAAGTTAGTCATTTACTGCTTGTCAATAAATAGGGGGTGCTCCTGGGAATCCAGAAAAGCTGTCAAATCTAGATTCATAAGTAGTTGTGATTGGTGGTCAACTTAAGAATCTTGGGACATATAGATGAATTAGTATGTACCTGTGTTTGTACATATGAATGCATGTGAGCTTTAGTAGTTGCTTTTCTCCTTGTCGCAAAAAAAACAGGAGGAGAGGAGGAGAGGTGTTAGCCTTTTTCAGGATGCGATGACCTTAAGTGATAGCGTTAACCAGCCTTCATTTAATTTTCAGGCCTTCTTGAGACTAATCCAGACAGATCAATTACTCGGTAGACATAAGCATAGTACAGGGTGCCCATGAATCCTTCCTATGACTGCATGCTGCGGATATCCCAGTAGAGTAGAAGACAGTGCTCTTGCAGGTGCAGTCTCTTTGCAGGGCTATGAGAGCAATGAATAGCAAAGGTTTAGAGCTATAGCACACTGAGCCTGTTTAGCGGCAACTAGATAATCCCTATATAATCAGATTATGTAAATTCCTACTTTAGCATCTCCCTTCCCTTCTAAACGCCACCATGTCCCTGTTTCTGTGAAAACAAGCAAAACTAAGAAATCCTTCTAAAACATTTAGACTGCAGGAGTATATAGTAAAGCCCACATTGACAAGCTGTGGTTTGTCACTGACTAGGAGACTTCTAGAAATGTACACTATTGTAATTAAACAGCATGGAAGCTATAAAGAAAAGATTTAATGCTGATTTAAGAACATGGATTAAAAAACACACACATTCATTTTATGTGGGTAACCGTTCAGATTTAAAATAATGGAATGAATTGTATTACCTGTATGTCATGTAGAGCTGCTCTTTATTTGGTAACCTGAATTACTTCATTGTGTTCATCTTTATTTAAAAAAATGTGTCTATCACCCAGGATATTCACAGCTACCAAATTTTTGCACTTTTTTTAACCAAAGTTGGACGAGAAATAGACATGTCAGTAATTTTCATTCATTTCATCCGATGTATTTTAATAGGCAACAGACCTATAGGAAGAAAGTATTGGGCAGTAGTTGGTCTGTTTGTATTTTTGTATTTAAATGACAGAACTTATATGATCTCCATAATATTTCCCCAGAACAGGAGTGTGTATATATATTTGAATATATATATACAGTATATAGTAACATAGTAATTGAGGTTGAATAAAGACATACGTCCATCAAGTCCAACCTTTTCACCATCCTTTTTAGCTAACAGTTGATCCAGAGGAAGGCAAAATAAAAAAACAGCTAAAAGGGGGGAAATTATTTACTGACTCCAAATGGCAATTGGAAAGTATCACTGGATCAACTAGAACTGCATTATATGTATTAATACCAGTAATTCTCAATATTTTTTAGTTTTAGAAACTTATATATCTCTTTTCTGTGAAAATTTATATTGACCTATTAACAGGTGGTTTGTTGTATGTGTAATCCTATATACCAAGCATGACATCATCTAACTGCCTGAGGGGGTTCGGGGAATGGGTGTACATCGATGCGTCTTGGGAGGGGGGGGTCAGTGTGCACGTGGGGGTCAGGTTCTTCCCAGCACAACACTCAATCTGGGAAAAGGTGAGAATCTCAATTTTGAAATGCCAGGGAGGTAAAGTTTGCAAGGTTGGGATTATCAGGGATGGGAAATGTACTTTAAAGCCCCTTTCTTGATAAACCACTCTTGGTGAGGGGTTGGTTGATATAGAATTGGGGAGATCTGGGAATGGAAAATGTTCTAAAAATAAAAAATAAAAATAGATCATTGAAAAAAGGTTTCCCCCAGGTATTAAATAATACCTTACTTTTGGTAAGGAGCTGTAAATATGCATGTGAGTTTCCATGAAATCGATGGAAACCTATCAAATAGTTTTTTTGCACAGATCTTTCGCCATCTGTTTCTGTGGTACAGGACGCAAATGACATTTGTTTCCACTCATAAATTCAGTTTACCTACCAGTCATTAGATGGTGTATTATAATTATTGATTTATATGGTGCCATCATCTTCCATAGCACTTTACAATTACATTTACACATTCACATCTGTATAGATTGAATTGATTGATCTGTGGATCATCGGATAACACGTCATCTACTACCGTAACTTATAGACAAAATATGTTTTTCTTATTCTGCACTTTTTAAAAAAAAAAGATTCGAACATTTAAATATTAATTAACCTAAGCCTTATAGTTTAACAATACAACTAACCAAAATTAAAATAAATCAAAATTAATGCAATTTATACTTTCTGGTATATTTAAGGACTTGCCAACCCTTAAAACAAAAAAAATTGTGTCAGTTACCTGCCCACATCCCCAAACTGCTATTATTACCATTTTATTACATGCATTTGCAACCAGATATTTAATTATAAGTTCTGGCAAATGTATCTGCCTCCTCCCTCTGTTCAATGAGCTTTTTATAAGCTTGAGCATGTGCAGAGGAGGCAGCAGGTGAAACATCATCAATCAATTGGTTGTGATGTCAGCAGTCACATCCTTGATTGACTGCATGGAGGGAAGGGTCAGCTTATTCTGCCAGAATGGGGACAATAATTACCCTCAAATATTTAATTAGTAATGCAGATAATAAAGTGCAAAAATATATCAGATGGGGTTGGGGACAGGTAACTGACAATTGACCAGTTTTTTTGTTTTAAGGGGGGACATTCCCTTTAATATTGTTGGCTTTCAGGTAGAACTATAGATCATTCTATGTGTGAATGGAAACTAATTGTATAGGCTTGTCTGAAGTGTCTGTTAGCAGCCTATTTAAAAATTCTTCTTAGTGCACGTTCACACTACATCAGTTTGTATCTGTTTTTCAAACTCAGGTGCTTTTAAAAAATGGACAGAGTAAAACTCCATAGGATTTCACAATATTGTTCATACTTGCTGCATATATTCTGTTCTGTTCCAGTCCATTTAAAAAAACACACTGCTGCACACATTTCTGTCTGTTTAAAATGCATGAAAACGTGGTACCACAGATAACAACGGATAACAATGCACGCGTTTGCGTTTCTGTCCATTTTTCAAAAAGGATGCATGGGAGTTCCAGTGACGTAATTTCTTGTTCA
This sequence comes from Hymenochirus boettgeri, assembly GCA_019447015.1. Lineage (NCBI taxonomy): Eukaryota > Metazoa > Chordata > Amphibia > Anura > Pipidae > Hymenochirus > Hymenochirus boettgeri. The sequence continues at coordinate 228,596,179 of CM033469.1, forward strand.
CAGGCTATAGGAAATATGCTGAAAAATAGCAAAATCACCAGAAAATAGCAAGATCTCTCTCTACAACACCATCTGCTACCTCTCTCTCCTAAATCTCCTTAAACTCCCACTCCCAGGATGTGACTAGTGTTCTTTGGTCCGGCCCCTTTAAATTTGAAGAATGTGATCAAAAACGAGTTAAAACCGCAATGGAAGAAAAGCAGCAAAAAACAGACACAAACGGCTAATCACACACAAGCAAATGGTCAGCAGTGGATAAAAACCGTATTAAAATGTCACTAAACGCACTGCGTTTTTATCTTGCGTTTTTATCCGTTCCTAGTGTGAATGAGCCCTTAGTAGTAATCAATAAACCTGCATAATAAGTAAAGAATTTAGTTAACTACAACAGGACCATGTTTACCTCTTCCTTCCTGTGTATAAGGTGCGCTCTGTAATGTTCCTTTAAAACCTAAAGAGCCTTTTTTAAAGACACAAATCTGGTCAAATATATAGACTGTGGTGCATTTTGATCTCAGTTTTAGCTTTGTTTTTTTAAAAATAAAAATATTTAGTACATTTAAACTACTTTCTACCCTACAGTGTGTACTTTGCTTGTTCTGCAAAATTAGAAAAAAACTAATTTATACTTAGACGAAACAGTGTAGTGATGGAACAACTCAGCATTGATATATTTTTTGGAAAGCGAGCTATGGGCAGCATGGCACGGGTTAACCTGTTTCTTCAGTGCACAAAAGAGATCCAGATTATTGTTCTTTGTTTCATTAAAACTTGGCAGGCAGACTTCAGCACACACCAGTTTCTTCCTGCAACACCTATTCCCTTTGCAAGTATAAAGTCTGGGATAAATGAAGGGGAGGGATCCACGTACATGATGGAAAGGATCTCCCAGGAGATGAAAAAACTAAGCTGGGAACAGCAGTGACACGCGTCAGACAAAGGGTCTGGTTTGCTATAAATGAAGAAAAAGCTGCACCTTAGCAACTAGTTACTCACTGACAAGTGTGCTTGCCCATAACTGAACATCTTGTTAGAGCATCCACTGCATGTTCAACTCTCTTCATTGAGTGCACCGGGACACTGTTTAAAGGTTTTAATAGGACAGACTTGCAAGGTAAGCCTATAATAATATATAACTTGTATTTTCACCTTCAAAAAACCTTGGGATGTATAGATATGGAAAAATGAAGCAAGTAGTTGAACATTCAGATGAACATAATGTAATATTGTTTATAATATAATTATTGTTTACAAACATGTAGGAAGAAATAGTATGGTTTTAAAGGTAAAAACCTGCATTTTTAAAAAAAACAACAACGGTACTTTAAACACTGGAATCCTTTATGTCAAACATTTCAAATAGATTTACATTTTGTGACAGTAATAAGATATTTGTTTTTGCATTTCAAGCAGCAAGTTAATATTAATTTTGATATTGTAATTATGTCTGTTAATATAGTATAGCCTCAACGGCGTAATTCAACAATAAAATGTGTTCTAGACCTGCAAATGCTCCTTTTCATAAACAGATTTTTTTTTAGTTTGAAACAAAAACAAAGGTTTTTTTGGCCAACCCATTCCAATCCAATAATTTTACTGGACTGGCCAGAGATCAAAGTAAAATTCATTCAAAATCAATTTTTGGTAATGTTGGTAATTCACAGCCAATCATGATTATTAATACACAATTGGTTCAGCCAATTGGTTGCCAATGGTCTGTTTAATTTTAACCCCTGACTGACAGGTTACCAAATGGAAAATCGTTCAGAAGCATAATGGGGCAAAGATCTGCTTGTTTGTACCAGCCCTCAAGGAAATGACTTTTTCTGGATTTCATTTATTAGCCAAAAGGTGTGAAGCACCTGAGGGATAAAATATTTTTCTAACTAATGTTTGGGTTCCCGATATTTTTTTAAAACTGTTTTATAAAGACACAATTAATGATAAGCAAGTTTTGTTTTTACAGAATAAAATAGTAAACCTCATAATAATTTGAGTAAATAAAATTTTATATAAAACTTAGATATTTACTGATAATCTACAGGAGATATGGAAATTTATTTTAACTCCAAGAAATGAATTGAATATATTTTAAATTCTTATTCAATCATATCTTTATAAAGTTATCTTTTTGATTTGTGCAATTTTTTTTTTTTATAATGAAAATATTACTTAACAAACTCGTGTTTGTTAAATGTATACTCTGTTCTTAACTGTGTATTTTCTATTCTATTTTCTATTCTTTATTTTATTCTATTTTAAAATACACTATTGATTTAGGCATTTGACTGTACATTATTTTTAATCAACACTATAATTTGGATTTTGTAGATAAAATAGATTAAAAGCAAGAATACTAGATCAACCTTGTGTTCCTTAAATATTTGAAAGGAATACATTACTTGTCCTTTTTCATACACAAGGCCTGGAAAAGAAAAAGAAAATGAAAATAGCAATTTTAATTTTATTTTACCTTTCATTTTTCAGAACCTGAGAACAAAATGACACGCAAGATTTTCACTAACACCAGAGAGCGCTGGAGGCAACAGAATGTCAATACCGCATTTGCTGAGCTAAGAAAGCTCATTCCAACCCATCCACCAGACAAGAAACTAAGCAAAAATGAAACTCTGAGATTGGCTATGAGATACATCAATTTTCTCATTGATATCCTTGAAGATCAAAGGATAACAAAGGCTAGAGGAAATTCACAGGCAAATATTTTAGGTCTTTATAATGCAGACCAATCAAGTATGGAAGAATGGACTGTTATGGATAATAGTAAAACCTCCTCACCTGCCATGAGCAGTGATACCAGTGACTGCTGATTACTGGTGTGATGACCATAATTTAGAAAGAATTATGCCATTACCAATCTTTACATCATGTTATCCTGGTAAACTGTATATACGCTATGTAATGGAGAAACATTAATGTTGTCTTTAAATAATGTTGATATTTATGCAAAAACAATTAATCTATGAGGGTAAGTCAAGTATGGCCTATTATGTGAAGGTTTTACATTTAAACATTTTTTCCCTACTAGTGGATATGGTTTCATATCAAACTCTACATTTCGCTACCAAACAACAGGAAAGTCCTTTGTTTTTTCAGAGGCCTTAACACATGTAAACAAAATCTAGATGGAATAGATTGGTCAAATCAGTTCTTATTTTCTTTTATTCTATACTTTACGTAACTTATAAATAAAAAATGGTTTGTGGTATCTCCAGGGGACCAGTGACCCCTGTAAGCTGTGCGCTTGTGCACGCGCACACAAGTATGCAGGGCTTTACAATAAGGCTAAAGTGTTGCACACACAAAAATATTTTGTAAAAAAGTGCTGTGGTGTGTAGCACACAAAAATTTATTTTGTATGCACACAGAATTTTTTTCCCCTGCTCATACAGATTATTTTAAATTAGAGGGAACATTGAAAGGGTCACTATAGTGTCCCACATAACATTTTAATTAATTTATATTTTCCGGGGTGGTATAAGAGAGTACACTACCTCCCTTTCTGCCCTCTAACAGAAGCAAAAAAGGAGGTAGGATTACTTTATAAATATTGAGAGATTGGAAAAAGAAATGGATGTCCTTGGCACTATAGCATTCCTTTGAACTTGAAAATATGTTTAAAGTGATGGTTACTTGATATTGTCTATCCAATCGATGTTTGATAGATGTGTTCAAGGTTTTGCTTTTGCTCTTTTAAGAGAACCAGCTCAATGTGTGATAAATTATCTCTAACCATGTCACAACTAAACTATTTAGTTTACTCTTCAAGTTTACAATCTTAAATTGTGGGGCCTACCATGTCTGGTAACTGCTGTGTTCAACTGTTAGCAGAGATTATCATAGGGCTTATTTATTAAGAGGTGCAAAATTTTTCCTATACTGTTAATTTGCATCAACTAATCAGATGATACCTTTTTACCGGTCTGCCAGTCTGATGATATCTGGTACATTAAGAACACGGAAACATTTTTGCACCTCTTTTTAAATAAGGCCCTAAATGTATTGGAAATAGTTTATGAATTATTGGAGGCATTTCAACTATTTAATGTATGTATTTCAGTGTATTAAATTAATAGCATGAAACATATTTTATGCCATAAGAAGATATTTGTAAAAACAGGGCCTAAAACATGTTTATTTGCATCTATTTACATAATTGTGCTAGAAATTTGTTTACTTATACAACTACAACACTTATGCCATTGTAAGGTTAATATGTATTTTCTTTTATTTCATCAAATTACAATCCCTTTATTATCATATGCTTTATGATGACTGGGAAATTTAAGTTTTATTTTTATGCATATTTATTAAGCTGATTTTTATATTGTAGACTGTTTTTTAAAAAAAATTGTGTACTTTTCTATATTGTTGCTTAGTTGCACTTACCAAAGATTTTTTTTTGTTTTAAGAAATGTGATGTAATCTAGTATGAATTTGTTAATATATTCCAATAAATTATTAAATATTTTTTTTTATCTTTTGTGCACTTTTTATTTCCTACCTTTAAAACTATGCCCCTTAAATAACCTATGCATTGGTTATCATCTCCACAAATACAAATATTGTATACAGTATTTTTTTTAATGTGTTTACTTTTCTAAATTATTTCTTTGTGATCAGGGATGCAATTTACATTTTTTTGTGCCCCATACTAGGATAATAGGGACATTGCAGGCCCCTAAAGCAAGGCAAGTGGGAATTTAATTAGATAATGTACAAAAAAATACATTTTGTGCAGGGATCAAATCAATATACAAGTTAAGTTTACTTTAAAACATGTAGTAGAGATTTTTTTAAAGGACATTATAACCCTATAAACATCATTAATCCTAAACTATTGTAAGAAATTTACAATAGTTTAGGAAAACATGGCAACAAAGTGTCTGCTTATAAATAAACTATGGAAATACCTGTCCAGAATATTGTTATATACAAGCAGAATTCTTTGCAATGTCAGAGGGTTTTGTTTTACTTTAAAAATTGCAGCCATTAAGGTGGAGGTATTATTCCCAATGCTATGGCCAGACTTCGACCCTGAAAAAGACCACTGAAATTCTAAAGCAATTTGCTATTTTGAAGATAATAAGAAGTCCAAAGAAGAGACAGCCTCACGCCAATATGTAACCACACTGATGTCCCAATATTAACTGGAAAACTTTAATGGAACATTGTTAGGTGCAGCCTGATGTGTTTCAAGTGTAACTGCTCTTAGTCAGAGGCATCATGAGGAAGGAGTCATTACTTGAGGAAGCGGATGTTACCCCTGAAGTGAGAGTTTTTGCTATCAGCACAATATATTTTTAAAGAATTTTTACATTTGCAGTGTGCTTAACAGTGTGCCTGATAATAAACTAGCAGGGAGATTCAATAAAAGTTCTTATCGTTAAAAATGGTGCTAAATTAATCAGATGTTAGCTTTCAAATATTAAATAAGATCTGATTTTCGGGGCAAAACTAGCACCATTTTAAACGATAAGAACTTTTATTGAATCTCCCTGTTTGTCTTGTTGGGCACGGGACTGAGTTTGCTACACTACTAAAATGTACCCAAGTTCCCTTACATGTTCTAATTATCAACGGCCCAGAATCCACAGGAAGATTGAGCAGTGGAATGCAAATTAAATGATTTACTGTCTTCAAGCATAGACAAATGTTTAAACTCTGAAGTAACTCTTCAGTAACTCTCTTTTCATTTGAACGTGATATTTATCAAGAAATTTATTTTTTGAGTGAAATTCAGTTACTACAGTCAAAAAATGGAATTCAAATATTTTCAGGAAGGTCATTTCCCTGGGAGGCAGGAGAGCCTATTACTATCTGCCTGTAGGGCCACAAACACAAGCTGTTAGCTGTCAAAATTCTGGTTGTGCAGTGGCTGACAGCTCACCTCTCATTGCTCTGATTTTAGAGCGAGATGATCTCTCCTAATTTTGCAAGAGAATTGCTCATTTTATCGGCCAATAAAAAGATTAACAAAAGTAAATTTTCAGACTGTAGTTGTCCTTTAACCTCAGCCAACCAAATCACAGGAGATCCTAACAAAGCAGGTAAATATTTAAGTTATATTCATTGCTAAACAAAAGATTTGGATGTGTGGCAATGATAATTAAAAATAACAACAGCAATAACAACATCAATTAGAAATACTTTGGTTTACCTTTATTTCCATGTGCTTTCTTCCTCCTTCCTGTTGATTTTAAATGTATAACAAGAATAATTCCACAATGTGCATGATCCCCATAATACCTTTAAATCTACAATATGCATACCAATCCTCAGGCAATATCACAATATTGTATAGAAATATTTAACACTTAAATACTTAATAGCGTATCTAAAATTAATAGGTAATTATTACTTATTAAAATGCTGTATTGGTATCAAAGTCAATAATAAAAACCCAATAGGTATAATTAAATTAAACATTTAAAGATAAATGACTTCTGTAGGTTGACGGTTCAGTGATAAAAGACCAAATAGTGAATGGAGAGCTTAACTGCTGACCTTTGGGGTTACAGGTCAACTCCAAGTCAACCTCCTTATCCCTTATCCAAGAATAATAAAATAATTGCAACCTAAGACATTTACATTCTAGATATACTTTAAGTCAAAGTTAGCAGCTGCAATGTGACCTCCTTTTCTACCAAAATGGCTAAGAAAGGTACACAGTATAGTTCAGCTCTTTAAATCAGAACAAGATTAGCAGCCATTAAATGCTTTGAATTTTTAATAACTAAACAGCAGGTTTTCTTTCAGGGCACAAATGTTTCCATTTTGATTGTGAATGAGATATCTGGTCATAGAGCAGCATGGACCATGACCTTGTTTAAAGGGCAAACGAGATAAAAAAGGACCATATCAAGCCAGAAAAAACAAAGAAAAGGCTATCTACCATTACATAAACTATGATGCAACTTAGTCAATTATATGGTACCACAAAACAAATGTAGCATACACTGGAAAATACTCCTGCTCCCAGGATCAAAATGCCAAATACAAATGTAACTTAATTGGCTCATTACAACCATTAACATAAAAATGCCTAATGTGTTTGGGGAAGCATCCCGTCCTTAATCATAGACTGCTAATGACTGTCAATGATATATATTTTAGAGTCATAATTAATACATTTCTATAAACAAGCAGAATTTCACTTCATATCTAATCTTGATCTGATTGACCAAACTAAAATACAGTTCAAAGCACTCTATACAGTTATGGGTGCAGACTCCTCAGGTTTTCCACCCTCGTGAGAATATAAGCATCAACTACTGTACATTGAGGGTCACACTCCAAGGTATAATCCAAGTTGTTTATGTAGTGACCACACATTAAACACAATGTTTCGGGGGTAAGGTGCCTTGATCTAATTACCTTAAAATCTGAAAGAAAATTAGCAGAATGATCATAACAGACTGATTCTGTGTCCTCGATTGTTCTCCTTAAAGCTGGGTACACACAACCAATCTTTTAAAGATGACACACTGAATCTGCAAGATTCCTCTTTGAAAGATGTGAGTACACACAATCACGAGCATTCTTACTATGTAAAGTATAGGAAGATTGTTAGTGACAGCCATACTCTCTACGATCGCTGCCGACTCCCTATACTCCTATAGTACAAGAGCCTGCGTGACAGAAGGAAATTTTCCAGTCAGAACGACTGCTTCCGATGCAGAACATTTGTTGGCATCAGAAGTGGTCATTTTGGCCACGCACACATTACCTATATTGGGCCACTCCCATCTGTACTAACGTTATTGGTCCTACATTGCTAATGTGCATACACAGCATAAGAGAAAGTACACAGATTGCACTAAATGTATCTACCATTCATTAACTACAATCATAAAACACAAACTCAATTCTAGATAAAGTGTATTGCCAACCAGCAGGTTACAGATCAGGATATTGATAGCATTTAGCATTTACCTAAAGATTTACTTGTATTAGGTAACTGTGTGTGCCACCATATTTCTTGCTTTCCAGTACACCTTGAGTGCTCGACCTCAATTTCTTATGAAGATTCCAAAATATTTCTTCTGCATCGAACAGACATAACTGACTAGCAAGTGGTGACTAGCTGTAACAAGCTCCTGAAATAGTCCAGAATAGAAAGTGTGAGATAAACGAGTCAATGACCAAAATAGTGGGTGTGTCTTTTAGACTGAAATGTTGAACCACATATAAATAATGTGATTTTCATCTATTTTAAGGCTTTAGTTGTCTTTTAATGTTCAACTGCTTTTCTCTACCAACCCCCTATATAGCCAGGCTGCTCAGCTACTGCTGAGCTAGCTGTCTTTCACTATGTGTAGTCCATAGTTGGAAAACAAAGGCTGTCCCTACTAACTTCCTGACATTTGGCTCTATTTATATACCTGCAGTATAAGAAAGTTCTGAGACCGTGGGTTATTGTAAAATTACGGACTCAGTTAAAACTGCAGCCATACAATATGTCCTCACCCAGGGTTCAGCTGATAGGGGGAAGTTAACACATAATAAGTAACATAATAAGTAACCTCTGAACAGATGTCTCCTTTGGATGAACCTAGCCAGAGGAACATTTTCTCCTGATAGTCCTGACAGTGCCACGTAGGGTGCCCAACTCCCAGTTCATAAAAGGAGCCAGCAAATCTCATACAACCATACATGTAAATGAAGTAATATGAAAGCACTCCAAAGGAAAAATTCAGTTTTTATTTATGATTATAAAAATTACTTTAAGCATTAAGCAAATTAAGCATTGGGAGCAAGCTAGTATAGAAGTCAGTTACAATAATCTTATGGAATGGTTAGGAAGACACCTTTTCCAAAATGGTTTTACTGAGCCATAATCAGTACAATGTATGCTGCTTCACAGTGCACACTACGGGACTACCGGTATGTTGTACTGTTGATGACCCAGTAAAGTAAAACTGGTCTACAACTGTATTTAGCTTCTGGGATGTTGTTAAAGGGCATGTCCCACCTAAATTCATTTTTTATATAAGATTCCCCCTGGGCTCCAGCCCAACCGCATTATTTTTTTTTTAGAAAGCCCCCCAAACTCTACTTACCTCCCCTCTGTCCTCCGCCGTGCTCCCGGCCCTCTGCTTGCGAGGAATGCAAGCAGAGGGCGGGACCAGCACCGCGTCTGTGATTGCTGAGCGGCAGCCAATCACACCGGCTGCCGGCAGCTAACTTCAGCGGAGGAAGCGGAGAGGTAAGTAAAAGTTTGGGGAGCTTTCTAAAAATAAAAATTATGCGGTTGGGGCGGGGGGACCAGGGGAAGGATATATTAGGGGATTTATGCTAGGGGGAGGATAGCAAACGGGAGGGAGAGGGAGTGAGAGGGAGGGGGAGGGAGGGGGAGAAGGGCTGCAGTACGCATGGCAAAATCTACCGAGGCCAGGTAGCAGCAGAGCCCTGCTATCCTCCTGGTGGTTAGTTATTGGGACTTTGGGGGGGACTACATGCGAACCCCTATGGAGCTGGGATGTGAGGTAAGGATTAAACTACACTACATGGGGGGGCCAGTAGTGGGGGAAATTATAGTTTTGGGGGTGGACATGCCCTTTAAAGCATTTTAGAAAGGATATCATTTCCTTAAGTGTTACCATGGAAACTACTAAAGCTCTTTTTCCTGTATTGCCATAATAAAAAGCGAGCTCTAGCCTTAAAGGGCATGCATAGTGACATAGTGTAGGGAATTAAGTGATTTGTTTAGTTAAAAAAGAAAATGGCATTATTCCAGATTTATAGAAATATTGTATAGACCTAATGCACTTGAACACAGTTAAAAATGTAGCTTACACAAAATCTTGGTGAAATATTCAATGTACATACTTTGATGTGCGTCTGCACAAATTATGTATATTTGTGAACACAGCCAATAAAAAATTAGGGAACATTGACCGAAAGCCTTGTCTTACAATAAACTTGTTTCATGTTGCCCAGTTTACAAATGAAAGGGAAATGGACAATTAATCTTCCATTGTTGTGAAATTTATTGGAGACTTGTTAAAATGACACTGTGCAAGCAAGTTAGGTGACAGAGCATCAGGAAAAAAATAAATACACCTAGGAACTATATGCAGATATTGTAGGATCAACGGTTGGTCTATGGCAAAACAAGAACAGACCTATTATTATTTTTATTATTGATTTATATAGCACCAACATCTTCTGTGGTGCTTTACAAGCTGACTGTAACACTGGGTGCTTGAGGGCTGTCTAACATTGGGTTCTGGAGGGCTGACTGTAACACTGGGTGCTGGAGGACTGACTGACTGTAACATTGAGCATTGCAGAGCTGACTGTAACACTGGGCACTGCAGGACTGACTGTAACACTGGGTGCTGGATGGCTGACTGAAACAATGGGTTCTGGAGGGATGACTGTAACACTGGGTTCTGGAGGGCTCACTGTAACACTGAGTGCTGGAGGGCTAACTAACACTGGGTGCTGGAGGACTGACTGTAACACTGGGTGCTGGAGGTCTGACTGTAACACTGGGCACTGAAAGGCTGACTGTAACACTGGGTGCTGGTGGACTGTCTGTAACACTGGGCACTGCAGGACTGACTAACACTGGGTCCTAGAGGGAAGACTGTAACCTGGGTGCTGGAAGGCTAACTGTAACACTGGGCAGTGGAGGTCAGACTGTAACATTGGGAAGTGGAAGGATGACTGTAACACTGGGTGCTGGAGGTCTGATTGTAACACTGGGTTCTGGAGGGCTGACTGTAACACTGGCTGCTGGAAGGCTGAATGTAACACGGTGCTGGAAGACTGACTGTAATACTGGGTGCTGGAAGACTGACTGTAATACTGGGTGCTAGAGGGAAGACTGTAACCCTGGATGCTGGAAGGCTGGCTGTAACACTGGGCAGTGGAGATTTGACTGTAACACTGGGCAGTGGAGGGCTGATTGTAACACTGGCTGCTGGAGGGCTGATTGTAACATTGGGTGCTGGAAGCTTGACTTTAACATTGGGTGCTGGGGGTCTGATTGTAATACTGGGTGCTGGTGGGCTGACTGTAACACTGGCTGCTGGAGGGCTGACTGTCACAATGGCTGATGGAGGGCTGACTGTAACATTGGATGCTGGAAGACTGACTATAAGACTGGGTGCTGGAAGACTGACTGTAATACTTGGTTCTGGAGGGCTGTCTGTACAACTGGAAGCTGGAGGGCTGACTAAAACTGGGCGCTGGAGGGCTCACTGTAACACTGGGTGGTGGAAGACTAACAATAAATCTGGCTGCTGGAGAGCTGACTAATATTGACTTCTGGAGAGCTGGCTATAACACTTGCTGCTGGAGAATTGACTGAAACTGTGACTGTTGGAGGACTAAGTGTAACACTGGCTCTGTAGTGTAACTACAGCCCCCATAACAGAGAGGGGGGAAAAGGCTTAGAGGGTCTGCCAATCCCCCTGCTAGTATGGCGATCAGCAGTTTTTAAGGTGCGTCACGTGCACGCGATCGTCTGTTTTAAACTACTGCCTGTTTGGTAACAGTGTTTTAATGAGCTGATTGCGCTGATTGTAACACTCGCTGGTGGAGCTGGAGGTTTGACTTAAATTGGTAGAGGGTTAATTAAATGAAGATTAGTGCAAGTGGCCAGTACATGTAAAACACATAGGGGTTTAAGTAGATAGGTGGCAGTTACAAGTTTAACTCTTTGTAGTGCAGTCTCGTAGGAAATTTTATCCCACCAATGTCTCCTTGATCAAACTTCTCTATATTTAAAAATTGCTGCTCATTGACACAAGCAGAATATCATATCCTGAGTGTGTCGCCTTCTCCAGCAGGCCAGTCATGCAAATCTTCCTCACCTTCATCCCTTGGCAGCATGCATAGCTTATTGTTTGTCAATCCTCGCTCTGTCTGTCTCTACTTTACAGGAGCCACCCAGCACATATCACACTGAGCTGGTAAGGTAATTGAAGGATGGGGGTGACCAGTATTATTATTTGTCACACCTCCACTGCAGGGAAGTCCAACCAGGTGACATAATAATAGATAGATAAAAGTTTAATTTTTTAGTAACTTATTGGACAGCTGGAAAGGCCACCTATGGTCCCCGGACTCTTTGCCATGACCAAATGTCCATATTTTATATGGAGATTATAAAAGGTCTCACAAAGTGAGACCTTTTATATACTTACCCTTGGCACATTGCCGCAAAAGGTTTAGTATGACTTTAAGAATAAAATTAGAGATAGTGCCAACTGATACATCAGTAGGGAATAGTGACCATGAAATATGGTCATTTAGCATATGTTATCAAAAGGAAAAGTGCACTGGGTTAACAAAGACTTTTAACTTCAGGAAAGCAAATTTCCCCATGTTAAAAGTAACTGGGGTGATAAATTATCAGGTAAAGGTACTGAACAGAAGTGGACTGTTTTTAAGGGGATTTTAAGACATTTCACATCTAAATTTATACCCTTGGGAAATAAATGTAAAAAAAATAAGTCCGCCCCCATGTGGCTTAATTCTGATGTAAAGAGGGGAATGGAAAGGAAGAAAAAGGCATTTAAAACCATTAAGTCAGAAGGAACGGAAAGAGCCTTTAGGAATTATAAAAGCTGTAACAAGAATTATAAGAAAGCAATTAAGATAGCTTAAATTAATAATGAAGTTAGGATAGCTGAACCAAACATCACTAACCCTGAACAATTATTTAAGTATATTAATAGTAAGAAGATGAAGACTGAAAGTGTGGCACCATTAATTAATGGGGATAAGTTTGTTACGGAGGATGGTGATAAAGCAAATGTCTTGAACAATTTTTTCCCCTCTGTATACACTATAGAAGATCCAAGTACAGATATCATAGAGTATAATAGCAATAGTGGTGTAAAAGAGCACTTTGGTTAACCAAGGATATGGTTCAGAAACAACTAAAAGTGCACGTTGGTTAACCGAGGATATGGTTCAGAAACAACTAAATAAGTTTAACATTAATTAACCCCCTGGACCAAATAAAATACACCATCGGGTTCTTAGGCATCTAAGTTCAGTTTTATCTAGGCCATTGTTTCTTATTTTTGCAGATTCCCTCATGTCTGGGAGTGTGCCTCTCGGTTGGAAAAAAGCTGATGTAAATCCAATATTCAAAAAGGGTAATCATTCACAGCCAGGTAATTACAGGCCTGTAAGGTTAAACAGTGGTGGCGGAGATACTGGAAAGTTTAATATAGGAGGGATACGGGAGCAAACTCAAGGACTGACCTTAAAAGAAATAATCAACATAGATTTAGGAGAAATAAATCTTTAGACTCTGGCATAGCAGTAGATGTAGGCTTTTGATTCCCCATTGGTGACTAATGTATAAGCTAAGATCTGTTGGGCTGGGTGGCACATTTTTACTAGGATAGATAGTTGATTGATGGATAGGATGCAGAGAGTAGTTGTTTAATGGGCTTCATCAATATGGACTAAGGTTTAAAATGGGGTGCCACAGGGTTCTGTGTTGGGGCCACTTTTATTTAATCTGTTTATTTATGAGTTGGGTGTGGTTATTGTCAGCAAGGTTTCTGGGTTTGCTTTGTCAACCATTAAAAACTTCAGAGGATGTGCAATCGTTACATTCGAATCTAGATAAATTATCACATTGGCAGAGGAGATTCATTGTTGGACTTAAAGGAGAACTGTGGTCTCCAAACAAGTTGAGTTTAAATTAAAGGCCAGTTTCCTACCTATAATACGAGCCATCAACCACCTCTCTACATGCTCCACAGCCCAAGATATAAGGCTGACATGTGACATTCCTAAGGCTTCTCCTGCACAGTGCCGCCGGCGAGCACAGCCTCAGACTCCCTCAGTGTGTGAGGGAGACAGGAAGTCCCTCCTCCTCTCTGCTGTGTGAAGTCCTGACAGAGTAGGTAAGGGAATCTACAGGCCTTCTCTCCCACTATGTGAAAACAGCCTTTTCAGGCAGAGTTCTCACTCTGCCCGAAAAGGCTGTTTCCACAGAGTTTTCTGTTGGGGGGGTCTGAGTGGCCCACGGCACCCACAAGTGGGCGGGGCTTAGGCACCCACAAGTGGGTGGGGCTTAGGCACCTGTGAGTGGGCAGGGCTTAGGCACCTGTGAGTGGAAGGGGCCACATGGGGCTCTAAGAGAATGGGCCAAGGGGGGCCTGCAATTGGAGGGACCATGGGGTCCATGAGTGGGAGGGACCAGGGGGGCTGCAAAGGGGAAGAGGAGACACAGGGCAGATTGTCTGACATGGTTTCAGAGCAGGAAGTGCAGGGAACCTGGTGATGCTGCTGCCGTATCGCACACAAAAATGTAAATATCTTCAAAACTATGCAAAATAAACAATGAAAATAAATAGCAAAAATTCTCAGGAGAACAATTTCTATCAATTTACCTAAAGTCATTTTTGGACCACAGTTCCCCTACAAAGTGTATGTATACTGAAAAAATTACTTTGGGTCATCTTAATCTATAAATAAATACTTGTAAGTAGCACGTACTCTGAGGTGTGTCTGTTGCTGCATGCCTTCAATACAATACAATACATTGCTCAGATTCTGACCACTGACCTGACTATTTTCTCCCATACCAACTGTTAATACTGCATACAGTATCAGTATGCAGCACACCAACTGTCAAACCATTCCAGCTACAGAAAAACAGCTTACAGAAATGCTAAAATGTTTCAGATTGGATATCTAAAGAAATAGGGGGCAGATCAACAAAAAAATGGTGCAGTGATAGTTAGGAGGAATTCTAGTTTCCTCTAATGGGCAATTAAAAAAAAAGAAAAGAAAAATGTAATTCTCCCTCTTTACAAAGCATTGGTAAGGCCTCATTTGGAATATGCAGTGCAATTATGAAATCCTGTGTACAAAAAGGACACCTTTGAAATGGAAAGGGTTCAGAGAAGGGCAACTAAATAATAAAGGAAATGGGGGAGCTTGAATATGAAGACAGATTGGATAAGTTACAATTATGTACACTAGAGAAAAGAGTAAAAATACATTAACGGGCCATACAATAAACTATCGGGGGCATTGTTCATCAAAAGAACATGTCAGAGGACACACAGACATCCCTAAAAGCTATGTTCACACTAGGCATTTTTTTAATGGAACATCGCACAACACATGCAGCATGCAGTGTGAATGGCGCCATTCATTTCAATGTGCACGGTGTTTTGGTGTGATGTTACAGTACCAAAATGCGCTATAGTGTGAACGAAGACTGGAAAGAAAGTAGTTTAGACTTCACATTCGGAAAGGGTTTTTCACTGTGAGAACGGTAAAGCTATGGAACTGTCTTCCAGTGGACATTGTTATGGCAGGTTCATTGGTCAGTTTCAAAAAGAAGCTGAATGAGTTTCTGGCAACAAGGAATGTTGCAAGTTACTGGTATTGATACATAAAGTAGAGTTGATCCAGGGAAATTTCTGCCATTTGAAGTCAGGAAGGAATTTTTTTCCCCTTGATAATTCTGGTGGGGTTTTTTTTTTGCCTTCCTCTGGATCAACAGTTAGACAGGAAGTATTACTAGATGGGTTGAACTGGATGGACGTATGTTTTTATTTAACTTAAATTACTACTCTACACTATACTACTATTATTACTTCACTGGCTCATCACATCCAGAGTAGCAGTACAACATAAGTGATATCGCTATAGTAGTAGTGGGTGTGGTGACCTGTCACACGATGGCAGTCACACTGTAAACTGATGGCATTGAGTTTCTTTGCATTGCAGAATGTTTGTGGGGTGGCGTGCTCTGAGGTGTCCTGAGTGCTCTGAGCAACTGAATAACCACAAAGGCTTATTTACCCAGAGCCTTTTCTGAGGTATTCAATATCAGATGGCATGACCCATTCATTGCACCGGCTGTGCGGGTATGCAAACGGCATACAACAAATTTTTTATGGGGTTCGCTCTAGTTTTAGCATGATTATTTGACACCAGCTAATAGTTTTTGGGAATTTACCCACAGCTCCATATTCATGTTGAATTCAGAAAGGGAGAATTACCCAGAGCAACTGAATTTTAAGAAATGTAAAAAACAGTAAAAGTTTATCCAAAAGCACTAGAAATATATCTGAGGGTAGAAGAGGAGAAGGAAAATTCCTTCTTATTGCACAAAAACAGTAAGACCATGAAGATGCATTTTTTAATGATAATATTATGTGCTAGATTGGCAGAAAATTAAAGACTGGTTCCATAGAGTAACATCTCCAATCAGTACTAAAGAGAGACTCATGTGTACTGTACATGCATTACTTCTAGAGCTGTTCCCAGGGTTGCCAGGCATCCCTATTTGGACAGGATTGTCCCAACTGGCAGCCTCACCCCCAGAACGCCCACTCCCTGGCACGTTACACCCACAACACTACCTCCAATCATGGCCCCGCGCCTAACCCCATTTCCACCCCGTCTACCATGACGTCGCTGTGATGCCACTGTCCACCCACTCCTGTTTAGGTGTGGGCAAAATCTGGCAATCAAGGTTAAAAGCCATAGGGGCCGATTTACCCAGACTCACTGGGCAAATATATGGAGTTAAAGTCACGCTTACTGGTTTGCTACTGGTTAGCGCTTATCCATATTAACATAAGATGCGCGTGTTACGCAAAAAAAATCACTGCACATCCGATGCTTACGATTCAATATCGTGTTTGCGCTAGTTTTAGCACTGGATATTAACGCCAGCATACAGCTGGCGTTAAAATCCCGCAGTGGTTAAATCCCGGTAAGGGATTTACCCAGATTCGCAAACACGATATTGAATAGCAAAAATAGCATTTACCCAGGTGCTTGCCATTTATTCTAGTCATTCTGGTCTCTGTAAAAGCAGTATTCACAATGCAAATGGCTTGATGACATCATATGCCGTTAACTGAGTCCAAGAAGACGCTGACACAGGAGCTGCCCATATATCTCCATACAGGAACTGTTTGTACCGTTTAGCACCTTGGTTTTATTCTAATTGCATATTGGCTACCTCCATAAGGTTGCTGCTACAAACATCCTGCTAAACCCTGGATAAATAAAAGCAATTAGTTGAATAAGTTGGCTAAAATTATTTATTGGCCAACCTTATGGAGGTAGCCATTATGCAATTAGAATTGTTTGTGCACTAGAATTCTATTTGCTGTATGTATTATATTTTTGGTCTCTAGTTGCACTTTAATATGGATGTACAACAGCCCCATTTTCTATATATTGTGTGTTACATTGAAGGTTTGACCAAGCCTTCTGGGAAAATGTACTCCACCCAGAGTTAGGTCATGTGCTCGTTTGAGCAAAGTACTTTAAACTAGAGAGTCAGCTTCAAGCATCCAGGCCACAAAGGAGAAGCTGTCAGCTTATGTAGTCAGAAAGGCAAGTACCAGTAGGTTAGGACCCAGTTAAAGAAAGCAACCTTGACGAGGATGACTGGGCTTAAAATAATTTGCTTTTATTTATCCAGGGTTTAGCAGACTGTTTGTAGTAGCAACCTTATGGAGGTAGCCAATATGCAATTAGAATTGTTTGTGCACTAGAATTCTATTTTTTTTGTATGTAATTCTATTTAAAGTCTGAGGTAGCTGCATGTATACACTGTAAAACCTGCACCTGCCACACAGAGAGAATTTGTGACACAAATTAATGCAATAAAGCAACGGGTAATCAATGCTGATAAGTTAGCTAATAACTTGGAAACGTTTTTACAGATTCCATAGCTATAAGAAATGGGTGGAATAAAAGAGAAAAAGAAATAGAAAGACCAGAAATTTGTCTAGGAAGACTGCACAACAGCTGAATGAATCAAGAGAAATCAGAGATGAGTAAAGCTAGG
This sequence comes from Hymenochirus boettgeri, assembly GCA_019447015.1. Lineage (NCBI taxonomy): Eukaryota > Metazoa > Chordata > Amphibia > Anura > Pipidae > Hymenochirus > Hymenochirus boettgeri. The sequence goes on from CM033469.1 coordinate 228,614,000, forward strand.
TACGCACACTAAGGATTTCTGAAAGATGACACACAGTACCTGCAAGATCCTCTCTGCCATCTTTCAAAAATCTGCATACACACAGTCCCGAGCGTTCTCCATATGCAGATAACGCTCGGGACTGTGTATTTCCCTCGGCCACGGCAGAGTCCTCTATAGGGAGGGAAATTTTAGTTTTTTTCATAACGACCGCTCGGCCGACGATAACGTTCGGCGGCCGGGCACTCGTTCAGGAAAACCGCTACACACACTAGCGATAAAGCCCCGATACCTTCACACAGCTGAACGCAATTAAGACAGTCACTGATAAGGTCTGCGAACAGATGAATGTAATCAAGAGACAGGTAATTATTAGTGATGGATCTGAACTCAAACCCAAACCCGAGTTCAGGTCGAACCTTATCAGTTCTTACGGACTCTTACTCAGACTTATTTATGATAATTATCGAATTTTCGAATCGATAACCTTCAAATGTAGAGTTCCAATTGGATAACCCTCAAATGTATCCTTCGATTTCGGTAATCCTCGAATGTATTGTTAGTTTAGTTTATGAAGGCTATTGTTTCTTCTGTATTAAGATTAACTTTTATCTGGAAATGTGCCTCTGAAATGGGAAAAATTACAATGCAATATCAATGTGCCAATATTTACACACTGACAAAGGGTGTATGCCCACTGCCTGATTTTTATGCTTAACAAGTGTTTGTTACAGTAACAGGACCGTATTTAAAGAAAATGGATGGTTTATACACAAATTTCCAAGTTGATCAAGGTATTATTCTAATTGGCATTTAAACAGTAGGGATTGTTTTCTTCTTCTGGGGCAAACTGTACATGTCTTCAATTATTGGCCCTTTATCTTCTCTATCATCTAACCATGGGCGTAATTACCAGGTAAGCAGACCCTGCAACCACAGGGGGGTCCATCTTATCATATTCTCCTATGACAGATATATCCCCCTCCCAGAGGATGATGCAGGGATCGGGGCCCCATCATAGTTTTGCTGGAGGGCCCAGTAATTCCTAGTTTTGTTAATGGGTTTAACAGTAGATGGAATCCCTACTATGAGGAATGGCTTGAAAGGGCCATGGAAACGTAGCCTAGTATTGAGCCTATGTTATCTCATCATTCAGAAACAATTATTTCAGTTCCTGGGTTAAGGATATTAGAGTATTTTCTGCTCTGTCCAAATATTTCTGGGCATAATTCTCTTTCTAATGTAATAAATGTTTGAAGCTGATCACGGGTAGTCTAGAATCCACTGGTTAAAATAAAGATATTGAGGTTAATGAGGTGGATCTTTGGATTGAAAGCACGTCTGAATCATCATTTTAATCAGAAATGTCTGGTCTCTAAATTTAGAAAAATCTTATAAAATTCCCTGTAAATAATAAAGTTATAATATTGTCTTTGTCCATTCAAAAAAAGAATTCCTCCCCTGTGTTCAAAGAATAGGGTCAGCCTTAAACAAATTGGTTCTTAGGGCCTCTATGACAACACCAAACTATTTATTTATTATTAAATTAAATATTTATGTTTAGATTTTTGTTCCCTTTAAGGTACTTTATTTTAGACTCTTAAACATTGCAGAATTGTATAGTATAGTATAGTATAGTATTTGAGGTTGAATAAAGACATATAGTGCATACATCCAGTCCAACCTACTCAGCAATACCCACGTTTCATGCCTAACTGTTGATCCAGAGGAAGGCAAAAAAAAAAAAAAAAAAAGCAAAACAGAATAAAAGGGGGGGGGGGTTCCTGACTCCAAGTGGCAATCGGAAATATTGCTGGAAATCCTTGGAAAACATTTACATGTCAATAAGATTATTTCCCAGATTGATGTTTTCCTTTTTACACTGCACATGTCCTGTTTTCCCAATTGAAGAGGCAGATAAATGATATCACATGGGAGTCGTTCATCCACTACTTTTTTAGCATATCTTAATTTCCCATAGGATATCATGGATACTAAGAGTCACAATGAAGAAGGATCACCATTTAAAACCATAATGCACCCCTGGGTGGGATCATGGGGGATAAACCATATAATTAGTCAGCTCAATTAGTGTTATGCCATTTTCAATTTAAGGGGTTCAGTTCAGTATAAACAATGTATTGTTATATTTTAAAATTATTTATCTTTATTACAAATATATAGGCATTCTACATATCGTCTTTATTTTTGCAAAATCTACTGATTTCAAACCTTTTGCTCTGCTTTGCTGTTCAAAGTAGGGAGCTGCCATTTCAGGTTATTTTTCCCAGGATGCACCACTTTCTTAGGGAGGAGAGTATAAAGGTTGGACTAGATGGACATGTCTTTATTTAACCTCCATTACTATGTTCCTAACAGTAATTTCTACTGATTGTGTGGGTCAAATATACACAGATCAAAGTCAGATCCAAGTTTTGTTGACTGTACTCCCCAAATAGCTGCCTAAAAAACACACCCCAATACAATCATCTGTCTAGTTTAGGCTTTTTGCCTTTTTCACCTTCTACAAAGTAATGCTGGCCAAACACTGGCTTAAAGGAGAACTAAACCCAAATTTTTATACTCCAGAATCTGAAAACAACCCCCCTAAAAACACCAATAAGCTATAAAATCCCACTTCAGTGAATTGTATTAAAGTAATTGTAAGCCAGTTAAGAACTGGATGAAGCATCTGTGTGTATGTGCAGTGTCAGACCACACCTCCTGACCTCAGTCACATGCTTCCTTCTTTATCTGTCCTGTAAAAGGATTGGCTAGAGATTATTAATGGGTGTGACCAACTGTAACAAGTTTCTGCCATAGCTAAGGACTGAGCATGTGCAGAACATAATGGTCGTTGACCAAATTGTGTGATACTAGAATGCTATGAAGTAAAGCACAAACCATATGTTATTTAGGTAAATTTCCCAGCGCCCGTATTAAAATGAGAGGTAAGACACAGATTACTGGTTTTATATCAAGGTGTTCTGCCTTCTGGTTCAGTGTTGTTCTGTGGCTTTAGTTGTCCTTTAAAGAGAATCTCCACTGAGAAACTCAAGTTGAGCCAGTTAGTTTTATTGAAGAACGGGAGGTAAAGGAGCTGTGTCTTACCTCCCGTTCTTCAATAAAACAACCAGGAGCCAGGAGAGAAAGTAACAAACTTACCTGATCGCTTGCTCCCCCAATGCGGAGTCTCACAGGTCCCAATGGACTCTGTCTTCTTTGCGTATGCACATCGTATGCGCATATAAGACAGAGTCAGCCGTGTCCTGTCAGAGGATGTGCCGGGAGAGCAAGCGATTGGGTAAGTTTCTTACCTTCTGGCTCCTGCAGGTTTTATTGAAGAACGGGATAAAACTAATTGGCACAACTTGAGTTTCTCAGTGGAGATACCCATTAACAATACATCTTTTTGATGTTATATCTGACATGAATTGCAAAATGATCGCAACAAGTAGTAGTTTTACCTTATAATGTTCCCCCAACGTTTCCTTTCCGGTGGTTTCCGATCCGATATGGCAATGGTAAAATGATCGGGCCAGGTTTTAAAAATGTTGTGGGAACATTGTGATTGCAAGATGAACAAAAAATATTCCATTTCTATCAGCATGGAGATAGTTAATTATCCTATGTAGTAGGGATGGGAAAAACGATGTCTAAAATGAATGCATTTCAAATTTTTATTATATTATAACATTACACAACATTGTGGGTGATATCCCTTCACATCACCCCTCAAATTAAACTATTGCCGTTTGGGGTTTGGAGGTAGAATTATCTATATACAATTTTTTGAGGGATGGACTTGCCCTTTAAATAAACGTATCTCTGGTAACAGAGATACCCATGATTCCACTAGGTGGAAGGGCAATGTGGGGCATTTTATTTTTTATATCAATGGCAAAGGAGCAACAAAACATTTACACACTTTTTACACACAAGCACACACTTCTTTAACAGCATTAATAAAAGAGCAGTTTAGCAAAATTACAATACCGCTGCCGCAAAAAATATTATGCAATATAAGGATGTTAAAATTCACAGTGGCTACATATAGATCATGGAACTACTAGGTGACTTCTCATATGTTATACTACTATACTACACAGTAAAGGTGCCCATACATCTATAAGATTTTACTTACCCGACTGAGCGCTTACGCGATGTTCCTTCGATCCTACCGGAACTGCTTCTCCCGATCTTACATTCGACCGACATGCGATCGCAAAATGAATGGGATTTTGCGATCGCATGTCGGTCAAATATACGATCGGGAGAAGCGGTTCCGGCAGCATCGATGAACATCGCGTGAGCGCTCGGTCGGGTAAGTAAAATCTCATAGATGTATGGGCACCTTAAGGGATGTTTGTTTATAACACAGCATACACAGTCAAGGTGATGAAATATCGCTGTGGCGCGCTTCATACATAACCATGATCCAGTCCTTCCCACTGGAAACAATTTACCCAATTTCTAAAACTGTCTCATATTAGTTTTTGGTTAAATCCTTGACATCACATGATGTGTTGAAATTTGGCCTCAAAAAATGTTCCTGTTATTCCCCAATGTTTACTTATACTGTGGTAACAAACTATTTTACCCATGGATCAGGGGCCTTTTGTATTCCTTTTATTTTCTGTGATGCATTCCCTTTTACCAATTAAAAATGACAGTTCACCTTCCTTCCAAAGAGGATTTCCCTTTCAATATGATTAACGCATGAAAAACTGTGAGCACAGCTTAGAGAAAAAATAGGTCATATTGTGATGGCAAATTCTTTGTGTTCCATTAATCAATGTGCGTATAATATGAGTCGACAGGGTAGGAAATTTTTATCATAGTGTTAGATAAGAAAATGTTTTTTTTTTAAAGATTATTTAAATAGCCTTTAAATCATTTTTAAACTCCTTAAAGGATAACTATACTGTAAAAAAAATAAAATGGAAAATACCAAGGGCTGGGAGGTAGGATTGATTATTCCTTACAATATTGGTTTGTTGAGGAGCTACAGCATGTACAGTTTTCATTTGCCAGGTTAGTCCTGGACTAGTTCTGTATTAAAGGGCAAGTCTATCCCCAAAACGAAAACCATTCCCCTCTGCTATTTATGGTTGGCCTGCAGTGCCTTCTGAAACTTCAGAAAAGTGAAGAGTAGGAGCTGTCTGTGTGTTATCAGTATCTGCCCCTTCCCTGTCTCTCTGGAGGACTCTGGAATACACTCTCTCCCTTCCCCTCTCCCTCCATATGGATCTATCGGTGCATCATTTTCTTTTTTAAATACTTTTCTATAGTGTAGGGGACCCCCTGCAACCCTAAACGCCATAGTATTAAGTTTAAAAAGTACAGAGAAATAGACTTACCTGACCTTGTTCCTTCGGCTTTCTCAATAGCCAGCATCAGTGTCTGTGATTGGCTGACTCTCAGCCAATCAAAGACACAGCAGCTGGTCCAGTTCCTATTGCTAATCCTTTCCCGGATGTAGCAATGCAGGCAGAGACTGAGGGAACAAAGGTTGGTAAGTTAGGTTCTGGGCACTTTTTTGACTTAATACCATGGTGTTTAGGGTTGCAAGGGGGTCCCCTACACAACAGAAAAAGTTATATTTTTAGGTGCTGATGGAGGAAAAAAAAACTTTATACACACTGAAGTTCTCCTTTAAAAATTTATTTAAAACCCTAGATCATTTTCTTTCAAATCTTAACGGTCTACATGGACAGTTTCTGGCCCCTAACCAAAGTTCTATCAATTGGTAAGTTGGATGGGAGTAGAAAAACATTTTCAGGGCCCATAATGGAAATTTACCAGCAGTGCCAATGGTTCGAAACAACTGATTTAGTTGAAAATGATCAACCAACTAATGATGATCTGTAGATTTATCCCACTCAAAAGGCTGATCCAACTAAAGTCTTGTCCCAGGTGCCTGTACTAGCCCTAATGCAAAAAGACTAAGGGGCTCATTTACCCAGAGCCGCTATAGCTCTGGGTAAATGCTTCTTCTGCAATTTAATATCGCGAATGTGGGTAAATCTCGGTAAGGGATTTATCCACTAAGTGATTTTGCATTAAAATCCTGCGCTAAAACGAGCGCAAACATGATATTAAATTGTGAGCGTCAGATGCGCGAACCGGTTAGCGCGACTTTAACTCCATATTTTTGCCCAGCAAGTCTGGGTAAATGAGGCCCTAACAGTATTTTTATCTATTATGAAAGAGTTACAGTAGAAAAAATAGCTAAATGCTGCATCTACTAAAATAAACAAGGGAGTGTATACTGGGGTAAATAAAGCACCATAGTTTGAATGAACCTTCACTTCTTGCTACACTGTTCATTAAGCGAGCAAATCTCCTGATGAATTGTCCTTATATTTTCCATGCCAAGAAAGAATATTTTTGTAGATATTATCCCATCAACATGTTCTATTAATTACTGAACAGCAGCTAATTTCCTTTAGATACCAATATGGCTGTCAGATTGGTTCCATGATCAATACCTAATATATTTGCACACAGTATCTCTTCAGGTGCTGGAATCCTACCAAACTATTTTCAGCTTCTGCAGAATCGGGTTTTTACCAGCACACTGGTGAGCTTAATGACTGTCTTGTAAAGAACCTTTCTTTCGTATGTGCTTTCTTTAGTCACAAGGGATGACTCTGTGTCAATTTCTGGTAACGAACAGTTCCTTTGAGAGAACCATGTTGACCTTTGTGCTTTGTATCTAATCAGATGTCTTCAAAGTTATGTTTCCCAGAAAAACAAGCCCACTTTCAAGCCTTTCCCCTCAACTTAAGTCCCTGTTCATTTAACAATTTTCTTTGCCTTTTTTTTTTTGTTAATGGAGAATTATAGGCCAGAGATATACGTTTTGCTTAAATGGGAGGTTAATGATGACCTATATTATATGTTTTGAATATGTAAAAGAACTTGTTACTGGTCGGTATGCTAATCATTTAAAAAAGAACTATCAAATCTAAATCTGTCGTTTTCAGTAAAAACAACTGGACGGGCAGCGTGTATCTAAATGTAACCAATGAAAAACACGCATCTCGTACAAAGTTCATCGGGACCTGTTGGAGGACGTGGCAGAGGAGGTATAGATCAGGTAAGTTCTCTAACTTAGTTCCCGGCTCCTGCATGTTTTATTGATGAACACGAGGTAAGAAAACTTCTGTTGAAGAACACCCCCTGTTCTTAAATAAAACTGAATATAAAAAAAATATTTTACCAGTGGAAATACCCTTTAATAAGCACTGACACACTGATAATTTACAAACAGCGAAGGGGAAATGAACAAAGAAAGATGCAAAGTGAGAGAAAATTAGGGTGTACACTTCCTTTAAACATTTCATGCGTATACTGCATGCTCTGATTTACAATGCAGTGATCTAGTATTAGGTGCTTCTGGAAGCATGAAGGTTATACCCAATACACACTGAACATCTCTTATTTCCCTTCCTCCAAATCAGAATCTACACTTCAGATGGTTTTTTCGTCCCTGGGAAAGTTAAAATTTTAACATGACTTCAGAAACGTTGACAGGCCCAATTTAATGTGAGATCAAACAATGTTAATGATAGACCTTAACTACAAGCAGCTTAATTATATCTAGTGACGACTGTTGAGTAAATTACAAGGAGAGGATATGGAGTGCACTCTTCGTATGAATTAAAACATAGCTCTCTGTATTGTGGCAATGTGATTGCACAGTAAGCAGAGCTTTCAATTAGAGCTAAAAGACTGTAATTTGAAGGAAAAAAGATCTAATTTAAGAATGGGGCTACCGGTAACTAAATAAAACCTATATAAAAGAAAAGTATATTCCCTACATAGGGTTAGCATGTTTAACATTATATTTACTGGTCCAGACTAAAAAGAGTTGTTGACCTGAAAGTAATGTAATATAATATTTTTCTCACCGTTTAAGCAACACTGGAAACAATTTAGCTAGTGGTCATTCCAGTCAGGAAAAATGTACGAAAGACACCATAAATTGAAACAGGCATCTTAAATGTATCATGTCCTTTATTCTGATTGTTATGGATTGTTATAGAGTCTGATGTGAGGATAGATGGGTTTGAAGGGTCACACAATCAGCTGATCGGTTTGGTGCTTGAGTTACATATAAAATGGTTGTAGCCGTGTTAGTCCAGTAGCATATACTAAGAGATGAGTACTGTAGGATAAGGTGATACATTTTTATTATGGACTAATAGTTTATTTTTACAAACAAGCTTTCGAGAGATACACTTCTCTCTTCCTCAGGTCAAGCAGTAGATTACTGCTTGACCTGAGGGAGAGAGAAGTGTATCTCTCGAAAGCTTGTCTGTAAAAATGAACTGTTAGTCCATAATAAAAAGGTATCACCTTATTACTATAATTGTTATTGATTTATATAGCGCCAACATCTTCCATGGTGCTTTACAATTACATAGTCATACATTACATACAGGGTAATACATGTTAAACAAAGTCATACATATTACATACACAAGTAATACATAATATAATAAACAGAGTGAGGAGTTTCTTACAGCCGTACCATGATACAATAGGAAAGAGGACCCTGCCCAAAGAGCTTACAGACTAGAGGATATGGGGGTGAGACATAAGGTTGCGGGAATTGGTAGGCTGTAAATAGATTGGCAGTGGAGTGTGAAAGGCGGGTTGGATCATATTGGGTAGTAAGGGGGTAATGTTTAGGCCAGGTTATATGCTAGCCTAAAGAGGTGGGTTTTAAGGTTGTTTGAAGGTGTTAAGGGATGGTGCGTGACCTTATCCTACAGTACTCATCTCTTAGTATGTGCTTGAGTTAAACATGGTTTTATTTAGAGGATACAGTATGTGCACTGGGGGAAAAGTTAACTTGCCCATTACTTGAAACCATAATTCTTTTCCAACTATCAGATATATTTTCTAGAAAGTGCCCTGATCTTTAAATGCAAGCAGGGGACGGGACCGGCAGCCGCATCCCTGATTGGCTGAGAGGCAGCCAATCAGGGACGCGGCTGCCGGCTGCTTAGAACGCCGGAGGATAGAGGGAAGGTAAGTAACTATCGGGGGACTTTCTAACAATTCTATTATGGCGGTTGGGTCTGGGGGACCAATAGCTATAATAACAACAAGGGGTTTTGCGCTAGGGGGAGGGAGAAGAAAATGGGAGGAAGGGGGGAGGACTCTCCTGCGCATGCCTCAGACCTGGTTGAGGCTGAGACAGGCGCAGGATGAGTCGCACAGACCTTCTACACTACACTTTCCTGGACTTTGGAGGGGCACAGCATGGCAACCATAAGGAGCTGGGATGTAAGGTAAGGATTTTTGTACACTACAGAGTGGGGCCAGTATGGGGTTAAATTTGAGTTTTGGGGTGGACATGTCCTTTAAGGAGGAAAATTATACAACAATCGTACGATTGTCCATACACTTATCTACGACTATAAGATACCAGAATATGCCAATAATGCACGATCAGGGTTGGTCCATGTATGGGCCCCATTAGTTAAGAGGAAGAGGTAAACACTGAACCTGAGCAAAAGAAGTACTGGAAAGCATGTAGCAACACACTCACCTTGGAGTAATCATTCCATTCCATTGTATTTAATCATTAATTAATTAAATAAGGCAGAGTCATTTTTCAGCAAACATATTCTTTAATTTAAATTAATTGATTCTTTTTAACATCTCGCTAATATATAACTTATTGAACAGAAAGTGACCAAACCAGACAGTTTGTGGCTGATCCCATCCCATTCACAGATGCTGGATCTTGGTCAGATTCAAAGATTGGCAGTTCAAGGTTGTGCATTTCAAGCACTACATCCAGATTACATTGGGATCAGTTGGTTGCACCATTGTGTATCTGTCTGTTCATGTATGGCCAGCAGAAGTGTTTAGTAACCCTATACTCTAATGCTGTTCAATGAGACATATATGTTGGCTAAGGTATCAAAGTAATGTATTAATGTGACATCAGGTTATTTAACATACACACAGGGAGATTCAATAAAAGTTCTTATCTTTTAAAATGGTGCTAATTTTGCCCCAACCAATCAGATGTTAGTTTTCAAATGTTAAATAAGATCTGATTGGTTGGGGCAAAATTAGCACCTTTTTTAACGATAATTTTTTTTATTGAATCTCCCTGACATTGTGTTATCAAGGAAAAACAGGCCTTTTCTGTTAACCTAGAGTTTGCTGCTACTTTCTAAAGTTGAAATATTTAACATGTTTTTACTGCAGCTCAAACACATTAGCAGCTATGTGGTAAAAACCAGGTCACAAAATTTGGACTCTTACTTGATTTCTGGTTCTCTGTAGGAGACAAGCCTTCAAGTGCCTGTTACTCCAATGATTTCCCCACTGCGGAGAAGCAACATTCTGTATTAAAGAAAAGCCTTAGCAAGAGCTTATATATCTGTGGTGATGGTGAAGCATTTACAAAAACAATAGCTAAGCAGCAAATTGCCTGATATGAAAAGAACAAGTTCCAAAACAGTAACAAATTCTAACACATAACACAGTAAGTATGGTGGTACAGTAACAAAAAGCACTCATGCTATTCCTTTCAATATACCTACAATAATGTTCTTCCTTGAAGACACTTCATTTTTTGCAATTTCACTAAAAGGAATCCACAATTTCATTTTCTAGATTGTAAGCTTTGTGACCAGAAACTCGTATGAATTGATTTGTTACAGAAGGACATCTGTTACTTTCTGTAGAGTTTTACAGAGCAGTTTATTCAAAGAAGATTGCAGGTTTAGGATTTATATAATAGATGTTGATGCTCCTCCACTCTTAGGATAATAACCAATGAGAAGACGTGCTCTGCAATAAACGCTTTTGCGGATAAATCCAAGACTAAGGGGGTTGTCCTTAATTTTCAATGTGTAAATTATTGCACTGTAAAACAAATGGACCAGAACATAGACATGTCATTAATAGAGATTTGTATCTCTATAGCGGGGACGGCCATAATTAATGCTACAATATTTTGTTTTAGATTTATTAACATTTACAAAAAAAAGTTTACTACTTTACCTCCTTCATTGTGCCAGCTGCGTGACTAAAGCAGAACTTAACTACGCGGCCAGTGCAAGCGATTCTATATACAGATAGCAGCACTTTACAAACTGCCATCAGCTATTGTGGCACTTTTAAGACAAGCCATTAGCTGGCATTAAAGTACCACAATGGTAAATGGCACTTTGTGAACCGTCGATAGCCAATATCAGCATATAACATCGCCAGCGTTATCGCAACAGGGAACCAATAGCGGCTGCTTTTTCCCCACATTTTAGAAATTGCAGTATTGGCAATTTTGGCTATAAAACACGTGGCAAAGAATGACGAAACCTTAACGACATATACCGCATTTATAACAACAAGATATTTGCTTATGTGATATTGGAGCATTTTATGAAGACAATAGGTATTCCTAAATGTAAGACACTAAAATGTGTCAATCTCAAAAAAGAAACGAATATCTCAATTGTAATTGTTAAATCCCAATGCTATGATCTTTAGCCCCAGAACTACATATTCCTATTTTTAGAATTAAACTACACTGAAACTACAGATATGGTTGATTCTGAAGGTTTATAATGGAAAAACTGATCTTTTAATCAGACAGACAAGCAGGGGACCTTGCAGTCAATGTTAGAGTCTGCAGAGACCAGTGTGGAATGCAGAATTTCTACCCTCTAGGACATTACTAGGAAGAAGTCACAGCTTGCAATCAACATGGAAACTGAATTAAAGAGCTGTAAACATCAGGGCCACTAATGTGCAAAACTTGCTGAGAAACTGACCTGCAGAGATTCTAATCAACTGCAAAATGAGGATCTACCAGTTGAATTTGGTTGTTTCTATGGAAAATAATGCTCACAATCCATATCTAATATCCAGTTTTTTAAAGAAAACAGACACTTCTTCTATAATGGGATGAATAGCCCCATTCATCGCACCCCTACAGTAAGTACTGTACCTTTATGAGGATATATCAGTTGGTGAATGTTCAAAACCAGCGAGTTCTGTTCCGTTTTTCGAACTTTCAATAATCCAAAAATGGACCCATAGAAGTCAATGGGGGGAAAAATCGCAATCTTTCGATAGAATATAAGGTAGACATACCAACAGTAAGTTAGTGTAAATGGCACAGGGACCTGGTAAATTGTCAGGGGACCTTTACTCGCATTATATACAAGGCTGCTTTTGCTTTTTAGATTCAGTAACCCTCGAAAATAGTTAACCCTCAAAAGTAGATTTGTTAACCCTCGAAAGTAAATAACCTTCAAAAGTAGATTTGTTAACCCTCCAAAGTAGATAACCCTTGAAAGTAGATTTGTAAATCTTCAAAAGTAGATACGGTAATCCTCATAATTAGATACGGTAATCCTCATAAGTAGATTCAATAACTTGGGAAGGTTCTCATTTATCCAGGTCATGGTATATCTGTTGTATTCAATTAGATCAACTGGACTTGAAGTTTAGTTCTTGAAGATGTTTGCAACACAGAGCTGCGAACATCCCCACTAGCACATAGGCGAAGGCTAAAGAAATTAAATATCTCAGAGGAGCCCTTAAAACTTGTGGATATCCAGACTGGGCCTTTGTCAAAAAAAAAGTAGAAGGAAAGAAAAGAACACGAATACCAACAGTGAAGGGTGAAAGCAAGACAGGAGAAAGAACATGGTCATCCCATATGTAGCAGGGGTCTCCGAGAAATTAAGAACAATTTTCAAAAAACACTGTATCCCTGTCTGCTTTAAACTGAACAACACACTGAGGCAGCAATTGGTACATCTGAAAGACCCAATATCGAAACACAAGAAAAGCGACATCATATACGCAGTGCAGTGCAGTGAAGAATGCTCTGATTTGTATGTGGGGGAGACCAAACAGCAACTGCATCAACGTATGGCCCAGCACAGAAGAGCCAATTCCTCGGGTCAGGACTCAAACGTGTACCTGCATCTTAAGGATAAAGGACATACCTTTGAAGATTGTAATGTTAACATATTGGCAAAGGAACGTGACTGGTTCAAGAGAGGTGTTAAGGCCATTTATGTGAAAATAAAGAAACCAAGCCTAAATAGAGGTGGGGGGGGTTCGACACCAACTGTCTGCCATGTACAATGCTGTTTTGACACCTTACTCTGGGCGTTCCTATAACAACTCTTAGCCACTATCCAATGACGCCCTTAACACTTGGCTGTGATATGCTAATTGGATTTTCCAGAGTACATAATTGCCACAGATTCTTGTACAAGTCATTCTGAATTGAGAAAGCCAGTCGGATGACTAGCAAAACGTCTTCAAGAACTAAACTTCAAGTCCAGTTGATCTAATTGAATACAACAGATATAGATTCAATAACCCTCGCAAGTAGATTTGGTAACCCTTGTAAGTAGACAGCCCTTGAAAGTAGATTTTCTAACTCTTGAAAGTAATTTTTGAGAATTACGTTTAAGTTCACAAGATCTTTGGAACTGGGAGTTCCGTGTTAGAGCTGGGTCCGAAATGAACACAGATCCCCTATTGGCATATTTTAAAAAGAGTTCCGATAACACAGCTTTTCACAAAAGTACGGCCGTGGGCATAGTAGACTACCACAGTGGTATTGTAAATGTACGACGGAGATCATAATTGCATAACTGTGACCGATCATAATTTTACGCCTGCAGTCATTAATGCACAATAGCATGTACGATCGTTAAAGGCACGGAATCTCATAACAGCCATATATATAAATATATTTAAATTTGGCCCATAATTCCGGAGAATTATATTTAGTGAAAAAATGTACTAAAAAGTAAACTCTAGGGCTGTTTCCCCAGCTGTGGTATTTACTCTTTATAAGCACATGCAACAAGCAAGCAGCTGGTTAAGGGATAGCGCACATGGGTTGACATTTCAGCTCAATTATTTACCTCAGAAAACATTTGATGATGGAGTTTACCACATGGCCTTTCATTTTCAACCAATATGGAAGCAAAGTAGGTTTAAATTCCTGTTCTTTATCAAATATTTTTTAAAAATGCTATATTATTCAATAGTATTCATTGGAAATGTAATTTGTATTCACAGTAATTACACCATCATTAGGCAAACCTATCAATATAATTAATGAAAATGCTTTAATCCAGGGGGACAATACAACAATAGGAAAGCTTGATTACAATGTCTGACTGTGGCAGCATTATCCTGTTTTTTGCCTGCATTTCCAGTAGACATTAACCTTTTAGATTGCTCCAGGAGCAAAGCCAAGAATATGAGACTGAGATATTTGACAATTATTGCTATATTTAGATTCCACGTTTCAGTTCAAATTCCATTTCCTAGGTGCCTGGCTAATTCTATTTTTAGATGCACCTGCCGTCATGATTTTGCAAAAACAAAACTTTAATCTGTTTATTTTTTAAAACTCCTCCCCTACACGCACAAGACACTGGTTCTATGAGATGTCCTGCCTCTTATAGTGCTAGGGCTAGGCCAATTGTTGTGGTCCCACTAGTGTGCTGTTGTGCGACCTGTTAATCAGAGCGCATGTGTTCTGCATTTCCACATATGAAAACACTGTAATAATAGGGTTTTGTACACAGTGCTTGTAAAAATACTGCAACATTCTATCACATATCATATATTGTCAATACTGTTTTATGTAGAAAATAACTTTATAGAAAAATTGTTGAAGTTTACAATGTTCCATTGGTTTTGCTAATTCCCAGTGTAGTAACAAGCCCAAACTCTGTCTATGAGAGACTTCCAGGGCTGGATTTACCTTTCAGGAGCCTATAGGGACATAAAACATGGCACCCTTAACCCCAAACACAGGCCACCGCTTTAAACCACCAGTCTTTAACTTTCTTGGGGGGGGTAATGACTATAATATGCAGAAATTTATTAGCGTGTGTTAATAGACCAGTGTGAGAGACGGTTCCTTTTGAAATCTGGTGAGTTACAAAGAGGTAGTCAATATCTTTCTTCTAATATGGGCAGATATCAGCAGTAAAACAGAGCACGCCTTACACCCCCCCCGCATTCGAGACACACCTTCCTACCTCTAACGTAGACACATGGCAGAGGTGGAGCTGTCAGAAGAAAAATGACATTTTTGCTTCTATCTCCCTATAAATTTTACATTTTTTTTTGCTAAATTGTCCCAACATTTACCTATAAACAATGAATATGCTAGGAGTAGTGGTTACTAAAGTAGTACTGAAAGTTAGGCTATGGCATAATGCAGTTTCCTTCCTACTTCTCTTTTTAATTTTAGAGGAAATGACAGTTGCGCCTGAAGCAGCAATGACAATACTACCTGCAGCCTACACGTCCCATTTAACTAATGGCTGAGAGGATCTGATAAGTCTTTGAGCTCAGGATGTCTTAAGGTTCAATCCCTTTCTTGCTGTCATTTAAGTTACTTCATCAGTATATCTGTTGTATTCAATTAGATCAACTGGACTTGAAATGTATCATTTTCTGCCTCATGCACTGCTTTCACCCAATGGGTTCCACCACTGTTCAATGAAATACCTTGCATTACTTATGTTATATGGGGGTAACTATTTGCAATTGTCAATAACTTTCCAAATATTGTAAAAAAAAACGTGTACTTATCGTCACAGCCCCTGGGACCTGGGCGATGTCTGGGACACTCATCCCTTTCTCAGAACCTCATACCACTCGCTGTATCTCACACCCGCCTCTCTCCATTTCCTTTCCTCCTGCCCTTTTCTAAATCCTCGCACTTTCCTACGAACGTTCAAGGATTGCTTAGCGTTCGGCAAACTCCGAGAGTGGCCGCTTCCAAAAAATCCGCTGACGTCTGGAGATTCCCACAATCGGCTTTTGTGGAGGCCGAATGGCCGGTGACGATTTGGGGTCCCCCCTCATCTCAAGGGCCCTTCCAAGGGCTGCAGGGCACTTATAAGTGATGAAAGGTGGGTCCGGGTTCACCAAGCTGCGGGACCCCTTAAGCCCCAAGGTCCTTGTAAGGACCTGGGAGGGGTTCCCGATTTCAAGCTGTAGGACCCCGAATGGAACTGGCCTGCCGAACATTCGAGAATTCTCGAACCTGGAGGATTATCGACAATAGTCCCGCGAGTCCCGGAAAAATCGTCAGTTCGAAAACCCGACCTAGTTTGAATCGTTCCATTTCTTCCAAACCCATAGAGTTCAATCCCTAGTTAGTATTATGTATGTTGTTGTTAATCTACCATATTTGCTAGTATTTTGATTGATTATCTTCTCCCGCATGTAACGGGGAACGAAAATGATGAAAAACCTTAGCACAGTGGAAACTGGTTGTTGTAAGTTGTGAAGCGACCCCCAGTAAGTTTGACGATCTATCTTCTACAACTGACACACAGCTTATCGCACACACATGTAGTTCAACACAGGCAAATAGTTACTTTTAAACAATAAACCCTGGTCATAGCCCTTATATCTGTTATTACGGTAAGACCTGGGTCTATAGTCTGTTATACTGTTATATGGTAAGACCCCGGTTGGTCTAGTTCCGTTATATCTGTTATTAACGTTCAGAACCTGGTTTATAGTCCGTTACAGTCAGTTTATACGTAGACCCCTGTCTATAGTGTTTGTTATATCTGTTATCGGTAAGAACCGGTGGTCTATAGTCTTATCTTTTATATGGTAAGACCTGGTCTATAGTTCAGTTTCTTCTTATAAACGTTTATATTCTGTTTTTGCACTTTGTTACCTGGAGATACTTTGATCTAGAGGGTGGTAAATCAGGCCCATACAGGGAAGATGGTATTCACAGTCTGAAATTGGCCATGTATTTTTAAGGTTTGAATGTTTGACACAAAAACAAAATAGAAATAAAACCCAAAAGCAATCCTTTTCACAGCATTTAAAGACAAATAAATAAAAAAAGGAGAAAAAACCAACAGTGTTCATTGAAGGACCCGACTGGGTCTAGGGCAGATTCCTTATTGGAATTTTTTGTGTGTTTTGAGGAAAGAAATAGTTATTAAGATGGTCATGGTGAAGCTTTAAAAAATTAAAAAACAAATTAGAAAATGAAGAAAGGAAGCATTGGTTAAGACTTCTGGCTGGGCCTAGGGCAATCCCTCATTTGGGAAGCTATATGTGGATTGGGGGGAAGAAAATAATTATTCAATGGACTTGGCTGGGTTCATAGCAAGCCCTTCATTTGGTGAGATGGGAAACGGGCAGTCTGGTGGATCGCCAAAAAGGGGCTGGCCTGAAACCAGTTTGGTAAAGTTGGAACTTATAAATGAGTTTCGGTATAAAAGTTAAGGAAGTTATTTGTTGAAAATGTGTTAAATGCTGTGGTCTGATTTAACCACCTTATTATATTATTATTGTTTTAGTAACCGTCAGATGTCCATCTTCCTCTGCCCATTATACATCATAAATAAATAAAGGTATAAGTCCTAATGAATGCCCAAACCCTTTTGTTATTAACTCACTTATAGCAGTGTTCAGTAGATAAAATACGTGTGTGTTGTTTTAGATCTTTTATATCTGTCTTAAGATTTCATTTTGTATAATGACATTTTTCAAGGCTATAAGACTAATTGAACAGAACTGACTGCTGCTTCAGTGATTGTGTATTTGCAGCTAAGCCAATATCCCTGTTTCTGAAATTTTCTAATTAAGAACTCAACTTGTTTTATTTCCTTATTACGGAGGACAATAGTGTGACCTTTTAGGCGAAACCACACCATAAATCTTAATGGTCTGGCCACACACAGTAGAAGCAGTAGCAGGTGTGTTTTTACTGGTGCTAGTAAATGCATAGCAACTGTTGTACAATTGCTTTACCTTTGGCCTACTTAGCATGTTAGAACAAAATTCTAACTATGAGGATACCATGTAGATATGTTGGAAACATTATAATCTTATTTTTCTTACATATGTCTTTGGACCCTTCTGTTGGTTGACAATAATCGATTAAACTTCACTATTCCTTTTGGAAAACAAGAACTCTGCATGTAGTTATGCCTTTATCAAACCCAGTGAATGATGCCAATTTTCTTTCTGTCCTAGAACAAGAAAAATCTTTCTTATACCACATGCTCCCCCAGCTATTTTTGCCGTTTTTAGCAGTTTCCTGCTGGAGCGATCCGGATGTTTAGTGTCAGAAAAACTAACGTTTAGGCTGAGGTCCAACTGCAACGCACAAGACAATGCACTGCCATTTGGAAATGCATTTTTGTTGTTTATGCATGCGGCAAATGCAAGTTGGTCAATCCACACCAAAAATGGTGATCGCATGTGTGTTCAAGTAGATTCAATTAAAGTTTTTATCGTTAAATGGTGCTAATTTTGCCCCAACCAATCATGATTTATTTAACATTTGAAAGCTAACATCTATTGGTTGGGGAAAATAGCACCATTTTAACAATAAGAAACTGTTATTGAACACTGCTTATCGTTAAAAAATAGTCTAATTTTGCCCTAACTAATCAGATGTTATTTACTATATGAAAGCAAACTCTGATTGGTTGGGCAAATATAGCAGCGATAACGAATAAGAACTTTTATTACATCCCTGATAATGTCAATTTAAAAATGTATTAGTCTAGCTATATTTATATTTTAAATAGTCACCACCTTAAAATTTTCACA
The DNA here is from genome assembly GCA_019447015.1 of Hymenochirus boettgeri. NCBI lineage: Eukaryota > Metazoa > Chordata > Amphibia > Anura > Pipidae > Hymenochirus > Hymenochirus boettgeri. The sequence continues at coordinate 228,632,600 of CM033469.1, forward strand.
CCACCTTCTTTAGCCACATGGTTTTAGCTATAATGCTCTTGTGGTTACACAGATTTGCACCTCTAAACTAGCAGCATGTACATTTAAGCCCTCGGGGTGTGTGTGTAAATATAAGGTGTATGGGGGGATGAATATTGGGTGGAGAGGACACTTCTGGATCAAGGAGAAAACACTTTAAGAGTGTGCCAACGTAATGTAACCTTTTTCCTTTTTTAAATGGAATGAAAGCCTGAAAGTTTATGAGCCAATTGTGTTGACCTAATGACCCTATATACTTTATTATTTTTTGTGCAGATATTTCATTATGTGTGTTTTCTAATAACTAGAATTAATATAGTATTGCATAAGTGTCTCCATTAGGGCTCCATTCACACGATGACACGCGATACACCGTACATAATTGGCTGATGCAATAACCATCCAGTGTTATCTAACATGCAGTAAACAGTAAAAAGCTAACATCTGATTGGTTGCTGCAAATAAATCACAGACAAACATTTCATCCACCTTTTATTATTGCCTCAATACCTTCAATTTCGTCTGATGCAAAAAAACCTCAAAACCTGCAACAAAATGACCGCGTACCGCTTGTGTGAAAGTAGCCTAAATAGTAATGGTCTGGAGTAATAAGCTATTTTATTACTGATCTATGGGGGTTCTGCATAGCATAGCTCAGTTGGTTGCAGGGGCATTACTACCAGGGGAGCAGACCCTGCAACCCCCAGTTCAAAAAAAATGAAATACAATAGGACATTTTTAGCAATTTTTTTAGTAGCATTGATAACATGAAAGGAAAAACGTTTGTTGCATATTGTGTTTAGGCTGAAGATTAAATACATCTCAATGTGAATATTCTAAGCTACTAGTATGCAGTTTTTGTTTAACTAGTTATTTCTGTGAGTTGTGTGCCAACCTTGGTGCAGCTATTGTGTCCATTGCCTTTCCATTTACCGATATAAAGCAAATTAGGATGTAGGCAATGATTCATTATCATTAAAATGCTTTAGCAGGCCAGTATTTCATGAAACAATCAGGAGAGGCAGGATGAAATCAGGTGATAGTGCGAAGCATTTTGACTGTATTTTATTTAACGTTGGTCTTACAAATAATCTCCGAATATGGAGCAGGCTTATCAGTCTCAAGCAGATTGCTTTCCAAATTCTTATCTCTATAGACCAGTTTTGCTTCAAGCTGATCTCGTTTTTACACGGTCAAAAATGATCAAAGACTTTAGAATAAACCTTCTCCACCCACCCCCTCTCCAGGATGGAGTCTTGAGTCAGCCACACTCGGTACCTGCGTGAAGCTCACACGATTGCATGTAATCTACTCAAACATGTTTTTTTCCTGTAAAAATATATATGGTTGCTATAAAAATGTGACATATTGAACCAAATCACCTGCATTTACACAGATTTTCTATTTTAAAAAAGATAAACAGTTGACGTGGTGCTTTAATACATGATTACTTATAGTTGTAAAAGCAAACATTTGCTTTGGCATGCTCATGTTACCGAAGCCATTAGCGCTTCTTGAATTAGATTTATAGTGAGAAAGGGACGTGCTGCTGTATTTTCTCTTCAAGTAAGGAAATTGTTTTGTGTTAACTGTGATACCCAGCCAGTGCTAACATACTAGCAATGAGCACATGTGACAACAAAAATGGACAAAAGGATTGGGCAGGACTAGAAGACAAGAGCAGGTGTTTCCATTTATAGAATGGGTACCTACAATTAAATATAATTTCTATAACATATATAACAACAAATTCTTGATAGTAACAGTAATGTCGTTAAATAAAAAAGCAATCCCAAACAAAACCTTTTACAGGTAATTGAAAGCCTGGAATCTCTCTTTATGGATACATTATTTGTTTTATATACTTTTTCCTTGATTATTGTTTTTAAAAATTCTTTTACAGGTAGTTTCAACATTTCACCAAACAGTGACTATAATCAAATAAAAACATATTTACGTTTTTATTATACGTATTAGCAACCACATTTTTGCAAATAGCATGTCTCTTTTTAATACTAAAAACCCCTGGATACTGTAAATATGATTGTGCGACATCTCCTGAAGGCGACCACAACAACCAGCAATAATGATGGAGGGGTTATGTATCTCTGCAAGAAAATAGTAATATTTCCTAAATACTGCAGGAGGTAAAATCAAAACATGTCTTTACTAAATTGTCTTTGGACAGCGTTACAGTATTTGATCTTTGTGCAAGCTAGCACAAGACGAAGTCTGTCATAGTCCGTACAACACGTCCGGCAGGATCCGATGGTTCGCCAGGGTGTCCAATTCGGACGTGTTTACAAGGCTTAAAGAGTAAGTATACTGAAATATGAAATATGAACGCGTCATCTTAACCTAATAATAAATACATGTAAGTAGCACTTACGCTGAGGTGTGTGTGTTGCAGCATGCCTTCAATACAATTCTTGTTTTGCTCAGGCTCTGACCACTGACCTGACTATCTCCATCCCCCATACCAACTATCAATACTGCATACAGCATACAGCACACCAACTGTCAAACCAGTTCTAGCTACAACAAACACGCTTCCAGAAATGCTAAAGTAAGCTGCTCAATTGGATAGTATTATCAAATAAGGGACAGATCAACACACAAAATGGTCAGTTGATGTTGGGATGAATTATATTTTCCATTTGGGGCAATTTAAAAAAACTAATTTCCAGTATACATACCCTTTCAACCAAAGGTGAATGATTCCCTTTAAAACAGCCTTCATCGGGGATAATAAAGACTGTGGAAGAACCCCAAAATGCTGTCGACTGATTGTGGGTTCTAATAAAGGTTTCTTCCATTTTTGTCGCTGTGTGCGATCCTCCATCTTGCCTGTGGTATGTACACGACTGAAGTCTCTTTATTTGAACTTTTCAAGCAACATCAATATCTGTGGGTACCAGAAACTGCTAAATAAAACTATCAATCTTTAGTAAATAATAAATAATAGATCTCTACACTGTCACACTAAAGCACATGCTTATGAGTCGAGATGGATCCGGGTCCGACACAGTTCGGTTTCAAAATCCGAATGAGCCCGTCTGAATCTGGACAAATCGTTCGGATTGCGGGACTTCGGAGAGCATTTTCGATTATTATTGAATGTTCGAGGCTATTTTGTTTGGTTTGAATAACCTGAAAAATAATCGGAAAGTCGAAAGTAGTCTCCGATCGTATTTTCGATTGTTATTGAATGTTCAAAACTATTTCGATAATTTCAGAAACTAGCCCCGAACGTCAATAATCTTCGAAAATCCGATCAGAAACTCAAAAGTAGTCTCTGATAGTATTTTCGAGAATTATGAATAAACATCAAAAATTGGTGAGTTTCGGCCATCTCTACTCTTATAATTTTTCCTCTTGAAAAAATTTTGCAAATATGGATAGCTACCCTGGAATATAAGATTTACAGTATGCTAAAACAGGTCAGATCACAGTTCTTTTATGTAAGTTGTTATTTTTTTTTTACATCATGTGTAAGGAAAACAAATCTGCATGTGAAGGTACTCCCCCCCCCCCCACACACACAGACATACACACACACACCCAACCATCAGTTTTTAAATTTGGAAAAAGGTTAAGGTTGGGGGGTGCCACTACACTACAGAAAAGTTCCCCTACACTACAGAAAAGAACAAAGAACAGAGCAGAGATCAGAGATGGATTAAGATCATATGGGGCCCAAGGCAGTGCATCATTTAGGCCCCCTTTTTTGCTACATATATTGTATATGTTTTTTGTTACTGCTTCTGAAGCTGGGCCCCCAGACGTTACCTGGGCCCTAGGCAGAGCCTAGGGTTGCCTGTGTGATAAATCCTGCTCTGAGAGGGAAGGGTGAGAGGAAGTGAGAGCATGCCAGAGTTCTTACTGAGGAAAGGAGGCACGATGCACCAGATAACACACAGACAGCTCCTACTTTTTGAGACTTTCAGAAAGAACTGCGGGAGAACCAAAGGAGCAGAGGAGTAATGTACGTGTTTTTGCACTGAGGGCAAATTTTAGTTTTGGGGGTGGACATGCCCTATAAACATAATTGTAATGTGCATTACATTTAGGACTAAATTGATCTTTAGTCATAAAATCAGTTTAAGAAAGGGTACCTGATACCTGAAACATGTAGTGGTGCAGAGACTACAAATAAAGACTATGACATCACAGACTGTTTTCAACTGTCTCAATCTACCATACCTTATGTCTAATACGTGTTGTTTAGGGTATGAGTGGAGACCCTGGTAGTATTGGAGACAAGCCGGTGGCCATGCCACAGCAGCAGAAAGTGGTCCAACCAGTTGTTGATTTACCAATTCAGGTACCACTGGAAACGTGATTGTGTAAAACGTTATTACACCTCCATGTTTTCATTTTTTTTATCAGTTGAACATCAGTTTGATATGGTGGAACAATATGCACGGATACAATATGTAGTTTCACTTTTCTAATTCAAAATACACACAGTCCACTAAGGTCAGTCCAATTCAGGTAGTGAGTTAATTAAAAACATAGAATATTTGAAGGGCTTTTTTTTTCTTTTAACCGTTGTACCAACTTACATGCTGCTGACAAACAGCCAGATTAACCAATACACTGATTTTATATTGGCTGCATGAGTTGAAACAGTCAATGTCACCAGTTGGACTTTCAAGTTAGTCATTTACTGCTTGCAATAAATAGGGGTGCTCCTGGGAATCCAGAAAAGCTGTCAAATCTAGATTCATAAGCTAGTTGTGATTGGTGGTCACTTAAGAATCTTGGGACATAATATGAATTAGTACTGTACCTGTGTTTGTTACATATGAATGCATGTGAGCTTTAGTAGTTTCTTTTTCCTTGTCGCAAAAAAAACAGGAGGGAGAGGTTTAGCCTTTTCAGGATGCGATGACCTTAAGTGATAGCGTTAACACAGCCTTCATTTAATTTTCAGGCCTTCTTGAGACTAATCCGACAGTCAATTACTCGCTAGACATAAGCAGTACGGGGTGCCCATGAATCCTTCCTATGACTGCATGCTGCGATATCCCAGTAGAGTTAGAAGACAGTGCTCTGCAGGTGCAGTCTCTTTGCAGGTGCTGAGAAGGCAATAATAGCAAAGGTTTAGAGCTAATGCACACTGAGCCTTTTAGCGGCAACTAGATAATCCCTATATAATCAGATTATGTAAATTCCTACTTTAGCACTCCCTTCCTTCTAAACGCACCATGTCCCTGTTTCTGTAAAACAAGCAAAACTAAGAAATCCTTCTAAACATTTAGACTCAGGAGTATATAGTAAAGCCCACATTGACAAGCTGTGGTTTGTCACTGACTAGGAGACTTCTAGACAATGTACACTATTGTAATTAAACAGCATGGAAGCTATAAAGAAAAGATTTAATGCTGATTTAAGAACATGGATTAAAAAACACACACATTTTTATGGGTAAACCGTTCAGATTACAATAATGGAATGAATTGTATTACCTGTATGTCATGTAGAGCTGCCTTTATTTGGTAACCTTACTACTTCATTGTGTTCATCTTAATTAAAAAAAGTGTCTATCACCCAGGATTTCACAGCTACCAAATTTTGCACTTTTTTTAACCAAGTTGGACGAGAAATAGACATGTCAGTAATTTTCATTCATTTCATCTGATGTATTTTAATAGGCAACAGACCTATAGGAAAAAGTATTGGGCAGTAGTTGGTCTGTTGTATTTTGTATTTAAATGACAGAACTTATATGATCTCCATAAATTTCCCCAGAACAGGATGTGTATATATATTTGAATATATATATACAGTATATAGTAAACATAGTAATTGAGGTTGAATAAAGACATACGTCCACAAGTCCAACTTTTCACCATCCTTTTTAGCTAACAGTTGATCCAGAGGAAGGCAAAATAAAAAAACAGCTAAAAAGGGGGAATTATTTACTGACTCCAAATGGCAATTGGAAAGTATCCTGGATCAACTAGAATGCATTTAATGGTATAATACCAGTAATTCTCAATATTTTTTAGTTTTAGAGAAATAATTCTTTTCTGTGAAAATTTATAGTGACCTATTAACAGGTGGTTTGTTGTATGTGTAATCCTATATACCAAGCATGACATCATCTAACTGCTGAGGGGTTCGGGAATGGGTGTACATCGATGCCTTGGGAGGGGGGGTCGTGTGCACGTGGGGGCAGGTTCTTCCCACACAACACAATCTGGAAAAGGTGAGAATCTCAATTTTGAAATGCCAGGGAGGTAAAAGTTTGCAAGGTTGGGATTATCAGGGATGGGAAATGTTAAGCTTTCTTGATAAACCACCTTGGTGAGGGGTTGGTTGATATAGAATTGGGGAGATCTGGGAATGGAAAATGTTCTAAAATAAAATAAAAATAGGATCATTGAAAAAGGTTTCCCCCAGGTATAAATAATACCTACTTTGGTAAGGAGCGTAAATATGCATGTGAGTTTCCATGAAATCGATGGAAACCTATCAAATAGTTTTTTGCACAGATCTTTTCGCCATCTGTTTCTGTGGTACAGGACCAAATGACATTTGTTTCCACTCATAAATTCAGTTTACCTACCAGTCATTAGATGGTGTATTAAATTATTGATTATATGGGGTGCCATCATCTTCCATAGCACTTTACAATTACATTACACATTCACATCTGTATACGATTAAATTGATTGATCTGTGGATCATCGGATAACACGTCATTACACGTAACTTATAGACAAATATGTTTTTTTTCTGCACTTTTTAAAAAAAAAGATTCGAACATTTAAATATAATTAACCTAAGCCTTATAGTTTAACAATACAACTAACCAAAATTAAAATAAATCAAAATTACTCAATTTATACTTTCTGGTATATTTAAGGACTTGCCAACCCTTAAAACAAAAAAAATGTGTCAGTTACCTGCCCACATCCCCAAACTGCTATTATTACCATTTTATACATGCATTTGCAACCAGATATTTAATTATAAGTTCTGGCAAATGTATCTGCCTCCTCCTCTGTTCAATGAGCTTTTTATAAGCTTAGCATGTGCAGAGAGGCAGCAGGTTGAAACATCATCAATCAATTGGTTGTGATGTCAGCAGTCACATCCTTGATTGACTGCATGGGGAAGGGTCAGCTTATTCGCCAGAATGGGACAATAATTACCCTCAAATATTTAATTATTAATGCAGATATAAAGTGCAAAAATATATCAGATGGGGTTGGGACAGGTAACTGACAATTGACCAGTTTTTTTGTTTTAAGGGGGGACATTCCCTTTAATATGTTGGCTTTCAGGTAGAACTATAGATCATTCTATGTGTGAATGGAAACTAATTGTATAGGCTTGTCTGAAGTGTCTGTTAGCAGCCTATTTAAAATCTTCTTAGTGCACGTTCACACTACATCAGTTTGTATCTGTTTTTCAAACTCAGGTGCTTTTAAAAAAATGGACAGAGTAAAACTCCATAGGATTTCACAATATTTTCATACTTGCTGCATATATTCTGTTCTGTTCCAGTCCATTTAAAAAAAACACACTGCTGCACACATTTCGGTCTGTTTAAAGCGCATGAAAACGTGGTACACAGATAACAACGGATAACAATGCACGCGTTTGCGTTTCTGTCCATTTTTCAAAAAGGATGCATGGGAGTTCCAGTGACGTAATTTCTTGTTCACAGGCTATAGGAAATATGCTGAAAAATAGCAAAATCACCAGAAAATAGCAAGATCTCTCTCACAACACCATCTGCTACCTCTCTCTCCTAAATCTCTTAAACTCCCACTCCCAGGATGTGACTAGTGTTCTTTGGTCGGCCCCTTTAAATTTGAAGAATGTGATCAAAAACGAGTTAAAAACCGCAATGGAAGAAAGCAGCAAAAAACAGACACAAACAGGCTAATCACACACAAGCAAATGGTCAGCAGTGGATAAAAACCGTATTAAAATGTCACTAAACGCACTGCGTTTTTATCTTGCGTTTTATATCCGTCCTAGTGTGAATGAGCCCTTAGTAGTAATCAATAAACCTGCATAATAAGTAAAGAATTTAGTTAACTACAACAGGACCTGTTTACCTCTTCCTTCTGTGTATAAGGTGCGCTCTGTAATGTTCCTTTAAAACTAAAGAGCCTTTTTTAAAGAACACAAATCTGGTCAAATATATAGACTGTGGTGCATTTTGATCTCAGTTTTAGCTTGTTTTTTTAAAAATAAAAATATTTAGTACATTTAAACTACTTCTACCCTACAGTGTGTACTTTGCTTGTTCTGCAAAATTAGAAAAAAAACTAATTTATACTTAGACGAAACAGTGTAGTGATGGAACAACTCAGCATTGATATATTTTTGGAAAGCGGCTAGGGCAGCATGGCACGGGTTAACTGTTCTTCAGTGCACAAAAGAATCCAGATTATTGTTCTTTGTTTCATTAAAACTTGGCAGGCAGACTTCAGCACACACCAGTTTCTTCCTGCAACACCTATTCCCTTTGCAAGTATAAAGTCTGGGATAAATGAAGGGGAGGATCCACGTACATGATGGAAAGGATCTCCCAGGAGATGAAAAAACTAAGCTGGGAACAGCAGTGACACGCGTCAGACAAAGGGTCTGGTTTGCTAAATGAAGAAAAAGCTGCACCTTAGCAACTAGTTACTCACTGACAAGTGTGCTTGCCCATAACTGAACATCTTGTTAGAGCATCCACTGCATGTTCAACCTCTCTTCATTGAGTGCACCGGGACACTGTTTAAGGTTTTAATAGGACAGACTTGCAAGGTAAGCCTATAATAATATATAACTTGTATTTTCACCTTCAAAAACCTTGGGATTTATAGATATGGAAAAATGAAGCAAGTAGTTGAACATTCAGATGAACATAATGTATATTGTTTATAATATAATTATTGTTTACAAACATGTAGGAAGAAATAGTATGGTTTTAAAGGTAAAAACCTGCATTTTAAAAAAAAAACAACAACGGTACTTTAAACACTGGAATCCTTTATGTCAAACATTTCAAATAGATTTACATTTGTACAGTAATAAGATATTTGTTTTTGCATTTCAAGCAGCAAGTTAATATTAATTTTGATATTGTAATTATGTCTGTTAATATAGTAAGCCTCACGGCGTAATTCAACAATAAAATGTGTTCTAGACCTGCAAATGCTCCTTTTCATAAACAGATTTTTTTTTAGTTTGAAACAAAAACAAGGTTTTTTGCCAACCCATTCCAATCCAATAATTTTACTGGACTGGCCAGAGATCAAAGTAAAATTCATTCAAATCATTTTGGTAATGTTGGTAATTCACAGCCATCATGATTATTAATACACAATTGGTTCAGCCAATTGGTTGCCAATGGTCTGTTTAATTTTAACCCCTGACTGACAGGTTACCAAATGGAAAATCGTTCAGAAGCATAATGGGCAAAGATCTGCTTGTTTGTACCAGCCCTCAAGGAAATGACTTTTCTGGATTTCATTTATTAGCCAAAAGGGTGAAGCACCTGAGGGATAAAATATTTTTCTAACTAATGTTTGGGTTCCCGATATTTTTTAAAACTGTTTTATAAAGACACAATTAATGATAAGCAAGTTTTGTTTTACAGAATAAAATAGTAAACCTCATAATAATTTGAGTAAATAAAATTTTATATAAAACTTAGATATTTACTGATAATCTACAGGAGATATGGAAATTTATTTTAACTCCAAGAAATGAATTGAATATATTTTAAATTCTATTCAATCATATCTTTAAAAGTTATCTTTTGATTTGTGCAATTTTTTTTTTTATAATGAAAATATTACTTAACAAACTCGTGTTGTTAAATGTATACTCTGTTCTTAACTGTGTATTTTCTATTCTATTTTCTATTCTTATTTATTCTATTTTAAATACACTATTGATTTAGGCATTTGACTGTACATTTTTTAATCAACACTATAATTTGGATTTTGTAGATAAAATAGATTAAAGCAAGAATACTAGATCAACCTTGTGTTCCTTAAATATTTGAAAGGAAACATTACTTGTCCTTTTTCATACACAAGGCCTGGAAAAGAAAAAGAAATGAAAATAGCAATTTTAATTTTATTTTACCTTTCATTTTTCAGAACCTGAGAACAAAATGACACGCAAGATTTTCACTAACACCAGAGAGCGCTGGAGGCAACAGAATGTCAATACCGCATTTGCTGAGCTAAGAAGCTCATTCCAACCCATCCACCAGACAAGAAACTAAGCAAAAATGAAACTCTGAGATTGGCTATGAGATACATCAATTTTCATTGATATCCTTGAAGATCAAAGGATAACAAAGGCTAGAGGAAATTCACAGGCAAATATTTTAGGTCTTTATAATGCAGACCAATCAAGTATGGAAGAATGGACTGTATGGATAATAGTAAAACCTCCTCACCTGCCATGAGCAGTGATACCAGTGACTGCTGATTACTGGTGTGATGACCATAATTTAGAAAATTATGCCATTACCAATCTTTACTCATGTTATCCTGGTAAACTGTATATACGCTATAATGGAGAAACATTAATGTTGTCTTTAAATAATGTTGATATTTATGCAAAAACAATTTATCTATGAGGGTAAGTCAAGTATGGCCTATTATGTGAAGGTTTTACATTTAAATTTTTTCCCTACTAGTGGATGGTTTATATCAAACTCTACATTTCGCTACCAAACAACAGGAAAGTCCTTTGTTTTTTCAGAGGCCTTAACACATGTAACAAAATCTAGATGGAATAGATTGGTCAAATCAGTTCTTATTTCTTTTATTCTATACTTTACGTAACTTATAAATAAAAAATGGTTTGTGGTATCTCCAGGGGACCAGTGACCCCTGTAATCTGTGCGCTTGTGCACGCGCACACAAGTATGCAGGCTTTACAATAAGGCTAAAGTGTTGCACACACAAAAATATTTTGTAAAAAAGTGCTGTGGTGTGTAGCACACAAAATTTATTTTGTATGCACACAGAATTTTTTCCCCTGCTCATACAGATTATTTTAAATTAGAGGGAACATTGAAAGGGTCACTATAGTGTCCCACATAACATTTTAATTAATTTATATTTTTCCGGGTGGTATAAGAGAGTACACTACTCCCTTTCTGCCCTCTAACAGAAGCAAAAAGGAGGTAGGATTACTTTATAAATATGAGAGATTGGAAAAAGAAATGGATGTCCTTGGCACTATAGCATTCCTTTGAACTTGAAAATATGTTTAAAGTGATGGTTACTAGATATTGTCTATCCAATCGATGTTGATAGATGTGTTCAAGGTTTTGCTTTTGTCTTTTAAGAGAACCAGCTCAATGTGTGATAAATTACTCTCAACCACCATGTCCACAACTAAACTATTTAGTTTACTCTTCAAGTTTACAATCTTAAATTGTGGGGCTACCATGTCTGGTAACTGCTGTGTTCAAATGTTAGCAGAGATTATCATAGGGCTTATTTATTAAGAGGTGCAAAATTTTTCCTATACTGTTAATTTGCATCAACTAATCAGATGATACCTTTTTACCGGTCTGCCAGTCTGATGATATCTGATACATTAAGAACACGGACATTTTTGCACCTCTTTTTAAATAAGCCCTAAATGTATTGGAAATAGTTTTGAATTTGGAGGCATTTCAACTATTTAATGTATGTATTTCAGTGTATTAAATTAATAGCATGAAACATATTTTATGCCATAAGAAGATATTTGTAAAAACAGGGCCTAAAACATTTTTTTGCATCTATTTACATCGGTAATTGTGCTAGAAATTTGTTTACTATACAACTACAACACTTATGCCATTGTAAGGTTATTGTATTTTCTTTTATTTCATCAAATTACAATCCCTTATTATCATATGCTTTATGATGACTGGGAAATTTAAGTTTATTTTTATGCATATTTATTAAGCTGATTTTTATATTGTAGACTGTTTTTTAAAAAAAATTGTGTACTTTTCTATATTGTTGCTTAGTTGCACTTACAAGATTTTTTTTTGTTTAAGAAATGTGATGTAATCTGTATGAATTTGTTAATATATTCCAATAAATTATTAAATATTTTTTTTTCTTTTGTGCACTTTTATTTCCTACCTTTAAAACTATGCCCCTTAAATAACCTATGCATTGGTTATCATCTCCACAAATACAAATATTGTTACAGTATTTTTTTAATGTGTTTACTTTTCTAATTATTTCTTTGTGATCAGGGATGCAATTTACATTTTTTGTGCCCCATACTAGGATATAGGGACATTGCAGGCCCCTAAAGCAAGGCAAGTGGGAATTTAATTAGATAATGTACAAAAAATACATTTTGTGCAGGGATCAAATCAATATACAAGTTAAGTTTACTTTAAAACATGTAGTAGAGATTTTTTTAAAGGACATTATAACCCTATAAACATCATTAATCCTAAACTATTGTAAGAAATTTACAATAGTTTAGGAAAAACATGGCAACAAAGTGTCTGCTTATAAATAAACTATGGAAATACCTGTCCAGAATATTGTTATATACAAGCAGAATCTTTGCAATGTCAGAGGGTTTTGTTTTACTTTAAAAATTGCAGCCATTAAGGTGGAGGTATTTATTCCCATGCTATGGCCAGACTTCGACCCTGAAAAAGACCACTGAAATTCTAAAGCAATTTGCTATTTTAAGATAATAAGAAGTCCAAAGAGAGACAGCCTCACGCCAATATGTAACCACACTGATGTCCCAATATAACTGGAAAACTTTAATGGAACATTGTTAGGTGCAGCCTGATGTGTTTCAAGTGTAACTGCTCTTAGTCAGAGGCATCATGAGAAGGAGTCATTACTTGAGAGCGGATGTACCCCTGAAGTGAGAGTTTTTGCTATCAGCACAATATATTTTTAAAGAATTTTTACATTTGCAGTGGCTTAACAGTGTGCCAGATAATAAACTAGCAGGGAGATTCAATAAAAGTTCTTATCGTTAAAAATGGTGCTATTAATCAGATGTTAGCTTTCAAATATTAAATAGATCTGATTTTCGGGGCAAAACTAGCACCATTTTAAACGATAAGAACTTTTATTGAATCTCCCTGTTTGTCTTGTGGGCACGGGACTGAGTTTGCTACACTACTAAAATGTACCCAAGTTCCCTTACATGTTTCTAATTCAACGGCCCAGAATCCACAGGAAGATTGAGCAGTGGAATGCAAATTAAATGATTTACTGTCTTCAAGCATAGACAAATGTTTAAACTCTGAAGTAACTCTTCAGTAACTCTCTTTTTTTGAACGTGATTTATCAGAAATTTATTTTTTGGAGAAATTCAGTTACTACAGTCAAAAAATGGAATTCAAACTATTTTCAGGAAGGTCATTTCCCTGGGAGCAGGAGAGCCTATACTATCTCCTGTAGGGCCACAACACAAGCTGTAGCTGTCAAAATTCGGTTGTGCAGTGGCTGACAGCTCACCTCTCATTGCTTGATTTTAGAGCGAGATGATCTCTCCTAATTTGCAAGAGAATTGCTCATTTTTATCGGCCAATAAAAAGATTACAAAAGAATCAATTTCAGACTGTAGTGTCCTTTAACCTCAGCCAACCAAATCACAGGAGATCCTAACAAAGCAGGTAAATATTTAGTTTATTCATTCTAAACAAAAGATTTGGATGTGTGGCAATGATAATTAAAAATAACAACAGCAATAACAACATCAATTAGAGAATACTTTGGTTTACCTTTATTTCATGTGCTTTCTTCCCTCCTTCCTGTTGATTTTAAATGTATAACAAGAATAATTCCACAATGTGCATGATCCCCATAATACCTTTAATCTACAATATGCATACCAATCCTCAGGCAATATCACAATATTGTATAGAAATATTTAACACTTAAATACTTAATAGCGTATCTAAAATTAATAGGTAATTATTACTTATTAAAATGCTGTATTGGTATCAAAGTCAATAATAAAAACCCAATAGGTATAATTAAATTAAACATTTAAAGATAAATGACTTCTGTAGGTTGACGGTTAGTGATAAAAAGACCAAATAGTGAATGGAGAGCTTAACTGCTGACCTTTGGGGTTACAGGTCAACTCCAAGTCAACCTCCTTATCCCTTATCCAAGAATAATAAAATAATTGCAACCTAAGACTTTACATTCTAGATATACTTTAAGTCAAAGTTAGCAGCTGCAATGTGACCTCCTTTTCTACCAAAAGGCTAAGAAAGGTACACAGTTAGTTCAGCTCTTTAAATCAGAACAAGATTAGCAGCCATTAAATGCTTTGAATTTTAATAACTAAACAGCAGGTTTTCTTTCAGGCACAAACGTTTCCATTTTGATTGTGAATGAGATATCTGGTCATAGAGCAGCATGGACCATGACCTTGTTTAAAGGGCAAACGAGATAAAAAAGGACCATATCAAGCCAGAAAAAACAAAGAAAAGGCTATCTACCATTACATAAACTATGATGCAACTTAGTCAATTATATGGTACCACAAAACAAATGTAGCATACACTGGAAAATACTCCTGCTCCCAGGATCAAAATGCCAAATACAAATGTAACTAATTGGCTCATTACAACCATTAACATAAAAATGCCTAATGTGTTTGGGGAAGCATCCCGTCCTTAATCATAGACTGCTAATGACTGTCAATGATATATATTTTAGAGTCATAATTAATACATTTCTATAAACAAAGCAGAATTTCACTTCATTCTAATCTTGATCTGATTGACCAACTAAAATACAGTCAAAGCACTCTATACAGTTATGGGTGCAGACTCCTCAGGTTTTCCACCCTCGTGAGAATATAAGCATCAACTATGTACATTGAGGGTCACACTCCAAGGTTAATCCAAGTTGTTTATGTAGTGACCACACATAACACAATGTTTCGGGGGTAAGGTGCCTTGATCTAATTACCTTAAAATCTGAAAGAAAATTAGCAGAATGATCATAACAGACTGATTCTGTGTCCTCGATTGTTTCTCCTTAAAGCTGGGTACACACAACCAATTTTAAAGATGACACACTGAATCTGCAAGATTCCTCTTTGAAAGATGTGAGTACACCACATCACGAGCATTCTTCCTATGTAAAGTATAGGAAGATTGTTAGTGACAGCCATACTCTCTACGATCGCTGCCGACTCCTATACTCCTATAGTACAAGAGCCTGCGTGACAGAAGGAAATTTTCCAGTCAGAACGACTGCTTCCGATGCAGAACATTTGTTGGCATCAGAAGTGGTCATTTTGGCCACGCACACATACCTATATTGGGCATCCCATCTGTACTAACGTTATTGGTCCTACATTGCTAATGTGCATACACAGCATAAGAGAAAGTACACAGATTGCACTAAATGTATCTACCATTCATTAACCTACAATCATAAACACAAACTCAATTCTAGATAAAGTGTATTGCCAACCAGCAGGTTACAGATCAGGATATTGATAGCATTAGCATTTACCTAAAGATTTACTTGTATTAGGTAACTTGTGTGCCACCATATTTCTTGCTTTCCAGTACACCTTGAGTGCTCGACCTCAATTTCTATGAAGATTCCAAAATATTTCTTCTGCATCGAACAGACATAACTGACTAGCAAGTGGTGACTAGCTGGTAACAAGCTCCTGAAATAGTCCAGAATAGAAAGTGTGAGATAAACGAGTCAATGACCAAAATAGTGGGTGTGTCTTTTAGACTGAAAGTTGAACCACATATAAATATGTGATTTTCATCTATTTAGGCTTTAGTTGTCTTTTAATGTTCAACTGCTTTTCTCTACCAACCCCCTATATAGCCAGGCTGCTCAGCTACTGCTGAGCTACTGTCTTTCACTATGTGTAGTCCATAGTTGGAAAACAAAGGCTGTCCCTACTAACTTCCTGACATTTGGCTCTATTTATATACCTGCAGTATAGAAAGTTCTGAGACCGTGGGTTATTGTAAAATTACGGACTCAGTTAAAACTGCAGCCATACAATATGTCCTCACCCAGGTTCAGCTGATAGGGGGAAGTTAACACATAATAAGTAACATAATAAGTAACCTCTGAACAGATGTCTCCTTTGGATGAACCTAGCCAGAGAACATTTTCTCCTGATAGTCCTGACAGTGCCACGTAGGGTGCCCAACTCCCAGTTCATAAAAGGAGCCAGCAAATCTCATACAACCATACATGTAAATGAAGTAATATGAAAGCACTCCAAAGGAAAAATTCAGTTTTTATTTATGATTATAAAAATTACATTAAGCAAATTAAGCTTGGGAGCAAGCTAGTATAGAAGTCAGTTACAATAATCTTATGGAATGGTTAGGAAGACACCTTTTCCAAAATGGTTTTACTGAGCCATAATCAGTACAATGTATGCTGCTTCACAGTGCACACTACGGACTACCGGTATGTTGTACTGTTGATGACCCAGTAAAGTAAAACTGGTCTAACACTGTATTTAGCTTCTGGATGTTGTTAAAGGGCATGTCCCACCTAAATTCATTTTTTTTATATAAGATTCCCCCTGGGCTTCCAGCTCCAACCGCATTATTTTTTTTTTAGAAAGCCCCCCAAACTCTACTTACCTCCCCTCTGTCCTCCGCCGTGCTCCCGGCCCTCTGCTTGCGAGGAAATGCAAGCAGAGGGCGGGACCAGCAGCCGCGTCTGTGATTGGCTGAGCGGCAGCCCAATCACACTCGGCTGCCGGCAGCTAACTTCAGCGGAGGAAGCGGAAGAGGTAAGTAAAAGTTTGGGGAGCTTTCTAAAAATAAAAATTATGCGGTTGGGGCGGGGGGACCAGGGGGAAGGATATAATTAGGGGATTTATGCTAGGGGGAGGGATAGCAAACGGGAGGGAGAGGGAGTGAGAGGGAGGGGGAGGGAGGGGGAAAGGGCTGCAGTACGCATGGCAAATCTACCGAGGCCAGGTAGCAGCAGAGCCCTGCTATCCTCCTGGTGGTTAGTTATTGGACTTTGGGGGGGACTACAGGAACCCTATGGAGCTGGGTGTGAGGCAAGGATTAAACTACACTACATGGGGGGCCAGTATGGGGGAAATTTGAGTTTTGGGGGTGGACATGCCCTTTAAAAGCATTTTAGAAAGGATATATTTCCTAGTTTTACCATGGGAAACTACTAAGCTCTTTTTCCTGTATTGCCATATAAAAGCGAGCTCTAGCCTTAAAGGGCATGCATAGTGACATAGTGTATGGGAATTAAGTGATTTGTTTAGTTAAAAAAGAAAATGGCATTATTCCAGATAAGAAATATGTATAGACCTAATGCACTTGAACACAGTTTAAAAGGTAGCTTCCACAAAATCTGGTGAAATATTCAATGTACATACTTTGATGTGCGTTCTGCACATTATGTATATTTGTGAACACAGCCATAAAAATATTGGGAACATTGACCGAAAGCCTTGTCTTACAATAAACTTGTTTCATGTTGCCCAGTTTACAAATGAAAGGGAAATGGACAATTAATCTTCCATTGTTGTAAATTTATTGGAGACTTGTTAAAATGACACTGTGCAAGCAAGTTAGGTGACAGAGCATCAGGAAAAAAATAAATCACCTAGGAACTATATGCAGATATTGTGGATCAACGGTTGGTCTTGGCAAAACAAACAGACCTATTATTATTTTTATTATGATTTATATGCACCAACATCTTCTGTGGTGCTTTACAATTACATAGTCATACATTACATACAGGCAATACATGTTATACAAAGCCATACATATTACATACACGGGTAATACTATTAAGTAAACAGAGTGAGGAGTTTCTTACAGCAATACCGTGATAAATAGGAAAGAGGACCCAGCCCAAAGAGCTACAGACTAGAGGATATGGGGGTGAGACATAAGGTTGCGGGAATTGGTAGGCTGTAAATAGAGTGCCAGTGGAGTGTGGAAGGCGGGTTGGATCATAATGGGTAGTAAGAGGGTAATGTTTAGGCCAGGTTATATGCTTGCGTAAAGACGCGGGTTTTAAGGTTACGTTTGAAGGTGTTAAGGGATGGTGAGTGACTGACAGACGGAGGAAGGGAGTCCCAGAGCAGAGGGGCAGCACGAGTAAAGTCCTGAATACGGGCATGGGAAGAGTTGACCAGGGTGGATGAAAGGAGGGTATCGTTTGCAGAGCAGAGGTTGCGCCTGGGACGGTATCGCTGGATCAGCTCTGAGATATATGGAGGGGCTGTATTGGATAGTGCTTTATAGGATAAAGTAAGCAGCTTGAACCGGATCCTTTGTGTGATGGGCAACCAGTGGAGGGACTGACAAAGAGGAGAGGCATTAGAGAAGCGAAAGGAGAAATGAATGAGCCGGGCAGCAGCAGGTGCCAGGCGGTTATTTGGTAAACCGCACAGGAGTGTGTTGCAGTTGTCTACCCGGGATATGATTAGGGCATGGACTAGGATTTTTGTAGCTTCATTCGAGAGAAAGAATCGAATGCGGGAGATGTTTTTGTGTTGGAGCCGACATGAGTTAGCAGGCGAATTGACATAAGGTTTGAAGGAAAGATCGGAATCTAGTGTTATTCCCAAGCAGCAAACATGAGGAGATGAGGATATGGGTGTGTTGTTAATATTAATAGTAAGGCTAGGGAGAGGAAAAGATTGTGAGGGTGGGAAAAGGACAAGTTCAGTGATGTTCATTGTTGAGGAGTGGAGCTAATTTCAGAGTGAAAACCACTAAAGGTCCTACCAAGAAAGTGCAGTGTCCTGGATACCTAAAGAGGCCAGGATCTGAAGAAGTAGAGGGTGATCAACTATCAAAAGCAGAGGACAGATCAAGAAGCAAAGAGTAGTGACCTTTAGATTTAGCACTAAGTAAATCATTGGTCACTTTAGTGATGGCAGTTTCCGTGGAGTGGTGGAAGCCTGACTGGAGGTGGTCAAAGAGAGAGTTAGTAGATAGGTAATTAACCAGCATAGACATGTCTTTCCAGTAATTTGGAAGCAAAAGGGAGAAGGGAAACAGGCTGGTAGCTGGAAAGAGCAGATGGGTCAAGGGAGATTTTTTAGGTATAGGGGATACAACGGCATGTTTAAATATAGATAGACAAATACCAGGGGATAGGGAAAAGTTAAAGAGAGAGGTTAGGACTGGAATGAAGGAAGTGGAGAGCAGGGGAATAAGATAAAAGGGAATGGGGTCGAGGGGGCAGGTGGTGAGACGTGTCCTGGATAGGAGAGATGAAAGTCCCTGTTTTGTTATAGTGGTGAAGCTCATTAGGATGCAAGTAAAGGGATTAACCAATGAAGGGAGGCTAGACATTGTAGTGGTAGGGGCAGAGATGGAGGGGGTGAGCAATGAAGGGATGTTGGGCAGAGCAATGGTAGTGGTTGAAAGCTGTAGGGAGGAGCTAGGGTGTACAGGAAAACCACTTTGGATGTTTTCGATTTTCTCTGTGAAATATGAGGTTATTTCATCAGCTGATAAACAGGGGGTAGGTGGAGGAGGTGGCGAACAGAGCAGGGAGTTGAATACTTTGAAGAGCTGTTTGGGGTTATGGGATTGGGAGGATATGAGTGAAGAGAAGTAGTTTTGTTTGGCTAAGGACAAAGCACCTCTGATCCGACAAAGGGCACTTTTAAATTTGAGAAAGTTGATATTTTTGTTACTCTTGCGCCAGCGTCATTTGGCTATACGGGATTGCCTTTTCAACTTTTTAATTTGGTCCGTAAGCCATGGTTGTGGGTTCTTGTGACCAAGGCGACGGGTGGATAAGGGAGCAACAGAGTCAAGGGCATTGGAAACAGTGTTATGGTAGTGGACAGCTGCAAGGTTAGGGTCAGAGAAGGAGGGCATAAAGTTAAGTTGTTGGACAGGTCCCTGCATCTGTATGTTTGGTTGTTAGGGTTTACAGCCGGGACAGATGACACAAGATTAAATTTGAGAAGATTATGATCGGACAGAGGAAAGGGGGAGTTGGAGAAGTTAGATAAGGAACAGAGGTGGGTAAAGACCAGATCCAGTGTGTGTCCTTTACAATGGGTCTGGGCAGAGGACCATTGGGTAAGGCCAAGGGGGGAGGTAAGAGAGAGAAATTTAGTGACAGCAGAGGTGTTGGTATCGATGGGGATATTGAAATCCCCTAAGATAATTGAGAGGATGTCAGTGAATAGAAAGTGGGACAACCAAGCAGAGAAGTGGTCAAAGAAAGCAGTGGTCGGGCCGGGTGGTCAATAGATAACTGCAATCTGTAGGGGTGTGGGAGAGTAAATACAGACTGAGTGGAACTCAAAAGATAGACGGGAGAGGGCTGGTAAGAGCGCGATAGGTTTGAAAGTACAGCCCTCAGAGAGAATACCAACACCCCCACCATATTTATTATCGGGTCTAGTGGTGTGGCTGAAGTGAAGGCCACCATATGAAGAGCGCGGCAGGTGAGACAGATTCGAGGGTGACAGCCATGTTTCAGTAAGACCAAAAAGTAAAACAGACCTAAAGATATGTTAATTTTCTATCAAGTTACATCTATTAAGGATCTGTGTAGTCAGCATGCGGGTTCCTTTTTCTGCTAGAGTTAGTTTTGGACATTTCTGATTTTTTCCTTATTAGTTGAGGGTCTAATGGAAATATTCATACAAGTCCAGTCAACTAAAAGACTGTTAGGATTAGCTTTTGGTCATCATATACAGAATGACTTGTCCAAAGCTAGCATCTGTGGCTGTTTTTTAGAAGTCACATGAAGCGTGTTTGGATAGAACAATCCAGTGTAATTGATGGAAGCACAAAACTGCAAGTTTACAAGTATGATCACCAAATATTTCCAAACCATATAAGGGTGCAATTCATTTAGCCCTACTGAAAGTTGTCATTCCATATCTCAGGTATGAAGACCACATTACAGCTAATATCCACAGTCATGAATACTCCTCCCACTGTTCGCGCGCTACTTGCCTTGGAGAAGCTGACCCCTAATTGCACCCGAGACGTGCGCGAGAGAGACATCATACCTTTCCAGGAGAGAGGGGGAGAGAAAGAGAAGGGGGGGGGGAAGAAGGGAAAGAGAGGGAGGGGGAGGGTTGAACGATTATTTAAAGAATCAGGGGTTTGCTATTTTGAGATAAACCACTCAGATAATTTATTACACAGGCAAAATCCGGCTATACAATGGGATTCTATTAATAAATTAGTTTCTCCCTATCGAATTCATATAGTGCACCTATTGACGTTATCTCTCTTATTTAATTTTACATAAGTTCCTACCTTCACACATGTTTGCACAGTACCCATCGTGGCAAGCAGGAAAGCAGGAAAAAAATCAGGTGTGCCTCCCCCCAAATATAAATTTAAAAGGCAACTATATTGTAAAAAAATAAGTAGTCCTTGCTGCATGCTTTGTTTTGCTCGTCTAAGTATTTCCCCTCCCATTCTTAGCCAACTTCCATCTGACATGACTTTCTGTGAAGTCAAGCATGCTCACTATGCTATTCACACATTCCAACTGTCACTATTTCACGCTACAGCAAAACTTCACACAGCAGAAGAGGTTATGATAATAATAAGGCACTGATTGACTGAAATGTAAGATGCTTCAGACTGGATATCTAAAGAAATAGGGGACAAATCAACAAAAATGGTACAGTGATGTTGGGAAGATTTAGATTGCAGAAATATGCAATTTACATTTTTTTTAGTATAGATGCCCTTTAAAATAAAATAGTTTAAAAGGCTATAGTTGCCATTTACAGAGTTATGTTAACATTTCCCTTTATACAATAATTATTTTACCACAGTGCGCCTCCTCTTATACAGTCTTTGGTTATAATAAGATGGATAATGCCTCCCTTTCAGTGTAAGCCCTTTTAGGCCAAGTGCTTTTATACAAGTCAGGAGACTTGGATGTGGTTTAATATCCTTATATAATATTTGTTTAGAGGCTTGTAATTAGGTATACATTTCTAAGTTATTTTTTTCTCATTTTTTATGCGTATTCTTTAAGAGAAAAGTCTTTTTTTTTTTTATTCCAATATTTGCGCTTGGTGGTTTTAAAACACTGATTTCCTTAATTTCTTAGAACTGGATAGATTTTCTTTATGTAGACTGGCAGTTGAGCTTCTGCTGCACCGAGAAAGAGAAAGATGATTGATTTTACAAGGAAATATTCCACAGCAGCTCCCACAATAATTAAGCCACTTACGTATTATAAGGTTTGGTTTGCTGCTCTTTTAGTGTTATTTTATTTATGACACAGATGCACACAATCAGGAGAGTTTTTAACAATTGTATTTTAACGACTTGCATGCATTGCTTAAAGGTGTGTTTGACAATATCTGCCTTAAATCCCTGAAATGATGCACTTTTGTATGCATGTAACACCCCACCTTCTATCAAGGCTGGTAAGTATAATGCGACACATAAGCCTGCTGATATCATCTTTAAGTGTCAAAAATTGCAGTTTTTAATACCAATGCAACCGTGTCTATAGGCGAGTCATTTAGACACTCAGCATAATACATATAAAACTAACATCCTTATTAATCTACAGGACACTAAGCAAACAATAGCTGCCCAGGAAATGTGAAAATTTCAAGTGTTAATCATTATTTATTTAATAAACATACAATTCCCTAAGGTATGCAAAATGTCCTAAAATAATTAATCGTAAATACCATTACCAATACATAATAACAAAGACAATGTGGCCTGAAACCTTATTTGATTACACATTGCGTAAAATAATACAACAACACAGCACACAAAGAAACGCTCTTTTCCAAATACATTCACAGCATGTTATGCAGGCCATGTGATATGTTATAGAAAAACGGAAATTTCTGTATAAATTCTGTATAAAAAGTCTTTCGGTAAACAGACTTGTATGTGTAAAAATAGATTAATTCAGCTAAAACATTTTCACTCGACAAGAATAATGACAGAGCTATGTAAAAAAAATGACACATCCATAACAAAATGCTGCTTATCAGTCCACTGCAGATTCTCTAACTCTCTTATCTGAAAAGAACAG
This sequence comes from Hymenochirus boettgeri, assembly GCA_019447015.1. Lineage (NCBI taxonomy): Eukaryota > Metazoa > Chordata > Amphibia > Anura > Pipidae > Hymenochirus > Hymenochirus boettgeri. Next base: position 228,655,627 of record CM033469.1, read on the forward strand.
ATTACTTGCCAGATCAGCTCTCCATGCTAAGTACGAATCAAGATTTGTTTTTTCTTTTAGCACATTTTGCATAAAACTGCTTAATTTCCAGCCAGAGAAATCAATTAATGTAATGCAGAGCTGTTTTTAAATTTCCCTACACTTTCTTTATGTTTATCCCCCCACCTCCTCCGGCATTTTGATTTAGATCAACGTTGTAAAGCATCTAAGAGATCTTAGAAGAGGACTTTACGAAAATGCAGGTGCAGCCTTTCAGTATCCGTTACCAAGCCAATTCAGCTTTTTCATACATCCTCTGTTTCCATGCATTAGTCCTATTTCCCTTGTGCAGGACACTTTGTTTCTATCTCCACTTTTTTTATTTCCTTCAAATGTACAACACTGCAGCTATCTGATTATGCAAATTTGTACTTTATGAACCCAGACACAGGATCCTTTGCAGAAGAAAAATAAGAGAGTGTGGCTTGAGGCTTGGGATCAACTAGTAGATGGAGGAAAAAGACAATACGTTCAAGTTGGTTAAGAAAATTCTTCTGTTTTATTGAACAAAGAGCTCACTGGGAAGTCTGCACTGCTCTTGACATCTGAAGTGTCGTAACTATTCTAAGGATACAAAATTATCAGTGGATACGCTTGGAGAGCACTTTAAAAAAAAAAAAGCCATTTGTAACAATAAGAAAAAAAATTTAATTTAAAAAGTAAATAAACCATTTTGTTATAATATAATAATAATACTATCTATAACCATTTTGATTTAGGCTTAGTATAACCCCAAGCTATACTTGTCAATATACTTTACTAGCAAACAATACATAGACTTTATTTGGTCTCATATGCCGTCTGATATTGTCTGATAAAAAAGAACCCTGAATCATTTTGGGTAAAGCAAGATTAAAGACATTTAAAAATAGGACTGAATGATATTATTCAACCTAATGGGATAATGCGCCCCTTAAAGTGTGATATATAAGGAATAATGTTCCCTTACAATGTAATATCCTTATATGCATTTTTACGGATAATACATCAGTTTCTGATTCCTATTACTCCTCTGAGGAGTTCCCTGACTATATAAAAATACAATGCCACAGGTGTTTGTATTCTAGCAGCTAAATCTTTGTGGAGGAGGAGAGAGACATTGGTTATAAATTGACAGGAAGCAGCTCCAGCAGATTGCGTTAGTGAAGTTAACACTGCAAAATATGCTGAGTCATTGTTCAGGCATGAACACGGGAATGGGAGGGGCAGTGGGATATAAGAAATTAGTCACTTAGTGACATAGCTGAGGGATTTTTATAAGGATTTATAAAACAGCAGCCCCTTATAAAATATCACACTTATGTATTATAGAGTGGATAATGTACCCATTATCCATTGGTTTATAAAATAAAAAATACATTCTAAAATGTTAAAAGGTCATTTTTGACACCCTAAATTACTTTTCAAGACACCTAGCATTTATCACTATCCATTATTTCTGCTGTATCTGCTCCCACAGTTTTTGAGCTAGACACACGAAATTTACAATACATTTTAAATTTAATATACAATTGTGGGACATATTGGAGAAGTGTTTTGTCCTCTACCAAAGAATCTGTGAGAGTGATTCTGAGTGATCTGCAAATTTACAGACTTTTTTTGCCTCAACTTTAATGGACATGTGCTGAAGGTGTAACCAACACTGATTACCTGTCTCTTGATTGCATTCAGCTGTTGTGATGCCCAGAGTCCCAAGTATATCTTCAGCGCCTATAAACCAATCTACAGCTGCTGACTTCACTTATAGACAAGCTCCCGATCATCAGGAGACTTGTTGCGCTTCGATGTACACAGTTACCCCAGGTCTTAGATCGCAAGGTATAACACTGAGGCTGGGTTACTCTGGAAAATTGGAACACCAATGGAGCTGAACAGGAACTGGAAGAAAATGACAAGAATACAATGATAATGATGAACAAGAGAAGAAGACAATGAACAAGACTAGGCTACAAGAACCAGAAAATAAATTATAGCAGGGACCTCTAGCTTGGCTAACCAAAACTATAACAGGCAATGTGTGAATGACTGGAGCAGGCTTAAGTAAGGCAGAGGGACCAATGGGAAAGAGGAAATTACAAATTCTGATGCAGATTGGTTAACAGGCAAGATCTGAATTTAATTGAATTTCCTCTGTCCAGTCTGTGCCCTACTGGAGTGGAAGAGATAAGAGAGGTGCCTGCGCGCGTCAGGTAAGCAGGTAAGGTGAAACTCTGACATTACTCCCTCTCACGAGGGGCCACTGGACCCTTTAAGGCAGGTTTTTCCGGATTGTCTTTGTGAAATTGGTTAACCAGTTCTTGAGCATGTACCTGATGATGAGGAACTCTTTCTTCTGACCATATACTGTAAAGAACTTTGGAGCCAACGTGAGACTAAGTTTTTGTCAAACTTTCTCCCTGGACTTCAACTGGAGGCGGTGGTTCAGAGGTAGCAAGAGCAGAGGCAGCTGATTTTAGTATGAAACATGAAATGAATTGGTACTTTTTTAGATGGAGGTAAGGCCACTTTGTAGGTTACTCTTTTAACTTTTGAAGAATAGGATATGGACCAATGAACTTGGGACCCAACTTGGAACAGGGTTGAGAAGAGAGAGGTTGCTAGTGGAGACCCATAACAGATCACCAGGAGAAAAGCCTGGTTCCTTAGATCGATATTATAACCAAATTGCTTTTTACGGGAAGAGGCCTTTTTGAGGTTTAGTTGTACCTGGCGCCAGATAGTAGACATGTGTTGAAACCATTTTTTAGAAGAGTGAAGTCAGAAGTAGGTCTGGTTAACAAAGATCTTTGGGATGATGGCCAAAGATTGTAGTAAAAAGGAGAAGTACCTGTAGAAGAATGATAGTATTGTTATATGAAAACTCGGCAAAGGGTAAAAACTTTGGCCAGGATTCTTAACAATCTGAAACAAAACAACAGATATATTGTTCTGTGATTGGTTTGGTTCTTTACAGCCGGGACAGATGACACAAGATTAAATTTGAGAAGATTATGATCGGACAGAGGAAAGGGGGAGTTGGAGAAGTTAGATAAGGAACAGAGGTGGGTAAAGACCAGATCCAGTGTGTGTCCTTTACAATGGGTCTGAGCAGAGGACCATTGGGTAAGGCCAAGGGGGGAGGTAAGAGAGAGAAATTTAGTGACAGCAGAGGTGTTGGTATCGATGGGGATATTGAAATCCCCTAAGATAATTGAGGGGATGTCAGAGGATAGAAAGTGGGACAACCAAGCAGAGAAGTGGTCAAAGAAAGCAGTGGTCGGGCCGGGTGGTCAATAAATAACTGCAATCTGTAGGGGTGTGGGAGAGTAAATACAGACTGAGTGGAACTCAAAAGATAGACGGGAGAGGGCTGGTAAGAGCGCAATAGGTTTGAAAGTACAGCCCTCAGAGAGAATACCAACACCCCCACCACATTTATTATCGGGTCTAGTGGTGTGGCTGAAGTGAAGGCCACCATATGAGAGCGCGGCAGGTGAGACAGATTCAGAGGGTGACAGCCATGTTTCAGTAAGACCAAGAAAAGTAAAACAGACCTAAAGATAATGTTAATTTTCTATCAAGTTGACATCTATTAAAGGATCTGTGTAGTCAGCATGCGGGTTCCTTTTTCTGCTAGAAGTTAGTTTTGGACATTTCTGATATTTTCCTTATTAGTATGAGGGGTCTAATGGAAATATTCATACAAGTCCAGTCAACTAAAAGACTGTTAGGATTAGCTGTTTGGTCATCATATACAGAATGACAGTTGTCCAAAGCTAGCATCTGTGGCCTGTTTTTTAGAAGTCACATGAAGCGTGTTGGATAGAACAATCCAGTGTAATTGATGGAAGCAGCAAAACTGCAAGTTTACAAGTATGATCAGCAAAATATTTCCAAACCATATAAGGTGCAATTCATTTAGCCCTACTGAAAGTTGTCATTCCATATCTCAGGTATGAAGACCACATTACAGCTAATATCCACAGTCATGAATACTCCTCCCACTGTTCGCGCGCTACTGCCTTGGAGAAGCTGACCCCTAATTGCACCCGGGGAGACGTGCGCGAGAGAGCGACGAGAGACATCAATCCATTCCAGGAGAGAGGAGGGAGAGGAGAGAAAGAGAAGGGGGGGGGGGAGAGAAGGGAAAGAGAGGGAGGGGGAGGGTTGAACGATTATTAAGAATCAGGGGTTTGTATATTGAGATAAACCACTCAGATAATTTATTACACAGGCAAAATCCTGCTATATACAATAGGGTTCTATTTAATAAATTAGTTCTCCCCTATCGAATTCATATAAGTGCACCTATTGACAGTTATCTCTCTTATTTAATTTTACATTAAGTTCCTACCTTCACACATGTTTGCACATGTACCCATTGTGCACAGAGCAGGAAAGCAGGAAAAAATCGGTGGTGACTCCCACCTAAAATATAAATTTAAAAGGCAACTATATTGTAAAAAAATAAGTAGTCCTTGCTGCATGCTTTGTTTTGCTCAGTCTAAGTATTTCCCCTCCCATTCTTAGCCAACTTCCATCTGACATGACTTTCTGTGAAGTCAAGCATGCTCACTATGCTATTCACACATTCCAACTGTCACTATTTCAGCTACAGCAAAACTTCACACAGCAGAAGAGGTTATGATAATAATAAGGCACTTGATTGACTGAAATGTAAGATGCTTCAGACTGGATATCTAAAGAAATAGGGGACAAATCAACAAAAATGGTACAGTGATGGTTGGGAAGATTTATAGATTGCAGAAATATGCAATTTACATTTTTTTTAGTATAGATGCCCTTTAAAAATATAAATAGTTTAAAAGGCTATAGTTGCCATTTAACAGAGTTATTGTTAACATTTCCCTTTATACAATAATTATTTTACCACAGTGCGCCTCCTCTTATACAGTCTTTGGTTATAATAGATGGATAATTGCCTCCCTTCGTGTAATCCTTTTAGGCCAAGTGCTTTTATACAAGTCAGGAGACTTGGATGTGGTTTAATATCCTTATATAATATTTAGTTTAGAGGCTTGTAATTAGGTATACATTTCTAAGTTATTTTTTTTCTCATTTTTTATGCGTATTTCTTTAAGAAGAAAAGTCTTTTTTTTTTTATTCCAATATTTGCGCTTGGTGGTTTTAAAACACTGATTTCCTTAATTTCTTAGAACTGGAATAGATTTTCTTTATGTGAGACTGGCAGTTGAGCTTCTGCTGCACCGAGAAAGAGAAAGATGATTGATTTTTACAAGGAAATATTCCACAGCAGCTCCCACAATAATTTAAGCCACTTACGTATTATAAGGTTTGGTTTGCTGCTCTTATTAGTGTTATTTTTATTTATGACACAGATGCACACAATCAGGAGAGTTTTTAAACAATTGTATTTTAACGACTTGCATGCATTGCTTAAAGGTGTGTTTGACAATATCTGCCTTAGAATCCCTGAAATGATGCACTTTTGTATGCATGTAACAACCCACCTTCTATCAAGGCTGGTAAGTATAATGCGACACATAAAGCCTGCTGATATCATCTTTAAGTGTCAAAAATTGCAGTTTTTAATACCAATGCAACCGTGTCTATAGGCGAGTCATTTAGACACTCAGCATAATACATATAAAACATAACATCCTTATTAATCTACAGGAACACTAAGCAAACAATAGCTGCCCAGGAAATGTGAAAATTTCAAGTGTTAATCATTAATTTTATTTAATAAACATACAATTCCCTTAAGGTATGCAAAATGTCCTAAAATAATTAATCGTAAATACCAATTACCAATACATAATAACAAAGACAATGTGGCCTGAAACCTTATTTGATTACACATTGCGTAAAATATATACAAACACAGCACACAAAGAAACGCTCTTTTCCAAATTACATTCACAGCATGTTATGCAGGCCATGTGATATGTTATAGAAAAACGGAAATTTCTGTATAAATTCTGTATAAAAAGTCTTTCGGTAAACAGACTGTATAGTGTAAAAATAGATTAATTCAGCTAAAACATTTTTCACTCGACAAGAATAATGACAGAGCTATGTAAAAAAAATGACACATCCATAACAAAATGCTGCTTATCAGTCCACTGCAGATTCTCTAACTCTCTTATCTGAAAAGAACAGATTACTTGCCAGATCAGCTCTCCATGCTAAGTACGAATCAAAGATTTGTTTTTTCTTTTAGCACATTTTGCATAAACTGCTTAATTTCCAGCCAGAGAAATCAATTAATGTAATGCAGAGCTGTTTTAAATTTCCCTACACTTTCTTTATGTTTATCCCCCCACCTCCTCCGGCATTTTGATTTAGATCAACGTTGTAATAGCATCTAAGAGATCTTAGAAGAGGACTTTACGAAAATGCAGGTGCAGCCTTTCAGTATCCTGTTACCAAGCCAATTCAGCTTTTTCATACATCCTCTGTATTCCATGCATTAGTCCTATTTCCCTTGTGCAGGACACTTTGTTTCTATCTCCCCCTTTTTTTATTTCCTTCAAATGTACAACACTGCAGCTAATCTGATTATGCAAATTTGTACTTTATGAACCCAGACACAGGATCCTTTGCAGAAGAAAAATAAGAGAGTGTGGCTTGAGGGCTTGGGATCAACTAGTAGGATGGAGGAAAAAGACAATACGTTCAAGTTGGTTAAGAAAAATTCTTCTGTTTTATTGAACAAAGAGCTCACTGGGAAGTCTGCACTGCTCTTGACAATCTGAAGTGTCGTAACTATTCTAAGGATACAAAATTATCAGTGGATACGCTTGGGAGAGCACTTTAAAAAAAAAAAAGCCATTTGTAACAATAAGAAAAAAAATTTAATTTAAAAAGTAAATAAACCATTTTGTTATAATATAATAATAATACTATCTATAACCATTTTGATTTAGGCTTAGTATAACCCCAAGCTATACTTGTCAATATACTTTACTAGCAAACAATACATAGACTTTATTTGGTCTCATATGCCGTCTGATATTGTCTGATAAAAAAGAACCCTGAATCATTTTGGGTAAAGCAAGATTAAAGACATTTAAAAATAGGACTGAATGATATTATTCAACCTATATGGGATAATGCGCCCCTTAAAGTGTGATATATAAGGAATAATGTGTCCCTTACAATGTAATATCCTTATATGCATTTTTACGGATAATACATCAGTTTCTGATTCCTATTACGCCTCTGAGGAGTTCCCTGACTATATAAAAATACAATGCCACAGGTGTTTGTATTTCTAGCAGCTAAATCTTTGTGGAGGAGGAGAGAGACATTGGTTATAAATTGACAGGAAGCAGCTCCAGCAGATTGCGTTAGTGAAGTTAAACACTGCAAAATATGCTGAGTCATTGTTCAGGCATGAACACGGGAATGGGAGGGGCAGTGGGATATAAGAAATTAGTCACTTAGTGACATAGCTGAGGGATTTTTATAAGGATTTATAAAACAGCAGCCCCATTATAAAATATCACACTTATGTATTATAGAGTGGATAATGTACCCATTATCCATTGGTTTATAAAATAAAAAATACATTGCTAAAATGTTAAAAGGTCATTTTTGACACCCTAAATTACTTTTCAAGACACCTAGCATTTATCACATATCCATTATTTTCTGCTGTATCTGCTCCCACAGTTTTTGAGCTAGACACACGAAATTTACAATACATTTTAAATTTAATATACAATTGTGGGACATATTGGAGAAGTGTTTTGTCCTCTACCAAAGAATCTGTGAGAGTGATTCTGAGTGATCTGCAAATTTACAGACTTTTTTTGCGCTCAGACTTTAATGGACATGTGCTGAAGGTGTAACCAACACTGATTACCTGTCTCTTGATTGCATTCAGCTGTTGTGATGCCCAGAGTCCCCAAGTATATCTTCAGCGCCTATAAACCAATCTACAGCTGCTGACTTCACTTATAGACAAGCTCCCGATCATCAGGAGACTTGTTGCGCTTCGATGTACACAGTTACCCCCAGGTCTTAGATCGCAAGGTATAGACACTGAGGCTGGGTATACTCTGGAAAATTGGAACACCAATGGAGCTGAACAGGAACTGGAAGAAAATGACAAGAATACAATGATAATGATGAACAATGAGAAGAACAATGAACAAGACTAGGCTACAAGAACCAGAAAATAAATTATAGCAGGGACCTCTAGCTTGGCTAACCAAAACTATAACAGGCAATGTGTGAATGACTGGAGCAGGCTTAAGTAAGGCAGAGGGACCAATGGGGAAAGAGGAAATTACAAATTCTGATGCAGATTGGTTAACAGGCAAGATCTGAATTTAATTGAATTTCCTCTGTCCAGTCTGTGCCCTACTGGAGTGGAAGAGATAAGAGGAGGTGCCTGCGCGCGTCAGGTAAGCAGGTAAGCGTGAAACTCTGACATTACTCCCTCTCACGAGGGGCCACTGGACCCTTTAAGGCAGGTTTTTCCGGATTGTCTTTGTGAAATTGGTTAACCAGTTCTTGAGCATGTACCTGATGATGAGGAACTCTTTCTTCTGGACCATATACTGTAAAGAACTTTGGAGCCAACGTGAGACTAAGTTTTTGTCAAACTTTCTCCCTGGACTTCAACTGGAGGCGGTGGTTCAGATGTAGCAAGAGCAGAGGCAGCTGATTTTAGTAATGAAACATGAAATGAATTGGTACTTTTGTTAGATGGAGGTAAGGCCACTTTGTAGGTTACTCTGTTAACTTTTTGAAGAATAGGATATGGACCAATGAACTTGGGACCCAACTTGGAACAGGGTTGATGAAGAGAGAGGTTGCTAGTGGAGACCCATAACAGATCACCAGGAGAAAAGCCTGGTTCCTTAGATCGATATTTATAACCAAATTGCTTTTTACGGGAAGAGGCCTTTTTGAGGTTTAGTTGTACCTGGCGCCAGATAGTAGACATGTGTTGAAACCAATTTTTTAGAAGAGTGAAGTCAGAAGTAGGTCTGGTTAACAAAGATGCTTTGGGATGATGGCCAAAGATGTAGTAAAAAGGAGAAGTACCTGTAGAAGAATGAATAGTATTGTTATATGAAAACTCGGCAAAGGGTAGAAACTTTGGCCAGGATTCTTAACAATCTGAAACAAAACAACAGATATATTGTTCTAGTGATTGGTTGGTTCTCTCTGTCTGCCCATTAGACTTAGGATGGAAGGAGGAACAAAAAGACAGAGAGATACCCAGCCGAGTACAAAAGGAGCGCCAAAACTGTGCTATAAACTTGAACCCCTCTATCAGGGAAATTGGCAGGTCAACTATGAAATCCATGGAGTGGTAGGCACAGACAGGGGCATTAATGTGCCAAATGGTGTATTTCTAGGTGTCTTGCTATGGGCATAAACCACACAGGCCTTAACATAAGCTTTGATATCTCTGGAAATCGAAGGCCACCACACATGGCGGGACAGGAGCTCATAGGTCTTTTTCTCCCCTGGGTGCCCGGCTAGCTTAGAATTGTGGCATTGCAGAATTACCTGTAAACAGAGATTGGGAGGAACACATAAACAGTTAGATGGTTTTCCAGGAGGAACATCGGACTGAAAGGTGTTTAAGTAGGAGGATAATTCAAGAGAATGGACTCCAAGAGGCCAAAGACAAACTGATTAAGGCCAAAGACAAACTGTTTAAAGCTGGATCAATCCAGTGGGTACTCACCGCCCGGCGCCGAAACTCAGCCGCATACTCCTCGGCAGAACGTTTGTCCTGATGAAGGTTCCTAATCTAATCTTCCGGAGACGTGACAGACACCGCCGGAGATTGCAGAGGAAGGAGTCCACCGCGGGAGCGAGGAGCAGGTAAGCGTGAGACTCTGACAGCTGTTTTGTAGATGTAACCAATACTGATGAACTGTCATGATTAAAGGGTTATTTGATTAACGGTGGCCATTCATGGATTGATATTATCAGGCGAATAGAAAGGATAATATCGATAACACAAAATTTCCCGAAGTCTACTAATTAAAATGGTCCAATTTTATCTATGGTCAACATATATGGTAAATTGACCGATAATATTGATAGGGCCATCATTACACTGTTTTTCTGACACACACAATTTCAAAATAGAAGTCAGAAAAGGAAAAAATAAAAGCACAATGATAAAAATACATTTCTAGTCAGAGCAAAGCTTGAAATGTGCATGCCCTTTTTCATCAGAAATCTTTTTTAGTTTTAAAACTCACAGCATAAATATTAATAGAGGTTTATGCATTCCCTTTCTAGTTTTCATTCATTTGTGAAAATATGGAATATTTTTACTTAAGATAATAATAGCAGTAACATATCTGTTGTATTCAATTAGATCAACTGGACTTGAAAATGTAGTTCTTGAAGACGTTTCGCTAGTCATCCGACTGGCTTTCTCAATTCAGAATGACTTGTACAAGAATCTGTGGCAATTGACCCTGGAAAATCCAATTAGCATATCACAGCAGGTGTTAAGGGGGTGATTAGATAGTGGCTAAGAGGTGTTTAGGAACGCCCAGAGTAAGGTGTTAAAACAGCATTGTCGAACCCCCCCCCCCCCAGACACCAACTGTCTGCCATGTACAATGCTGTTTTAACACCTTACTCTGGGCGTTCCTATAACACCTCTTAGCCCCTATCTAATCACACCCTTAACACCTGGCTGTGATATGCTAATTTCATGAGACTTGATTGACACCAGCTAATTATAACCAAGTTACAGAGAGTTTCCTTCTAGACTTCTACTAGCAATCAATAGAAACTCTTTATGATATAACTTTATGAATCAATAACAATTCCTTTGGTTATAGAAAGGGACCCCATCATTTCTTGAAACTCGTCAATAAACCAGCAAGTACCATATATTTTTGCAGAAAGTTCTACAGATTTGAGCTTTGTTATTGTTCTTCACCTATACCTTTATTATAACATTTGATTTTATTACCACAGATGTATGGGAGATTTAGAGTGCATCCCTTGCTTCAGGAGCAAGGAGGAGCGGTTTTGGACCCTGAAACATGATCTTATTGAGCATCCGGACAGGTTTAATTCAATTCAAAGGATATCCAGTAAAAGATTGTATTTTATCTCTTCCTACCTACCAGTATTTCAACTCTGTTCCCCCCAAAAGATGTATGTATCCTGTTTTTAACTACATTTTTACTATACCTACCATAGCTACAAACAACTTTATAAGGACAGATTATTTAGCGCTTAATGCTGGCCACACTCCTGCTAGAAATTAAACTCGAAAGTCAAGTACCAACAGTTTCTCATAACTGTTGGGTCCTACGCACTTCCTTGTAATTAAAACTATCCCATGCATTGGCAGTAGTGAAAGTAGATTTGATTGCTTCAGTACTAGAATTTATGGAGTACGCTTTACAAAACTTGGAGGTTCCTGTTACAAAGTTTGGACTTTTTTACACAACTGAATGGCCCATGCCGTAGCAGGATGATTTGATATAAAAACTGTAGGTTTTAACTAAAAGCTCTCTTTTCAATATATTATTTTAGAATTATTTGGAGTTAACTTTGTTAACTTAATATTAATAAATTACAGGATGATTATACTATAACCGTTCAACAAAATACCTCCCCCACTTCGTATTAAATATGATAAAAATGACTTATTTGGTACTAAAGTGTGTGGAAAAAAGAAACCACAAAGTGCAAGACTTTTATTTAACACTGCCATCCAGTTAAGCTCCTGGTTGTTTTTCCATGAAATTATTGACCCTACTTCAATCCAGGTTAAGTAAAATGCTTTTGCATGGTGCAACACAGTATTAAACATATATTCTAAACATTATTTGTGTAGCTGTTATCATGTGTAAATAGAATATAGTGTAACTATATTTTTTATTTATCTGGTATTAGGGATTCTGATAAAGCCTATACAATTGGTTCCTGGTTTATTTTAAATAAATGTATCAAAACTGTCAAGTTAATGGCTAAAGTATTTCCTTGCATGCTGCAAAATTACAGATAAAATTGAGTATACAAATGAATGCGTCTACTGCCACCACATGGACAGGAAGCATAATACAATAATGCACACACATGTTCATGAAAAAATATCCCCCAAAAATGTACACATAGCTTGCTTTATATTAAATCAAGAAGTTGCAAAAAAATCTTTCCCAAACAGTCAGATACTACAACAGAGAACGAAGGGTCAGCATTGGGCGTCACACTTTCAAATTTGGTGTCAAACAAAAAATATTTACTGGATCAGATTTTTTTTTTTTTTTTACTAAACTCTCTATTAATTAAAGTAAATAAATATGAATGCAAATAGTATTGCTGTCGGTATTTGGCTACGTTAAGAACTTGGGATGGTATTTATAAAGATCGATAGGAGTAATACTGCTGCATATTGTACCTAGCAACCATATCGCCGTTGGTGTCGGGTGTAAAAATATTGCACCATCCATTATTTTGCTGTAAAATAATGTATGGCACATACATTATTTTACAGCAAAATAATGATGGGCCGATACTGGGCAGTATTAAAGGGGAAGTTCAGTGCAAATACAAATGCTTTTAGGAAAAAAAGAGCAGTAATTTTCAATCCCAATGACCTTAACCTTCAAAATTTTGTCTGTGTAAAAATAAATGCAACTGAAATACTGACTTCCTGTTTGCAGTAGAAATTACTGTTAGGAACATTCGAAGGAAGTGGTGCATCATGGGAAGAAAAAGGGCTGTTGGAACCTTATATGGCAGCTCACTAATGTCAACAGCAGGGAACAGCAAAGGGTATGAAATCAACTGATTTTTCAAAATGGGAGAGAATATGTAGAATAACTAAGTATGCATAATACAAAGAAGAAATTTTATAATATTGATATTTTTTACTGAACACTGTTTGGTTTACAGATGTGATTAAAATAATAGCCATCCTAGCAGTATTTTTTGGTTATTACCGTATATACTCGAGTATAAACCGACCCGAGTATAAAACGAGGTACCCAATTTCAGCTAAAAATCCTAATAAAAGTGTGGACCCGAGTATAAACCGAGGGTAGAAATGCCAACTCACTTGGCATTCAAGATGTTGGAAACTACAACCCCCAGCATGCTTTATAGCTGGGAGTTGTAGTTTCCAAACATCTTGAATGCCACCTCACTTGGCATTCAAGATGTTTGGAAAATAAAATCCCAGCTTGCTTTATAGCTGGGAGTTGTAGTTTCCAAACATCTTGAATGCCACCCTCACTTGGCATTCAAGATGTTGGAAACTGCAACTCCCAGCTAATAAAGCATGCTGGGAGTTGTAGTTCCCAAACATCTTGAATGCCCCCCTCCCCCTCCCACCCAGTTCAGTTTGTACTGTGGGCTCTTCTCCCTGTGGGCTCTCTTCTCCCTGTGGGCTCTCTTCTCTGGGCTCTCTCTCCTCTGGGTCTCTTCTCCCTGTATCGGCATTCTGGCAGGCATTCCGGCAGCCGCGCGTGCATTCCTGTACTGGCGCGCCGGCTGACGTCACTGCCCGGCGCCGGGCTTGGCGCCGGGCAGGGACGTCAGACCGGCCCGCCAGTACAGAAAAAGATCGCGCGGCTGCCGGAATGCCCAGGTAAGCTCCTGACCGAGTATAAACCGAGTCCGGTTTTCAGGCTGATTTTTCAGCCTGAAAAACTCGGTTTATACTCGAGATATATACGGTACCAATATTGACCCTTATAAATACTATCCATTGTAATGTCTTTATCATTAAGCATAAGAAAATGTTAAGACTATATGTACTTATTTAAAGAAAGAAGATATATAACATTGTTAAACATATTTGTTTTTTATTAAGTGGTTATTACTGATTTTGTGAAGCTTGATTAGTAATTATATTTGAGACTTACATGATGTAGGTATGACAATGCTTTATTTGATTTTAATATTCTTGGTTGGCCAACTTTACTATTTGCATTCCTTCATTTTTCTTTGATTGTTTGTTGGTTTCTCTGATTCAATGAATACATTTAAATTTTCTTTAGCACCGTACCTTGTATTCTTTATCTATCAACATATTTTGCTCTATATCGGTAAGGTTTCTTATAAACTAAAAGACAGTTGTAAAACCAAGGACACCGAACCCACTGCAGAACACTAACCGTTAGGTAGTTCTGGAGAGAATGGGAAGCAATCCTAATACTGACCTAAGTATTACACCAGCTCGGCCGGGAGGGGGGAGAATGGGAAGATAGGGTTGGGCCCTGCAGGGGCATGGGTCCTTATAAAGGTCTGTTAGAATAAATATCCTGCACTAGCCACGCCGGGACCTGATGCCTATCTTAGACCCAGTAAGAGACCCTTACAGGGCCGGGAGAAAAAATTACACCACATACGAGATGTAGCAGAACTCAAACTCGGTAATCTTTATTGGAACATGGAATTATAACAAAGAAAAGAAAGATTATGCAGACTGGGTGTCTACAAACAAGATGATAAAATATCCATTGGAATGCAAGGTTGGCACAAAACATGGGAGGCAAAAGACCCTGAGCTCACTGAGAACCTCAAGTGTTATCAATACTATGAAATAAGAAAGAACATTTGGAAACAAAACATCTGCAAATACATGAAAAAATATAAGACAAAATGGAGGCATAAAACAAAATGGATGCTATTAGGCTAAGTGATTATAGTGATTATATAAAAGGTCAGTTACTAAAATGTAGCAAATTAACATAATTGTTGGACAAGCATGAGGGATAGGATAAAATTAATGAAATAAAATGTAGACAGTCATATCTGTTGTATTTAATTAGATCAACTGGACTTGAAGTTTAGTTCTTGAAGACATTTCACTAGTCATCCAACTGGCTTTCTCAATTCTGAATTGATAAATTCTAGTTGATCTCATTGAATACAACAGCTATACCATGACCTGGATGAATGAGAACCTTCACAAGCAATATAGTCATACACAGTATAATTTATATACAGTATCTAAGAGGGTTAAGATCAGAATTCCCAAAGGAATTTAACCCCATACTCATGATATTTATATGAATAATGCTGATGCCACAATATAACACACTAAAAAGTGCTGTGCATTTCTATGCACTTTTGTTGCATGTGCTCTTGTGTTTCCCATGGGATTCTGGGTGCTCATGTGAGTCAGTATGTGTGTGTGCATACGGTGGTTGTTAGGGGAGGGCTTGGCCAATGTGTCTGGAGTACAGTTTTTGTCGCCTTGCCTATCCTGGACATGGTTCTCTGATGGCACTTATAGTTACCTATCTTTGGGGGCACTTATAGCTACCAATCTTTGGGGGCACTTATAGCTACAAATCTTTGGGGGCACTTATAAGATACCAATCTCTGAGGACACTAATAGCTACCAATCTTTGGGGGCACTTATAGCTACCAAGATGTGGTACACACACATTGCTCCTTGATAAAGTGCTGTGTCTCCGAAACATGTTGCACTACTATCTGTTGTTCTCAGTTAGATCAACTGGACTTTAGTTCTTGAAGACGTTTTGCTAGTCATCCGACTGGATTTCTCAATTCAAAATGAATTGTACAAGAATCTGTTGGCAATGAAATACCCTGGAAAGTTCCAATTAGCATATTAGCATAACAGCCAGCTGTTAGGGAACTTCTGATGCAAGGCGTGATTGCATTGAGGTTAAAAGGTGTTATCGAAACTGCCAAGAATAAGGTGTCAAAACACCATTGTACATGGCAGATGGTGTCGAACCCCCCACATATATTCAGACTAGGTTTCTTTATTTTTACATAATGGTCTCCTTGACACCTCTCTTGAACCAGTCCTCTGGGCACGGAATCAAAGTTCCCCAGAGTCTCTGAAGGAGAGTATGTTACACTACTTGGAGGAACCAGAAGAGGGGGAACCCAAGAAGACTGATAGGCAGAGGTCAGGCCAAAAGACATGAAGGCAGACAAGGCCCAAGGACATATCTGTGTGAACGGAATGAATATTCCTGGGGCGTAAAACTGGCTTTCGTGGACCATAACAACCAGTTTCTGGGAGCATTTAAACCAAATTCTGGGAGCACTTATAGTCACCAATCTCTGGGATTACTTAAAGTTGCCAATCTCTGAAAACACTTATGTTTACCTGTCTCTGGGAGCACTAATAGTCTCCAGTCTCTGGGGGAACATATAGTTATCAATCTCTGGGAACACTTATAGCTACCAATCTTTTACGGCAATTATAGCTACCAATCTTTGGGGGCACTTATATTTACCAGTCTCTGGCAGCACATATAATTACCAATCATTGGGGGCACATATATTTACCAGTCTCTAGGAGCACTTGCGACAGGACCTTAAATATGGACATTTGTTCCAAACTCCCATAAGGTTCTGCTATACACGAGGCAAAACAATTAAGCATAAGTTACGCCCATCTGACGTATAACAAAATAACACAAAGTTACAGGCCCCAAAACGGAGAGGGACATTCCCATGCATGAATTGCAATTGTTGCAACAACATAATAAAGGGAAACAGCATCTGCCACCCCACTTGGGGCCACAAGATCCCAATGAAGCACTACACCACTTGAGAAACAAAAGGGGTAATCTATATGTTGAAATGTCCATGTGGCAAAGTGTACTTAAGGCAGACAAGCAGACCTGTTAAAATACATATTCAGGAGCATAAGGTAAACATCAGAAACTATGTAGCAAATACACACACGGACACCTCTGTTTCAAAACACTTTTCATATATGAAACATAATGTTACACAATTAAGGTGGTGTATAATTGATAAGATACAACCACTAAGAGGTGGAGACACAACCAAAATGTTACTACAGTGTTAAGCAACATGGATAAAAAGACTTAAAGGGCATGTCCACCCCATTTGTAATTTTTGTGCATTACCTATCTCCTCTGACGTACAGTTTCATGCAAGCAGAGGGCCGGACCGGCAGACGCGTCCGTGATTGGCTGAGAGGCAGACGATCATGGATGTGGCTTCTGGCTATCCAGAATGTTGGAGGAGAGAGGTTATGTAAGTATAGTTCGGGGGAGTTTCTGCAAATATTACTAGCGGTTGGGGTTGGGGGAGGAAGCCCAATACTACAGCAAAGGGGTTTTGTGCTATGGGGAGGGAGAGGAAAATGGGAGGGGGGAAGGGCTGCAGTGTGCATGGCAAAATTCTCCTGGAGGAGAGACAGGGGGCAGAGTCCTATATGGACTCTGTCAGGCTCCTGGTGGTCACTTTTTGGGACTTTACAGGGACATTACAGGAGAACTATTTGGAGCAGGGATGTAAGGTAAGGATTTTATACATTACACAGTGGGGCCAGTAGTGGGTTAAATTATAGTTTTGGGGGTGGACATGCCCTTTAATAGCATGTATCCTGTAGGACTGAATGACTGTTGGACAATTAAAACCATTTTTATAATTTATGAAGTGCACACTATGATACGTATCGACTATGAATCTCCCTCTTAGTGTTTTTCCAGGAACCTCCATGTCTGAATATCATATCCAGTGCGAATGAACATAGAACATGTCCACCCCCAAAACTATAATTTCACCCACTACTGGCCCCACTCTGTAGTGCATAAAAATCCTTACATTAAATCCCTGCTCCAAATAGTTGCCCTACTATGCCCCTCCAAAGTCCCAAAAACTGGCCACCAGGAGCCTAGCAGAGTCCATATAGGACTCTGCCTCCTGTCTCCCCTCCGGGAGAATTTTGCCATGAGCACTGCAGCCCTCCCTCTCCCTCCATCCCTCTCCCACCTATATAATTGATTTTCCAGAGACTCGCCAAACTCTACTTACCTTACCTCTCTCCCCTGGCGTTCTGTGCAGCCGGCAGCCATGTCCGTTCCGGCCCCCTGCTTGCAGTTTTATGCAAGCAGAGGGCCGTGACAGTACGCCGGAGAAAAGAGGTAAGGTAAGTAGAGTTCGGGGGAGTCTCTGGAAAATCTATTATAGCGGTTGGGGCTGCGGGAGGGAGAGCTACTATATAACAAAAATTATTAAATGAAGTGGACATGCCCTTTAACATGAATGTTTATTATGGACTTATAATGGACACTAAGACTTTGATATGGACATTTGCGTTCACCAATGTGGGGGAAGGGGCATGTGTTGTAAAGTGTTATATGGGATGCACTGATTGGTTAAGGCATCACTTGACAAAGATCTGTTTGGGGATTTATTGGAACAAAAGAACACTTTGGGGCTCATTTACCCAGAGCCGCTATTGCTCTGGGTAAATGCACCTTCCGCGATTCACTATCGCAATTTTGAATGTGGGTAAATCCCGTAAAGGGATTTACTGACAGCCGCTCTGCCCGACTGCGCGCCCTATCTTAGGCGCATGCACACCAATACAAAAGATAGGGTGCGTGATCAGGAAAAAACAGCTGTTCTGTGCAGTAACGGCTTGCGAGAGGAGCGCTGTAATGTAAGTTCCAGGTCCCCCGAGCATCCTATTACTCACAGGGAGGTGAGAATAAGCGTTCTCACCTCTCTGTGAATAATAGAAACGGATGGCAAATAGTAATATTTATGGATTTAGTGTTCCTTTAACTCCATTTATTTGCCTAGAGAGTCTGGGTAAATGAGCCTGAGTGGCGTCCCCTTCCTTTTTCTATTCTCTGGGAGCAATTAAAATGTAATAACAAATCTCTGGGGGCACTTATAGTTACCAATCTTTGGTTCCATTTATAGTTATCAATACCTGGGGGCACTTATAGGTACCAATCTCTGGGAACACTAAAAGCTACCAATCTCTGACATGTCTCTGGAAGCACTTATTGTTACCAATCTCTGGGGCCACTAATAGTTACCAATTTCTAGGGACACATATAGTTGCCAATACCTGGGGGTACTTATAGCTACCAATATCTGGGGCACTGATAGTTACCAAACTCTGGGGGGAACTTCAATTTACCAGTCTCTGGCGCACTTTTACTTACCAGTCTCTGTGGGCACTAATATTTACCAGTGAGTGCGTGTGAGTGCCTGTCTGTGTGTGTGAGTACCCGTTTGTTCATGTAAGCATCTGTGCATGGGTGCCTCTCTGTGAGAGAGAATGTTTGAGTACCTGTCTGTGAGAGAGAGCGAGTGCTTATCTGTGAGTGAGAATGTGTGAATGCCTGTCTGTAAGAGAGAATGCGTGAGTGCCTGTCTATGAGAGAGACAGTTATAGTGCCTGTCTATGAAAGAGAATGTGTGAGTGCCTGTCTGAGAGAAGTATAGTATAGTATTTGAGGTTGAATAAAGACATACTGTACGTCCATCTAGTCCAGCCCGCTCAGCAATACCCAGATTTACTGTATAACAGTTGAGCCAGAAGAAGCCCGCATGAAGGGGGGGAAAATTAATTCCTGACAACTCCACTTTATGTATCAATACCAGTAACATTCAACATTCTTTATTTTTATAAACTCATCCAGCTTTTTCTTTCAAACTATCTAATGAACCTGCCATTACTATGTCCAATGGAGGTTTTACTGTTCTTACAGAGAAAAATCCTTCCGACTGAAAGACTAAAACTTCTTTTCTTCCAGTCTAATGGATGTCCCCATGTCCTTTTCCATGTTCTATGGTGAACAATGCCCCAGGTAGTTTATATGCTTAGATTGTAAGCTCTTCAGCGCAGGGCCTGGTGTGAATGTATACATGAAATTATAAAGCTCCATGGAAGATGCTGGTGCTATATAAATCCTTAATACAAATAAATAATAGTAATTGTATGGCCCATTAATGTATTTATACACATTGATCATAACCCTACACAAGTGCCCTTTCGCTAGTGTGCATAATTGTAACTTATCCAATCTGTCTTCATATTCAATCTCCCCCAGTCCCCTTATTTATTTAGTTGCTCTTTTCTGAACCCTTTCCATTTCCAAGATGTCCTTTTTGTACACAAGATTTCAAAATTGCACTGCATATTCCAAATGAGGCCTTACCAGTACTTTGTAAAGTACAACGTACTTTGTTCCTTGAATCCATACCCCTCTTTTTTTTTAAACTGTATTTTAACATTGATATGTAGCAACTATGTGTGGTAACAATTTGATTTCCAAAAGGAGAAATAAACAAAAACATTTAACATTAGTTAATATTTACAATAACTAGGGGTTTCAAAAATCTTAGGATAAGATTGGATTCTAGCAGCAGCACAAATACTATGCACTAATTTGTTGCTTACAGAAGAATGAGTTTCACGTATTTTGCATGATTTTTGCACCACAGAACAGTCCCACCAACAATGTTTTTATTCCTTGTAACAGAGGTTGGGTGGAAATATTCGGTGTGTCTTTTGTGGGGACATGCACCAATGTGTGGTAGGGAATCCCCCCCTAACCTAGAACTCAGTAGGTTTAAAATGCAAAAATGTGGCCCCTAAAGGTACCAGCTGAGACTGATGCGGCTTCTTTTGCAATTTGGCCTCAGATGTGATGCTGTAATAAAAGGGATCCGGAGGAAGGGAGGGGAGAGAGCTCCACTGTGCACACCATACTTCTCTCAGAGGAGCAGGAAGAGGCTGATATGGATTTCACACAGAGAGGTTTCTACCTTGGGGGGTTGGGTGGACATGCACTTTAAAGTAGAATGAGGGGGCGCTCGCAAGCACTGGAACATGCAGGACATGTGTTGAAGAGCTCTGCTTACCCAACCACTATAAACTCGACCAAACAGTAGCAATACAGACTTAATACTGCTAAATTTGGAACCGGAGAACCTAAAGAGCAGAGGGGGAATCCAGAATGCCACCCAAAGCAGGGAAAAATAAAAGCCAGCAAAAAAACCCACTGATGTTCCAGCAGAGGTCTGCTCAAGACTCTCAGACTTCCGATCCAACGAAAGCTATGGCGCCATCTCCTCCCAACCTTCCAATGCGCAAAAAAAATCTAACAAACCTCCAGACGTGGACACAGAAAACCTGGTGTAATGCAAGAGGAGCTGGCCAAAACAGAACTGGGAGAGATAGGCCAAAGAGTGGCAGATTTGGAGATGAGGACAGACGATCTTGCAAAGGCTACACAGATAAATATGGACAACATAGATAAAACACATTCTCAAGTACAGAAACTACAGGCACAAAAAAGAAAATAGTTCCCGTAGGTCTCATATACGCACAAGAGGTATATCAGAAACCCATACAGACATCCTTAAAGACATCCTTACCAAAATGCTACCAGATGAACCCGAGGACTGCATTGAATGAGACCGGCTCATCGGACATTATCAAGACAGACGTTTGAGGGAGCCCCGAGAGACATAATAGTAAAGTTCCACTTTTTTAGCACCAAAGAAATAATGATGTCACTGGCAAGAAAAGGAACAGAACTACAAAATTTAAAAATTTTTTGCTGATCTTTCCCCTATCATGCTCCAAAAATGAAGGGTTTTAAAACCAGTTGAAGATATCTTGAAATACCCACTCCATCCCTTATAGATGGGGATTCCCATTCAAATTGATTTTCACTTTTGAAAACAAACAGTACTTTTTGGCATCATTGCATCACACAAATCATATTGCAAACTACGTCAGTAACTCCATCTAAAAAACATTTACAAAGAGATTGGATACCAATTACATTCACATTTACATACAAATCCATAAAGCCACTAAACCCCTACGATTTGATGTACAAAGATCCAGGCAATCTCCCACAGATGAAACAACTTAATCAAGGGAGATACATATAAAGTCCTCTTTACCAACAATGACATGTTCGTGGATGGAAAACAGAATTAAAGGACAACTCCACTCTCATAATAACATCTTTTAGAAGGAATGGCCTCTTTAAAATATGTTGATATGTCATAGTTTGTCCTATGAATTTATTACTGTATGCCTGCTATGCTTCTGGATGCTTCTGGAAACGGAGCAATTTAGAAACCTGTACTGAGCATCTACTGAGCCTGGGCATGCTCAGAAGAGGCAGACAGGGGAATAACATTCAGTTATTGGCTTTGATGTCAACTGTCAAATGCATAACTGACAGTTAGTAACTGGAAGAACCAGGAAGCAGAAACAGGGGAGACAGGACATTGTGAAGGATTTCAGGTTAGACTTATATATTTCAGCTTTCAAACTATTACCGTTTAGGGTTTTGGGAGGTGATTTACCTGAATGTAAGTTTTCATTTTGGGGCTGGACTTGCCCTTTAAATGAATATCTTAAAAACATTCCTGGTCATGTTATTATTATTGCTGGATAATACCAAATATGTTATAGGGATTGAGGAAACAGTGACTCAAAGAGCAATGGCCTTTCCAAGCTACAAAATTTGGTCCCCACAAATAATTTTTATACTCATTTCACCAAAAAATCATTCCCAGCTTACATACACAGGTTGTATGGACGAATGGAACTAGTATCAGGGAAATGCCAAAAAAGTGGAGTGGCTCTACTGTTTCATAATACATTAAAAATGCAAATTGAAAAGGTATGGAGTGATGATGATTGGAGATATATTATTGTAAGATGCCATGTATATGATAGACTGTTTACCTTACTGAATGTATATGCGCCAAATGTTGATCAACTATCTTTTTTTTAGAAAATACTCTACATACAATCAAAAAACATTCGGAAGGGTAACTAATAATTGCAGTGGATTTTAATATACTGTACCTATAGATCCTATATGGGATAAATCAAATCCCCCAAAATGTAAATTAAGCAAGAAAAAATTATCTAAACTTCAGATGATTTTGAAGGAGATGGGCTTGGTTGACATCTGGCAAGAAAAAAAAAATCAACAGTAAGGAATTTACATACTATTCCATACCACACAGATGCTACATTAGACTACACTATATATGGGTCAGAAATCAATCTCTACAAAAAGTACAGAAAGTAAATATTCATCCCTACACATGGTCGGACCATAATATACATTTCTTATCACTGGAAAGAGAGAGAATATAAACCCTTTACATGGAAAGCAAATGTAGGGTTGCTAAACAAACCAGCATTTAAAAAAATATATAGAGAAAGACCTTAAAATGTTTTTTGAAATTAATGACACATCCGACACAACCATTCCTTGGCTATGGGGGGCCCATAAGGCATTCATCAGAGGTTTCATGATCAAACATACTTCCACATATAATACAATTTTCCAAAATATTTACAAAAACATAGAATCACAAATACATGAGTTAGAAACTACAATGGCCCTACATCCTAACAGATCTACACTGAGCCTGAGCATGCTCAGAAGAGGCAGACAGGGGATTAACATTCAGTCATTGGCTGTGATGTCAACTGTCAAATCCATAACTGGAAGAACCAAGAAGCAGAAACTGGGGCAACAGTACATTGTGCAGGATTTCAGGTTAGACTATATTTCAGATTTCAAACTATTACAGTTTAGGGTTTTGGGGGGTGATTTACCTGTATGTAAGTTTTAATTTTAGGACTGGACTTGCCCTTTAAGCCCATTACAATAACGGTCACTAGAAGCCGAGAGTGCCCCCTTAGTTTCCCAAGGCCATACCTACCTCATCCATGTCCCAAGGCCATAGCCCCACTCCTCCATGTACCAAGGCCAGAGTTCCCTCTTAGTGTCCCAAGGCCAGAGTCCCCCCTCACCTCCATGTCCCAAGGCCATAGCCCCCCTCCTCCATGTCCCAAGGCCAGAGTTCCCTCTTAGTGTCCCAAGCAGGGCCACATCTACCATTAGGCAGAGTGAGACACTTGTCTCAGGTGGCACCCTTGCACTGAACAAGAAAAGTGGCAGACAGGCAACAGTGGTTTGTTTAGCTTTAGTTAGTTTGTGAGGCTATGTTAGACAAGTTAGGTTAGGCCCTGCTGAAAGAGTCCACCTTGATGTGGTGGCAGGCTTACAAATCTTTTATACTACAGAAAGTATGGCATTTCAAATTTACTTTAACAGTTGTACCAACATGTATAGCACAGGCTATAAAATAAGTTGATTTGAGCAACAAAAACCTGATAGGAGCAATATGGTAGTGGTAACACAAGCTGTTTGAGAAAGGGATGTAATGTCTGTTTCTAGTAATTTACATTATTGCTAATTGACTGTCTGAGGAACTGTTTAAATACCTATGTGATAGGAAGTTCAAAATCGTAAAACTTTAGCCACGTCCATCCACAAAGCCATGGCCAATTTATCGTGGCGGTGGCACTCGAAAGGGCAGAAATAAAATGTTTGGATCAGGCAGCAAAAACACTAGAAGTGCCCCTGGTCCCAAGGCCATAGTGCCCCCTCAGTGTCCCAAGGCCAGAGTCCCTTCCAAGTCCCCCTCTGACCCAAGCAACCTGTGTAATCTGTGTAAATGCTGTGTTCTGCCTTGCTTGTTTCCTGTGTTTCTCCCTCTAGTGGTGAGTCAATAGGAACTGCAGAGACAATCTTCACAAAATTAGGAAACTACCTAATGAAAGGTAACCAATTACCTCTCGAGCTAAAATAACTTTATTACCCAAAACAGCAAAATCACCCCTACTAATGTATTACTACAGGCCAATATCCCTATTAAATAATGACATGATAATCATAAATAATAGATAACATATTAGCTGATAGGCTACATTATATTCTTCCAAATATAATAGAGAACGACCAGGTAGGGTTCATAAAGGGCAGACAAGCCCCAGACAATATCAGAAGTATATGTAATTTAATTAAACATGTCAATAAATCCAACCAAATAGGCTGTATAGTGATTTTCGACATAGAAAAAGCTTTCGACAGTCCGAGTTGGCTTTATTTGTTTGCATTATTAAAACATCAACAATTTCCACAATCCTTCTGTAATTAGGTCAGTGTTATCATACACCTTTAGCTTATCTAAATCTCCCTTCCATAAAGCCTAAACCTATTAGAATAGATAGGGGAACATGCCAAGGTTGTCCCCTATCCCTAGCATTATTTAAATTGGCAATTGACTTCACCATTGACAATGTAGAACATAAACTATGTTTGCTGATGATCTTCTCATGACGATAACATGTCCTATGGTATCATTCCCAAATTTATACACACAACTTAACAATCTATATAACTATAACTGGTTTAAAATTAAATCCAGACAAAACAGAATTACTTCAGCTAAACATGCCAAAACCACATCCTTGGAATGTTCCTAACAGTAATTTCTACTGATTGGCTGTTAGATGGGTCAAACATGCTCAGATCTCTACTGAGCAACTGAATCAACCCAGGCGCTGGGTCAAGGGCAAGACCACAACGGTCTCTATTAGGGTTCCTGCAAACAGGAAGCCAGTATTTCGGTTGTATTTATTTATACACAGTCAAAATGCTGAATTGCCAGATTAAGGTTATTGGGATGGGAAAATACTGCTCTTTTCTCTAAAAGGTATTTGTATTTTCACTGGACTTCCCCTTTAAATAAATAACATTTGAAATTTAATCCCCATCAAAGTAGCCTAGCCTGACGCGTTTCATGGGACAACCCACGATGCCTCTGATGAAGTGGGTTGTCCCACGAAACGCGTCAGGCTAGGCTACTTCCTGGGTAGCCCTGACTCCCTGCCGATGTGCTTTTAATTTTTATTCATTTATAATAATAAAGAGAATGATTTTACCTACATCATGAGCTGCATGTCCTTCACCTCTTCATACTTTATAACATTATTAAGACAGAAAAAGAGATGGATAAACCCAAATTTATACTACAATGGAAGTCAGATCTACAGACAAATTTTGAACGGCCAACATGGGGAGAGTTGTTTGTATCAGTTAATAGAGGAAATATAAACATTTATAACAGCTCTAAAAGTATTCTATAGGGCATACAGAGTTATCGAATTATTACATAAAATAATACCTGATGAATGTTTCATATACTATAAAGTTAAAGGTACATTCTACTATATATGGTGAGGAAAAGTGATTAAATGACAACAATATAAAAAAAAAACAACACCCCCATTTCATGTCCACACTTCCAGCAGCTGATATCACTTACTCACATTTACAGCTGTGCTGCCCTCCCTTAGATATCACACAGCAAAGATGAGTGCTAAAAGCCCGCCTTGTCATTCGCTGGTGGGAATGTCTGTTACAACCTGTCTCCTCCTCTTCTGGTGGTTAAACAAACTGGAAATGTCTGGTTGCTAGGACAGCCTAAATAATCAAGCTGATCAAGGATGGGAGAAGGAGTGTTTTCTCACATGCTAGCTCTGATTGACAGTTAGTGGCAGACAGAATTGTTACGCCCCCCTTCACAGCAGGGCTAATTGAAGGCAGAGAGAGCCCCGAAATCAGGAAATCTTGTTGTTGTGTTAAACTATAGTAAAACAAAACATAAAACACAAAGGCAGCTCCACAGATCCCATAATTGTTACTTAGTAAAGCCATTTATCTCTCACCTCTGAATTCAGCCTCTTAGTGTATAAATAATTTATAGAACGAATATAATATTTCTCGTCAACATTCCCCTATAATAGGTAAACTTATAGAAAAAACATGGTGCAGAGCTGAAGGTAGATGATACTATAGCGACCCTGATCTTATCAAAGTTCTGTGTAATGCATTTCTCAATTCTGTACCTATTTAAAGGTACAGCACAGCTCTGTGCAACGTATATTTCAACAGTGTACCTATTGTTGACATAAACATACCCTCCAACATTCCCCTTTTAAAAGGTACATTATACACAATGAAAATAACCTGAGGCAGAGCTGCGGGGGGTAGGGTAAAGAAATTTAACCTGATCTTAGCACATCCCTGTGCAATGCACCTCTAATGACTGTACAGTACCTTATTAAAGGGGAATGCTGCACAGATGTTCAATAAAATTGATGCAAAAGGATGGCTGTCTGGGGGGATTTTCCATAAAAAACATACTCTGCCAGATCATTTGGTATAATATAGACCAAACTGTATTAGCAGTGCTGCACTGATTGCAAAGTATTTGCAAATAATTTTTATCCACACGTCTAATTATTGGACCTAACCAATTTTGCAAAAATATCTATCAGGAATAATCGGTTGTTTTGGACCAGTTAGTGGTTTTTACACAAATCTGTGTACATACCATGCAATCTTTTGGCCCGATCAACCGGCTTTCGTTCCCTTGGCTTCTGCCTCTAGTGCTCTTCCTCTCACGGAAGTAGCAGTAGGGACAGTGGCATAACTACCTTCCCCGCCACCCCAGAAAACAGCCTGGGAGGTAAGAGGGCCCGCTATCCCCTGCCCAAAAAACTGCAATCAGCTGTTTGTATTAATTAAAAATACGCTCAATCAGCTGTTTAAAAGAACGGACACTAGACAGTAATTTCTATTGATTGGCTGTTGGAGGGGTCAAACATGCTCAGATCTCTACTGAGAAACTGAATCAACCCAGGAAAGACCATAATGGACTGTAAGGAGTCCTGCAGAAGGCCGGACTATTAGGGGTCCTACAGAAGATTGGACTATTACGGGTCCTGCAAAAGATCGGACTAGAAGAATTCCTGCAGATGATCAGACTATTAGGGGTCCTACAGAAGATTGAACTTTTAGGGGTCCTACAGAAGATCGTATTATTAGGGGTCGTGCAGAAGATCGTACTATTAGGAATCCTGCAGAAGATCAGAATATTAGGGGTCATGCAGAAGATCAGACTATTAGGGGTCCTGCAAAAGATCGGACCATTAGGGATCCTGCAGAAGATAGGACCATTAGGGGTCCTACATAAGAACAAACCATTAGGGGTGCTGCAGAAGATCGGAATATTAGGAGTCCTGCAGAAGATCGGACTATAGGGGTCTTACAAAAGATCAGACTATAGGAGTACTGCAGAAGATCAGACCATTAGGGGTGCTGCAGAAGATCCGGCTATTAGGGGTCCTGCAAAGATCACACTATTAGGGTCCTGCAGAAGATCGGACTATTAGGGGTCCTGCAGAAGATCGGACTATTTGGGGTCCTGCAGAAGATCAGACTATTATGGGTCCTGCAGAAGATTGGATTATTAGGGGTCCTGAGGAAGCTCGGACTATTAGGGGTCTTACAGAAGATCGGACTATTAGGGGTCCTGCAGAAGATCGGACAATTAGGGGTGATCGGACTATTAGGGGTCATCGGACTATTAGGGGTCCTGCAAAAGATCGAACTATTAGGGGTCTTACAGAAGATCGGACTATTGGGGGTCCTGCAGAATATTGGATTATTAGGGGTCCTGCAGAAGATCGGACTATTAGGTGTCTTACAGAAGATCAGACTATTAGGGGTCCTGCAAAAGATCGGACCATTAGGGATCCTGCAGAAGATAGGACCATTAGGGGTCCTACATAAGAACAAACCATTAGGGGTGCTGCAGAAGATCGGAATATTAGGAGTCCTGCAGAAGATCGGACTATTAGGGGTCTTACAAAAGATCAGACTAATAGGAGTACTGCAGAAGATCAGACCATTAGGGGTGCTGCAGAAGATCCGGCTATTAGGGGTCCTGCAGAAGATCACACTATTAGGGGTCCTGCAGAAGATCGGACCTATTAGGGGTCCTGCAGAAGATCAGACTATTATGGGTCCTGCAGAAGATTGGATTATTAGGGGTCCTGAGGAAGCTCGGACTATTAGGGGTCTTACAGAAGATCGGACTATTAGGGGTCCTGCAGAAGATCGGACAATTAGGGGTGATCGGACTATTAGGGGTCCTGTAGAAGATCGGACTATTAGGGGTCCTGCAAAAGATCGAACTATTAGGGGTCTTACAGAAGATCGGACTATTGGGGGTCCTGCAGAATATTGGATTATTAGGGGTCCTGCAGAAGATCGGACTATTAGGTGTCTTACAGAAGATCAGACTATTAGGGGTCCAGCAGAAGATTGGATTATTAGGGGTCCTGAGGAAGCTTGGACTATTAGGGGTCTTACAGAAGATCAGACTATTAGGGGTCCTGCATAAGATTGGACTATTAGGGGTGATCGGACTATTAGGGGTCCTGCAGAAGGTCAGACTATTAGGGGTCCTGCAGAAGATCGGACCATTAGGGGTCCTGCAAGAGATCGGACTATTAGGGGTCCTGCAGAAGATCGGACTTTTAGGGGTCCTGCAGAAGATCGGACTATTAGGGGTTTTACAGAAGATTGGACTATTAGGGGTCTTACAGAAGATTGGACTATTAGGGGTCCTGCTGAAGATCGGACTATTAGGGGTCTTGCTAGGTATTCCAGAAGTCCTCTTTTACCTGGATTTGTCCTGTTTTTGAGGCATGAATCCGGGGTCCGTCAGGATTTTCTGTTTGTGTCCCTAATGTCCGGCATTTCTTTCAGCTTTTCACAATTCTGCCTCTATAAATGTTTTTTTTTTTTAGTTCCCGTCATTCGCTCTCGTTCCTTATACCTGCTGTCTCTTTTAATATGGAAGCACGGGTTTCATCCAATCAGAATGCAGGTTCGGCAAATCATGCATTCCGATTGGCTGGCCAGTACTTCACTCACTTCTGGTGGTCTGCTGGTGCTTTTGAGAGCAAAAGACAGGCTGCAGGTACCCGATCTTTCTGACCCTCCTCCCCCTGTCCCTAATGAGGAGGAAGAAGCCAGGGTATGTTTTTACTAGCGTGATTTACTGTTTGGGGTCAGGTAGTCACATCAATGTTGAGTGGGACAGAGCGCTCCTGCTTTTGATGTACTAACTGTGCACAGGGAAGAGAAGAGGGGGAAGTAGATTTGGGCTGCTAATATGAAAGTGTGAAAGCTAGTTAAAAGTGCAGCTGCTGCAGGTACTACAGATTGTCCAACCAGACCAGGAGTAGAGAAGTGCCCTGCTGCAGCCCCTGTCTGTTATTGGTGTTAGGGGGGGGCTGTCTGCCTGTATGAGTGCCTATCTGTCTGTGTGTCTAGGTGTTTGCCTGTGTGTGTGTTGCCTGCCTGTCTGTTTGTGTGTGAAACACACAAAAAACTGGGTGTGAACATAATAATATATATTAATAACAATAGCACATGCCAGCAGTTTGGTTGTAAATTGCAGTGCAATAATTATCATACTAATGAGGCTGTAGACAATGTGTCACACAGCTGGAATGACAATCGGGCATGTGACCAGCCCCTATTGCTGGGAGACACACATACCGGGTTTGACAAGCACAGCATCGCCATCCAGTGAGTCACCGCGAACTGACTGTCCTGCCAGCTTACTAAGTGGTAACCAAGGGGGGCGGGGCACAACATACCGACCTGGCGCACCCTCCCTGTCACTCACTGGCCGATTAAAGTGCCGCTTACTCAGCAGCTGCTACTTAAGGCGCTTATTACTGCTTCCTAGTGTGTCACTTGTGTCCCTGAAAAGGCAGAAACATGTCGGTTAGCGAACAGGGAGCAGGCCATGCCCCACATAACTACCGGGGACAGGAATGTGGCTGAGCCGGTACCGGGACTGAACTGTTCTATTGTCACCTGCTGGTGTTCTACAGTTTGGATGGTGGCTCCTCACACTGAGCTGGTGATGATGGTGGGGAGAGGCCACCGGGACTGGATTGGGAAACTTCCTGATACTCTCAGCACCTTCTCCCTGGCCAACCTTGCAATACCAGGTATGGTCACACACTGTTCACACACTAACACAGAGATGGATTAAGATCATATGGGGCCCTAGTCAGGGTCATCATTTAGGACCCCTTTTTTGCTACATATATTGTATAGACTATAATATTGTTACTGCTTCTGAAGCTGGGCCCCCTGAAGTCTCCTGGGCCTTAGGCAGGTGCCTAGGGTTGCCTTGTGGATAATCCTGCTTTTCACTCACATTACTGCCATCAGTGGCTTCTGTATATTGTCCTGTACATTGTACTGTACATTGTCCTGTATAAGTTACCTCAAGTGGGTGTGGCTTCGGAAAAGTGGGCGTGGCAAAAAAATTGGCGCGCGCTGACCCACGCGCTTGGACGTTGTTTAGGTGTCCTCTATTTTGCATTTCAAAATATGGAAACCCTAGGTCTTGCAGAAGATCGGACTATTAGGGGTCTTGCAGAAGATCGGACTATTAGAGTTCTTGCAGAAGATCGGACTATTAGAGTTCTTGCAGAAGATCGGACTATTAGCGGCCCTGCAGAAGATCGCACAAAGAAATCATAATAGGGTAGGTTGTTTGATTGAGAAAATTCTGTTTTTCTTGAAATGTATTTGTGCTTAACTTCCCCTTAAACAAATGCATTTAACAGTTTAAACCTTTTTACATTGTAAATGTAGAGATTATATTAATGAAATGATATAACACAACACAAGCCACTTGCTATATTTATAAGATATTTGAAAATATATTGAAATATTTCATTAGAATCTTCCCAGTTTCCTGTTTTAGTGATCACTATAGCTGATTGGTCTAGGAGATATGACGTAGCTGCAGCGGGCCAATCGACGGCGCAAAGGAGGCGGAACAATTCTAAATCCAAGACATCTGGACACTTCCGTTGTGCGATGTAAGTCTTCGGAACTCTAGGGTTTTATAGGGAAATGTGAGGAGGCGGAGCTTGGGCGGTGTCGATCTTCAGCAGATGTCGGACTTATTGGTGGATTTAACCGAAGGGGCGGTAAATAAGTTGAAAGTGCGGTTAGACAAGAACAGCTGTCACACTACCAGAAATAGCTGTGGTGAGGTTTACAGCTGGAGAAAGTGCTGGAAGCACGTGTGGGGGAATGTTAGTAGGAGAGATGAAGTTGACAGGAGGGGGAGTAGAAAGGGTGGGATGTATGTAGTGGGTGCTGAGTAGCTAGTGAGGGGACAGCGGGGCAAGACTCGGAGACACCTGTGGATTTATTGATTGGATACAGAAGAGGAAAGTCCCTAGGCTGATCGCTGAACCTAGTGTTTACACCGGACCAAGCAAGGGATAGGGTCTCCTTTCCCTCTCATCATGGAGTCTCTAGTGGAGTTGTCAGAGCAGTTTTCCCGGTTGTCCATGTTCCCCTTCTTTGACATGGCGCATTATGTGGCTTCAGTGATGTCAGCAAGGGAGCAATCAGGTGAGGAGGTGTAAAATGGCAGTCACTGTCCATAAAGTTCACTTGTACTTTAAACATGAGAGTTTTTTTTGTTTTTTTTTACCTGTTTGGGATAATTTCTTGTTATTTCTTTCAAGGTTTTAGGTCTAAAGGTTTTATATATATATATATATATATATATATATATATATATATATATATATATTATTATAGCATTGATGTTGTTTGTCATGAAAACTGAAACCTTTTGTTATTCAATTGTAAAGATTTACGTTTTATTTTATTTTTTATTGTGTGGTTGTACAAAAATAAATTCTTCACTGTGAACAAGTTAAACTGCCTGATTGTTAATGGAATTGTTAAGGTGGAGCTGCTTTGTGGAATGTGATCCCTAGACACCACTGATCACACATTCACTGGATCATACCTAGCTGTTTATTTCGGTATTTGTAATCTATGAGGTTGCTAGGGAATCCCATATCTACAACAGGAGACTCTAGTGATAATACAAATGCATTGGCACTTTTTGCTGAATGAAATCCAGCTGTTGCAGAAATGTTAACAGGGAGATTCAATAAAAGTTTTTATCATTAAAAATATGGTGCTAATTTTGCCACTATCAAATGTTAGCTTTAAAAAGGTTAAATAAGATCTGATTGGTTGGGGGGGGGGGGGGAATTAGCACCATTGTAACGATAAGACCCTTTATTGAAACTCCCTGTTTGTTTTTAAAACATATCTTCCTTCACATTTAGATTTTACTTGTATTTTAAAAGTGAACATTAGGGCTGGCTATGGGGGAACTGAGAATTGTTTTTTATTACTAAATGTGATTTTTCCTCTAGGCTGTAAGCTCTTTGGGCAGGGTCCTCTTTCCTATTGTAACTCATCACTGCTTACATTATGTAATGTGTAAGACTTTGTACAATATGTATTACCATGTATGTAATGTATGACTGTGATTGTAAAGCACCACGGAAGATGTTGGCGTTAAATACATTAATAATAATAATTCTAATGATATGTAAGCTCTATAAAATATATACAATGTAAAGTCAACAGACAACATTGCCCCAATACACAGAGCACACAACAAGCTGTGTTTCCCTTTTTCAGACATAGAATGGATTTTAATGCGTTTTTTGTGCATACAGCCCTTATTTAAATGTTCCCCAACAATGATATATTTTTTTGGTTTTTACACAAAAAAGAAAAGTTATTTTTGCAGTGTATTTCTTAGATAACATGCATATAAGAAACAGAATATAAACATTTCAGTTCTCTTGTATTTTGTCTTGCTAAAACCAAAGCTTTATACCACTATTCCAACAGAGCTACCAAATATAAATTAGTACATTTTAAATTGTTATCTTTGCTTTGAACATAATGGGAACAAACAAAAAGGCAATCTGGGGATTTAAACTTGTGACCCTATGGGCTGTGTGTTTTTAGACTGGTGAGCCACCACTGCATATACAAAGAAAACAGGTACATTTTGAAGCTTTATCTTTCGATAGTAACAGATTTAAAAATACTATTACTCTCTTAAAGTGAAATTATACCCATTTCCCCTACTGCTCTTCTTTCCATTGTACCCACTTTACAGCTGAATAGTACCAAGGGTGAGGACCTATACATATAAGTCCTCAACCCTGTGTACTTTACCAACCGGCTGTTATACTTGCATGAAGTTTCCCTCACTGCTCCTGTCATCTTTGCTAATGTCAGTGGCAATCCACATTCTAGCCAATGGGAAGAAATTATTTTCAGAGCGTGCCTTCCCGTTCGCTACATCGCAGACTGTAGAGACAAGCAGGAAGAGGACTGGAGCAGCAAAACTTCTTGTAAGCACAACAGCTAGTCAGTAAGGTGCCCAGGGGTGAGGGCTTTGTGGTTTAGGTCCTCAGCCTGGTTACTGTTAATGGGTGTAAGAAGAGGAGTGAGGGGCAGGTGAGTATAATCACCTGAAGAAGGGGGTATCCCCCCGAAACGTTGTGACGTGAATATGTGTGGTTTATAATAAATATTTGCTTTATGATTTGGAGTGCGACCCTCAGCTACTCTTTTTTCCTGCGAAGCCACTGGTTCCTAAGGGAAGAACCTACAGAGGTGTCTGCACCCACAGTTGGGTAGAGTGCACCTCCACCATTGTTTATCCTGCTTGAGTATAATTATCCTTTAAGCTGGCCATAAATTACAAAAGTTATCTTCCACCATTCCTTGTTCAGACAACCTCCTGACCTGATTAATTTGTGGTCAACATTTATATTGCAAAATAAATAGGCCAAGTGGGGAAACGCCAGAAGTTGCAACTGCTTGGCATTTAGATATGATAGGTTTGCCAATCAAACATCAGTTTTATCTAATATAAGATAAGTGAATGTCCAGCATTAGTAAAAGTGCAGGGTAGTGCAACCCATCAAAATGCATGATCTAACACCTGTTAATATCGAGCAAATTACCGCTTGAAAGATGCTCAATATGATCAACTGATCTATTCACCTCTCAACAGAATTGAAAATGGGAATAAAGTTCAATTCAATGAAATCAAAACATCAACTTGCATAAGGCCGACTTAAAGGGCATGGCCAGTCTAAATATAACATTTATAGCTTAATTACTTAATTAAGTTACTTAATTTACAGCCAGGAACTTCTGGCGAGGGATTGGCTGAGGTAAAAATAAGTATATCTCGGCGTGGGAGCATCGGATCAAGGTAAGGTTAAAACGCACTTGAGCTTTTGGGGGGTAATTAGGCTATAAATGCTAAGTTATATTTTAGTATAGTATTTGAGGTAGAATAAAGACTTATGTCCATCCAGTCCAACCCATCTAGCAATATCCTAATTTCCTGCCTAACTGTTGATCCAGAGGAAGGCAAAAACATTTTTGCCACTTTTAAATCACAATAAAATCAACTGATACCTTCTCCGAGATCCCCCAACAAACCGATAAAATGCACAAATATATAAACAATACAGTAGCATATGAGCTAAATAGGATTAATGGTTTTGCTGTGGATAAGTGACCCATGTAAAGCACCCAACCCTTCTAATCAATAAAAAAAACCTTAATCTGAATGACTAATTGTGATGCATTGAACTAGATATGTAGGAGATTGCCATAGATATCTTGCTAAACCTATTGTTTTTGAGGCACACCAGGGCAAATATTGGTAAAATCTTATCTGGATCTCTTTAGGGTCTACCATTATGCTTTTAGAATAAATATTTGTGTTTCCATTTATGTACCGGTAAATTAAAACAATGATATGTATGTATATGTAGAGATAAATATGAAAAAAGGAAAATAAAAAGTGCAATATGAAATCTTAAAAGCTCCTGGCACATGTTAAAAGTTTCTTCCTCAGTGAATAGATCAGACATTCAATTATTTTTATGTCAAATAGAATTCTTGTTAACTTGGCACAATATTTGTTCAAGATAGAATCTTCAACTTGAACATAATTTTTTACCTAATAAGGTTTTGCTCGTGTTTAACAGAATAAGATTGTTCTTTTAGCATAAAAATGACTGTAATTTTAATTTAGCATAGAATACATTTTTCAATCAAATATGAATAGGGACATAAACTTTCAGTTCAACTGAGAGTTATGCTCCTGATTCTTTTTCTGCGTTGAAAACTCCACCTCTTATATATATATATTTATCCACTGGGCCTTGGTGCTTATAGCCTCAAATGGTATTAAAATATGTATACAGGGAGATTCACCCTTGGGCAAATCTCACACTCAAGTTTTTAACACCAGCTATCGGCTACAGTTAAATAATTACGTACACACAGACGTGCAGCCTCTGGTAAATAGGTTTGCAGAGGCTGCGCAAGTGTTTCCTCCAAAACCCTCTTTAACCCCTTAAAAGTGTTCTGCAACTCAGCGGTACACCTCCGTAATGGTAGACTGAGAGGCTAATACAATCCTAACAGCGGTGTGAGAAGCTTTCATTTACCTGCCAATTGTTGTCACCTCCGTAATTGACCCTGGTAATCTTCTGTTTCACCCCTCTGAGTTTAGTATATTGTCTGATCATGTGCAGGCGCATCTGTACTGCTGCCATTGTGGCAAACCCCTCTTTGGCTGTGTGATATTTTAGATTAAAATAAGCAGGTTTAGCAGTCCAGTTAAACTGGTCTTTGGGTGTTAAGGCTACTTTCAGACGAGCGTCTATTAGTCGTTCTGGTCACATTTTACTAGTGGTTCCAGATGTTTTGCTGCTAGGAAAGTGTTGCATGCAGCTTTTCCCTAGCGGCAATGCTAAGAAACTGGCAGGAACAACACGGTCAGAGTAACAAATATTTGTTTGTCTGTAAGTAGCCTTAATAAAACTTATCGGGTTCCTATGAAATAAATCTTTGCAATTTCTTGGTCATTATATGAATTTAATTTTTTCCCCTAGTCTTATACCATTGCATTGGGTAATGGTAAATTGCAGTCAAACTTACACGGACTGTCCCTGTTAAAGGAACAGCTGCACTCCTACAGCACTAGCATGTGTCTAACAGTATTCTGTTTCCTACCAGCTTCCCGGACATCTGGCCAAGTCTAATAACGGCATTCACAGACCATATTGCAATACAATGTTGGGGGGGGTTTCCACCATTCATTTGGTATATACTTCCATCCTCTCTCCTTCTCGCCCTTCCTTAACCTATGCACATCTATGTTGGAGATAGTCCATAAAAATGCCCTGGAGGAGGGGTGTGCCAGTGGAAAGGAGCTGTCAGCTGATATACTGTAAGAGCATGTATGTAGAACCAGAAGGTAGGAGAAATCACTCAACATTAATGAATTGTACTATAAATTAAAACAAAGTTAAAAAAAATAAGGTTTAGATGCCCTTTAAGTATAGATCTCTCTTACATTTGCAAATTTTAATGCCTGTTCTAAAGGCCGCCATTAAGGAAAACCCTGAACAGCACTTTTATACT
Source organism: Hymenochirus boettgeri (assembly GCA_019447015.1). NCBI lineage: Eukaryota > Metazoa > Chordata > Amphibia > Anura > Pipidae > Hymenochirus > Hymenochirus boettgeri. Next base: position 228,692,466 of record CM033469.1, read on the forward strand.
TTGCTAAAGACCATCAGGGGAATTGCAGAGAGTCTAAAAGCCAGGCTAAATAATTTACCAGCCACTAACCTGTCTTTAAGGTAGTAGTTGCAACATGTGTTGGTAATACAAAAGACACCCACGCAGCCACCATAACCTATTTAATATGGTGGTGGCAGTTGTTTATTGTGCAACTTCTGCCAGATATAAGCTTGTGTTAGTTGCACGTCTAGTAGAGCCCATTGACAATTTACCCAATCGATATATTCAAGTGCCGGGAGCTGAGTTTTTGCGCATTCTGTATGTGGTTAAGCAAGAAGGCTATTGGGAGAGTTCTAGGTAGATTGACAAAAGTAAAATGGAACTTTTTGGCATTATAAAAAAGCTTTAATTTGGTAAAATGTTTGGTTTAGTTTGCTAAATACTGTCTATGGTGGTGGCTGTGTCATTGTTTGGGCTTCTTGGCTGCCTTTGGACAAGATTGGCTTGCAATGATAGACATTAAATTGTCATAGGAAAAGGTCAGTTTATCCTTTTGTGAACTGAAGCTATAAAGAATGTACCATGAACCACAGCAATAACTCATAAGTTGGTTAAAGTAGAACCAAAGTTTGTATTAAGAATGTGTTGTTTTGTTTTCCTATTACAGTTGTGTACTTATTTGTATGCTTAAATGGTTATTTAGTAACAATATTGGATTAATCTTTTGAACTGTTCTTGTACTACAGTTAACCCTGGTTGAAATTAACTCCCAAAATACCTCAAACTGATGCATTAAGTCAGGTAAGACTTGTGATTTACACCTCCATAGAAAGGGTGTTAAGTTTTGCACAAAATGTTTTCGCAAAACTTAACTTAGCCTTTTCTACATCTGCTAAGCAGCGCTATTTCCAAAAAGGTTTGGAAACGGCGCTGCCACCACAGAAACTTTCACAAACCCAAAACTACACCGGGTAACATGGGTTTTACATTAAATTGGCCGGATAGTGGCAATTATGACATTGTCCTGAGAATGTTTGATAAACATAGCCTGGGTAGCATAGACTTCTAATAAGTAATAACCTTTGGGTCTTACAAAGGATGAAGTTTGCGCCAAGTAAATCTGAGGCTGAGTATACAGGAGCAGATATTTCAGGCCGTCCAACTGTTCTTTGCGTATATTGGTCATTCGGCATTTGAATATTTGCAAATATTTTTCTTCTATAGACCACACAATTGTTTGCAGCAAACTGTCAGATGCAGCTATTTTCACCACTACAGACACTAATTTGTACCAATCGATAGTGGCGAACGGTCAGCCGGGACAAATAATCTCACTGTGTTTACCAAAAGTACCCAGGGAGAAAACATTAAATAATAGATCCTCACCACTGGGCTTAAGGCAAAACTATTGCACTAAGCCTTTGGGGTTGCAATCACTGGCTTGCTTAGTCTCGCTTCCCAGCTTCAGTCTGGGACTAAAGACTGCTAGCAGGTGCTCCCATTGGGCAAATTCCAGACACAAGCCGGGTGTCGTGACTAAGGGAGTATTGATCATACATTCAAGGGTTGGGGAGAGGAGTTAGCGTTTCAGGCCTACACTCTGGGTACTTTTATTGCTTTTATTGGGAGAGAGCAGAAGTAAAGAGTATAATTGTCCTTTAAGAGACTTACCTAGATCCTCATCCACAATATAACTAAGCAATTGCAGCTCTAGGTACACCCATATGATTATCTTCTGGAAATGTTACATGGGACAAACCAAAAGCTGCAGTCTCAATATTAATTCCACAAAAGCGATTATAGGTCTGAGTAAATTGGGCTGGAAATCTTGGAACTACTTAAGGAAGAAATACAAAGACTGGATAGAGCACAATGGCATGCAACTGGAACACCAAATTGGATGGGTTAGATTAGAGCTTGCAATTTTCTTGCTCTTCAGGACTGTCCAACCTTAAAACAAAAAAATGGTCACTTGTCATTTATTTGTATCTAACCCCAACTGCTGTTTTTAGCACTTAACAACATGCATTTCTAACCAGATATTTAATGATCAGAAATGCTCCTCTTCTTTCCCTTTCTGGCAGAGGTTACCACCCCCCCCCTTTTTTTTAAAAGAAACTTTAGCATGTGCAAAGGAAGAAGCAAGAAAAAGAGCGGTCAATCATTGTCTATGATGTCAGCAGTCACAGCTTTGATTGACTTCATGGAGAGAGGAGACAAGTTCCTCTGCAAGAATGGGGGCAAAATTATCCTTAAATATCTGGTTAGTAGTATATTCTTAAATATCTCTTTAGTAATAATCTTATGTTAATTATATTGGTTGGATTTGTGGCCAGTTTTTTTTTAGGGTGAACATTCCCTTTAATGAAAGTTCACAAAACGAAGCAGATTTTTTTGACATAAACAGACTCAAAAGAAAGAATGTTAACACATTAGGTACTGTGTACTTTCCCCTGGAGAAAATAATACTTTTTTTGGAATGTTTAATCCTAAAGCTGCTTGTGGAAATCTTGTGAAAATGGAATCTTTTCTGGCAGAAAACAAAGTGTGAATGACATCAACAGAACAATTCTGTTGAGCTAAATTCCCCATCAATCTTCATTCTGCCAGGTTAAGGCTGGGTACACATTGACTGAAATTTACACCCGACACTCGAATGGTGATATGGACCTGTTGGCCAGACCAAAATATTGTCAGCCTAAGTGAAAATCACTGCCGCTGATGTTTTGGTTTGTCCGATTGTGTGTTCCATAGGACACACAATGCAGTCATCCGAAATATTTGTTGGTTGGGTTTAAATATCAACCTGTGTGTACCCATCCTCAGTCTCTTTAAGTTTGGATGGAGAATATTACCCAGTGGTAAATAAGGATACTGTATAGCTCGCCTTATCAAGAGGATATACTACGAATGCATCTGCCAGACTGTGAGTATGGAAATAGCAATGGACTTATGGGTCTTCTTGAAGATAAAAGGGATGGAGGGAAGATAGAATGCCTTGATCTAGATCTGATTAAGAGCACACAATCCAAATGATCATTTGCAAAAATGTTGTTAGCTTGTAAGATATATGCCCTGCAGACTTCTACTGTTTCTGTTGTATTTAATAAGACCATTAACTTGTTTATTGTTCACTATAAAAATTTACAGAGCTGTAAGGGAAAGGAGAATTTTCTGTGAAAATTCCCAGGGGAGACAGTTTTTTTTTTTTTTAATAATGGCTGGATTTTTGTGAACCCTTGCTTTTCTTTGTAAACAGCTGCTGCTTGGTTGTTGGTCCACAAATTAAAGCTTCCTTTAAAATAGGTAGAAAATTTGAAGAGTTTAGTTTTTGGCTCTGTGTCCCAAAGATGTGGATAGCATTTCTTAAAGGGTGTGGTCACCATCTTAACAAAAAAATTAAATCTTGTAGAACACCCCTCAAAAAACTTAGACCTTTCTAGGGTAAAATCACCCAAATCAGCTCCTATACCTACCAACCCTTGTTCCCTCGGCTGCCTCCTGCTGGTGTTCTGTATCTTTTCTGTTTGCGGTGTTCCTTAATGTAATGAATAATGTGATTCATTGGTAAGATAGAAAATGCATGATTTTTTTTTTTTTTTTATGTATTGCCTTCCAAATTGAAACTTTTGCCTCAGATTGAACTCTGTCAAATGCAGGTTGCCTATTTTACAGATCGTATAAAATAATATTAGAGGCTTAAAGTGCATGCCTACCCCCCAAATTAAAGGTCATGCTCACCTCACAATCAGCACCTCCCAAAACTCTTTTCAAAACTTATACCTCCCCAAGTGCATCTGAAAGAAGTTATTCAATCTAATGTTCTGCTGCCCCTCCTGTGCATCTCCCAGTTCTTCCAGGTAAAGTTGTGAGTCCTATCTGTAACAGATGAGGTTATGACAAATGTCTGCATGGCCTACCCAGGAGTTCCCCCTCTGAGCAAGGGGAAGTGGTGGTGGCAATCATTGGAGTTAATCATTTTATTGGGGGTTTGTTGCGCTTTTAGTCGGGTTGTAAACAGTAATTTAAATCCATGGCTTTGTAATTTTTTTCTGAAAAGAAATCAACCTTATGAATACTGACATGTACAATACTGTGCATGTCACAGTAGATGGGTGAACTTGGGTCCCACAGGTTTCTGCCAGATTGGATAGCTTCCAATTTTAATATGATTAAGGGCATCATACCCGCAAGACTATGTAAACCTTTTGAATGTGGACTATTACCTGTGTCACTGGTGTACCGGAATCACAGAATTTAATGTTTTTAAATAGAAGAAGTCAGCTAGAATTCTTGACCGGTGGTGTGGGAGAACCATATAGCTTTAGTTTGTACTGTCAGTGGGACATACCCTTTAACAGTGGTGGGCTTCCAAAAACTCCTCTAGGCTTATGAGAATGAATGTAATTGTTGCTTTTCATTTAGACCCCCTTTATCTTCAACGTTATTGTATGTTTCCTAGCAATAATCTAAATACATTTATTTATATTAATAGTTATTTATACCAAAATTATCAACATTTCGAAATTGTATCTTGGCTAACTTAACTTAACTTTAAAGTAATATTGATCTAGCTTATAACTTTCTTCCTTATATACGTTCACATATATTTATAGATGCTCTACAATTGTGCATTCCCAATCTATACTTGTAAAAACTTGCTAACTGCTTTTACAATGTATATTGAGTGCATCTACAGTACATACGTGAATAGATCAATGGTCCTCTACATATATCCAGTTGTTCAAACTGTCCAGATACATATAATTTTGAAAGATTGTTGGGAAAATGTTATTCAGATTTTTATGCCGTTTGTTCTGCCTGGTATTTTTCCTATTCTTAAATATGCTGGAGGAACCACTGACACCTTAACACATATACATATGGTGGTCAAGATTTTTAAAAACGTTGATTAATTTCTTTAAAACCTTTTTATGTCTTCAGCTTTTCTTAATATTGGCCTGGATATTAACTTCTAATCAATTATTAATCACACCAAATTATGTATCAGAACTTTATTGCAATGAAAAATATTACATATTGAATGATTTATATAATCCCCACAATCTCAAAATTTGACCTGACATTTTTCTCCTATGTCCCAGTAACAATTTCTAGCCTTCTGCTGTAAACAGGAATACTGGTATACTGACAAAAAATCTCTCCAGTATATTTGTTTAGTTTTTTTGTATTTGCTATTTCCTCGTTGTTTTTTTAATGTAATTATATTGCAATTGACTGTATGCTAATTTATAATGCATTATTTTTGTATGAAGACTACCTGATTTTGCACATTCCAAAAAAATTTTAAATTTTAATCAGTGGATTTGATGCTGAAAAAGACAAGAACCGGTTAAAAACTGATGAATTTTACCTGGATTTGAAATACCGGAATGACTAATGCAAGATACAATCCTTCTGCAGATACTTGCATGTTAACAGCACCAATTACCTTCTTTCAAATTGTATAACTATGTAAACGGCGCATTCACTGTGAAAGTCCCTAGTCCTAATATTTCAATATGCTGCATTCATCCAAGTTCTGATTCTTTTGTAGGAGCTGTAAATGTAGCATTACAAAGCCCTATCGCCTCCTGGTTCAGTGCCATGCTCTACTGCTTTGGAGGAGGAATTTTATCTTCTGTTTTGCTTGCTGAACCTCCTGTTTCAATTTTTATGAATACCACCAACATACTTTTGGCATCTACAATATGGTAGGTTAAAATTATGCATATAAATTTATAGCATGTTAACCAGCATACTATGTAAAGGAAATCTTAAACTTTTGCATGATCTTACAGTAAAAGTACAAAAGTGTTTAAAGGGGAACTAAAGGCACCAGACAAGATTGTTTCTATAGACAGAGCAGAATAATACAACAATCTGTGTCTCATGTCTCCCTTTGTTGCGGCTGTTTTATGATTTATAAAATCTTTATAAATCTATCTTTTTGGTTGTCCAAGTGCCCTTTAGTGCACAGCAGATCAAAACAAGGAAGCGGCAGCTTTTCCTGCTCACTAGAAGCTGACAACCAATTTTGTTACCGATACCTGTCTTTGTTAGCACATTTGTTACAGCACACAGATCCTGCCTTTTTCCTACAGAACAGAGATTTTACAGTTTCCAAACAATCTCCTTTCTACAACTGCTTTATTCAAAGCCTTATCGGTGGCTTCTGTATTGGAGTAAAGACATCTGCATGGAAAATGCTATGTGAATAGAGACAGTGAATACTGGAGTCGGAGGGGCACGGCCACAAGGCTGTTTAAAGGCTACCAACAGCATGGACAAACAACATTTAAGCCTTCATAGTAACAGAATTAACTTCATACATGTGCATAAATGCAACTTACTGAAGTAGTATCTTGCAATGCATTGGGTGTAAACTATAAACATTTTTTAAGGAGTTTAAATTTAAAGGGCATGTCCACCCTTTCAAAAAACTTTTTAGATATAGTAGGGCTTCCTTCCCCAGCCCCAACCGCCATAATAGAATCATTAGAAACTCCCCCGATCTTTACTTACCTTCCCTCTTTCCTCCGCCGCACTGTTCCAGCCCTCTGCTTGCAGGGGGCCGGACCGGCAGCCGCGTCCCTGATTGGCTGAGAGGCAGCCAGCTGCTTAGAATGCCGGGGGAAATAGATAAGGTAAGTAAAGTTCGGGAGACTTTCTGATCATTCTATTATAGCGGTTGGGGCTGGGGGGGACATCTGACCAAGGGGTTTCACGCTAGGGGGAGGGAGACCAAAACGAGAGGGAGGGGAGGGCTGAACTGCGCATGGCAAAATTCTCCTGGAGGGGAGACAGCAGGCAGAGTCCTATATGGTGGGCAGTTTTTTTTGGGGGGGGTACTGGAAAACCATTTGGAGCTCGGATGTAAGGTAAGGATTTTTCTTCACTACACAGTGGGGCCAGTAGTCGGTTAAATTATAGTTTTGGGGGTTGACATTGAAAAACATTTCAAGTGCACCCTATGCTTTCAGATTAGCTAGCAGGTGGCTTATTATTTTGATGTAGCACAACTTGCGATGTCACGGAACTCCTATCCTTTGGCTTCATACAGTAGACACAGCCCAAGAGTTTCAAAGCTTCATTGCTGTTGGGAAATAACTTACAAAGTGTCCATTGTTTTTAGTTTCCTATAGATCTATAAAGAAAAACTGCTTTAGCCTTAAAAAATTCATTTAATTATAGTTTAGGAATCCATACTGAAAAATCAAACCAAACAAACAAGGAGTAGCTGGTTTCTTCAATTATTTCCTTTAGCCCTTGCAGTGCTGCACATGTAAAAACCTAGGAACTCGGCATAAGAGCTCATAGTTTACTACACTGTGCAAACACATGCTAAAAACACTCAAAGGTTTATATTTCATTATGTTATGGTAAACATGAAATGATTTCATGCTTTTTGGTTCTACAAAATGCTGTTTTCTATTTGTTTTTTCCCCCCAATGAAAAGTAGTTTATATTTATCTGTATAAATAATTGCATAGGTGTAGTACCATTTAAAAAGTATTTTTACATAGTAGATTTTATTACTTTTTCTAGTTGTACTTCCTAATCTTGTAAGGAGTCTCACCACACATGATTTCAATGAGATCTCATTCTAGCCAGTGTGTTAGTGCTTCATTGGGGTATTAACAAAAATGTGAAGCCTGATTAATCTGCTCTGAAGGTTTCATTCACCCTCAGGTAGGTACACTATTGAGAAATGCATTGCACAGAGCTGTGCTTAGATCAGGTTCACTACATTATCTTCCTCCTGCAGCTCTGTACTGTGTTGCTTCTAAAAGTGCAATTATTAAAGGGGTGTTATTAAAGGGTATGCAGATGGAATGCAATGTGTGAGAGACTGGCACATTAAAAGAATATCTAGGCTACCGTGGCAGATTACCATAAAAACAATCTCGTGGGCCAGATTGAACCTGAACAAATATGAAACCTACATATTTCATGTGTAGCAAGTGAGAACACCTATTTAAAAAAAATGCAGCATGGCTGAATTAATGTTGTTTAATTGCAATCAGTGCAGCCATAATAATTTCATTTATTAAATGTGTCCCAAATAGAACAAATAATCTGGCAACCCTTTTGTCACATTTCCCTTTTTAAAGGGCATGTCCACCCCCAAAACTGAAATTTAACCCCATGCTAGCCCCACTGTGTAGTGTTATTAGATCCATACCTTACTCCTCAGCTCCTTATGGTTCTCTGTGCTTGCCCAAAGTCCTGGAAAGTGAAGAGCAGGAACCTGTCTCCCTGTGTTAAGGTTTCTGCCTCTTTTACCTCCTGGAGGTATTCAGTCATGCACTGTGGAGCCGATTTCCCCCTCCCTCCAGATCCATTGTGCTGGTTTTAAAGTCTCTGTTAAACCCTTTTGCTGTAGTGTAGTCTCCCCCCTCCCAGCCCCAACCGCACTGTCCATTTTGTATAAAAAAAAAAATAATAGCAGATTACTTACTTACCAGCCTTCGTTCCAGTGGTGTTCTCAATAGCCGTTTGTAATTGGCTGCCTCACGGTCTTTTATAAGATCCACAAGATTACTTTTATTATGCAACAGTCTCCTAGATATTGCATTATATCTGCATACCCTTTAATATTACTCCTTTAATAGTTATACTTTTAGAAACAACATAGTACAGAGTAGCAGAGGGAGGATAATGAAGTAAACCTGTTCTTAGAACAGCTGTGCTGTCTGTAAGTAAATTAAACCTTCAGTATCTGAAGGTGAATGAAACCTCCAGGAAAGACCAATCCAGCTTCACATTTTTGTTCATATCCCAATTGACTTCACTGAAATCCAGTGGGAGGAGACTTTTTATTATATGGTGACCGGAAAAGTGATAAAATCTACTATTTGCAAATGGCAGGGAAAAAAACGAACAAGGCAAAAGGTGTATACATCCTTTAATATAAATATCTTCCTAAAGGGGCTTAATAAAATTACATATGTGCTAACTTCTTGTGTTATTAAATCATTTGGTTGACAAATTATCCTTGATCCCTGTGGTATATGTAAAAAAAATTCTGTTCTTCACCTCTCATATCAAAGCTACATATTTTTCTTTATTAACACATATCCAAGTGCAATGAGTACCAAACATTTGTGAGAAACATTCTCATTCATATTGTGCCTGTACAGCATTTCCCAAAAAGTACATTTTAGTAAGAAATGTTGACTGTGATTGCTTAATAGATTTCTTCACATGATTATGGTAATATAATGCCATCTGCTGACAAATGTGGATACAGCAATAAAGCTTAGAACAACAAGCTGGAATAAAATAATCAATAGCGTGCTGCTTTTCCAATACTGCTTTTTTTCCCTTCTCCATAGAGGACCGCACGATCGGACGAGGTTTTCCACCCTGTCCTTTTGTCCGATTTGGACGAACGGTCGATCGGACATGGGCACATTCGGATGCGATAATTTCGATCGACCGATACACTGAACTATCGGTCGATCGGACCGAAATATCTCATCGTGTGTACCCAGCTTTAGATACTTAGAAACTTAGATACATCCATATATGATCTGCAAATGTGCTTTTTAAAAAACGTAATAGAGTACAAAGCTACCTACTTAATGTGCACAAATTAGTGTTTTGGATAATGGTATATAGGAAGGATTTGTTAAGGAACAAAACCCATTGAGAAAAAGGACCTATAGCACAAAATGCAATAATAGCTGTTCAAGTGACATTCTAGGGAAATCTGTTTTACAATAGTGGAACAATTAACTGCTGTATCTCTTTGTTCAAATTTAGTGTTTTAAACTCTGAGCTTAGCAAAACACATCAATACCAGTGTTATATTATTCTTTGGTATCTGCATTTATTTTAGATACATTTTTAAAAAAAATCTTTGTACACACTACCTATCCAAAAAGAAAATGTCACTTTCCGATTAAAGTAAAATCACTGTTACTTTCTTTAATTCCAGTACGTCTTGAATTTTCTGTAAAATATTTGTTTAGGGCTAGGCCATACTAGTGTGTTTTTAAGCGCGATCCGATCCCACTATTAAAATTGCACAGTAGTGTGCTGCCATGCGCAACATTGCTGCCTTTCTCCGATTGCGCAACATTGTGCAAAAGTGTGTGTAGGAATATATGTTGTCTATATACAGTGGTTGGGTAAAGGATATCCTGAAGTTTTAGGAAATATATATATATATATATATATATATACACACAATTGTGACTACATAAAAACACTTTACTACAGATTGTTTGCTTTAGAACAGACCAGAGGCAATTTAAAATTAATGAATGGAATCTTTTTATTTTGATTAGTAACTGCTTCTGCAGATAATCTACAGCAGTTAATAATAAAAAAAAAATGGTATATTCATTTCTTAGCTTTCACAACAGTCCCAGTTTCTAATGTGCTCCCCTTGGCTAAATTAATTCCATACCCCTGCTTTACAATATACACAATACAATGAAATATGTCCGAAAATTTATTTTTTTATTTCTTTCTCTTTTTAATTCAGGTACATGGTGTATTATTTCCCTCACGATCTCTTCTACAAATGTTTCTTTTTCCTTCCCATCCGCCTCATGGTTGCAGGAATGAAAGAAGTAACCAGGACATGGAAGATATTGGCAGGGATTACCCATGCTCATAGCCACTATAAAGATGCATGGCTTGTTATGATTATTATTGGCTGGGCCAGAGGTAAGATGGAAAATGGTTCTTTCCCTTCCCTTTATGTCTGGTAATTGTTTAGAGAATGTTCATTGTTTTTCTTGTTTTGTGTGTGAATATCCACTAGTGTTTCTAAGCAATTACTAACCGAATATATATCAGTGTGAAATAAGTAAAATCTTCACTTCGCCACAACTTCCTTATAATCAGAGGCCCCACCAATCCGCTATCCTAGCTCATCATCGGCTAAAATGGACATTCATTGCATTCAACTGCGTTGTGGGTTGGCCCCACAATCGCACATGTGTATGAGCCTTTAGGCTGAGGCCACACTGCAATGCACAGGAATCATGCACCCAATCATGAGCGTTATCACATGCGATTGTGTGCACGATTTTTGTGCGTTATGCTTTTTTGCGTGCATTTTGCGCATGCGATTTTGCCGTTTTTCCACTATGGAGACGCATGCGTTGACGCACCAAAATGGTGAACGCATGCGTTACCAAAACGCGAACGGACGCGCAATTGCATGTGCATCGGAAATCGTGGGAGTTATTGAATTCCAGAGGTTTCAATTTTAGCGAAAATCGTGAGTGCAATCTCGAGTGCGCAAACGCTTGCAAAACGCACTAGTGTGGCCTAGGAGCTGTCGAATTTGCTGCTTTGTTCTTTTTTTTTTTTTTTTTTTTTTTTTTTTTTTTTTTTTTTGCTACTGTTAGAAAGGAGTTAAAGTGAAGGTATCACAAAAACGGCAATAGTCAATGATTTTACAGATTTCACACAGGTTACTGTTTGGTTAGAAATAACTAAAAGAAAATGTGTATGTTGTTTAAATCGACAGATTATGAGCCAATAAAATATTCTAATAGAATAATTAGAAAACTATGACATTTCCTTGAAATGCTTCTTTACAAATTAGGTGGCCAATATTTTTCATTCATTTAAAGCTTCTTTATTAGCACAGATGAACTACATTCATTTACAAATGCATCATATATGTTTACAGAGTTACATTGTATGAAACAATTACATAAGGTGTTACAGAGATATACTGTAGATAGTTTTTTCAAAACAAAAGTAGAAGCACGTACCTCTTTATATGATGGCAATGTGAGCCTGATATAGTTACAAATCTGTTTGATAGTCGGGTAACATGGGGGGACGACTTGGATATAGAATAATAAGAAGGCATAACTTATATATGTTATAAATTTGGTATGGAAGTAGACTGTTTTATTGAGAGAAAAGGGAGGGGAGTGGGGTAAGGGGGTGGGTAGAAGGAGTTCTGCGGGACGTGAGAAGAATATCAACCATATCAGATTTTATACCCACACGGTTGTTTGTCATGTTTATGCTCAGGGAGTGCTAAGAGCATCTACAAGTGTTCACACCAAGCCATCCATATACCATTAAATTTGTCCAGGCAGCCACGACCCACATATATCAATCTGAGCATTGGGAGCATATTGGTAATCAGTGTCTTCCTTGTGCTTAGTTTGGGGGATGTGGAGGCCATCCATTGAAGAATTATTCTCCTTCTGGCATAGAAGGTTTCTCCTATTAGGGTAAGATTGGTGTTATTTAAAGTATCTGTTTCCTGTATTCCCAAAAGGCATATTTTGGGCATTTAAAGCTTTAATTACGATTTAACTATTATTCATACAGTCAACTGGTAAACTTAATGTAAATGTGTTGATATAAAGTTTATTAAAAGGCAATAAAGGAACTTTAACTTTAATTCTGGTGAGTGGATCGAACATCTTGTTTAACTGTTTCAGTGTGCCCTGACTCGAAAGAAGCATAAAACTAACCATTTTTTTCACAAGAATTACTTGAACTTAAGTTTACTTAATGCTTTAGGTTAAATTAAAACTTTCCTTTTTTCCTAGGTGCTGGAGGGGGTTTAATCTCCAATTTTGAGCAGCTAGTAAGGGGTGTCTGGAAACCAGAGAACAATGAACTTCTCAAAATGTCCTAGTATGTCAAAGTGTTTTTTTTTAAACTATTTAGTTTTGATTTTAACTATTGGACATGACAATGACCAGTAATCTGCACCCACCAGTCAGATATTACACAGCTATGAAGTGGTTCCAGTTTGTTACTGGAAAATGTTTTCCTTGATCTTTTCCCTTAACAGTAGGGTAATCATTGACTATTTCTGTGTGGAAACATTAGCCACTGAACAAGATGTGTGTTATTTTTTTTATTAATTTCAAAACAAAATATTGCACTACCTAGTACTGCGTATTTATTTGCACTTTGATTGTGTAATTTGAATACAATTATTTTACTGCTTATACTAATTATTTTACATTACAGTATGTGCCCTTTTTCAACACAAATAACTGTATAACTCTTGCTTTCAGCCCGGTAAAAGTGACCTTGATTGGAGCAGTTTTGTTTACATTACAACATGGCCACTACCTTCCAATCACAAGGGCAAACCTCATGTTTTTCTACACTTTGTTTCTCATAGTGACTAAAGTAAGTATGGTTCTGCATCTTGTTTATATACATTGATATTTCTGGTAAAGAACTGTTTAGTTCTTTACCAAAGAAGAAATGTGACTAATGAGCCATAGTATGCTACTTCATAACTATGTAGACAAAAGCAGTTTCAAGACACATTAATAGATGTTCTCTTTTTCTGGTTTGTTTTTCCCTAATTTGCACAAGGGTCCGATTTCCCCTTTGCTGAGTTTTTATAGTTGAAACTATTCAGACATATGGTTCTTCAAATAAGTGATGTCATGTAGTCTAAAAAAAATAATCTAAAAAATAAGAGATAAACTACTGTAAATGTGATACTTTTTTAAAAATCAGTATAAACTTTTTACTCATCCTTAATCCCTTTAAGGGTTCACACCTTTATTTTGCAAACACGTGTGATTTATTTATGTATTTTCTTTATGCTTTGGTTTCCTGTGTGTTTTAAAATATTTCAAGAAAGCCAGTGAATAGGTCTTTATATTGACCAGTAATGCTAGAATATATAGAGACTGACCTGATATATTGTATTAAAACATTAAGTAAGCTTTTCTTTTCAAAGCAAGAGTACTAGATCATCCCCATGCTAAGAGACTTTTATTTCCTTCCCTAGTACAATCATATTCTTTTCGTCTAAGGTGGCTACGCACATTGTCGATACCCGACAAATTCCATCAGATCTGACGGGATCTGGCGAGTATTAGCAAGGTGTGGGGTCCAAAATCGATGGCAATGATGCCCTACTATAGTAGAGGGAGTTGATACCCTCGGCCGCGTATGTGGATGCAGGGAACCCCCATACTGAATATGGAGTTTGCTCACGTATTTGTATGCTGTTACCACAGACTGTTTACCAACAGTTTCCAATGGGATCTGCCGGTACACATGCAATTGTAATTGCACCTTTTACAAGAAACTTGGTAAAAAGGGTATGGTTGGCAACACCTAAGGAAGGGGGCACTTACCCCCCGAAACATTGTGAGATGTCGTGTGGTCTGTATTAATAAAATTACTGTTTGGAGTGCCACCCTTGCTATTTTGTTATTCCTGTATCTAAAATCCACTAAGGGTTGGATTATTTGGAGAAGTGAGCACCCATACTTGGTGCGAGTGCAGAGGACTCTTGTATTATTCTATGGTTGGCAACACATATGCCAATAAAGTACAAACATTTCTCTAGGTTGAAGAACATTTTAAAGGATTATTTTCTGTAAACAGATGGGCAAATTAGTAAAGCAGGTATCTATTGTGTACAATATTACAATGCTTACAATCCAGGCAAGTAAATAAGATTTAAAAAAAAACCCCACAAATGCATAAATAAGCATAGCAATATAAAAAAACTAATAGGGTTATTCAATAAAAGTTCTTATCGTTTAAAATGGTGCTAATTTTGCCCCAATCAATCAGATGCTATTTAACATTTGAAAGCTAACATCTGATTGGTTGGGGCAAAATTAGCACCATTTTAAACGATAAGGGGGGAGATTCAATATAGGCCATTTCCGTCTAAAACCCACGTTAACCTGAAAAAATTTCAGGCTAACGTGGGTTTAGACGGCTTTTAGAGCACAGCGCCATTTCCAAATGTTTTTGGAAGTAGCGCTGTGCTAACGATCCAAAACCTGTAGCATTAAGTTTTGCGCTACTTCATAGCGCATAACCTAACGCTACTGCTTTTGGAGCGTTAAGAGCCCGCTCCTTACCTTAGCCCGATCCCGCGATGCAATAACTGACGTAATCTCGTTTATGTCAGTTATTGTATCGCGGGATCGGGCTAAGGTAAGTTACGGGAGCTGCCTTATTGAATCTCCCCGAAGAACTTTTATTGAATAACCCTGTAAGTGCTTAAAGGGCATCTATAGTGGGAAAAACTTTTTTTTCTTTCTTTCCATGTGTTCTATAATTCCCCCCAACCCCCAGAGTGTCTTTACATTTTTCAGATTCCCTCTCTGTCCTGAGACACACAAGTTGGAAGAATACGTGATTACATTCCTCTACTCCTACTTGTACTGTCAACCAAATCCCTGTGACGTGACCCTCTTCCCTGCTCAAGTCCCTCCCTCCTCCCTGCTCTGTAATAAACATAGAGATCGGAGCATTAGCAGGGGGAGAGAGGTAGCTTTGATGGCAGAGATAAGGCTGCACTAGACCCCCCTTCTTGATAGCTTTCACTGATTGATGATGGGTCACAGAGAGATCCGGACACGGAAGAGATCCGTTTCTCCAGGATAGCTTGCTTTCTATTGGCCACTGTGCGTGGGTGTTTTTTTTTTTTTTTTAGGATGTTGAAATTTTTAACTCCTACTACACATGATAAGCTTGTCGGTTACCTGGGGTTGAGACATGGAGGAGGTAACAGGGGAGGGGGAAGGGGGAGTGCTGACAGACAGATCTGACACCGTGGAAAAACAAAGTCACTGACAGAGGTAGGAGAAAGGCAGCACAGAGTACATGAATTTAACTTTGCAATGGGCCAGTGTGTTTTTTCACTATAGATGCCCTTTAAGGCTTAAACATGAGGAATGTGGATCCTACAAGTAAATTACTTTTTCTGTCTGTGACCTTTGGATTATTTGCTCCAAAGATTTATAGATAAACCCAGCATAAAATATTACATTACTCTGGGCTATGTTGTTATTTTAAACTTACAAACTGGTAAGGCAAAAATAAGGTTAAATTTGCACTTTTGTCTTGCGTTATTTCAGTGTTTGAGGAACTTTTGTCATTATCCTAAAGGTTATAAAAAATTATCACATTAAAAAAAAGCATTAATGGAGACTGCACACACATGTATTTTAATGTTGCCCCAGAGCCCATTTTAATGCACAATCAGCATGCAATATTAAATGTTTTGTTAACATACATGGGCTAACTTAGTTCTGTTGTGAAATTTAAATTGAAACAAAATATAAAACTTAATTGTGGAATGCATGGTGGCCTCACTGTACATCAGTGAGGACACATCCAGTAACCTTTCCGTAAGCACATTCATACATAGAGGAATGATGAAATATTGGTTCATTTCCCAAATGCCTTAAGAGTTGTGAAAAAATTCTTTCAAGTTTGGAAAGATAATTGTATTTGGGGAAACTCAATAAAGTTCCCCAAACAATGAAATGCTGCAAAGACAATTGTTTAAATGTAATATGATTGTTGCCTTCTAGCAATCAGGAACTGACCTTGTAGTGAGAGGAATCAAATAAACTATACACATTACAGAAAAGTAGAAACTATTTAGATTACTTTAGCAAAGTTATTTATGTCACCTTTTTTTTGTTCTTATAAGAAGGATAGACTTCTTAACCGATAAAATGAAAATACTTGAATTCTATATATTTGTTTTTTTTGTATAGTGCCACAGTGGTACATAGTGCTATACATATTTAACATGCATGGGTATAATAATAGTGATAATAATAGGTCCCAGCCCCAAAGAGCTTACATTACATTGTATTACTGCTCGGTACAAAAGAAGTCTGTTAAAGTTCTTGCTTTTTTGCTCTTAGGTAACAATGATGCTCACACGGTCAGCAACCTCTCCATTTCAACCTTTTGAGAATGTACTACAAGGCATTCTGTTTGGTTGGCTGCAGACAGCAAATGCAGTAGAAGAAAAACCCTCTTCTTCAGATATCAAAGGGAGGTCTGCCAAGAATACAGAGGGTAAAAACACAGGAGAGCAAAAGAACAAAAAGGATGACTAAGCACTGTTGTAAATCACATCGGCATTTGTATACTCTGAAGCACAAACTGTGAATTTTTCCAGTCATTGTTATAATACTTGTAATACAGAATTTATTTATCTGCAGAGCTCAGTGTTACTGATTTTTATATTAATATCCACTGGCAGATGAAATTTTTGTACACACACCCAATAACCTTATTGGGAACAATTACCTACAGGAAATATTACTCTTGTTATATACAAAAAAGGGTGGTGGGTTGGGTGAAATATTGATCTAATATACTGTAATGTGTGAATTGTCTGTTATTGTGTGAGAAATGCGCTATAAGATTAGATTAGTTAATTGCCTTTAATGTTTACCAGTACTAAATAGAAAAGTATTGGCGAAAAGAACTTCGGTGCACAGATATCAAAGTAATTTTATTTTTAGAAGAAAAATATTATGTTAAAAACTTTTTCAAATTTAGATTTTATACTCTTCAGAAGCTCTGAATGGTTTTCCTTTGCTTGACCATATTTGTTAGTTTTGGTAGGCTAATTACTTTAAGTATCTTTAAAGAAACAAGTTTTAAAAATGATTGGTACTTTACAGCCACCAGCTGAAATTTTTTTTTGTGTTTTAATGTACATTTTTGTTTAGGGTTAACTTCGAGGCCTGGTGTAACTTCGGCAGTACAAAAAATAGAGCTGTAAAATACTATTATGGCAATGTATGTAGAAAAACATTTGCCAATGAAATAGTAGCAAATAGTTAATAAATGACTGCAATTTGATCATATTTAAAACGGCATTTATATGATTTAAAATGTAACAAATATCTTAAACTAACTTCAGCCATCATATTGCATAATTATATTGTGCAGAAATACTAAAAAATTCAATTTAAAAAAAAAATTGTGACCCTTTTTACATCTTCCTGTGAAAGTTCTAAATTCTTTTGAAGTACATGCTAAATCTGCATACCTTAGGGCTCCTCCCTCCATTAGTACTAATTAGCTGTTTTAAGGTATTTACCCCTCCCATTTTTAACCACCAGCTTTGAAATTACGCAGAAGTCTCTCCTTATTTGCATTAAAAGTAAGGTGGCTGTGGTGAAAACTCTCCCTAACTTATTTGGTCCCTTAGTAAATGTTATTTTAAAGCGGTTTACAGATGCCTGGAAGGTACCTATTTAAAGATGAGCATAGAGAGAGTTGTGCAATGTGTTACAGGTCTTCGTAAAAAAGTAAAATAAGATTTTTATTTGTGTGTGCGATAATAATTAACTACCACAATCCATTCTGATTTTCTTTAACTGGTGGGAGAGTGTTTCTAGGAAAATACAGAGAATAGTGGTTCAATGGCAGTAATGTTCGTCAAATCTGTTGTAAGGTGTTTGACCAGAGAGAAACAAAATCACATTTCAAGTTCAGTTAATAAAAAAAAAATATTGAGAGACTATTTTTACACAAGTGAAAAAAGAATTACGCTAAATGCCTTCTTATGTGTTCTCCAAATAACCAGAGATTGGAATGAAAATCTTTTATCAATGCCTTATTCAAGAGACTAGTCTGCTTTTGCGCTAGCCCTGTTTGATGCTTGTCCGCAAATACAGTGCAATAAACACGCTCAAACTGAAAGCCACCATAGCAGAAAACAGCCCGTTGAGCTTTCCCAGTCAGGTACCTAGCAGCAAACGGCTTGCAAAGCTTATACCTAAGCACCGTTCCAAGACGTGCCAGTTTAGCTGCTAAGCTTATACTAAGCTGTTAGTCAGATCTCTCACTTTTATAGTGTTTCCCAAACACACTTCCAAAGTCTGATTGGTCTAGATACAACCTTAAATCATCTTGAACCAATCAGATTTTGGGGTAAGTTTAGGAGACACTATAAATATTGAATGTTCAGCAAGGAGATCTAGTTTTAGTATAGCATTTCATCTGAAATGTTATGTCTTCATACTAGTATGAACTGGGAATTAAGCTTAATTAGGGTTTGTGACTGGGTAGCTTAAAGGGGAAGTTCAGTGCAAATACATATACTTTTCAGAAAAAAGAGCAGTACTTTTTTTTCATCCCAATGACCATAGTCTGCCAATTCAGCGTTTTGTCTGTGTATAAATAAATGTAACTGAAATGCTGACTTCCTGTTTGCAGGACCCCTGGTAGAGACTGTTATGGTCTTGCCCTTGACCCAGCGTTTGGGTTGATTCAAAAAAAGTTGACACCAAAGAAATTTGATTTGCCCTATCTTAGTACCTAAAAGTAGATCTGAGTAAAAGTATTATTGATGTTTTTTAAAATATCTGCTTCCAATATTTCACCACAAATAATCTCCAGTAATACAGCATAGAGAGAAGGATTTTAAAACGTGAGAGCGACTTGGTAATAAAAGGGATATCCGAAACACATGCAGCAAATCAGAGTCTGAATAATTGCTGTGGAAATGTAGCCAGCCTGCAATAAATGCAGCCCTGCTTATAAAAGTTGTGTCCTCCCAGTTATATAAATTATATATATTTTTAATTCACAAAAAAGCAGGTCAGGGGCGTAACTTCAGGGGACCTAACATCCCCCGCAAGAATGGAGGCCGAGCCCCAGATATGCACCCATGTCCTCCTTACAGCTGATTGCGCGTACATTTTACTTTATAAGCGCAATCAGCTGTTAAAAAACAGCTCATTGCAAAACTTCTCGAGGGGAATGCAGGCCCTCTTATATCCCGCATTCGCAGGTCCAGCAGTTACACCACTGAAGCAGGTTATATTACAAATATAACGTGATACATAAAAGCATTAAATATTTACTAAAATCTGTATGTGTAGTTACACAGATAAACCTGATATTTGCACACAACAATATCCGATAATGAAGTCCTGCTGACTACAGCACAAGGGAAAGGATTAATGTAGAATCCCAGATGGGACTTGCAAATCTTTATTTTTGCATGTTTAATTGATTCTGCATGTACAATTAATACTGTAAATAGAGCAAGGGCTATTTTAAACATGCCCACCAATTAGAAGGGTTTTGCATATCTTCACAGACTACAAGCACACTGCCCACTTTAGGAGGAAAGGAATCAATGGCTGGCCCCATAAGACACAAAAAAATGAAAATATATGGATAACTTCCAAAAATAGAATTAAAGTATATGGCAACAATACACAGGATAGAATTTTCTTTAAATTTACTTTAAAGGGACACTAAACTGAAAAAAAACCTTGCTTTTATCCTTTTTTATATTTTTAGTGCTGTCAGGAACTTGATCCATTTTGCTCTCTGTGCTCCTTTCAGTAGATCTTAGCTGCAGGAGTTTGAAGGTGTGTTTGGGGGGTGGACTTTTTAATTGATTTCTTTAAGTACAGTGCTACATCGTGAGGTTAGTAACACCAACAGCAGCTAACTGCAGGATTGGGGGTTATCTGTGCAGACAGAGCAACAGATAATGCTTGTTCATTTTTCTGATCTTAACACTGAATTAATTAGCCATGCAGTGACCGAGAAATAAGTTTTCCTTGGTCCTTACATGGCAGTGGTTAACAATGGGTTAATCCCCATATTCCTCGATTGACAGGCTGGTCCCTCCCCTAGAGATAAATTTGTAACTGTGTCCTACCCCCTTCATCTTTTTTTCTCCTGTCCTCACATGAAGCAGAGCTAGCTCCCCCTGTGTTCCGGTAGTGGGTCTCTCGCCTCTCTTCCCCTGCCAAAGCTGCACTTAAGTGTCCACGAGATGTGCAAATGGGGGCCTCCATTACAGCCGCGGTGTTCTTCATGGCTGTGTGTGTGTCACGTGACCATGACGCACCCGCGACTCCCCCCTACTCGCGGGAATATTTTTTAAAAGTCGGCTTGTTCCTCTTGGCCACGCTCCTGTTACCAACTCAGTCGGGTTAGGAGTTTTGTGAGCTGTATGTCTAGCTGTCTGCCATTGTTGTAAGCATGGTTCCACAGCTTCCCTATGGATGTTTGTTTTTTTTCAGGCTTTAACCTTTTTCCAATAGGTGCCTGCAATGAGTTCTCACAAGCGGAGTTCGGACTCAAGGGGTTGAGCTTATTTACAGAAAGAGTACACTTATTTATTTTTAACATCATAACTGATTTTTTTTTTTTTTGGTCTACTTCAATAGATCCTCCTGAATCTGAATATAGATACCACAAGGAAACCAGAGTGGAATGTGTAACCAGCCTGCAGCCAGAGGGAAGAAACATTTTAGTGACTGCATCAATTTCAGAATCCGCTCTTCCCAGGAAAACCTTGTCTTCTGTTCAAGCCATGATTGATGCTACACTGATAATATGATGTCCAAGGTTGCTGACATGATTCATCCTTAACCTCAATCACCAAACACACATACAGGAATCCAAAATCAGGATTCTCTGGAATTGGGAGAGACTGCTGACTGGGAGTCAGATGGGGATAAACCCAGGGATTCTCTAACTTTCCTCACTGATTAAGAACATGAAGAAATCTTTAAGGATTTAAGAACCTCCACCATCAGATTATACAGACCTGATGTTTACAAAGAAAGATCAAGATTCGGGATGCTTTCACATCCACGAGCAAATTAAAGAAGTCATTAACAAAGAATGGGAACTCCGATACAAGAAATTATATTTGTCTCAGGGATTTTTCAAAACCTATCCCTCATCAGACTCCTTACTTTGGGACAAATGTCCCAGGGTTGACACAGCCATAGTAAAAACCAACAGGAAGACAGCGCTTGCCACTGATGACGCTGTGGCACTTAAGGACCCTATGGACAGGGAGGAGGATTCCCTTTTAAAAAGAATTTACCTGTTAGCTGGGGCGTCTATTAGACCTTCAGTCGCTATTACAAGTTTTGCTAGAGCAAGCAAGGTATGGATTTCCGACCTTAAAGAGGCTATCAGTAACGGTACCCCCAGGGAGAAATAGTTAAAAATGTATCAGACATTAAACTCTCCAATGAATATATGTCTGAAGCTTCCATGGATTCTGTTAAGCTATCCTCTATGATTATGGGCTCATCTGTTGTTGCTAGATGAGCACTATGGATCAAACAATGGAAGGCAGATGTCCACTCAAAGCAGGGATTAGCATCCATTCCCTTTGAGGGTAAACTTTTATTTGGCTCTAAACTGGAAGAACTTTTATTGAGAAAAATTCCAATAAAAGGAGTTTTTCTTAACCAAGGAACCTCAGAGGCCCAATCCCCTCCACCTCTTTTGCTACACAGTTATCCTTGAGAGAAGCAAAACAATCTAGGCCTAACAGGCCTTATGGCCAGAATGGTTCATGGAAATAATTTCATAACCAGCAGCCCTTTCAAAGTAGATCCAGGCCTTTATGAAGGTGTGCGAGCCCTATCTCTGAAGGTGGCAGGAAGACTTTCCCTGTTTCCAGAGATTTGGGCTCAAACTACATCGGATTCATGGGCCCTCAAAATTATTCATGAGGGATACTCCATAGATTTTCGTTCATATCCAACTCACAACAAATTTGTTCGGTCAAGATCTCCCAAGATGATCTCAATAAGACAAACTCCTCCTCAAAAATCAAGTCATAGAAATTGTTCCAACATCAGAGAGGAAACAAGGGGTCTATGGTAAGAAAGCAATATATAGCGCACACCAGTCTTTAGCAATATTCAGTGTATTTATTCACACATGTAACGTTTCGGTACTCTATGGTACCTTCTTCAGACAAGAAGGTACCATAGAGTACAAGAAGGTACCATAGAGTACCGAAACGTTACATGTGTGAATAAATACACTGAATATTGCTAAAGACTGGTGTGCGCTATATATTGCTTTCTTACCATGGATGATTGATTGGCCAGTGGCTATGGCCTTATAGTAGCACCCAGCATCATCAGTTTTTTGTTAAAGGGGAGTGCGGAGACCGAATGTGATATACTTTG
This sequence comes from Hymenochirus boettgeri, assembly GCA_019447015.1. Lineage (NCBI taxonomy): Eukaryota > Metazoa > Chordata > Amphibia > Anura > Pipidae > Hymenochirus > Hymenochirus boettgeri. Next base: position 228,715,136 of record CM033469.1, read on the forward strand.
GAAACAAGGGGTCTATTCTCCAATCTTTCTAAGAAAGAAAAAGTCAAGAGAGTTCAGACCCAACTCTCAATTTAAAATCACTGAACCAGTTTCTTAACATCCGAAGATTCAAAATGGAAACCATCAGAACAGTAGTAATTCAACTCCAACCGAGTTGACCAAAATCGACATCAAAGATGCCTATCCCCATATTCCCATTTCACTAGCAAGCAGAAGGTTCTGCATTCTGGGAACCAGTTTTCAATACAAGGCCCTGCCTTTTGGATTAGCCACAGCCCCAAGAGTTTTTTCAAAAGTTCTAATTCCAATTATAGCTCACCTAAGGTCACAAGGTGTGCAAATCTTATATCTGGACGATATTCTAATAAAATTTCAAAGTCTCTCAACACTCCATCTCCAGATCCAGACCACTCTTGCATGTTTACAGGGCCATGAATGGATCGTCAATTGGGAAAAATCCAACCTAATACCATCTCGACAAATACAGTTTCTGGGGATTTTATTAAATACAGAGAACATGACTGCGTCACTCAGAACGTCAGAGAGATATAATATAACCAAGAATTTTCTGAAATTTCCATTTTCAATGGCATGGATTTGCCAAAATCTCCTGGGAAAACTAATATCCACCCTAGACTCTGTGAAATGGGCAATGAATCACATACGAACATGTCAGATCTCATTTCGCAGCCAATTCAAGAAGAAGAGTCCAAATCAGATAATATCATTGACTCAGGAGGTAAGCAAAAATCCATTGTGGTGGACAAAGGAAGAGAATTTTCTGCCAATCTCTCTAAACACCCCACCATGGTCAACCATTACCACAGAGGCCAGTCCCTTGGGTTGGGGTGCGATCTTTGGGAACCAGACGGCCCAGGGCAAGTGGGCCAAGAATTTGAAGTTAGCACCTCAGAATCACAGAGAAATGATGTCGGTTCTACAAGCACTTATGGCATTTCAACCTTTCATCCAGGGGAAATCTGTCGTGATCCTGTCGGACATGACAGTAATAGCCTTTATCACGAAGAAAGGGGGCACTCGCAGTCCGAGATTATGGTATATCCCCAAACAAATTTTCATCTCGGCAGAAACTCACCTGTCGGATCTGTCATCCTTCCTTATTCAGGGATCTTCCAACCTGTCAGCGGACTACCTCAGCAGGAAGATAATCCATCCAGGAGAATGGCAACTCCATCCTCAAGTATTCCAGCAGATTTGCAACAAATGGGGGATACCACATCTAGATCTTATGGCAAGCAGAGAGAATTCCTAGCTAATGAAATTCATCTCCAGATTTCCAGATCCAAAAGCAACGAATGCAATGTCAATTCCTTGGGGCTGCCAACTAACTTACATTTTTTCCCCTTATTCCCTTAATTTCTCAGGAAAATCAGGGACGAGAGAGCCAATGTTATAGCCATTTTACCCTGGGGGCCGAGGAGACCATGGTTCCATTGGGCACTACAATTATAGATTTATCTCCTACTCAGACCAGACCTTCTACATCAGGGTCCAGTTCACCATCTGGACATAACATTGTCTCTTACAGCCTGGCGGTTGAGATCACAGCCTTGAGCAAAAGAGGCTTATCCAAGGGAGTCATTGAAACTCTTCTAGCTGCCTGAAAGCCTTCAACATCCGCCAGATAATAAGGAATTTGGAAAACATTTGTGTTTTTGCAAGGATTAAAACATCTCAGACCACAAATCAGATCAAAGGTGCCTCCCTGGGACCTACATTTAGTACTTCAGGCTCTGCAAGTACCTCCATTTGAGCTTATACTCAAAACGGCATTTCTTGTGGCCATTATTTCGTCCAGAAGAATTGCGGAAATTAGGGCTCTCAGGGCCTCTCATCCATTCACTTATTTACTTAATGAAAGAGTTGTCCTTTGCACGGATCCTTCCTTTCTACCCAAAGTAGTATCCTCCTTTTCTATTAACGAGGATATCATCCTTCCAACTTCTCAATTCAGATGAACTAGAGTCCGATGAAAACAATCATCCGCTGGATGTTGGTAGATGTCTTAGGACCTACATTGACAGATATGCAGAGATCAGAAAGACGGATTATCTCTTTATCTTACACTCTGGTGACAGGAAAGGACTGCAACCTTCCTCCTCCACCATCTTGGCCTGGATCAAAGACTGCATCAAGCAGGCTTATACAATAATGGCAGCAGCACCACCGTCTAAGGTTACAGCTCACTCTACTAGATCCTTGACGGCCTCCTGGGCTTTTTCTGCCCGAGCCACTCCAGAGGAGATTTGCAAAGCAGCCACATGGACATCCATGAATACTTAAATAAAACATTATAATTTGGATGTTTTTTGCCTCTTCCCAGGCAGACAGTTTTTTTTCCATTACAATAAAATTCTATCTAAGCAGCATTCATTTGTGTCCCTCCCTATTTCTTTCTAGCTTTTCAAATCCCATTATTAACCACTGCCGTGTAAGGACTAGGGAAAGCAGAAAATTCATACTTATGTAATTTTCCTTTCCTGGTCCGCAACATGGCAGTGGTTGGGATTTCTCCCCCAAACCTATATTTTTATGCTCGTACAGTCGTTAAAGATGAAGGGGGTAGGACACAGTCATAAATTTATCTCTAGGGGAGGGAGCAGCCTGTCAATCTAGGAATCATTGTTAACCACTGCCGTGTTGCGAACCAGGAAAGGAAAATTATGTAAGTATGAATTTTCTGCTTTAGTTTTATAGAATGGATAGTGTGTCATCGGGAGGGGCTGGGTGATTGAGAGTTCTTCACTTTACCGCTTTAAAAAGGAAAACTTCCAGAGCTGAAAAAAACAGAGATAAGAAGGTCAGAGAAGGGGGGGGAAAGCAGATTTAAGGTTGGTGGTAATTAATCCTAATTACTGTGTGATTAGTTAAAGGACATATAAACTGTGCCAAATAATTTTTTAAGTACTGTAGATTTTTTTGCCACTGTAGATGCCCTTTAAATAAAGGTTATTGAAATGACCCAGTCCTCTTTTTCTATCTGTATGCACAAATGTCTATTACGAGTGGAACCAAAAAGATTACTAACTTGTGGCAGTAATATATTGATGTTGCTTTCAAAATTTCTTTTGTTGAGGGTGTCGGCATAGAAATAAACCTTCATATATTTCTATAAAGAGCTATTCTGTGTTTATTTTTTTCTTTTTGTCTTTGTCTTTTAAAGTTAGTATAAGAATTAAATGTAAACTCTGTTTCTGAAACTGACCCGTGCAAGTCTTTTTATGAAGCAATTAAAGGCTATCAGGAAATTTTACAAAAGGCTGCATCTTTAGTTCTCTCGTCAAGTCTCGTCAAGTAACACTAAGCTATTTACGAAGGGTTTTTTAAAAAGTCACATACACAGATGCTTTAAGCAATTAAATATTAAATCAACTGCATTTTACCTTGACTGCTTTTACCACCAACAAATAGCGTTTGAGGCTCTGGATAAATTCCGTTTATTCAGGTCTTAACTGCATGATTTTACATACAGCTATGTTAAAGAAAAATGTTCGAGAACATTCGTTTATCTCTGTAAATTACCCTTTTTAGGTGAACATAGATTCCTACAGATAGGTATAGGTTTTGGCATATTGTCTTTGAAGGGCATGTCCACCCCCAAATCAATATTATATATTTATATATCGAGCACCCTCCAACTCCATTTTCAGTTAACTTAAAAAGCAGTGTCTTCTGCTGTTGTGTGCACTAACCAGCAGCAGAGGAGGCTGAACCTGCTGCTGGTTAGTGCAGCAGGTTCGGGGATGGGGGATCTGTAAGGACAAACAACTGTAGGACAAAGCTATTATCCAAGCTTGAATGTGATGTCTGCATTTGTCAGTCATGAATGTGACTGTTAATGCGGAAGAAGCAGAAGGAAGAAAGGGGTAACATCAGGCAGTATGTAAGTTTAGTCTTGCAACTCCTATCTTTCTGACTATTGCTGTTTTGGGGCTGTGTGGGTGATTTACTTATATAAAATTCTTAATTTAAGGGGTGGACAAGTTGTATCAAGCCATGAAACCCATGCCTCTGCAATGCATTAATTGTTGCCTATTGATTATAGCATTGCAGGAACTTGGTAAGAACCATTGGGAAAAGTGACTACTGCCTTTAGTACAGTTTAATACAATAGAATTGCTAAATGCTGAAAATTATTTTGGCTGAAAAGAAAGTAAACTGTTGGCACTGAAAAAATGCCAACAGAATTTGTAAAAGTCTTAAAGGACAATTTCACACTCATAACATATTTTGGAAAGAATGTCCTCTTTAAAATATGTTACTATATCCTACTTTATCCTCTGATTTCATTAATGTTAATGCCTACTATGTTATGCCTGCTATGCTTTTGAATGCCTAATGAAAACTGAGCAATTTAATGACCTGTACTGCACCTGAGCATGCTAAGAAGAGGCAGCTAGGAGATTAGCATTCAGTCATTGGCTTATGGAACTTTCAAATCCATAACTGACTGTTACTAACTGGAAGAACCAGGAAGCAGAAACGGGCAGCAGGAAATTGTGCAGGATTTCAGGTTAGACTTCTATATTTCAGATTTCAAGCTATTGCAGTTTAGGGTTTTGGGGGGTGATTTACCTGTAAATGAGTTTTCATTTGAGGGCTGGACTTGCCCTTTAAAGAAACACACTATAGGGTAATTTACATAGTTCTTTTTGTATAATTTGGTGCAAAACCAGCACAAATGGCTTTGTGTTTGCTCCACTTAAGTGGAAGCGTTGTGCCAAATTGTATAGAATTGCCCAATATGTCCAAGAATAAAAATTAGTGCATTTAAAAAAAAAAGGCATACTATTATGGCTGCCACTGTTTCTGTTTTCTTGTGTTCTCTTACTGTATATTTTCTGCTCTGAAATCTACAATCTTTAAGTAGGCAAAAATTACTTTATGTTAAACATAGCGTTGGAAGACCCTGGACCACGTTTACGCAGAGGGTAATGGTGGTATTTTTTGTTTTTAAATTTGGGCTAACCGATTGAATCGAACAGAAGTAACAAGAACAGGAGACAGCAGAAAAGAGAACATAACAGAATAAAATAATATAGTAAAGAACAGAGGAGAACTTAGAAGAAGAGAAGAAGGAAACAATACAAGAGAACAGAAAAAGAACAGATGAAAACAGGACCAGAGTTGGACTAGCCAACCGAGATAACTGGGAATTCCCAGGTGGGCCCGCACCTGATTTACCAAATTTGGGCGTGGGGGTCCAAATTTGGATATTAAAGCAAAAGGACAGTAAGAATTTTCAAGTTAGACATAAACTGTTGGAGTAAAAAAATTTATCAAGAAGAGGGGAAAAAAAGGAAAGGGAATATTGAAATGGACACTTCACGGTGGGCCCCTTATGGGTGGGAAACTGTTGGAAACTGCTGGAAACTGCAGAGGTTTCGGAAAAGACAAGACTAGAGCAGAAAGCAAAAGAAGAAAACAAAAGAAAATAACCAAAAGGAATAGAACAGAGCATTACAGATGGGAATAGAACAAAAAGATCAGAAGAGCTGAGAGCAAAAACTGGAAAACGGAAAAAAACACTGTATAAGGGAAACAAATAAGAGAGACAACAGAGAAGAAAGTAGAAAAAAGAACAATGGAGAATAGAACAGGAGAGATCAGAAGAGAGCAGAAAAAATGAGAACAGAAAGGGAAAAGAACAAAAGATGTAAGAACCATACAAAAGAACAAAAAAGTAGAGAACTGAAAGAAATGTGACTGAAGAGAACAGAACAAAAAGGTAGTGAACAGTAAATAGAAGACAAAAGAGATAAGAACTGAAGACAAATACAGCAGAAAAGACAAGACATGGATAGAAAAGTAGAGAAAAGATGAGAACTTGAGAAGAAAGCAGAAAAGAGGAGAACAAAACAGAAGAAAAAGGAAGATATAACAGAAGAGAACAGAAGAATACAAAGGAGAAAAGAACAGAAGAGAGAATAAAAAAAACAGAACCAAAGAAAACAACGGAACAGAAGATGAGAGAACAAAAGAGAAGACAACAGAAGAAAAAAAGAACACAATTGTGTCGGACAAAAAAAAAATTAAAAATTAGCCAGTTACAATAAGCAAATCAGCTCTGTCTCAGAAAACCAGTTCTAATGGCAAAGCAGTAATAGCCAGCAAACTAGTGTTAGCCAGCAATCCAGACCCAGTAGGCAAAAGTAGTTCCAGCAACAAACCAGTTTCAGTTTGGCAAACGAGTGAATGGAAGCCAGCAAGCTAGTTCTAGCAAGTTCAAACACAATTCTTTTGTTATTCGCAATGTATTTTTCACCTTTTCGTTACCAAAGGATTGAGTTGATATTGCAGCCAGATTGACAAAAATAGCCTGACCAGCAAACTGACATTTTGGTTAATTTTAGATTCCTAGGCAGACCACAAAATCGTTTAGGATAAAATATATTGAAATAATGACAGATTCCTTAGCTAGGTCATGAACATGTATACATAATACACATAATAAGTATAAAAATAGCTTGCCACAATAATTGTACATAACCTACTTTGCATTATTACTGGTCAAGTATCATGTTATATGTACAAGACTTTAAAGGATATGTCCACCTAAGAAAACTACTTTTGGGGTTTCAGTTTTATTGAAGAACGAGGGGTAAAGGAGAGGTGTCTTGTCTCCCGTTCTTCAATAAAAACTGCAGGAGCCAGGAGCGAAGGTAAGAAACATACCCGGTCTTACTCTCACTGGCACTGATCTTCTGACAGGTCCCCACGGACTTTGTACACTATGCGCATATACGCTGCACATGCTTGACATTAGGGCAGGAGATGACAGGCTCATTTTCATGCAGCATGGAAAGTGTCTGTAGCAAATGCAAACAAAAGATCTAAAGGCTGGATGTTGCTTTGCCTATTGATTAAAAAAGTATGCAGACCCAAATACCACCATTGCTTTTATTGGCATTGGTTGCTTCATTAGCACCTCCCACATGGTGCATTGAGTGCTGCATAAGAATACACCTATTTGTTCCTGGCCATGGGGTATATTAGGAGCACTTACAGGTGCCCAGAACCCCCCTTTCTGCTGTTTTATTGTTACACAGCTCTGACACTTTGGGGTCATCAGAAAGTGCAAGGGGTGACCGTCTCAAAGGGGAATAAAACAATTGGAGCCAACATACAGGCATAAAAAAGTAAGTTTTCATATCAATTAATCCCTTAAGTACAGCTGCTGCCTTCAGTACTGACCACTGCTTACTCACACTAACGATATTTACTAGGATTAATATAACAATATTGTTTTTACTATAATGAGGTTTTCACCTGTAACAAAGGATTGAAAAATATTTACATTTATGGTTATGAGACATCTAGGTGACTTTTATTTTGAAATAAAGGAGCATTTTTAATGCAGCAAAAAGTTTAGGTGCAAGGAAAATATTATATTTGTATATTTAGTATGCGATAGGCCTTTAAAAGAGAGCATAGCTAAAATGTTATTAGTCATCACTATCCATGATAACCCTTGTAGGAATTATCTGGGAGATTCAATAGAAGTTCTTATTGTTATCTTATTTAACATTTGGAAGCTAACATCTGATGGGTTGTGGCAAAATTAGCACCATTTTAAACTATAAGAATTTTTTGGGGATTTATCTGTATATATCTTACCATATGATTTTTTTAAGGATTTCTAGAAAGGGTTTTATGAGCCATCTGATATCTGATTGCTGCTACTACATGAAAGGGGAAAATGTTTTCATTCTTTAAGCCAATTTGGCATGATATTTCTGAGCCAAGCACAGAGTTGGTTCATCCAATCACAGAACTCCTTTGTGGTCTTACAATCCATCTTAACCCATCTGAAAACATTGTTAAGGAATTTAATAGACAAGTAATAAATCATTGTTTTAAAGGGTAACTGTGGTCATTAAACTGACAGGAATTGCTTTCCTGAATATTTTTTTTACTTCCATTATTTATTTATTTTTTACATAGTTTTAAAGATATTTACATTTTTATGTGTAATATGGTAGCAGCATCCCCTACACTTCCTGTGTTCTGCTCTGGAACAATGTGACAGTCCCTGAAACATTAAAGGGCATGTCCACCCACAAAACTATCATTTCACCAACTACTGGCCCCACTCTGTAGTGCATAAAAATCCTTACCTTACATCCCTGCTCCAAATGGCTTTCCTGCTATGCCCCTCCAAAGTCCCACCAGGAGCCTAGCAGAGTCCATATAGGTGCGCACTGCAGCCCCCCCCCCCTCCCTCCCTCCCTCTCCCACCTGTTTTGCTCTCCTGTAAATTCCCTTTGGTATATAGTAGCTCTCCCTCCCCCAGCCCCAGCCACTATAAAAGATTTTCCAGAGACTCCCCCCGAACTCTACTTAGCTTACCTCTCTCCCCCGGCGTTCTGGACAGCAGCATCCGTGATTGGCTGCTTCTCAGCAAATCAGGGACGTGGCTGCCGGAAGGTAAGTAACGATTGGGGGAGTCTCTGGAAAACCTGTTATAGCGGTTGGGGCAGGGAGAGCTATTATATATCAAATATTATTAAATGGGTTGGACATGCCCTTTAAAGTTAAATTTACAGAGTTTACACACTGCCTGCTGTGTGCTGCCCAGTACTGTTCTCCCCATCCTCCTCTTAAGTCCTCCTTCATTTACTCTAACTCAATCTCTTTCTGGTTTCTTCTGCTCTTCTGCACTTCTGCACTGAGCATGTGCCACCCGCAGGAAGAACTAGTATTTGCGACCGCAGATTCAGAACCTCCCACCCCTAACTTTCTCATTGGTGATTTAATCATATCTTGGGCTGTGCAGCATGTAGAGAGTTGTTGTTGATAGCTCATTTAATGGTAGGAACCTGGCATTTCATTTAAAATCAAAACCACAGTTCCCCTTTATTCAACAATTTCTGAGCTATAAATCAGAGAAAATTGTCTTTTCAACTAGAGATCTCCTTTAATGACTTAAATATTAGCTTATCACTAGCTGGATTTTAATAGCAGAATTGAATTATTTAAAACCTTATTCTTTCCAATATAGTTTCAGTTTTTGATATGACTTAAAAATTTCTTCTATAAATCATGGTTCAGCTTGCATACTGTCTAATGTCTGGCCAAGCATTAACGGATTCAATTAGAACTGGGTGTAATTTGAAGTGCCACCATTATCACTCAAAAGAAATATAGCTAAAAAAAAAACAATGTGCCTGATTTCATCTTACAGTTTGCTATGATAAAATATTTTGCAGTTTCTGAGAAACAAGTTGGAGCTTGTTAGGTGCTACACAAACTGCAAAGCTAAGGAAGAAATCTCGCTCAGGCCTGTTTCAGGCTTTTTAAAGGTCACGTAGAAAGCAGCTTCTGACTATGAATCATGTTTGCTTAATTCTGGATTAACCTAGTTTAGGCCTACATTCACCGGCACAGGCATTTGTTTTATAAAGGAATAGAATGTGCTCTATATACAACATGTAATGTATTTTGGATTTACGTATCCTTATTTACATTGTAAGGCAATACACAAACAAAGACACAACGATATATGTACATTTCTTATTAATAAACATGAACAGTATACCTTGGAAAATAAAAAAAGTCCATTTTCTTTAGCTGCATGAACACATTAACCTTCATTGTTAAAAATAATGTAAAAAATTAAATTTGAAAACATTTAGGACAATTGATAACATTTAATTATTGAATAGACTTCAACGGAGCAAATGCGATTATTATTGTGTTGATCGCATCGCAAACAGGCAGTAACGTGTGCAAATTGTGCGCCGACCGGCATAGTGTGGACTCAGCCTTCGTTCCCTGCGACTCGGGAAAAATGATCCCCTATATGAATTAATACCAGTAATTTTCTATATTTTTGAATGTTAGAAATCCAACTTCCCTGCAACTTGCCCGGGGAAAATGTATATGTTAAATAGAATTCTCATTCTGAATATTTTACTGTCCCACTCCATGGAATCACTATACACCTTCCAACTAGGAGATTCTGCTGCCGTGTAAAAAAAAAAAGTATAGAAAAAATGGCGATGACCCAAAATGTGCCTTTTTGGATTAAAAAGCAAACACAGGACCACACCAAAAACACACACAGAGGCACTGTCCGGGTACCAGTCCAGCTTGCAGCACCAGTTAACACTCCATACCCACTAAACGCGTTGTAATGTTCGTGTTGGCAGCACATCATGTTGTGGGGACTAATCAATTGTTTACGATTGAAGGGAAAATGAATGCTGCCAGATACAACCACATTTTTCAGAAAAGCCTGTGTTTCTCTGCTAGACAGCTACAGATGCATATGTCAAGGTAGAGTCCTAACTTAAAGTAGTTATACTCACATCCCCCATGCTTTTCCTCTTTCCATGGATTTTACCCAGGGTGAGGAACGACCATAAATTTATGATAGCGATTGTAAATTTATGACCATGATCATAGATTTACGATTGTCCATAAAATGCCATTGCTGTTGTCGTGCAATAACGAAAACCTGCGGTATCGCAAACTTGCAATAAAGCATTTTTAAAATATGGCCCTAAGCCACTAAGCCCTCACCCGTGGGTTCTTCTTAAAGGGCAATTGTACGATTGCCTATACAATACCATTGCAGTAGTTTACTGGGGTGTTGCGGACATAAAGGGGGCATTCCAGGGACAGTGAAGTTTAGGTTGGGATTGTGGGAGACCACCTCAGAATCTGGGAGACTCCTGCAACTGCTGGGAGAGGGGGATAACTTTAGACTTTAGAGTTGTTCTGATCAAAATTTTCCCTTGAAGAAACCAGGTAAATAAGAAACCAACTACAGCCTCATCTATCTATCTAAAGAAAGACTGCATATCACAATATAAATCATCAGTCCGATGTTAATTCGCCTGTTTACAGGCATAATTAGCGTAAAACCCATGGCACCTGATGTATTACCGGGTTTGCATTGGTTTTACATTAATTTTGTGTTGACTGCGCTATTTCCAAATATTTTGGAAAACAACGCAGCGCATGTAATATAGGCAGTGTTGAGTTTTGAGATACTTTTCATCACAGAACTTAATGCTTTTAAGGCAGAGGCACAGAGCGGTGCTTCTTACTTGACCGGAGTCCCGCAATGCAGTAAATCTCGCAAAGTGATTTACTGCATCGCAGGATCTCGCAAAGGTATGTAATGCCACTTCTGGTTCTGCATCAGCCCCTATGTTTGTAAAACACAACAATCTCTATCTTATAATGTTCACCAAATAATTTCTGTAGAACAAGTCTTTCAATTCTGTTCACTAGATAATTTCTGTAGAACAGGTCTGACTGTTCTGTTCACCAAGTAATTTCTGTAGAACACCTTTGTTCACCAAATAGTTTTTGTAAAACAAGTCTATCAATTCGGTTCAAAAAATCATTTCTGTAGACCAAATCTCAAAATATTGTGCATTTTGTAATTTTTTTTTACATTTGGTCAACACTTCAGTGAACTAGTAAAATGATACATTCGCTACTAACCTTCAAACGATCCTTTAGATTTGCCCCATTAGCTTTCTGCCTGCTTGACTGTGTATCTTTTTCCCTCTGTCTTTTTACTTTTTTCACCATTTAACTTTGCTCTACTGATTAAGGTAAAATGTAGCAAATCTATAGGCTCATTTGAAGGTTACTAATAAAAGAATAATTTTACTAGTTCACTGAACTTTTGACCAAATGTACAAAATGTATAGATTTGGTCTACAAATATTATAGAATTAATAGACTTGTTGTACAGCAATTATTTTGTGAACTTTATAAGATTGTTGTGTTTTACAAACATAGGGGCCAATGCAGAGCCAGAAGTGATATTATTTACCTTTGCGAGATCCCACGATGCAGTAAATTTATTTATGATTGTAGCACAGAACTTGTAAGCATTAAGTTGTGTGCTACAAGGTAGTGCAAAACTCGGCATTGCCTATATTACATAGGCTCCACTGCATTATTTTTAATAATTTTTGGAAAAAGCGCAGTCAACGCATAATAACTGTAAATCCAATGTAAACATCAGGTAGCATCGGTTTTACGCTAATTTAGGCAATTTTGTGATATGCAGTCTTTCTTTAGATTTTTTTATTTACCTATATTAGAGATATTTCTTCTTCAAATAAATACATAAATATTTTGTCTTTGACTATTTTTGGGATATTACCCCATGTTTTGTGTTAATTGATAAGATTTTTAAATTTAGTCTGTGCTAATACTGATACAGGGCAATAAGAATGAAGTGTCTCTATCACTGTCTATGTGGACATTTTCATACCTGTACAAAAAAATGTTCACACTTACCTCTGCTTTTTATCTCTTATTGGAATTAATCCAATATAAGCCTGACAATTTCTGCAGGTTATAATGACGTTAGTAGGGGATCAAAGCCATGCATTAACAACCAGAGGAGTTCTCCAGGGAGGCCCACACCTCTTACTCTTCAACCCCTGCAGTGGATGCTATGCTCGACAAGCTTCTAGCAGGGAGAATTAGCAGAGCAGAGTGGGAAGATAATTAGCATCTACAGAACAGCAGGTAACTATGTGGTGGCAAAAGGGGGGAATCCTTGGTACCTGCAATCACCCATCATGCCCCTGCATAGAGGAGAGCAAAATAGACCATGCACAGCATATTGATTTCTCCACCATTGTTGGAGTATACCACATGGGCCATCAGTCTCAAGCATCCAGCAACCCTTGTGCTTATCTCAATCTGTTGGTTGGAACCCATCAAAAAGTATTACATTGCTTCTCTTAACTTTTTACACTGCACTTCTCTGGAGTCTCAAAGAGATCTGTCTCGCAGAGTGATAGAACTTCGGTCCTCACTGCCTCATTGGTCTATTGCAGGTTCCAGGTTTTCTATTTGCAATATCTCTGGAGATTTAAAAAAACAAACAAACAAAAAAACAGTCCATAAAAAGTGTGGATATGTATATTGAATGTTCTACTTTCCTGGGTCAGAATTCAACATATTTCACTGTACATCAGCTTTATCAGACATAGATAAGATCATTTCCAAATTCCCTGTGAACCCAGCCTTAGAGTACAACTAGGTATTCGTACAATACAACACTTTTTGCCTAATCTATTTCAGTACTATTCTGTTTCCAGGCACACAACAATCTATTTAAAATATGATTCACACCACAATTCAAGGGCAAAATACTTAATTCCTACATAGACTTGAATAGTTCCACTCTACAAACAATATCTGTCCCCATTATTAAAAAACTTTGCAATAACCAGGAATAACAATAAGTAACTTTAAAGTGGTGAAGAGGAGTAACAAACCTTGTAATAAACGACTAAAATGGACACATTAATACCAAATACAATATAACACAGCTAACAACATATCGTTGATATTAAAAACCAAAGGGGCTGTTAGCTAAAGGATTTTGAAAGAATCTTTTCACTTTAAAAGACATGAATTAAAACACTGATTATACCCTTTCAAACATCAATACCTTAAATAATATAGTAATTCTCTAATGGGGGTCATATTGCCCTTTAAACATATAAGTGTATCAACACTACTGATTTAGTCTGTTTATTTTAAATTCTGCTTTTCATTAAATCAGCCTGAAAATTCATGTTAAAGGTTGTACAACCAAAAGAAACAAAATCTGGGCAACAAATGCCTTATTTCTGAAATTACTATGTTTTTTTTAAAGCACCACTAAAGTGCTCTATAATAACATAATATATAACAATATAATATATAATATAAAAATTAAAATAAAATGAAAGAATACCCATATAGTATAACTTTATATGAAGAAAGAAAGTAGAAGGAAAAAAAAGAACACGAATACCAACAGTGAAGAGGGAATGCAAGACAGGAGGAAAAACATGGTCAATGTAGGAGGGGTCTCTGAGAAATTTAGAAGAATTTGTGTGTTCTGAGAATATTTGGGTAAATTTGTAATAGTCTATTTAGAAGACATTTTCATCTACTCCTCAATCTCTCTCCCATGTCAAATTGGTTCTAGAAAACCTTGTTTTTTGCTTTGGAAAAATGGATCTTTGAAGTTATTTAAGTTACTTAGGTTTCATCATCTTCATTTGTGGGTTTACCATGGATCCTGATAAAGTGTCAGCAGCCAGCTGAGATTCTTGGGCTTTGCTAATAATAAAAAGGAGCAGACCCTTGTAACTGGTCTAAAAAAGTTCATGAAGCCTTTAAAATCTCTAAAAAAGCTTTCTGTTCTGCTCCAATCCTAGTGCAGCCAGATGTCAGATTTCCTTTTGTCGTTAAGGTGGACGCATCAGAGGTTGGGAGCAGTTTTGTCACAGTGGAGAATATTTAAAAACCCACAGTATAGCAAAATACCACAATGGTATTGTATGGACGATTGTAAATCTATGATCCCGGTCGTAAATCTACGATTGCAATCATAAATTTAGGCCTGTTATTACAGCAACGATTGTTAAAAATAGCAATACCACACCTGTATAAATATGTCTCAGTATTCCAGGTCTAATAAGCGACTTCATCCTTGTGCTTTATTATCTAGGAAGCTTTCTTTGGTTGAGAGTAATTATGACATTGGCAATAGGGAGTTACTTGCTATAAAATTAGCTTTTAAAGAATATTGGTTATAAGGAGCTGCACATCCTGTCACAGTTGAGGAATCTCCTGGAAAACCTGTTCCTGTGGGTAAGGGTAAGACGTTAAAACAGCATGCTGACACATGTAGTAGAGTGTGTATGCTCTAAGAAAAAGGGTATTTAGGCTTCATGCATGTGCACTGGGCATGCACAAACAGATAAAACCTCAGACATGAACCAACTTAATTTTTAACATCTAATTTTTCTAAATTATACTATAAGGGGGAAACTTATTTTAAAAAGTGACCCTGGGCACTTTAGTGGTCCTTTAATATTTAAAATTATGGTTGTAGTAATTTATGTGCTAGGTGTTTTCCATTGTATTTTGTACTATTTGGTACAAATGGTTCTCAGTGAGAGGGTTGAGGACATCTCTTGCTATTATGACTAGAGATGTCCGAAAGTCACCAGTTTCGTTGCGTTTTTGAATTTTAGGATCTTCGGGCTTTTCCCGAGATCTTGGAATCAGAAAATGGAACGAAACTGGTTATTATCGAAAATAGCCTTGAACGTTTCATAATCCTCGAAAATACGATTGGAGACTACTTTAACAAACGTTCAAGGCTATTTTCCTCAAACGTTTGATAATTATAGAAAATAGGATGCGATATCCTGAAATCTGGACGATCTGTCCGGATTCGGATGGATCATTCGGATTTCAGAACCGAGGGATTCCATGTTGGATCTGGGTCCGTGTCGGACCCGCATCCCATCTCTAATCATGACCCTCTCTAAAATGTGATGCATAGTTGTCACACTACATATTGCTGACGTTATTTACATGTAAATTATATGACCTAAAGTTGCTTTTTGATGCTTTTTACATAAAAAAAGCAAAGCGTGACAAATAGCAAAATAGAAACCGCAGCTTTCTAAGGCTGAGGCCCCACTATAGTGTGTATGAATGCTTTGGAAACGGACACACATGTGCACGCATTAACAATACAATACTGTATACAATAACATTTCTATAGTATGATACCATAGCAGATCATATTCAAAACATAGCACCTTCAGCCATTTTTTTTGTTTGTAATTGAAGCTTAAAGGGTATCTCCATCCCCAACCAAAAAAATAATATAATGTAAGGCTACCCCCAAACTCTATATGCTAAGTGTGAAACTTCTAAAACCCCTAAACGTACTTACCAACCTTTGTTCCCTTGGTTACGGCCTCTTCTGCTACTTTCGTGAATGGAAAAGGCAGAGAGGCTTCTACTCCTCAATTTTTTTGCACAGTATATGAAATGCCTGACCCTTTATTATATACGAGTTGTGTAAACTGACTTTCTTGAGATTTCTTAACCACTTAAGAATTGAATTTCTTTGCAGGCCTGTTTGAAGTAGAGAAAATAAATTAAACATAACCAGTCTAAACAACATATAAGGACTGTCCTTCCTGCATACCTTTACTAGCTAAATACATTTCTATGTGGCAATGTTCATTTTCTAAATTGTCTTAAAGGGCAACTGTGGTCTCAAGACAAGTTAGAGTTGAATGAAAGCTGGCAGTAATTCCTTTAAAATGATCTAACAATCACATCTCTAGCTAGAGCCTGTGAGAAATTACATTGGGGGGAATGTTCAAACTTCCTACTTCCAGTAGGTCGAGTGATATCACCTGACCTCTGCCACATGACTACAAGCTGGTCACATGGCTGAAAACAGGAAGTGTTCAACCAGGAAGTTACATTGCTGAACCTTTTAGGAATTCGAGACCACAGTTACCTTTTAAAAATACTGTTTAAAATTACTAAAGTTACTTTACTTTTTCCATATTTTACTAAATGACTCATTTTCTAGGTTCTACAATATAGTAAAAAGGGATACTCAACAGTTTACCTATACCAAATGAGATCAGACTTTTATGTTGTAAAAAGGCTGCCTCTAGTCATGCTGCTTGCCCTGCCCAGGCAGTAATCAGTAAAAAAGGATGTAGTGTAGCATGCAGAGAGGCCTTAGTACACAATACAATTGTAGTTGCAAATGGTGCTCTTTATTGGAGCGAAACACACATCATGCTTTGGACTGAGTAGTGCTTTACCAAGGGATAATCACCATCAAGTGATAAGCACCATTTGCAACTACAATTGTGTTGTGTACTGAGTTTTGCTATACCATTGACAGCCTCTCCCGATAGCAAATTCAACTTTTCTCATTAGTTGCTAAGTAACTAATGGGTTAAATTCTCCATATCTTTTTAAATAACTTTATTCCAATAACATTGCTATATTATTTAAAAATGTAATGAAAAGAGGAAAACATTTTTCTTGGACCATTATCTTCAACTTAATTGATTTTGAATGAAGTATCACTATTCACAAATGTTTCTTTTTCAAGGTTATTATGACTGTCTGTAATGAATACAGACAATGTCAAAACTCTTTAAAGTTGTTGTATAATGCGCTTCTTGTTAAAAAAAAGGACAATTAAAGTACATACTGTGCAACTTGCATAACAGTCTTACATGTTCTCACATTGCTGCCTTTATCATTTTACAGCTAAACTAATACTGTTAAAATTCTGATTTGATCAGACTGGATGGATTAACCCAACTTCAGCAGTCTCACAACGTGGCCGATTGGTTAGCCAAAAGAGAGCTAGTCTGTAAAAAGCTAGCCAATGAGAGCTAGTCTTTTTTCCAGCCATGATTTCTCCTGGCCTATGTGGCATGAGTGTCCTAAACTAAATGGAGATTCCTGTTGTTAGGTATAGCCGCTGTTCCTAACCTTCCGTCTGCTCCCTTGTCTCCTTACCTTTCTGCCACTTCCTGCACAACTTCTGAGCTATCCTTCTTCTTTGGGTTTTCCCATTATTACTCTTGGAAACCATGCATTGATTACAGTTTTTAATCATTATTATAAAGAAAAGATATCTACTTATTGATGACCTTTTTTTTTAGGTAGTAGGGGTACTTAAATATCAGAGGGGACAATAATTTGGTCTGTATTTATTTATATGTAAATAAGAAAGATGTAGCCGCACTCCAAAAATAGGGTGATTTATTCCACCAACATCAGTGATATACAAAGTTTCGGGGAAACATGCCCCCATCTTCAGGTTCCCCCGAAACATTGAAGAAGAAGTGGGATTCCTGTAGTAGCCAGCGCCCACAGAATTCCAGTGTGCGTAAGAAATTACTTTGAAATGTATGTATGTATAGTTTATTTATAAAGCGCCACTTGGGGACGCAGCGCTGTACAGTAATAAAATACAATAAAGTCAAAAAAGTCATACAAGGGGGATAAATACATAGATAGTTCAATACATAAATATATACATTATATAAATAGAAGTGCTAGAGCTTTGCCACAAGAGGAAAGGAGGTCCCTGCCCCATAGAGCTTACAATATAGTTAGGTGGGTAACATACAGATACAATGGAGTGGTAAAAGTGCTACAGTAAGATGTATGCAGTGCAAATAAAACAATCATATACTGTGCTGGTAACTAAATAGGTAGGATGTAAGGCTACCTTTAAACCTGCTAATTGAGGTTTCTTGACGTAAAGAGAGGTGAATAGAATTCCAGAGGATGGGAGCCACAAGAGAGAAAGGTTTGAAGTGAGAGGAAGCAATAGGAGTGGGGGGGTCTGTACAGGAGCTGGTTCTGTGATGAGCAGAGAGTACGGGCAGGAACACATGGGGACACTAGAGAAGAAACATAAGAAGGAGCAGCAGAGCGAAGGGCTTTAAATGTTAAGAGAAGTATTTTATATACAATATGCTGTTTAACGGGGAGCCTGGTTGTTGTGTGGTACAGAGGAGATTTGGGATCCGGTTTATTATGAGAGAGCGAGTTAAGCAGAGTTAAGTATAGACTGAAGGAGAGAGAGGTGGGAAGCAGGAAGACCAGAAAGTAGTAGATTGCAATAGTCCAAGCGTGATAGGATGAGAGCATGCATAAGCATAGTGGTGGTCGGGAGAGAGAGAAACCTGCAGATTTTGGCTATATTGCGAAGGAAAAAGCGGCAAGTACACTCTGACTTTAAGAGCAACTAAAACACACAAAGACACCAAAAAGACCGGTACCTTTCCGTGTCTGAACTGCCAAGTGTGTACGGCCATTATTAAAGGGGAGAGTGTGGCATATCCTACACAAGGTAACCAAATTAAATTGACAACAGGAGTCATATATATGCTGAAGTGCCCATGTGGCCTAGCATATGTAGGAAAGACAAAAACTAAAAGTAAGGACCCATATAGGGGAACATAAACGTGACATTACAAGAGGTAATCTGGATAAGAACAAAAGGGTAACTTCCGTGTCTAAACACTTTAAACTACAAGGTCACAATGCAGCACAGGTGAGATGGATGGTGTTAGAGGTGATGGCCAGACCACCTAGAGGTGGGGACTTTAAAAAGAAACTACTACAGAGAGAAATAAACTGGATACACCACCTCAACACATTACATCCAAAAGGGTTGAACGAAAAAATGAATTTTAGATGCTTTTTATAATATATGTCTATAGTGAGTAAAATAAAAAAGTATGAATTTTACTTACCCAAACTATTCGAACAGGTGATCAAGCTGTGAAGAACGTCTGTAAAGGAAAAAGAAGGAGAAATTAAAAAGGGCCACATATAGATTAAAGAAATATACTTAAAAAATACTCAAAATATAATGAGATAAAACGAATGATTAAAGATATAATTTAGGTGTTTCCTTAAGTTTTTAAGCAAGATATTAATTACAAGTTGCACTATATTTATAACACACAAGCACAAGCACTTCATAATAAGGGTTGAAGAACATTGTTTGATTTTAACTCCTTTCACACTATTTATATCTTAATATGAGAATATTTAAAGTTTTAAGCAAAAGATTAAAATTATATATTATAAATAAGTTTTATCTTTAATCTATATATCACAAAGTACCTAATTGTCACATTTTGAAAATGAAAAGCTTCTTATATACATCATAAGAAGGAAAATGTTTTTATACACAAAGAATGTTTTTTTTTTTAACACAAATGGAATGTTTTTTTAACACACATGGAATGTTGATTGTTAACTCAGCCCCTAAGTTGGAGGGGTCACTTCTATATAATTGAGCACATAGTATGTTGGTTTATGCACCTGAGGAAGGGTGATAACCCCGAAACGTTGCGCACCACATAGTCACAGTCGTATTTTTACATGTGGATTGTACTGCGAATGGTGGAGCAGCTTAAGGGAAGCTAGCAGCTTTTAAGATTTATAGAAGCACAGGTGTGCGAGGAGATATATTTATATTGAAGGAGTCAATAATTACCCCTAGGCAGTGTGCCGATTGGATAGGGAAAATGGGGGTATTATGAACAGGGATGGAGAAAGATGGGACAGGACCAGGTTTAGGTGGAAAAACAATTGGTTCAGTTTTAGAAAGATTTAATTTGATGTAGCGTTGAGAAATCCAGGAGGAGATGGCAAGGAGGCAGTCAGAGACACGTGATTGGATGTCAGGAGTTAGTGAGGTGTGGACAAGTAGATTTGTGTATCGTCTGCATATAAATGATAATTGAAGCCAAAAGGGCTGATGACATCTCTTAAGGAGATAGTGTAGAGGGAGAACAATAAGGGTCCAAGAACAGACCCCTGCAGTACCCCAACATTAACCGGAGGAACCGGAGAACGATACAGAATATGTTCAATCAGAGAGATAGGATAGAAACCAGGATGCCACTTCATTCCGAATACCCAAGGAGTGAAGTGTCTGCATTAGGAGGGAATGATCGACTGTGTCGAAAGCAGAGGATAGGTCAAGGAGGATAAGAATAGGAAAGTGACTATTGGCCTTTGGAATGGATCAGTGAAGGAGATGAGTGAAAGCTGTCTTTAACACCAAGGACAGGCATTATGAATATTTTCTGATGCTCTTTGGTCTAATGCACCTGTAAATTTGTAGTAGTCTATTTATAAGACATTTTGATCTACTCAACCTCACCCCCATGTCAAATTGGTTCTAGAAAAACTTAGTTTTAAGGTTTCATCATCTCCAATCATGGATCCTAAGAAAGTGTCAGCAGAGATTCTTGGGCTTCACTAATAAGAAGGGTCTAACTGGTCTAAGGAAGCCCATGAAGAATTTGAAAGCTCTAAAACTGCTTTGTTCTTCTCCAATCCTAATGCACCCAGATGTCAGATTTCCTTTTGTGGTTGAGGTGGATACATCAGAGGTTGGAGTGGGAGCAGTTTTGTCACAGTGGGGGATATTTAAAAAAAACACAGTATAGCAAAATACTGCAATGGTATTGAGTGGATAATTGTAAATCTACTTCGCGGTCATAAATCTAAAATTGCGATCGTAAATTTATTTTCGTATTTTCGATGATCCTTGGTGCGGTATCACAAAATAGCGAAACCACGCTTTTATAAATATGGCCCAGTACTCCAGGTCTAATGGGCGACTTCATCCTTTTTTTTTTCTAGGAAGTTTTCTTCGGCTGAGAATAATTTTCACATTGTCAATAGGGAGTTACTTGCTATAAAATTAGCCTTTGAAGGATGTGGACATTGATTATAAGGAGCTAAACATCCTGCAGAACTCGCTTCTATATCTTATTGATTGATCTAAGTTTTACAAGGAATTTCCTGGAAAACCTGTTCCTGTGGGTCTAGATGCCCCTCCTCAAGGGGAGGGGGTATGTAAGGTATAGTCTCTATTCCTTACCTTCCATCCGCTAAACCGTCGCTCCTTCCTGTTCTACTGCTTCTCATGCAACTTTGCAGTCTTTTAGCCATCCTCGGTTTTCTTCAAGTTTTTCTGGTGCTTACTCTTGTGCCCTTTTCTGGAATGAACATTTGTATCTTTTTCTCTATGTTCTCAGCTGCTTTAAATAGTTATTTATTTTTAAATTGCAAATTTGAATTTTTGTCAGCCTACAGTATCGTGATTTCTGCCTTCTGATTGGCTGGTTGGTCTTTTTAAGCTTTCTGTTTGTAGTCCATTTTTGCACATAATAGTGTTTAGCTTGGCTACTTTGGTTGTGGTGCGACTTCCAATTTTGTCTTCTTGTTGGATTGACCTCCGTGCTTTTTAACTTGTCCCCAAGTTTGAGTTTGCCTACCCTCTGCACCTTCAGCCATCTGTCTCTCTGTTGCTGTGGACTATTCTTGTGTGCCATGTTCCTGCCTTATTTACATCAGGTTTCTTGAGCATTTCCAGCCTCTACGTAGATTGACTCTATTGAACATTAATAACTCTGCCTTCCTGCTTTGCATCCACATGGCAGAATTAGTCAAATGTTCAGGGCCGGTCTGAAGCACTGGTACACAAAAGGGAAGAAGGGGACACAGCACTTCTTAAATACTTCAGAATATTAGTACTAGTGTGTCAGAAAGTCTATCAGTCTCAGTTTTTCAACCGATCTGTCAGATTTAGTTCTCCAGCCAGTCCATAATTTCCAGTAAGGTACAGTAGGTAAATATTTTTTTCTTTTGAGTTGAATGGGGAAATCCATAATTTTGCAGTGAGGCCTAGTGGAAGCAATCCAGGGAGATAAACCCTGCCTAATTTTCAGAGAAAATAAAATAAACTATAATAATAATCTAAACTCTTTGTTATATTTTTTCACACACCCCACCCTTCTGTTTCTGCCATTTAGAGCTAAATTCAAAGTTTACACTTAAAGATTCCCTTTTATATAGTGAACCTGTGCGCCAGATGCATCAATCAATTAATTTTATAATTTAGCAGGAAAACAGATAAAATAAACACTGTTCTACAAGGCTTATTATGGTTGTGGCGAGAACATTTTCGTTTGTTCGCAATTTTAATTATTAACGAAACAATGATAAAATAACGATCATTATTGTAAATGAACAATGACATTGTTATTTAGCATACCATTAATGATACAGTTATTTGTTTGATGACAGCTGCCATTGATATTTATATCATTAGTATGGGATATCAAGCTTTATAAATACTACCCATTAATTCTTATTAATTCGGCTTGAAGAGACAAATTACTGTTCTTTCTATTTCTTCTTTTTCTTTCGTTTTATTCTTACGCTTTTTTGGACTTTATCTCTTCCCACAGTTTTTGAGCTAGAGACATGAAATTTGGTACAGAAATGCGGGGCATATAGGAGAAGTGTGCTATATAGTCTATTTTTCCCCATAGACTATAATGGTAACAATCCTCAAATCTTAAACGCAAACGCTGATACCCCCAAGCCCCCCACACAAACACAGGTACACCCACCTATGGACCTACCTTTCCATTCCCATGCAAGCCATACTTAAAGGGTAATTATAGTCAAAAAACTAATTTTGATCAATCATCAATAAAAGATAGTTATATGGTCATACCTGCAAAAACATATACCCCAAACCTCACACAGGTACACACAAATACTAACCTACCCTTCCATTCCCATGGATTTTGATATATCCTTAATAAAAGTTAGTTATGTGGTGGTAAACACAAAAAAGACATGCCCCCACAACCAGACCCAGTTACACATACCTACTGACCTACCCTTCCATTTCTGTGGCAGCCACGTTAACTAAAGTAAAAAAACTAATTTTGACTAATCATTTAAATAGTTAGTTTTTTAACCCCCAACCTGACACAGTTACACACACCTACTAACCTAACATTTTTCTTGACCAATCATCAAAAAGTTTTTTTTTAACCCACAACCTGACACAGGTACACACACCTACCGATCTACTTATCCAATTCTGTGGCAGCTGTACTTAAAGAGGGTAACTATAGCAGGGCCGGATTATAGACAAGGCACCCGAGGCAAGTGCCTGGGGCCCGGGTGGTAGGGGGGCCCATCAGGAGCCTTCCAGGGGTTCCAGTATGTGTATTTTCCTGCATTTACCTTTAAATCATTCCAATCAGGAGACAGCAGCCAGTCAGCACTCATGCATCGGCATGGTCACGCGAGTGCCTACGTTTTTCCTGCTGCCTGCCTGGGCCCGATCCGGAGTTGAGGTGAGTGCAGCCTGCGCAGGAGGAGGAATCAGAACCTTCTAAGTCCCCAATCTGCTTGAGCTTGATAGCTACAGCCTGAGTCCCCCTGACACACAGGTACCTACCAGGGTGTACCGTGTAATCTTAATTTTTACAAGTTGTGTGCCGGGGGGGTTGGGGGGAGGGGTGGTGGTGTTATGCTGCAGTCCCTACCGGCCTGTGAGCACCCCCACAAGAACAAGACTGTCAGAGTCCTCAAGGCCAAGGCGGTGATGGCTTTTCAACGGGGCAATTTCCAAGAGTTTTACAAAACCCTGACGGGTCAACAGCTCTCCCCACACAACCACCCCAAACTGCAGCAACTGTGGCTCAAGGCTCATTTCATCGAAGCTGAAAAACTGTGAGGGCGCCCCCTAGGGGCAGTGGGGAAATACAGGGTAAGAAGAAAGTTTGCTTTGCCTAGGTCCATTTGGGATAGGGAAGAGACCAGTTACTGCTTTAAGGAAAACAGCTGGAGTGTGCTGAGGCAATGGTATGCCCACAACCCTACCCATCTCCCAGGGAAAAAATGGAATTATTACCACTTAGGTCAGCTACTGGGTCAAAAACTGGAGGCAGAGAGACAGAGCAGCCAAGGCCAAGGAAAGGTAGGAGTAAGTACCCAGTCAATTTATTACTCTATGGGGCATGGGAAATACAATGTCTGCCATCACCTGTGTGATGTGACAGAGTATAGTGTACCATTCACTTACTGTACCAGCGTATAGTGCCAGGGATCTTCCCTCCCAGGGGTGTGTGCTGGTGGTGCCAGAGGGGATGATCCCCTCTGGCACCACCAGCACATCCTGGTGTTGTGCTGGTGGTGCCAGTGGGTGTGCTGGTGGTGCCAGGGGGATGTCCTGGTGGTAATGTATAATGGAACGTTAGGGGGGGCCCAAAAATCTGACTTGTGCCTTGGGCCCCATTTGGTCTTAAAGGGCATGTCCACCCCGAAAACTATAATCCCCCGGTAATGGCCCCATCATGTAGTGTAATAAAATCCTTACCTCACATCCCAGCTCCATATGGTTCTCCTGTAGTCCCCCCCCAAAGTCCCAAAAACTGCCTGCCAGGAGGATAGCAGAGTCTATATAGGACTCTGCCTCCTATCTGGCCTCCGGGAGAAGTTTGGCATGCGTACTGCAGCCCTTCTCCCTCTCCCTCCCGATTAGGATTCCCTCCCCCTAGCATAAAATCCTTTAGATATAACATTCCCCCTGTCCCCCCAGCCCAAACCGCTCTATTTTTAATTTTAGAAAGTGCCCCAAACTTTACTTACCTTCCCTCTGCCGCACTGAACTCCCGGCAGCCGCGTCTGTGATTGGCTGCCGCTCAGCCAGTCACAGACACGACTGCCAGTCCCGCCCCTCCGCTTGCATTTTCTCGCAGTGCGGCGGAGGAAAGAGGGAAGGTAAGTAAAGTTTGGGGCACTTTCTAAAATTAAAAATAGAGCGGTTGGGGCTGGGGGGACAGGGGGAATGATATATCAAAAAATATTTTCAAGGGTGGACATACCCTTTAATCCGGCTCTATAACTATAGTCAAAAAACAAATTTTGATCAATATTTTGTAAAAGTTTGTTTTTTAAAAGTCTGCTTTTTTAAGAAAAGCAGACTGATGGGAAGTATGTACCTAGTCACCTAATAATGTAATGCTGTACAATTCAAAATAAAGTGCCATCCTCTAAGGCTATGTACATATGTTAATATAGTTGGCATAACAAATTGGGTATGTATGCATCTTCTATGTATGTTTTGATTGGGTAACAAATGGCTGTAATTTACCAAGAGTTACAGTTGCAATATTAAATAGCCACAACTTGCAGCTCTCTGTAAATAGTCCTATTTGTTTAAAAAAAAATATCACGGAGATTCAATAAAAGTTCTTATCGTTAAAAACTGTGCTAATTTTCCCCTAACCAATCAGATGTTAGCTTTCAAATGTTAAATAAGATCTGATTAGTTGGGGAAAAATTAGCATCATTTTTAAGGATAAGAACTTTTATTTAATCTCCCTGTATGTATTAAATACTTTTGACCTTGTTCGGTCTGCTGCCTGTACCAACTACATTTCCATTAAATTACGGTACTCACCAGATTTGACAAACTAACCTGTGTTTGACTTTCGCCTTTGTTACTGACTACGTTTTTGCCTCTTCCAAATTCCAGTGTTTGACAAAGGATTGTCAAATCATTCTTTGTGCCTTTTCTGCTGCCAATGGGTTTCTGGTTTTCTTGGCTCATTTCTGATTCAATACAAACACCATGGAATTTGGGACCTGGGGTCAACCATGTTCAAAGAGACGTTGCTTGTGTCCTGACAAAAAGGGGGCTTGGTTATTGGTAGAGATTGGGTTATTGGTACAGAAACAACTCTTGTGCCTTAAAGTTTGCACCACGCTTACATTTTAACATAATTGTTCCTTTTCAAAAAGTCTCTTACTTTAACAACTATCTCCCTACTACACACTTAAACACACTGGCAAAATAGTGGCTAGCACGGAGACTTTTATAGTGTAGGGATTGCTACTGCAAAAAAAATATGCAAATACGGTAATTGGTGCTTTCTTCAATTTGACAACAAGGCCACCATAAAATTCTCATAACATTGATGATGACATTTTTATATCGAAACTGGCGACATCTCTACCCATGACAACAATGATCTATGTTTTTGGAGTCATCCCTATAGCTAAAAACAAAAAGGAATTTAGAGGCACTGGTCATAAATCTTTTCACCCATGTTTTTTGCATCACGTTTGTGTGATGTTTTTTAATGCTAGCAAATAGAAAAGGATAAGACCAGATTGGAATTTTCCCCAAGCTGCAAGTGAAATATTAAATCAGCTGTGACTGTTGGTAGATTCCTCTGAAAATCCTTTCTAATGGTGACTATGGCAGCCTGGGCATTCTCGTGTTATGCATGTTGTACTTAGGCTAGGTACAACCGGTCAATTGGGCTCAAAAATATTGGCATAATTTTTTACCGTTCAATGTCTGTTATTCTTTTATCCAAATCATATCATAGTTTGATTGAACATGACAGTTAATTTCGGATGATGCGGTCTCCTATGGACTGTACGATATTGCTTTCTCAATTCAGAATGACTTGTACAAGAATATTATTACTACTCAAAATGATGGCTGCAGCAATATTTTCTGTGACTGAGGACCAGTCAATAGCAGCAAACAGTCAGCCACGCTGAAGTATAAATCTTAGGAGCGTGGTAAAATCCAAGGATTGTAATACTTAAAGGGTAACTGCGGTCTGATAGAAGTGCACTTTATTAAAAAGAGCACATTCATACTTTTAAAATGACTCAACGATCATGCTCCTAGCTGCAATCTAAATTTTAAAGAAGTATAAAGGGTGGTGTTTCCTGCTAGAACATGACCAGCAACTTTGCTCCGCCCCCACTGCCACAGGCACTGAGCATGCCCAGTTGTATCCAACTACTGTAACAGAGCATTATGTTCTGCATCATAAGTCCCACCCCTAAAGCTAGCCACATGCCTGAAAAGTAAACAAGGCAGAGGAATGGACAGAGAATGGTTGCATGTCTTTAAATAGCTTTTATTTTTTGGGTAGTGGTGCTTTTTAAACAGCATATGATGTGACTGTCACACACCTACTGGTTTATCCTGACTGAAAATAAGACCTATGTGTTATTAATCCCACAAAATAGCTGCCATTACAGAGATGCAATTGTTGAAATGGGATTTTTGCCATGTTATTGACAAAAACTCCAGTTAAAACTGTAACTATATTACTTAAGAAGAACTTAAGAATAAAGTCTAATAATTAAGTTCAGTTATATCTGTTGTATTCAGTTAGATCAACTGGACTTAAAGTTTAGTTGTTGAAGACGTTTCACTAGTCATCCGACTGGCTTTCTCAATTCAGAATGACTTGTACAAGAATCTTATTGCTTCAAATTAATTAAATAATAGTTCATAAGTCCAATGAGTCTAAAACAACATAAAAAGTAGGCAGTCAACTCAGTTTTATAATAATGATTGAGAAAAATGCCCTGTGGTCTGTAATATAAAATCTGTTAGTTACATGAATACATCATCAGTTCTTTCAAACTCAATTTACATAAGGAATCCCACAATAAATGCAAGGCCAACAAAGCCATAGCAACAGCTAGTATTTAATATTCAAACATAGCTTATTAATTAAAATCACCATATTGATAAGAGAAATGGCATTTCTGCATTTTTGTTTGCACATAATTGCCAACAGATTCTTGTACAAGTCATTCTGAATTGAGAAAGCCAGTCGGATGACTAGCGAAAAGTCTTCCAAAACGAAACCTTAAGTCCAGTTGATCTAACTGAATACAACAGTTATACCATGACCTGGATGAATGAGAACCTCCACAAACTAAGTTCAGTTACATTTAGCATCAACCTTAATATGCAGAATTTCCAGATTTTATGCAAATTTATGTCTGTTTCAAATAATCTTAAACTTTAGGTTATAGTTTGGGGTTTTATATATATATTTTTTTTAATCAAAATCTTTCTTTGGCTTATGGAAGAAAGCAAGACATTACAAAACAGTAGTTTATTGTAGTCAAGAGACCAAACAAAAGCCCTCTATAATACTACAGATCTGTTCCTGTAGGAATAAAGCATGTTTACCTGTCTCCTGTCAATATAAAGAAATATAGTCATCTCTGATTTTGTATTTCTTTGGTGCAAGAATGTCAATGTTTAGCCATTCCAGCATTCTCAGAAAATCTACAGCTACAAGGCTATTACAACAGTATATTGTATTCTATGTGCAACATCTTCACTTTGTATAAAGTGTTAAAAACATACAGGAGCTAAATGATTGTGCATTGAAGACTTTTCTTGACGGATAATATGTAATACATTTTCACAAAGCACAAAGATGGGTTTTTTCTTATATATTAAATCAGAGAGCCATTTAAACACGTTTTATACTTAATATAGAAATATAATCTGAAAGTAAACAAGCATTTTATGTGCCGAAAGCTAGAAAATTAATTTGTGTAGGGTTTGGATTATCATTATAGGCTGCACACAAAATGATCACCAGAGGGCATTACTTCTTCACTGTGGAATATGTAGGTGTGTCTGCTATCAACAAAATATGTAGCAGATCTGGAAAACTGGCTAGACCAAGGAGAAATGTGCGTCTATGGAGAGGATCTAATTGTATCTCTGAATGATATCTGACAGATATTAACAATGACTCTATTCTGGGCTGTGCCCCTGTAAAATTAAATTGAGGTGTAGACTTCAATTCTGCATTGACATGACCCAAGGAAAAGGAAAGAGACAAGTGGGGAAAAAAATCTTCTTTGCATTGTAATTTAAACATTGCTTATTTTTTTTTAGAATTTCCCTCTACACTGAATATTTTGATAGTTTAAAGATGCATTGGTAATATAGTTTGGTTATGGTGATAAATCTTCTCTCCATAAATCATTTAATCAATTATTTTGATGTTGACAGGGCAAGCATGATAAAACTGCAAAAATCAACTCGACTTGGACTATTACTAGAGGTTAATCATGGTAAACATCTGATTATATGCATTTAAAGATTGATAGATGACTAGATAGCTAGATAGACAAATAGATACACACAAATATATAATTTCAGTACATTTGTGTACCACAATGTTTGCATCTTTAGGTCATGTGAATTGTAAAACTTAAAAGGACTCATCTTTCCCTATTATGCACATAAAAGACAGAAGAGCAGAGATTTTGCCTAGTGGGTTGAAAATGTCTTCATAAATGAAAAGCAGATGTTAGAGCTCTGTATTAGCAGAAACCCACTGATTAAATGAAGTTACATGTTTTTACTGGATCATTATGTTAAGTGTAGGTTATATGCTATAACCACATAATATTTTAAAAAGGCAGAATAAGAAGTTTTTAGTCTACTATCATTGGAAAGAAACTAAAATGTGTAGCCCCTTTGGACACTTCTGTGTTTCATGTGCAACATTAAAGAGCTGTCCTCTTGCCTTTAAATGCAAAATGATCTGCTGATAGCGTTACATCATGGTTGCTTGTTGCCATAGCGTTTACATCCTTGCTGCTTATTTCTGTAACATCTTATAAAGCCTCTAGGTAGCGTGATCCAGGCTTGATTAGATAGAAGGAGCAGCAAGTCTTTATTGTTTTTTAAGCTCTAACTTTTTGTTCAATGCATTTTTAAAACAACAGCATCAGCAAAGAAGCTAATGTTTATTTCTGCGTGCGTTTCTGTTTGACAAACCATTTATTTTAACTACTTTACTTTTAAATAATCACAAGAAATGTAATTAAAGAGTTTGCTGGGATGTTCTTCATTATGAATAAAATTGTGCATGACTGAATGCTCATGTATTGAATCTTATCCTCTCTGATATCTGCACAATCGCTGCACTTCACCTAGTATGCGGAGCTTTTGACAATCTCTATAAAACAAAAAAATGAAGCTACCACATTTCTGCACAAAGGGTGAAAAATAAAATCAAAACTATTTCTACGGTTCTCATACCCACATATGTTAATGTGATGATATCCTAATATGTATTAGGAAAAAATTTCATCTGCTGGAAACATGTTTGTCTTGTCACTTTCTTTGTTCCTGCATTTCTTCAACACATTCATTTATAGATTTTTTTTTTTTTTGAGAAAACCTGCATTGCGGTGTAAAGAGAGATTTCAATATTTTTAGAATGATTGTAGTCATCATTTGCATTCTACTGGCTCATTTACAGCAGACATCTAAGCAGAAACACAGCAGATGAAAGAGAAACCATAATCCAGGATAGATTACTGGAACAGTATCTGAAGTCTACATAGCCCATCATAGAGTGAAAAGAAATTTGCAATATAATAAACATAATTTGATGATGCATAGATTATATCTTATTTAAAGATATTGAACAAATCTAGAGATCCTTTTTGGGATAAACTGTATGACTGTATGTAATCATGCAAATTGTGTTTCTTGGTGGACATAAATACAAATGCCAAATATATTGTTAGGATGTTATTGTATTGTTAAGATCATTTTAGCTATTACGTTTATCAGCAATCAAGTAAAATATTTTGGTAAAATATGTGACCTCTGATTATTCCAGTGAGCATTGTAAATGTTGATGTCAGTCTGATTCAAAACTGTACCTACATTTGACAAAATATTTCATACTGAAATCATGAAAATTATGAGTACATCTTATTCTTTACTCAAAACGACCTGCAAATTATTTTTAATTTCTGGGGTTTCACTAAGCTTCTTTCTTAACTTGCTTAAGTTTTTTTTAATTATTCTTTGGAGTTACCATGTGAACAAAAATGCTACATAAAGATATCAAAAAACTGGTCATAAATTTACCTAGAACCTCCTGATCAGCAGCTCTCACTAACTTGTATATATGTACCATATAATTTTATTTATAATGCGCTCTTGGGTACGCAGCACTGTACATTATAAAATACAGGGTATACAAACAAGGGGATAAGTGCAAGCAATTATACAGATAGATAAAAATTAAATACAAATTCATACATGGTTTAAGATATATATATATATATATATATATATATATGTGGGGACTGAAACGCGCCAACATGACATAAATCAATAAACTATCAGCTAAAGAAGTCCTTGAGTGCACTCTTTGGAAGAGAACACTATATTATTTATATATATATAATTATAAATATATATATTAGTTATAAATTGATATAAGTGCAACATGCCTTGACACATTAGGAATGAGATCCCTGCCCCGAAGAGCTTACAATCTAAACAACATTGATATAAACCAGTGTTGCTAAATAATAAAAAAATTAATTAGTGCTGGCTACTTCTTTAAAAAGGGTCTGGTCCTATAGAAAACGTTATTTATGTTCTCTGGACAGATTAATGGATTTATGTGGATGTCTGACCTTAAAAAAATCCATACAGTGCATTCCCTAGTTAGATCCTCTTACAAAATGAAAATAGCAATGGCAATAACTTCATGAACCTTCTATTACGGTAGATACTATTAGATATCATCACATCATCTTTCTGTCAATTAACGTGTAATTGAATTATTCAGAAACATACTTGTGAAGGTTCTCATTCATCCAGGTCATGGTATATCTGTTGTATTCAGTTAGATCAACTGGACTTTAGTTCTTGTAGACAGTTTCCCTAGTCATCCTACTGGCTTTCTCAATTGAGAATGACTTGTACAAAACGGTTGGAATTAAGTACCCTGGAAAGTCCATGTAACAGCCAGGTGTTAGGGACCTTCTGATGCAAGGTGTTGATTGTATTGTGGCTAAGATGTGTTATTAAAACTGCAGTTGCTTTTTGTTCTTACCATCATAAAAAACCAGAGCATTCTTCTTTGCACTTCACTGTGTTCAGATGCTATTCTTCTTATTTTTCAGCATTGTTTTTTTTTCGAATGTACCAATTACTGCCACAGTGTGTTGTTTGGTTTAAAACCGACAGGGATACGGTGTTTATTACAAAGATGTGGGAGTTTCTACACCAACTCTCTGCCATATACAATGCTGTTTTCACGCCTTATCCTGGGCAGATTCAATAATACGTCTTAGCCACAATGCAATCAACACCTTGCATTCAAAAGGTCCCTAACACTTGGATGTTACTTGCTAATTGGAACTTTCCAGGTTATTTATTGCTAGCAGATTCTTGAATTATGACTAGCGAAACATTGTCAAGAACTAAACTAGTTGATCTAGCTGAATACAACAGATATTCAGAAACGTATTGATGTCAACCAGCTTATCAAACCTGAAAGAGACAGAACATAGATTTACCCTGCAATGGTGACACAACACTCTCCCAGCTGCCTGGAAAGATAATTTTTTGATCTACATTGTGTTTGATTGTAGAGATGCGATCCGAATCTGACACGGAACCCCTCGGTTCCAAAATCTGAATGTTCAGTCTGAAATCGGGCGGATCGTTCAGATTTCGAGACTTACGGGACTTCAAAGCGCATTTTCGATGATCATTGAACATTCAAGGCTATTTTTGATAATCCTTAAAAATAGCCTTGAACGTTAGATAATCCTCGAAAATATGATCGGAATCCCAAAAGTACTTTCCGATCGTATTTTTGAGCATTATCAAAGGTTTGAGGTTATTTCGGATTGTTATTTTCCCGAGATCCTTAAATCTGAAAACGGAACCAAACTTACCAGTTTTGGCCATCTCTAGTTGGTAGATGTTGGACAAAGGAACTGCAGGATGGGGTGATATTTCATTGAGTCAATGTCATCTTGATCAACAATTAGGCCAGTGTAATTTAAAGATTTTTTCTTTGAAAAGACATGTTTTTTTTTTATTATTGTTCAAATTTCTAAAATTAAAATAACAACTGTAAATGCAAAAGGTTCTCCTTTCTCCTACAGTACAAACATAACGCAGTTTGTTACACTTTCCTAAAATAGTGACCTGTTGCTACTTTTGTTGTTGTTACTTTTTCTTGTCTTCCTTTTCCTTTGCTGAACAATAGAATTGTCAAAATTAATGGTAACCGTAAGCAACTTATGTATATGGACACATCATCAAGATACCTCACTTAGCCAAGAGCATGGTTCATTTTAATAGATGTTCTGTGCATGGTAGGCAAGAAGATGGGATGAGATACTTCATATTTATTAGTAACAATGTAATTGGGTTTATATTTACTGGTGATTTAGATCATTTAATTGCATTCTTTATGACCTGTACTGTAAAATGTGTAAGAATGTATGTCTCCCATTTCTTTCATTTCTGTGTTATAGTATTGCAGATGTTATGGACAATAGCTGTTGGCCTTCCCAGACATTCTGCAGTACAGCTTTATCCTAGTTACAAAGCGTATTGCTTGCTTTCAATTAAACTTCCACTTCAAGAAGTTTTAAGGTTTTGCAGGCAGATCTCTGCCCGTTTGACCTTATCTCTCTGTACTTTATATTTAGCTTTCAATTAAATTGCAGGAAATGAGTCAGTTTTGAATGGTTCTGTTTAAGCTGGCAGAAAAGAATTCTCCTGTGAGCTACAACAATATGTAGACTACATGTGGGATAGGTAAAGATCCAAATATGCTTAGTAAATTCCATCATTCTTTCATAGTAGCCCCAATCTTGTTTATTAATATGCATTTATTTTGTTCTTAATATTCTGAAAATATATAAATAAGTGTTTGCTGCCTAGATTTTTTTAGATATTTAGACAGAAAGAATCTCTATACAGAAAAACTGAAAACCCCAATTTTGTCTCCTTGAGGGGGAATTAGAGGTTACTGTTCCTAATGAAAGTGCTGTTGGTGTGGTCGCACATATGTATATTTGTATATCTAGTTCAATATTATTAGCCAATGGGCTAATGTGGCAAATCACTGTGTGGTCAGGTAGCACCTGCATTAAGTCCCTTGAGTGACAGTAAGAGACCTCTTTGCCATAAAGCAACTGTGGCCTAGTCCAAACTGAATTGCCCTGGTTTCTTTAACTAATTCAAAATATCACAGTTAATGTGTTTCTGCCATCTTGTGTTCTGAAGGCCACAAGATGGCTAAAACACTTTTACTGTGATTTTTTTTTTAAAATAAAGATGAAATCCAAATATATCAGTGCTGGTCCCTAATACATGGGGAAATACATACCGTTTATACTCTAATATAAGCCTATCCGAGTATAGGAGGTACTTATTTTTATCTGAAGAAAGAGATAAACTGATTGACTCAAGTATAAGCCGAAGGTAAAAATTATGACCACTACTGCAAACCTGTATTTAGTCGATATCACTTTGTAGTATTGGAATTTACCTTTCTAACACAAACCACATGTTAGAAAGGTAACTTTCTCTGCAACCGCATTAAAAGTATTGTTTTGAGGCTTTAGTTGCCTTTTAAATGGACCCTTTTATAGCACAATAAACAGCAGAATTCCCATACAGTAGTCCCACACAGTATTAGTGCCAATTTAATAACACTGTAGCCAAATCCAGTAACCCCCAATTTCTTGGCACTCCAGAGGTTTGGAAACTACAACTCCCAGCATGCTTAAGTTGCTGGAAGTTGTAGTTTCTAAACATCTGGAGTGGCAAGGTTCAACAAACTTTTAAGTAGCAAGGTTTAGCAAACTGTCCATAGAAGAACCCCCCATAGAAGAAGAGACACTTGGTCTTACCAGCTCCACTGAGAGGAGAGTCAGTCCTTCCTTCCGGTGAGGGCTGAGAGGAGGCGCGTAACTTACTTTTCAACATTCCCACCCCGTCATGCACACTTGCACCGTCTCTCCTGACTGCTCTGGTTTGCGGCCGCATGTAAGTTAAGTAATGCTGTGACCCGGGTATAAGCCGGTTAGCTTTTTTAAATTATTATTATTGAGGATTTATATAGTGCCAACCTCTTCTGTAGCGCTTTACAATTACATGTATACATTCACATTTGGCTCTGCCCTGAAGAGCTTACAATCTAAGCGCATTTATTTGACACATACAACCTATCAGTATGTCTTTATGATTGTGGGGGAAACCGGAGTGCCTGGAGGAAACCCACGCAAGCACGGGGAGAACATACAAACTCCTTGCAGATGTGTCCAATGGTGGATTTGAACGCAGGACTTCAGCGCTGCAAGGCATCAGTACTAACCACTGAGCCACCATGCTGCCCATGGGGTCATTTTAAAACCTCAGCTTATACTCGAGTATATACGGTATTAATAATCTATTATTAGAATGTACTTTAAACCTAAATACCTAAAGAAGTTCCTGACATTGAAATCTAGGGTTGTTCTGGAAAGGGTCTATTTTTAAAGGCAAATAAAGCAGTAATTATAGCTATCCCATTAATGAATAGATTGAATAGTTGTCATTAAATAATAAAAGCTTTAGTAGTCAATTTGAAAGGTATAGTATAGATAAGTGTAGCCCAGAAAATGCCAACTAGAAAAGTTTCCTACTTTCAACAAGATACTGTAGTCTAAATTTCAGAACTTGGGGGAGTCTATTGCTTCCTGGCCAGCTCAATTCCAGTGGGTATAGGCATGTTCAGGGAGATTCAATAAAAAATTATTGTTAAAAATGGTGCTTATTTTGCCCCAACCAATAAGATATTAATTAACATTTAAAAGCTAGCATCTGATTGGTTGTGGCAAAATTAGCACCATTTTAAGTGCCTTTCTTAAAGCACAACTTTTCACATTACCCACAAAGGTGTAACGTATGCTGTGCTGAGATCTTTGTAACTTAATTTGGTAAGTTTTCATTCTGTAACTTTAGCCTTATATCCCAATTAGTTTGAAACACTAATAAAACATGCATTGTCAAAAAAAAATCTCAGAATGATCACAGCTTGTCCCATGCTGTTTATTTTAGTGGCACATTTAAAAAGAAATGTTGTAGGATTAAGTAAGTGCATCCAATGCGCTGCATTTTTCTAACCTCTATAACCTTTAATGAATGGTATATCAAAGGCCTTATTCTGAACACAATTGCCAGATCACTCTGAAATCAGAGGACATATACAGCGAAGGGGAGTCAAAATTGATTAAGCATGAATGCATACAGTGCAGTTTTGCTAGTTTTAGTTTTAAGAGTGTCCTTTAAGGTAATTAGATATTAACTATTGTCCCATAATAGGTGTAACTAAATGGTCAACTTATTTCTCTTTCATGTATGGTATGATTACTTTAGCAATCTTGAATCAGGTATGATAGCTATTAAGAACTGAACATGACACAACGTACTGCTTAGGCTGAGATGAATGAGTTGAGAAGTCTCACTGGCTTGTTCTCAGAGCTTTTAAAATGCCATTAATATATTACAGGAAATGGTGTTTTGTAGACTTCTGTTTAAAACAAAACTTAAAGGACATGTCCCACCCCCTAACTAAAATCACTGTTGAGCCCACTATGTAGTGTTAAAAGATACCCTACCTTTCTCTTCTGCTTCATATGGTTGCCCTGCATGGCCTGATGAAGTCCAAGAAACTGAAGAGAGAGATTTTGGATTTTTAAAGCTAGCGAGGTTTGGGGGGATTCTCTAACTTAGGATTTTGTTTTTTGGGGTGGAGATACCCTTTAAGGGTATATTTTTTTTAAAAAGGCAAATCGACATTGTGGCAGAATTATAACAAAGCATGATAATTTTATGTTTTATTATATTATTATTATTTTTCATTCATGTTTCACCCATTTTTTGCTGTGGTATATAAAGCATTGAAAATAGATTTACCAAGTCTGAGATGGAGTAAATGCATTTTTGGGAAGTTTTGTGGCCTTGAAATATTTTTTTTTTATTAATGAAATGTGTAATTTCTTTAATATAATGGCCATGGGGGTGTTAGTTTTTTTTATTTACTGCAGAAATTGTCCTTGGGGCTTTTCACTATTATCATAATTACAGTTATGTGTTTAGAGTGTTTTACAGTCAATAATTACATTTAAATTCCCCCGGCGATGTTTACTGTGATATGGCTTTTAGTTTGGAAGTTATGCAGTTTTTGACTCACACAAAAAGTTATGTAGTTTTTCTATTTAGAAAGACAAATTAGTACTCTCATATGAACCCCAGCACTATAGTAAACATATTTCTCAGCTCTCTGAGGTTCCCCTATTCATCAGAATGCAGGTTGCCTATATCAGGAAACTATATAAAAAGTAGTAAAAAAGCAAGATTAGGAGCAGTCTGAGATAGTGGAAATAGGTAGGGTCCTATAAGTAGACCAAAGTTCCAAGACCGCACAAGGGCCCACTGTTGTTGGCTCCTTTGCCAGACAAATAAGGTAGGTGCAATCCTCTTAGCCCCCTACTTCCAGGGCTGCAACATCCAAGCAAGGAAAAAGGTAGAGGAGCACACTACTGGGGTGAATGTTTCTTTATTAGTGCAAAAAACAACAAGCAACGTTTCGGGACTCAAGATACCTGAGGAAGGGGCCTTGAGTCCCGAAACGTTGCTTGTTGTTTTTTGCACTAATAAAGAAACATTCACCCCATAGTGTGTCCTCTACCTTTTTTCCTTTCCTATAAGGCGACCCACGCTTATCCTTTTATTTATATATGGTAGTAGTCTTGCCCACATATAGAGCACACATGGGAAAGTTATTATATAGATTTAGCACATGGGTGCTAAGACAAGTAATCTCTGTTATTTAATTCTATGTCCATCGTGAGTGTGGGGAAAATCAGGGCCCGTAATAATAGACCTGCACGTTTGACATCCTAGGCACCTATAACACCCATTTTTATTAGTTGGTAACCATGATTTCAGCGCATATCGGTTCTAGGTAATAGGTCTGTACGGACTAATAAATTCTTAAGGTTTTTACACAGTCTCTTTGGCAAAACAGGTTAAGTATCTTTAAAGGGCAAGGATGACACCTTGCCCTTTAAAGATACTTACCCTGTGTTTGCCAAGAGAACGTGGTAAAAACTTAAGAATTTATTAGTCCGTACAGACCTATTACCTGACCAAGATGACGCTGTTAAGTCTGTTAAGCAGGGAACCATGTGACAGTCCGTCTGGCAAGAAAATGCACAACATGTACGCAGTTATCCAGCTATTCAGAGGATTATATTTACCTTAAAGGGCATGTCCACCCCCAAAACTATAATCCCTCCCACTACTGGCCCCATTGTGTAGTGTTTTTTAATCCTTACCTTACATCCCAGCTCCATCTGGTTTTTCTGCTATCCCCCCTAAAGTCCCAAAAACGCCCACCAGGAGTACTGCAGAGTCCATACAGGACTCTGCCTCCTGTTTCCCCTCCGGGAGAAGTTTGGCATGCGCACTGCAGCCCTTCTCCCCCTCCCCTCTCCCTCCCGATTTAGATTGCCTCCCCCTAGCCTAAAAACATTTTTATATAATATTCTCCCTGTCCCCCCATCCCCAACCGCTATAGTTTTAAGTACAGAAAGTGCCCTAAATATTACTTGCCTTCACTCTTTCCTCCGCCGCACTGAACTCCCGGCAGCCGCGTCCGTGATTGGCTGCCACTCAGCCAATCACAGACGCGACTGCTGGTCCCGCACCCTCTGCTTGCATTTTCTCACAAGCAGAGGGCCTGGCAGTGCGTGGAGGAAAGAGGGAAGGTAAGTAATATTTGGGGCACTTTCTGAACTTAAAACTATGGCGGTTGGGACTGGGGGGACAGGGAGAATATTATATGAAAAAATTTTAAGAAGGGTGGACATGCCCTTTAATGTCATTTATTGGAGTGGTAATTTACAGTAAATTGGTGTTCTTTTAATAAATAAGGCCCTTTATAAAGCCCTATTTAAAAGGAAATAATTAAATGTTTGAAATTCTCATAAGAAATACCTCGATAATCTTTGTTAAATGGGATGCTCAGGATTTTTGGGGGAACGAAAAAGAATCTATGAGCAGGTTTTATAAAGGCGTGTTATTGCAGGTTTGCTATGCCATGCCTATACTGGCATTGTAAATGACTGATAATTGAATCGGTTATTTTTTTTTTTTTTTGCAATGACTAGGGATGGCATAGAACTCGAACCCGAGTTCGAGCCGAACTGTTCGAGTTCGAACGGACCGGACTTCTCGAACTATCTCGGACGCGGACTTTCGATATTCCCGGACTTTCGATGATTTATCGAATGTTCGAATGTTCGAAGTCGATCCGCGAGTAAATGTACATGGTATCTAGGCGCGAACATCGAATCTGCGAGTAAAATGTCCATGTTACCTCGAACATTCGAACGCGAAAGCTCGAAAGTAGCGCGTGTGAGAGTAAAATCGATTTTACGAAAGCCCTGGATATTGGAACATGCTCCCCAGACCATTTCCCAGGTCCCACAGCCATTTACATCAAGTTACCATGAATATTTTAGTTGTATTTGACTCGAACTTTTCGAACTATTTGCCTCCCATAGACTTTAATGGGTCCGTTTTCGAACTTTCGAACTTTTACAATAGTTCGAAAGTTCGAAAACGGACCGAACTTTCAATAGTTTGACCATCTCTAGCAATGACATCCTTCCTTTGAGCTACAATATTCCAATACTGTATAACACATACAACACCACAGTGGCCCTTAGGGAAATTTTCAACAGTGTTTGTAATAGAACGGCTGCCTGTAGTGTCGGCATGTTATGGACTTAGTTGCCGGTATTAACCAGCAGTAATCCAGGACCTTTCTTATACCACAGTAATATACCCCTATACTCCTATGAAAAAAGTGAAAGGAAGGCAGTCTTTCATAAGACACTACTGACCATGTATATTTGGAAAGTTATAGGAGATGACTAGGTGCTTTTTTTAGAATCAAAGAAAACTCTGTTATTAGTACTAATACCTAAAGTTCCAAGTTGATCCAGGGATTACTCTAAATAACAAAAAGGCATTTACCTCCTTCAAAGCAGATTAAATGTGTCTTCAAATTGGTTCTTTTTGGCATGCTGTTTATAAGATTAAAGAGCATGTCCACCCCCATTTGATATTCTGATAGAGAAGCCCCCAAAACCATAAGATGGATATACTCACACTGCACAGAACTGCACACAAAGCTAGTTATTCAGGACAACCCCTGCACGCAATTTGCAGAGAACAGGGAAAGCACAGAGATTTCAAACATGCTCTTCCACTGCTCTCAAGAGACACATTCATTAGTCATTGGCTGTGACATCATACATCTCTGACATCTGTGATGCTGTGACTGTGGTTCATCCAGGAAGTAAAAGGAGTTTGCTAGTAACTGATGCAGGGATTGGGCTGAATAATTAGCTTTGTGTGCTGTTTTGGGCAATGGTAATATAACGATCTTAGGGTTTTAGGGACTTCTCTATCAAAATATGAAATGTCATTCCCATTTAAGACCAGCAGCAAGATAATACAAAGGTATTAACCTATGTCTTTATTCAACCATAATAATTAAATGACTATATAAGCTATATGTACCATTCACTGATAGAAATCAAGTAATGTAGTTCTCCTTTTTTATTAACTTGACATTTTTTACTGTCCTTTTAGCTCATTATCAAAATGATAAAAGTTCCCTTGATTTCAAACCAATGTTGGGAAACTGGTATTGGTATCCTGTCTCCAGTATGGATGTACTTGCAGGTTTCACACTTTTTCTGCAAACAGGGAGATGTTCCATTTTGTGTGGGGCCTTTTTTACAAGCAGTTGTTTTAAATTGGGTGGTTGTCGGTAAGCTAAGAGAGGGGGGTCTGGAAATATTTCTAGTAGTCTGTCAATTGTAAAATGGGTTGGAGTTTCTTGGCATTTTTTTTTTTGAGTATTTCCATTTGGGGGTGGTATGTAACAACAAGTGGGATACGGTCCTCCTTTTGGGTATGTTTGTATTGTAGCATGATGTTTCTGGGGATGCTGATTGCTTTCTTCATTTTTGTTTCTGTAATTGACTGACTGTGTACCTGTTTTGCCAAATCTTTTTTAAGATTTTCCAAGTGCAGATTTCTGTCTGTAGAATCAGAGCAAATAATGGAGTTCTTTGTGTTTAGGGTGAAAACTGTCATTACTGAGTTATGTGGGTCGGTCTGTAGGCTTGCGATAGATGGATGTTTGTAATGTGTTTCCTTTAATCTGTATTATGGTTTCCAGAAAGCTTATTTCGGTTGGTGAATGGTTCATTTTGAGTTTAATGGTGGGGTGGAAATCATTGTATTTTTGGTGGAAGTGTAGTAGGTCCTCTTCTCTTGCAGTCCAGATGATCAGGATGTTGTCTATATAGCGAAAGTAGGCCATGGGTCTGATGGGGCATGTTGAAAGAAAGTTTTCTTCTAAATTTGCCATAAACAAATTTGCATATTGTGGCGCAAATTGTGTTCCCATCGCCACACCCATTTGTTGCAGGTATAAATCTTGATTGAAGAAGTAATTATGGGTGAGTATAAACTCCATTAATTTGGCAATTGGTGGTGCAGGTATGTCCAGCTTTTGAAGATATTTCAGACAAGCTGAAATACAATCATCACGGGGAATGTTGGTATAGAGAGCCTCTACATCCATTGTGGCTAAAATGGTTCCATCAGGTATATGATCAATGGCTGCCAGTTTATTTAGGAGGTGTGTAGTATCCTGAATAAAACTAGATGTATTTTGTACCAGGGGTTTCAGTATACTCTCAATCCACCCGGAAATGTTTTCTGTTAGTGTTCTAATACCTGAGATAAGGGATCTGCCTGGGTTCCCTTCTTTGTGGATTTTGGGGAGCACATAAAAGCATCCCACTCTTGGGTCTTCAGGTATTAAAGGTAGCACACTGTCTCTGATCCTGGTAGGCAATTTATTAACCAGGGTTTTAAGTTCTTTCTTTTAATAGT
The DNA here is from genome assembly GCA_019447015.1 of Hymenochirus boettgeri. Classification (NCBI taxonomy): domain Eukaryota; kingdom Metazoa; phylum Chordata; class Amphibia; order Anura; family Pipidae; genus Hymenochirus; species Hymenochirus boettgeri. Next base: position 228,756,972 of record CM033469.1, read on the forward strand.
CTGTAGGATCCCCCTGTAATTTGGTGTAGCATGAGCTGTTTGATAGCTGCCTTTGGGCTTCTTGTATATAGTCATTAATGTTCATTATGACTACAGCGCCTCCTTTGTCAGCCGGTTTTATAATAATATCTCTGTTCTACCTTAGGGATTTCATGACTTTTTGTTCCTTTCTTCTTATGTTGTGTACTCGTCTTTCTGCTTTGTGTAGAAATGCTGATGTGAAGATGTTAATGTATGTGTCCAAAGTAGGGTTGGCTCCAGGTTTAGGGGTCCAAGTAGATCTTTTTAGCAGATTAATATGACGTGGTTCAATGTTGGTGTTGTTGGAGTCTTTATTGTGGAAGTGATCTTTAAAGGGCATCTATACCAAAAAATGGGTTATTTTAAATTAACCATAAAACTTCTTATATTTCAGCTGTCAATCAAGTTCCTTACTCTCAAAAACTATTCTTCTGTGAGTAGTTTTACTGTAGCTGGAATGGAGTTTTGAAAGTTGGAATGCTGTATGCAGTGTGCAGGCTTGAAAGTTGGTTTGTGGGGGAAAAGTCAGGTTGGATGGAAGTGGGAGTGGTTAAAAGAGGGAGGGAGGACATTGCTCCTAAACAAAATGTGTGTTGGATTGAAGGCATGCAGCAACACGTGCAAATCAGAGTAAGTGCTACTTACATGTATCCAATCATAGATTAAGATGAGGCAAAGTCATTTTTTCAGTATAGTGTCCCTTTAAGTCATAGTCTCCTAAAGAATTCTTCCATGTCACTGCATAGCTAGATTTTGTCTATGAATTTTGCTGGACAGAATGACAGTCCTTTTGAAAGAGATAGAGATAATCTGCTGTTTTATGTTTGTATGAAAAAAGGTTGATAACACAGTTTTGTTGTTCTTTCTGTGCTTTAGGAATGGCATTGAATTTTCTGTCCATTAAGTCCATAACATTTCTGTCTAAGTCTCTGTAATTTCTTGCTTTTGTTCTTGATTAGAGTACTCTGTAGCTTTTTGTAGAATGAATGGAGTGTGTGTTCTATGCCAGTGTTGTCATTCTCCAGGAGTGGGTTCAGGACCTGTATTTTCTCCCTTGTAATCCTTTTTAGCTTGTAGCATATTTTAATGAGGTTATTTCACAGTCTTTCAGAGCTCCTGTAGCATAGATGTTTAGCAAACCTGCTGTTATATGTATGTAGAGTTGGGTTCTGTAGTTTGAGGCCTGGTGGGATGAGTTGTCCCTTTTTGCATGTGCTCAAGAAGAAGATATCACTGTCCAGTTGTGCAAGTCTCTTCAACTGCTTTTTTAGATCCAGATATGTGCAGCATTTTGTGGTATCTTCCATAACAGTAATAGTAGAGAATTGTACCGTGTTAGCCATTTATGAAAGTCTTGGATATAAAATAATACCCTTTATTGGCTAACTAAAATGATTTAAAATTCAAGCTTTCGAAGCACTTAGGCTTCTTCCTCAAGCATGATACAATACTGAATCTTGTGAAGCAAGAAAAAGTGTGAAACCTGCAAGTACATCCACGCTGGAGACAGGATACCAATACCAGTTTCCCAACATTGGTTTGAAATAACTTCTTCCTACAAATCATCAAATGTTGTATTACTGATTTTATGTTCTAGGTGCCCCTCAGGACTATATGTAGGAGAAACTGGACAGACTCTGAGACAAAGGATGAACTCACACAGGTTAATAACAATAAATGAGATGTCCCTGGGGGTGCCCATTTCTGCAGCCAAGGACACAGCCTGAAAGATCTAAAAGTCACAGTGCTCATGGGAAATTTTATGGGCACTTTATCGGCCGAAACGGCCGTTGCCCGACCGACCGGGCGGATCTCCGAATGACCGGCTGTTTCAGACGATAAAGGGCCCATACACGGGCCGATTATCGGCCGAAATGAACGTTCGTACACATCATGCATCGGGACCCGTGATCGCACGTGTGTACGAACCTTAAGTGCTTTGAAAGCTTGCATTTTCAATTATTTTACTTAGCCAATAAAATTTATTATTTTATATCCAAGATATCTTCATTTTCATCAATAGCTAACATGGTACAATTCTCTATTATTAGCTAGTAGATAGCAGACTTTTCAGAAGTTTCTAACACATCTATACTGACTTTGGCAGAAGATATAGCACAAAAAGTGGGGAGAATAATAGTGAAAAAAGAAGAAATAGTAGGAATTGTAAATTGGCTTTTTTTCAAGTTACAGTTTTGCCTCGTAACCAAGCGTAGAGTAGATGTGGAAATATCAATTATATGGAGTTAAACATTTCTAAATGTAAGTATGGAGTGAAATGCAATAAAACTTTTGAAAAAAATGGTAGATTTTAACCAAGGAGTAAGAAGCTTAATAAGCAGAGATGGCTTTTTTATTATTATTATTATTATTATTATAGTAATCACCATGCCAAATAAAAATGCCATATGTATAAATAAGTAAAACAATAGGCATTAGGTGCCATTTGTTTTGATTGTAATGGCTTTGTTCCCAATATTTTGAGACTACTGCTTGTATTGGTGCATCAGCATGTGTGTTCCTGTGTGGAATGATGGAATGTCTTTGCATTTATGACCATAAAATTAACGTTGATGATTTAGATATAGTTTCCATGGAAATGGAAGGGTAAAAATGTCCCAAAATGATCTGTGGGAGGAGATACAGATAGAAATAAACAACAAGAAGAAATTAAAGAAGTAATTTGTCTTTTTCTTGACAAATTAATTGTTATTTGAAATTATATGCTGATTCACTACACAGTACCTTTTAGCAATAGATACAAATTTGGTGTAGAGAATCATGTTTCAACCATTATAACCCAAAGTATATATTGATGTTAAACCCAAAGTTATTGATGTTTTTATGATATAATTGTAGGGGAAAGAACTTTGCATATGTTATCTGTTTTATTTAGCTTTGTATACTTTATTTTAGAGCACTGGTTTTTTTTTGTACCCTAAGCATTTAATGGAGAAATAAAACAATAAACCAACTAATTAGGAACTTAAATGACTATATAAAAAATTGAAAAAAGCTTTTATATAACTGAAAAAAAACAGATGATAGCTGTTGTGTCCCTTTGCTTCTTTGTATGTTTCTCTGTGGCTAACAATAAGGTGTTGGATTCAATACAGGACTAGACCTTTTGTTCAGTCTTCTTAGCACTACCACAGCAGATGATCTTTGCAGGAATGTGTCAGTACTTGCAGATGGCACTAAACTCTGTAAATTGATTAAAATGGACAAGACATTAGTTGAGAACATATAAAATGAGACAGGGGAAACAGCATATAAAGAAGACTGCAGATAAACCTAAGATTATTTCCAATAGTTTAGGAATAAGGATGTTACTTAGCTGAAAATCAAATAAAAACATTTAAGTAGATCACAGATTGAAAAGATTTTAGGACTAATAATAATTTGTAAGCTTGGTAACAATATTCAGCACCAGGCAAGGCTAATAAAATCTTAGCATACACTATAGACAAATAGCTTAAGACAAATAAACAAAAAGTGCTGCAGGTTTTTTTTAATCACATATATATTTTAAGATGCAATAACAAAAATAAAGAGTAGTTTTCTATACAAAAAAATATAGACAAGGTTAAATAAATAATAATAATAATTAATTAATAATAATTAAATAAACCTATATTAAATCAGTAGCATCTCTTCCTGTTTTATAGCCCAGAAACGTCTTATATACGGTAATCAATTTATTACTTTTGAAAATGATAAACCTGCACAACATAATACTAATTTTTCACTACAGCAAGTCCTTTAGTCACTATCTAACTCCCCTCTCACAGTGGGTACAGACATGGACAGCGCTTTAGCAAGGGAGCTGTGAAGTCAGCTACAGCATATCCCCTTATGCTAAAGGATGGGGAAGAGTAAAAATGTAACTTGACGGCTTGATGAAACAAGTCGTGACAAACTTGGCAATGCACATTTTTCTCAATGCACACTTGTGTTCTTAAAGGGCATGTCCACCCCCAAAACTATAATCCCCCCAGTAATGGCCCCATCATGTAGTGTAATAAAATCCTTACCTCACATCCCAGCTCCATATGGTTCTCCTGTAGTCCACCCCAAAGTCCCAAAAACTACCCACCAAGAGGATAGCAGAGTCCATATAGGACTCTGCCTCCTGTCTCGCCTCCGGGAGAAGTTTGGCATGCGCACTGCAGCCCTTCTCCCCCTCCATCCCCCTCCGTCTCCCTCCTGCTTTGCGATCCCTCCCTCTACCATAAAACCCCTTGCCCATATATTAGTATATCTTCCCCCAGCCCCAACCGCTAAAAAATAATTTTAAGACCCTCGAACTCTACTTACCTTCCCTCTCTCCCCCGGCATTCTGAGAAGCCGGCAGCCGCGTCCGTGATTGGCTGCCTCTCAGCCAATCACAGACGCGGCTGACGGTCCCGCCCCCTGCTTACAGTGTCTTGCAAGCAGAAGGCCGGGCTGGGCGTCGGAGGAGAGAGGGAAGGTAAGTTAACATCGGGGCACTTTCTTAAATTTGTTTTATAGCGGTTGGGGCTGGGGAAAGATTTACTATTATAGGGCAAAAGTTTATTTTAAGGGAGGACATGCCCTTTAACGTTGGATTTACAGTTGAAATTACAGCAGTCAAATAATCAAGGTCCTTCTGCTCACATCGTAAAAACAATAGTCCAATATATAGGCTAAAAGCATAAACTTTATTGGTACATAGATACAAGACTAACGCCACAAGCAGCAGCTGATGCGTTTCAGGCTAATCCTTTACCTAACTCAGCTGTTGCTTGTAGCGTTAGTCTTGTATCTATGTACCAATAAAGTTTATGCTTTTATCCTATACATTGGACAATTGTATTTATGGTGTGCAACGAAGGACCATGATTATTTGACTGCTGTGTTTAAGCACCCTGCGAAGGGTTCGGGGCAGGCAGCACCTGGACCACCGCGTGTGATTGGTGAGTAAAAGCGTGATTGGTGAGTAAAATATTTCTGCTGAGTCATATGTGAACAAGTGCCGGGCCTGAAGTCTATACACCCAGGTCACCGTATATAAAACTAGCTCAAACACTGGAGACATTATCAGATGTTCTCTTTTCCCTTAATAAGGAAATTGTATTTGATTGTTAACTTAGCATTCATGGGCTGATACTTTTATTGTTAAGTTGAAATTACCCAAATTTATGCACTTTACCATGTATATTATATTCAAATAAATGTAGTGCAATGATATGCTAATTGTTGAACATTTCATAAAATAATTTATTGTACAAAATAACAAAAATGTAAGTTATACTGGTGAAATATTTCCAGTACAAAACTCTGAGGCACACCTTGGCTCTTTGAAGTCACACCAGTTTGCACCGGCACACCCTTTGAGAAACCCTGTAATATAATATATAAGTGAATTGAAAGCATTTTTTATATCACTGGGCTAGTGCTAGAAATACAAATAAAAGAAATTGGTAATTGTTGGACATACCAGTCTACTGATGTCTGGTTAAACTCAGTCCGTAACTCGCAGGGGCCCCCCTGCGAGATTGGAGGTCGAGCCATGAATGAAACATATGCGCGATCAGCTGTTTAAAAATACAGACCCAAACATCCATTTCGGTTCCTGAAGTTGGATCCGGTTATTTAAACAGCTAATTGCATATATGTTTCTTCATATGCGCAATCAGCTGTTGAAAAGCAACTGATCAGGGCAAAGGTTGTGGGTTTGTAGCAGGCCGTCCTATCGTTATGCCACTGAAAATAATTTCTTACAGTATATAACAGGGTTTCTCAAAGGTGTGTAGAGGCACACTGGTGTGACTGAGCCTCAAAATTTCGGTAGAGAAAATATTTTACCAGGATAATTAACAGTTTTGTTATTTTGTACTCTAATATTATATATTATGATAAAATTCAACACAATGCAATGTAACTTTACACTACATTGATTTAAATGCAATATACACCGTAAATTACAAAAATACGGTAATTACTACTTTAAGTCCCCACCATGGTATATAATAATAATTTTGGGGGGTTATTGCTTCCAACACTAGGCCATAATTTGAAGGCCTATTGCCTCTGAGTATAGGACATTCTATACATTGCCTTATAATTGCTATGAACATTTCCTTTTTGGCAATATACATGCCTTATATGCAATCATATTGCATTTTGGATTAAAAATCCTTGTGCTACTTACTATACATATAAATGGCTCTGTGTTAAATGAATCCCTGTGGAAAGGGTCTTGGGGTTTTGGTGGATAAAAACTTAAAGGTAGAAGCAGTGCCAGGCAGCAACAGCCGAGGCACATGTATTGTCTTGTATAAAGAGAGGTATGGATTCAAGGGAGGAAAATGTAATCTCCCTCTCTACAAAGCATTGGTAAGGCCTCATTTGGAATATGCAGTGCAATTTTGGAATCCTGTGTACAAAAAGACATCTTTGAAATGGAAAGGGTTCAGAGAAGGGCAACTAAATTAATAGAGGGGAGCTTGAATATGAAGAGAGACTAGAAAAGTTACAATTATGTACGGGGAGAAAAGGCACTTGCGTGGGTATACATTAACTGTGTCATAAATACATAACGGGCCATACAATAAACTATTGGGGCATTGTTCACCATAGAACATGCAGAGGACACAAGGACACATCCTTAAGACTGAAGAAAAAAGGTTTAGGCTTCAAGTTCGGAAAGGGTTTTTCACTGTGAGAACGGTAAAGCTATGGAACTGTCTTCCAGTGGACATTGTTATGGCAGGTTCATTGTCATTTCAAAAAAAAGCTGGATGAGTTTCTGCAAACAAGGAATTTTTTTTTTGGCTTCCTCTGGATCAACAGTTAGGCAGGAAATGAGGATATCGCTAGATGGGGGACTGGATGGACGTATGTCTATTCAACCTCAAATACTATACTAACTATGCTTGTGAAGGTTCTCATTCATCCAGGTCATGGTATATCTGTTGTATTCAATTAGATCAACTGGACTTGAAATGTAGTTCTTGAAGACGTTTCGCTAGTCATCCGACTGGCTTTCTCAATTCAGAATGACTTGTACAAGAATCTGTGGCATATATGTACCCTGGAAAGTCCCAATTAGCATATCACAGCCAGGTGTTAAGGGTGTGATTGGATGTGGCTAAGAGGTGTTATAGGAACGCCCAGAGTAAGGTGTTAAAACAGCATTGTTATGGCAGACAGTGTCGAAACCCCCACCTCAAAGGCCCAGTCTGGATATCCACAAGCTCAGAGGAGCCCTTAAAACTTGTGGATATCCAGACTGGGCCTTTGTCAAAAGAAGTAGAAGGAAAGAAAAGAACACAAATACCAACAGTGAGGGGAATAGCAAGACAGGAGGAAGAACATGGTCATCCCATATGTAGCAGGGTCTCTCGAGAAATTAAGAAGAATTTTCAAAAAACATCGTATCCCTGTCTGCTTTAAACCGAACAACACACTGAGGCAGCAATTGGTACATCCGAAAGACCCAATACCAAAAACAAGAAAAGCGAACATATATATGCAGGTGCAGTGCAGTGAAGAATGCTCTGATTTGTAGTGGGGGAGACCAAACAGCAACTGCATCAAATATGGCCCAGCACAGAAGAGCAATTCCTCGGGTCAGGACTCAGCCGTGTACCTGCATCATAAGGACATAACTTTGAAAATTGTAATGTTAACATATTGGCGAAGGAACGTGACTGGTTCAAGAGAGGTGTTAAGGAGCGGCATTTATGTGAAAATAAGAAACCAAGCCTAAATAGAGGTGGGGGGGTTCGACACCAACTGTCTTCCATGTACCATGCTGTTTTAACACCTTACTCTGGGCGTTCCTATAACACCTCTTAGCCACTATCCAATCACACCCTTAACACCTGGCTGTGATATGCTAATTGGGACTTTCAGGGTACAATTGCCACAGATTCTGTACAAGTCATTTGAATTGAGAAAGCCAGTCCGATGACTAGCGAAACGTCTTCAAGAACTACATTTCAAGTCCAGTTGATCTAATTGAATACAACAGATATACTATACTATACTAATATACACCTGATTTTACAAATTTTTGTCATTCGATTGGAGATGAATTGTTGATTGTAATGTTGAGTGGAGCAGCAGTTCATCACCTGGGTTTCCCAATCGGATCATCTGAACTTGTTATTTCATATGATTTTGCGTACAAAATAGAATTAATTAAAAGAAATGCTCAAAAACTCTTCTCTCCCATTAAGCGTATTTGCATGTGAAGGTGATGTTGCCAAAGAACATTCCTAACTTTTAAATCATAGGTGATATTAATTTAAAAAGAAAGGTACACTAGGTATTGATTTTTGGATAGCAAAAAACACCATTTTGCTAATCTAGGATATTTTTTCCGACATCTATTCCACTGAACATTTACAATTTTTTTAGGGAACTCAAAACATACAATGTTACCAAATTCCAAAGAAATAAAGCTAGTAACTTATCTGTTTTACTCATTTTGATCCTGAATCAAGACTTCCAGCTGTAGTTCATCTCTTTAAGCTTCAGGCAACATAAGATTTGGCTTAGAATTTTTTTAAATCTTCCTAGATTGTTGTCAGTATAATATTTTAAACCTTCAGCACAACCTAGAACATACTTTTCAATGCAAGAACATTAAGGACATTGTAATTAGGACAGTGAGAAGAATATTAAACTGAGAAAGCTCTGTTTTGATGTTCTTAACATTAAAAACCTGAATGTGAATAAATCTATGTGCATATTTAATCAGCACTTTCCATCTTACTGAAATAATGCGGTTAATTGAAGATTATCATCATTGTAAATGGAAAGAAAAGAGAGACTATACCAGTAAGATAGCTGAAATGAGATTTCTGCTTAGATGTTGGAAAAGATTCCCTGCAATCCCTCGACCTGACAGATTCTGTTACCATGAGAACTGCAGATATTTCTTTTATGAAGACTTGCTTTAGCAGCCATCGTTACACCCATTTGATTAGGAAGTACAGTTCAGCAGAGAATGATTTTTTTCATTGCACCTAAGTCCAAAGTCATTCATAGAAAGAAATGGCATATTTTTGCATGTAAACTCAATGACTTGAGGACATTATGATGGCTAGGAGCTTTCATTGAATAGGTCAAGGAATCAACAGTTGAAGAGGTTATGGAATCACCCATTCTGTCAGAGAAAAGAGGATTACATTATGATGAGTGCTTGGGAACAGAAGATATTTGCTCTATGACAAATCTGAAAATAAATAAATAAATAGAAGAACATTGGTTCAGAGATGAGATTGCAAACACTCTTCAAGGACATTCAGTTCAAAAAATCAGTTTTATGAACACAATTCTGATGTGACTGGTACAATTTTATAAATCCAGATGGTCTGTTTGAAAAACTATTAAACTAATTGTACTTAATCTTTTGTGTAGACCCGTATTACAAAATAATTGTCTTTTTCTATTCAATTTTTTAACCCAATACTTCATCAAATTTTTCAACTATCGGATTTTTGTCTTTTTTCAACTCAAATAACTATGTAACTATACACTGCTTTTAAGGTACAAAACACATCATTTTAAAGCACTGCTGAAAATTTGCCATGGTATCTTCCCCTAAAACAAACAGAAAAGTCTTCACAGAATAATACACTGTTCAGAAAGTCAATATATATAATTGTAAGAAATGCAATTTAACAGAAAGTCTGATTATTTTATTATTGTGGTTTTCATAGCACCAACATCTTCTGTGGTGCTTTACAGTTACATTAATATACATAAGAAAAACATACATGTTACATACAAGGGTAGTGCAAGTAATACAGTGCTGGTCCAGCAGCATTCAGTATGGTAAGTTACAGCCTACTCTGATACAATAGGTACCATTATTAGAAAATGGTTTAGTTTATATATACTATATTATCTATTTTGCCTGTTATTATCAATAACTTTTAAAACATTTGAGGAAGCTATTGATTCTAGTGAAATGCATTGGACACAAATACACTTGGACTCTGTGTGATAACTAACTCCTATAACACTCACTAACAAAAGAGCATTTGGATGCAGAGGTTAAACCATATGCACCTCAATACAAACTTAAAAAGCAATTATACCCTTGAAAGTCCCCCCTCCACAGTTAATAGCACCCTAAACCATGGGGTCCTCACCCCTGGGTCTTACGCTACAAACAAGCCCTGCCAAGTCAGTTTTGTGAAGCCACTCACAAAGATATGGCATGAATGATCAATGGAAAGGTTGGCCTTGCGGAGTGTGTCTTACCACTGGTTGAAGACCAGAAGGTTAAGTAGTATGTCAGGAGCCGACTTTCTGAACCAGGCTTTTAAGTCTTGTTTTAAAGCATTACGGTAAGACCTAGGGGTGGGAACCTAGCTGTTTAGTCCTCACCCTGGGTACTATTGATGCAGTGTTAGTCTGGAATCCCGCAAACCTTTTCTATATATAAAAGTCAATTATGATGTGTGTATGTATGTATGTTTGTATGTTCCAGAAAAACTCCAAACGGCTGGGAATTTTCCTGAGACTTGGTATACTTAAATTATGGCCTGGAAATGGCTACTTTAGAACTTTTAAAAATGCCTTGTACCCTCTTTAAGACATTTTTTAAGTAATTAACCTGTGTGCTGCCATCTGGTGGTGAATCAAGTAATCAAGTTAATCGCACACCTTCCAAATATCACAGATTGTTCGGGCAGTACAATGCTTCATTTTGTTCTGTTGTTGTTAATCAGAGTGCAGAGTCCGCCCCCTCCCGCCCCTTGCCTGAACTCAGAGCTCTCTGTGTTGTGATCTCCATAGCAAGCAGGAGGAAGTAACTAAGTTATACTGAACCCATTTCTGCTTGTGTTATAGAAATTGCTGGGTACTAATGGTTAGAAACGATCCTTCCTCACGAAACCTATACTGTAATGAAAAGATTGAATGTCAATCGCACACCAGTCTTTGCCAATCATTAAAATTTTATTACCAATGTTTCGGTACATCTGGTGTACTTTGTCAAGGATAAAAATTTGCAGTGATACAACCTACCATATAACCCTAAGGTCCTAACCCTTCAGTGTCTGGCCACTCCCCAAATGTGGGCTGGGAAGGATACAAGGACCAAACTCCCCCTTAAGGGGCTAGGTCCAAAATAAGCTGAAAAAGTTCTAACAGACAGTCTCTCACATATCAAAAGAGGGAACTCTATTAATCATAACCAGACAAGGTAATCAGAAAATCAGAGGATGGCATTAATCATCTTATAACGATAACAGAGAATGTATCTATTAATGTTATGATATCAAAGAAAACAAGTAAGGGAGAGATTATATTAATATTAATATATTAATTGAGTCTAAATTCAAAGATCCAGTAGCCTCCTCTGTAGGGAGCCTTATGTCTGTCTCCCCCTCTAGGATCCAGTGCATATGTTCTATTACCTACCACCAAGGTCCCATATTTGGTATTGGTTCCCAATAAATGCTAAGCCACTGATGCTCCATTTTCTATGGATTGTCCTCCCTTCTGTTTCAGATAGGCAGTCCGTATGGTACTTGGATGGTTTTGAAATTGTTTCCGAAATCTGCCAATGGTTTTCCCTATATAAACAAATGAACACTGACACTTAAGTAGATAGACACAGTAGTCAGTCTCACACAGTTACATAGTTCTTGATAAAATATTTTCTCCATGTGTGTAGTGACAGAAGTATTTACTTGAATAATAGCATTGCATACATTTAACATTTGTATGACCCTTACTTTATAGGGAACAGTGTCTCATTCTTAGTATATTTCTGCTAGATGTTAATAAATCCCCCAAGGATCGACCTTTTTATAGATGCATTGTGGAGTAAGACGACAAATCCGAGTAACGTTTGTTCAAATTTCAAGATGTACATTGTATAAAGGGGATCCCCATGTTCCGCTTCTCAGAGTTGTCACAGGGGTCTGATCTAATCTGGTAACATGTCCTTTAAACATTAAAGATAGTGCTAAAGGAAGCCTGGCCAAAGCAGCACCCTTTGTGCTGGTGCTCTTCACAGAAACTGTATTGGGAGGTAGGAATTACCAATCCTACTTCACTGTCCTGGGTACTTTTCTTTTAACTGTTTTTTTGTAACTTTATATGCACCATAGTTCTCCTTAAAATTGGGGTATTAAAGAGAATTAAACTTAATAAACAAGAGTAGTCCCTTTGGTTCTATATACTGATCTTGAATAGCTGAAACTCTTTCCATATTCCATTCTGTAATTCCCTGTTTTGTGCCCATTAAAGCCCCTTGGGTCAGACAGATGGGGTGTACATTAGGAATGAAGTCGAACCCGATTCGAGAAACACATCATCGAAATCTTGTAATGGAACTCGGCAGTTCTGTTCTTCTGGCGTACATACTAAGGAGGCCTACCCCCTTTATCCGCCCCAACAAACTAGTATTATTGTAGGGCTAATATGTGAAAAACTAACAAATGTAACATGGCAAGAGTCACAGTGGTTTGTTATATGGAGGGCTTATTTTTCCATTTTATTCCATTTTATTTTCCTTTAAAAGTCAAGAAAAGTTGCACTGTAAAAATATACAGTTATAATTAAGTTGTTAGAATTGAAGGTTGTAATTATGTTAATGTTATATTACTGTTGTCATTTTTCTTTGTACAATACAGCTGAGTGAAAAAACATTTTTTGTACCATATTCAAATTTTTTTTAATTTAACATTATATTTTGAAAAGTAAAGGTGTTAAAGCTCATTTAAAGAACAGATAATTTTGAGAAATGTCAGTGTACAGTGATTGCTTTAAAACATTGTGTACCAGTGAATGACATACCGTATGAAAGGTGTTGATGTTCAAAAAAAAATAGCATTAACCATGGTTACCCTTTATTGATGCATTTGTACATGCTGCAATCATGAATAATATTTTCTATGATAAAGCAATGACAAAAATAATGCAGGAGTTGTACATTAAAGGAAAACATATACACAAGGGCACAATTGAATATGATAAAAAAACTGGAACCAGTTTGTAAAAAAAAAAAAAAAAGCATTTTTTATAAATATATGTAACGATATGGTGGTAAACAAATACTAGTAACATTAGTGTCATACTTTTTCAGGGCTAGATTAAAAATAGTCCTAATCGTGCTGTGTCTCTTCTGTTAATAAATATGATTTTTGCTGCTTAACCACATTAGATGATATAGAAAGATGTAGAACACCAATACAGAATAAACATTTAGGGGAAACTAATATATGTAGAATTGCAAGGAGAATGGCACCTAAATTGATGTATTGTGTAATCTATGTATTTGTAATTATGGCTTTATCTATAGATGTTTATGAGAATGTCTATGATATAAAAATATCATACATTGCCTTTAAAGAGATCTGCTTTACTGTGCAACAATAGCTGTGTACACACTGTACCAATCTTAACAGGTGACTTAAGAATCTGTAAGATTTGTCATCTGTTAAAGAAGTGGCTACGCAGTCCCAAATGGTCCCCCTATATTAAGTATTTGGAAGATTTTCAGGTTAGCCACACTCCTATCACAATCCCTAGCGATTGCAGCCAGCTTCCTTTACTAAAGTACTGTCAGTAATGGCGTTCATGAGGCCACCGGTGACTGTTCATCAGCCTCGAGAATGTTTGTTTTTCTGGTACACACCTTGCAGTTAAAGGGCTGATCCTGATGGAAACTACATTGAAACATACATCAAAGACAAATGCTGTCTGTGTTATTACTTGTATACTTGTTTAGATCAAGGGGTACAAGAATTGGAACCACACACACTTCGCCATTTGGGTCCTTAAACCATTTATTTAGAGGATGAACAACCATGTAATGTTTCGGAGGACCTCAGCCACCCTTCATCATAAGGACCCAACTGGCGGAAATGTGTGCGGTTCCAATTCTTCTTTTTTGATACTTACCTTGGAGAGTGGCAGGACATCCGATACCAGCGCCACAGAGAATATATATAGCACATGCTAGTGCTGAGGGAGTGCGCTTCTAATTGTTTGTTACTAGTTGCTTTATATATGATCCATTTGTTAATATAACATGTGTACCCTGTTCAATGGAGTGGCACTCAAGACAGGTACAATGACAGGTACAATGAGGATATCAGCTGACTTTTTGAAAGATATGTATAATGCAATGGGGTGGCAATATGAATAGTGGAACCTCTGAATTCAGACAGTCGCAGATACTTAATAAAAAAGAATTAGGTGAGCATCTTTTCCAGGTCGTACACAGTGCCATAACCTGTTGATGTAGGATTAGAATTGGGTGCCCATGCAGAGAAATCTTTTAGTTGGCCTGCTCAATAATAAATAAAAAAAATAGTCTGGCAAAGCCAGGCCAGCTAGTTAGTTGTGCAATGCAATGTATTTTATTTATGTTTAGCTCTTGGTTGGGTTGTATATGATACGGGTTGTATATGATAGTACAATATTTTGGGGAGAATAATAGTTTTAAACCAGTTTTTGGAATCAATCATGTAAAATAGATGTGTTTTCATTTTACATCAAATCTTTCCAATGAAGATAAAATAAATATAATTGAACAGAAATATTTTTATTATATCTCCTTAAATGCTTTTAACAAGAATATATATGGTTAAGCTTTTAATTGTTACAGATATTACTGTACCATACAAATCTACTGATATATACTAACACTATTAAAGCACATTATTTTTGTCATTATAGTGTCCGCAATATATAAAAAACCTAGTAGAAAAACAGGTAAGATCCATTGCTAGAATATGTATGTATTGTTTGTGCTATATAAGTGTTAAGGTTAAAAACTGAAGGCAACAACACCACAGCAGCAAATTGCCTGCCAGAGATAATATATATTTATATATATTATATATAAATACACATATTGATACTGTATCTGTATGATTAAGCTTAATGTGCAGACTTTCTTATCCTTTTGCTCTCTGTTTGATTTTTTACATTTTCATGTACTGGTTATAAGGGAATCAAGGCACATAGGCGTATGATGTAGGGGGTGTGTTGGGGGAGGGAAGGGGAGGGCACTTACCTTCATAAGGGTAAAAAATTTAAAATGGCCTATCCTCATGATGGCCTGAAACGCGCTTGATCAACCTAATAAATATATCTTTTAGAAGACCGTTGAGTGCACCGTACTGCACTGTGGGTAATCCAATAACACCAATTAATAGAAGCTAGGCAGCACTAGATATAAATTTAATGAACAATTCACATATCAAGCAATTGTTTCGGGAGATCCAATCCCTTGTCAAGCTGAGCAGTGTGAAACTTTTAAATAACCAGGCAATTTATGGCATCACACATCACATGATCCCTACAACACCTGGTACCACTAATTACACATAATCAGATATACGAAAAGCACAATATATACATAGAGCAGGGTTCAAAGATAGACATATAATCATAGTCCCTATTGAGACCCCGGGGCCACAGTGTATCCATTTTATGTATCCAACATTTTGCGCTGTCTTAGTCTATGTTCTCTATCCCCTTCCTTGGGTAATTTTCCAACCTGCTCAAGGACTAAATATTTCATATCATAAGTGGGATGTCCGCTTTCTATAAATGCTTAGGCACAGGCAATGTTACTTGTTTGCATCTGACCAATGAGCGATGCTGTGCGATTCTCTGTTTAACCTTTTGTACAGTTTTCACCAATTTACAGAAAGATTACAGGGACACATCAACATGTACACGCAATAATCAATGTCACATGTGTAGTGTCCCCTAATCTATCAAGGTTAGGTTATTAAAGGGTATCTCCACTGGTAAAAAAAAACATTTTTGGTATTCAGTTTATTAAAGAATGGGAGGGGTAAAGGAGCTATGCCTTCCGTTCTTCAATAAAACCTGCAGGAGCCGGGCCCTTTACCTCCCGTTCTTTAATAAAACTGAATGCAATTTTTTTTTTTACCAGTGGAGATAGCCTTTAAGTTTTTGGTAAATTTGATAATCACAAGGATGTCATTAAAGGGCATTTTAATCATAAAACTAGAAAAGAAATTGTGCATAATTTGCAACGGTTAAACTGTAAAAGTTATGAGAAGAAAGGTCAACACTATAAATTGTGACTGTTTGCAAAAATGTAATGTATTTGTCAATAAAACCTTAAAATATTTATAATTGTACTAATAATAGTAGCGCTTTTGAAAAAAACTAGTTTCAACTCAATACAGCTGGTATAAAAAACTGTAGTTCTCCATTGATTGAAGCCCAGGAGGGCTTCAATCGGGCATGCGCGTTATAGTCGTAACAGAAGCAGGAAGCAGTTGGGACTGTCAGAGTGGCCATGCTGGATCATGCGAAAGGTAAGATTTCCTGAGCTTTGTTCCTGGCTATCCAAACATTGATGAAGAACGGGAGTTAAGACATAGCTCCTTAACCTCCTGGGCTTCAATTAATGTAGAAAGGATAGTTCACTATTGCAGTGAGCTATTCCTTTAACTAAGTGGTTTTGTTTTATTTTAATTTCTTTTGCTTATTTTTATATAATTTGTACTCTATGTTGTGCAAATAAATTTTTGTCTTTAGGGAACAAACTAGCTGGAAAGAGTCACCAGAGAGAGCTAGAGAAGGACAAATAGGAAATTTAGATTGAACTGCTACTAAAAAGTAGAACAGGTCTAGTGAAATATTAAACTGAAAATGTAACATTTAATAATATGTCATAACACATTGCTATATGATATGATTAGAAAGAAATAGTGGGGAGGCAAAGAAAGTACCGTACTTATGTTTTCTTGTTTTTTGCCCTTTATAAAACAGGGCCATATAGGAAAACAGAACAGACCACAATGTCTAGATTCTTTTTCTTTTCTAGATGCCTTTTAAATGAATGTGAACGCTGACAGTCACATTTGCAGGTATAGAAACTATATAAACTATAACTATAAATCTGGTAGAGGCCCAGATTAAGAAGAAGAGAGCTGAAGGCTAAAATTTAACTTGCATTAGAAAGACTAGTTTTTTAAATCTAGAGAGCAGAAATACATGAAGGCTCTTTTTAAGAAAAGGAAAGTTCTAGTAAAGTCATTTTAATCATAGCTTTGGCCAAACTTTTAGTTTATAATGTACATTTTTTATTTACTGGCATTTTGTGAGGTAAGAAGCCCTTATTATTTTACCTTTTAAAACCTGTCTTTACAAGTAAGTAATGGAGGTTGAATAAAGGCATACTATAGGTGTATCTAGTCCAACCTTTTCACCCTCCTTTTTAACCCTACCTAACAGTTGATCCAGAGGAAGGCAAAAAAAAAAAACAGTGAAAAAGGGGGGAATCTTCTTCTTGACTCCAAATATATATATACATACAAATGGCAATGAAGTATCCCTGGATCAACCAGAACTACAGTAAATATATTAATACCAGTAATTGTCAATATTTTTTAGTTTTAGAAAACGTATCAAGCCCACTTTTAATCTTTTCAATCAACTTGCTTTACCAAATCTGCTGGAAATCAGTTACACAGTTTCACCGTTCTCACTGTAAAGAAACCTTTCCTAACCTGAAGATGAAACTTCTTTTCTTCCAACCGAAAGGGTCCATGAGTCCTGCTATGACCTATTAGTGAACAGTGCACTAGAGAGTTATTGTATGGCCCATTAATCATATCCCCGCGCAAACATGGCTTCTCCAATGTAAACAGCCCTAACTTGTCTAATCTGCCAGCATAGTCAAGCCCCTCCATTCCCTTATTAGGCCTTTCTATTAGGCATAATCAAGCCCCTCCATTCCCTTTATTTTTTTAGTTGCCCTTATCTGAACTATACTTTCCAAGATGTCCCTTTTGTATATGTGATTCCAAAACTTTACCGCATATCCAAATAAGGCCTTATCAGTGCTTGGAAAGAAGAGAATAATATTATTCCCTTTAATCTATTCCCCTTTTTATACATGACAATATCTTGCTAGCACTAGCTATTGCTCTCTGTCATTGTTTGCTACAGCTAAGTCTGTTTCTACTAAAACCCCTAATCATTTCCATTAGAGATTCACTTAGAACAGTCACTCACCATCCTTAACACCTTCAAACGTAACCTTAAAACCCACCTTTTAGGCTAGCATATAACCTATGTCTCACCCCATATCCTCTAGTCTGTAAGCTCTTTGGGCAGGGTCCTCTTTCCTATTGTTTATCACGGTATTGCTGTAAGAAACTTCTCATCTGTTTACTTATATAATGTATTACATTGTTATGTAAATGTATGACTTTGTATAACATGTATTACCCTGTATGTAATGTCTGACTAAGTAATTGAAAGCGCTACATAAGATGTTGGCGCTCTATAAATAATAATAATAATAATAACAGAGCAAATAATGTTGTAGGTGGCACAAGGATTGTTAAACTCAAATGCATCACCTTACATTTATCAACAATGAATCTCATCTGCCACTCTGCTGCCCATTTTGATAATCTATCTAGTTTGATTAAGCAACGGCACATAATTTGAAGTTTCCAAAGCTCTGTTTATGTCATGTTAGAGATGGACTAGAACTCGAACCAACCCGAACTCGAGCCAAACTATTTGAACGAATTCGGACTTCTCGAACTATCCCGGACACGGATTTTCGATATTTTCGACTTTCGATAAATATCGAATGTTCGACATTCGGCATAATCTGAGTAAGGGTCCATTAAAACCTACCGAGCATCGAATCCGCGAGTAAATGTACATGGTATCTAGCGCGACATCAACTACGAGTAAAGTGTCCATTAAAACCTATACGCGAGCATCGAATCGCGAGTAGTGTAAAATGTCATGGTATCTAGGCGCGAACATCGAATTACGATGTAAAGTGTCCTACAGCTATAACGCGAGCATCGAATCAGTGAGTAAATTTACATGGTACCTAGGCTGCGAACGAACTCGAAAATAGCGAGTGAGAGTAAAAATTTCGAGTCTGGATATTGGACATGTTCCCCAGGACCATTTCCCAGGTCCACAGCCATTTACATTAAGTTTCCATTAATATTTAATTGTATTTCATTAGAACTTTGAACTATTGACTCCCATTAATTTAATGGGTCCGTTTTGAATTTAGAACTTTCTATATAGTCTGAAGTTCGAAAACAGACCGAACTTTCGAAAGTTCGCATCTCTAGTCATTAGCAAACTGAACCATGCTCTAATACCCACTTTAAGTCATTTATTAACAGATTAAATAGAAGTAGCCTCAGCATATAAACCCACTTAGAACTAGCCCACATAGATGTAGCTCCATGGACCATCCATCTCTGTTTGCAATCCAACAATTCTCTATCCATGTACAATGTTTATTCTATATCTTCAGTCTTAAGTGCCTATGTGCACAATATCAAAGCTTTAGTAAAATCCAAGTATCTCATCCACTGCTATGCCAGAATCTAAATCTTACTCATTCTCATTAAAGCCAAGCTAATTAGTCTGACAAGCTCTATTTCTCAAAATATTGCTGATATTATTTATAAGATATAATTCTTCTTATTATTATTATTATTATGGATTTATTATAGCGCCAACCTCTTCCATGGCTCAGTCAAACATTACATACAGGGTAATACATATTATACAAAGTCATACATATTACATACACAGGTATTACATAATATATGTAAGACACAGAGTGATGAGTTCTGGAGACCAGAATATGATCCCATAACATAAGCTTCCCTACTACTGATATTAGGCTTAAAGGTCTATATTACCAGGCTGGTATTACATTTGC
The DNA here is from genome assembly GCA_019447015.1 of Hymenochirus boettgeri. Lineage (NCBI taxonomy): Eukaryota > Metazoa > Chordata > Amphibia > Anura > Pipidae > Hymenochirus > Hymenochirus boettgeri. The sequence continues at coordinate 228,776,692 of CM033469.1, forward strand.
TTTTTTCCAGTTTTTTTTTAAAAATAAAGGAACAATGGTCTAGAAAAAACTGGACTAGCTTTCTTAAGTTTGAGGATGTTTTTCATCAGGTCCGGGATTTATTGATATTATTAAGGGCATGTCCAGCCTAAAATAAAATTTTAATTTAGGTTAGCAGGGACCAGGTCTGGTAAGTCTTTTAAGGAGCTATTTGGAGAATTGTAGTAATGTGCGGAAATGGGGTTTGGGGGTAGCTGAACTAAATATCAACTTTATTTTATTACTGGACCATTCCCTTTAACTTTGTCTCAATATTTCTCATACCATAACCCTCTGTCAGCCAGAGTGAATATTCCTGATTTATACCATTCATAACCTAGATACTGTCAGAGTAGGCTAGGATTCTTTATAGTGTAAACAGGGGGAAAAACTGTTTAGCACATTAGCCTTTTCGGTATTGTCTAAATCATCTCAGCCCCATATTTAATGGTTTCACATTCTCTGTCCTCATCTTTTACTATTGATTAATTAAAAAAACTTTTGGGTTTGACTTGCTTCGTTCATTTATCTGTATTTCATTTTCTATTACCTAGTTTAATTGCTTTCTTGCACTTCTTATTACAAACATTACACTCCCTGTAAGCTTGTTTTGTTCCCTCTGATTTCAAAATTTTAAAGGCATTTTTTCCTTCCTTTCCTTTTTACCTGGGCATTAAGCCATGCAGGAGCGGACATCATTTTTTTACAGTTCCCTAACTTAGAAGTGCAATAGTTGATGCTGCGGAGATGGCCAGACACATATCCAGACACCCTACCTGCCAGGTTCCTGCTGTTATAACTCCGATGACAACGTATATAATATGCTTACCACAGTGAAGAAGTGTATTGCAATGGCTTTTGCAGAATAAAGAAATTGTATGATAAAAAAGAACAAGTTAACATAACTTTTAAACAAGCATCATTAAGACCTATAATCTTAGTTTAAAGTAAAAGCTAACCAGTAGATAAGCAAGATGAGACTTGCAGGCCATTTACTGTTCACTATTTTGGTTTTGAGTAATTATTTCTATGATGTATGAGATCAAGGAAGTATGATGGAAGAAAAACATTAGTATAGTATAGTATAGTATTGAGGTTGAATAAGACATACGTCCATCCAGTTCAACCCATCTAGCAATATCATATTTTCTGCCTAACCTGTTGATCCAGAGGAAGGCAAAAAAACCCCACCAAATTTATGAAGGGGGAAAAAATTCCTTCCTGACTCCAAGTGGCAATCGGAATTTCCGATCAACTCTACTTTATGTATTATACAGTAACTTGCAACATTCTTTGTTTGCGAGAAACTCATCCAGCTTTTTTGAAACTGACCAAGAACCGCCAGTTTATCTTGTTTTAGGTTATAAGTTAATTATAGCCTTATATAACCCCTCACTGAATGCATTGTGAATAGAAGTATCACTCCACTTTTGCTACATCCAGTGATCAGAGTAATTTGCTCATCCCTTGTGTGGAGCTTAATGAGGAGAAAGAAGAAGTTGTAGGGAACTAGATGACAATGAAAACAGGGGAGGTGTATATATAAAATATATAAAACATCTGCAACACACTATTTATAGTTATGAATAAAAACCCCTATATTATATGCAGTACATAGGGGATAGCAGATACAGTGTGTAGATAAAAACAGATAATGTAAGTACTTAATTCTCTCACGCATGTATCAAGCATATATAAATATGTTAGGAATAACCCATGTTGGTTCTAAATAAAGTTCATATAGAGAAAAGATCCTAACAAAGAGGGTACAAGTAAAAAACAAACACAGTAGTGCACCGTATATGTCTGTCATTATGATCTATTGCCATATTTAAAGTGCAGACCCAATAAAAGGGAGATGTTCTCTTGTTGGAAGCAAGTGTAATCCAGCATATATAGCAAGTATTAAGCTAGTCTACCCCTAGAGATGGGATCCGGGTCCGACTCGGATCCGGTTCCAAACACTGTTACAGAATGTACATGGTTATTTTGGTAACCCTTGAAATTAACCTTGAACGTCATAACCCTCGAAAATACGTCGCGGAAACTCGAAATTAGTTTCCGATCATATTTTCAGGGTTACAGAAAATAACCTTGTAATTCAGTAACCTTTAAAAATATGTTCCAAACCCTGGAAAGTATGTTCTGTTTTCGGATCTTCGAGTTTTTCCCAAGTTCAGTAAATCCAAAAGGGAACTAAACTTCTGAGTTTCAGACGTCTTTATCTACCACCTGTTGTCAGAGGACTACAGTAATCCCATACAGTAACCCCCAATTCCTTTCCAAACATCTGGAGTGCCAAGGAATGGGGTTACTGTATGGGATTACTGTCCATTTAAAGGGCAACTATGCCTAAAAACAATACAGAATCAGGAGGATGGTATCTATTGTTAAAAATATTGCCTTCGATCTGTATTGTTTTGAGGATTTAGTTGCCCTTAAATGGACAGCAGAATTCCCATATGGTAGTCCCATACAGTATAGCCATGTACTGGATTTGGATATAACTGTATGGACTACTGTATGGGAATTCTGCTTTTCAATGTAAGGGCAACTAAAGCCTCACACTAAAGAATCAGAAGGCAGTAGTGGTCAATTCTTACCCTCGACTTATACTTGAGTCAATCTGTATTTACTAATTGTTAGGTAAAAATAGGTCCTCGGTTTATATCAGATTGACTTGTCATTTCTATTACCAGAAAAAATTTAGATTAATCGTTAAATAAGGAATTATTATTTGTGCTTTTGTTCACTGTTTCCCTTTTAATTCTGGTGATGTTTCAGTGTAATACCAATAAACAAAACATGTTTGGAAGATCTGTAAAAGCCAAGAAGAAAGCGTTCTACTTAAATAAGTAACATACATAAATATATTTGCATATGAAAAATGACCACACTATTCAGTGGTCAGGGTGCTCCATTCCTGAATGAGGCCTTATATACAAGCTTTCTCCCATGTTTACTTATTAATATAGGACATACAGGGAGATTCAATAAAAGTTCTTATCGTTTAAAATGGTGCTAATTTTGCCCCAACCAATCAGAACTTATGTAACATTGAAAGCCAACATCGATTGGTTGGGGCAAATTAGCACCATTTTAAACGATAAGAACTTTTATTAAAAACCCTGATAGAGTCTTATAGTAGTGGTACAGTATTATATTGTTGATGGCCCAGGTGAAAGGAGATGCAGTGCCCCACATAAAACAGCCAAAAAAACGCAGACACCTCTAATCTGCAAAAAAAAAAAAAATGACACAATCACCTGATGCATTATAACATGACTTTTAGAGTCTGTGCTTAAGTCATAGTTAAATTCCGGTGAGAAATTTTACAATTTTATTTTGCAGTGATGTGGCTCTGCTTTTCTGTAGGTCTTGGTATTTTTCAATTTATCATTGGACCTTTTCATTGCACACACTGTACCACTTTGTAATGATTATGATCCAAGCAAGTAAAACTGCACTATTCCAGTTTATTTTTCATCAAATATAAAAAGCATCCTTTCAGTTTGATCTTAGTCTTCTTGCTAGTATGATCCATGCAATTTTTAGAAGATGCTCTTTGATCTTGATTAGTAGATGCTTTAGACTTCTGACATTAACTAGTAATGTTAAATGATCGGAGGGTAAAAGTAAAAACAAACAAATTTTACTACAATCCTAAAACTGGAATTATCCCCAGCAAAAAAACAATAATATTATTGCTAGAAATATGTAAACATATCTTTAGCAGCTTTATTTTGATGTGTTGAAAATATAAAGGAGAAACTGAGTGCTTTGAGTTTTTTTTAATTTTTTTTAACAGTTAAAATAAAAGTACCTGGGGCAGGAAGGTAGAATTGGTATTGTATCTCCCAATATCATTTCCTGGGTGCTATATAAATAGTGTAGGGAACTGGTAAACTAGTTTTAGTCTTAGCCTTCTTGTTCTTACAGGATTTATAAAGGAATATAAAGGGAGAGCAGTCATGTGATCAGCCTCTTTCTGATCTCATTAAATAACAGGTAGGCCCAGTTAGTGTTAGTAAGAATAGTCTCTGTTATAGATCACCCTAGGAGTGACAGATAGGAGTAGGGTAGCTAGTCAGCAGGCCTGAGCTCCAACAAGGAGATTTAGTAGGACTTGAGTCCTTGATATACCACCCAAGAATAGGGACATAGTGCCAGACATGGTTAGAAGATTTCCACTAGAGTGACCTGAGAGCGGGGTGCATTTACAAACTGATTGTTTCTGATCCTTCTGGTTGTAAGTATTTTATGTGAATTTGTGCGCATCATATTTCGTGCTAATGCAAGCTTATTAATATGTTCTGTAATAAATAAGATACTGTTTAAGTTCAGGAACTTGCGATATAATTGGATAAGACTGCAGTCTCTGGAGCAAATTAAGTACCCCCAATTTACTATGCCTTACAACGGAAGGCCAGGGCACTAGCTGGCAGATGAAAACTGTATGTGCTTAAACTCCTTTTAGGAGGTGGGAATAATCAAACTACTGCTCTGTCCCAGGTACTTTTCATTTATAAATTGTCAAATGTCATTTAAAATCTTTAATGTGTAGGTATTATTAATGTTGACAGAAAGATTTTAATGGGTATGTCCATTCACCCAAATCAATTTTTTTTATTATAGGTTAGTAGAGTACCTATCCCCAGTAAGCCTTTTTTAAAAAATTCCCTACTTTGCAGCAAGCCTCAGAAGTTCCACTCATTTTAAGGGGTGTGTCCTTAACGTGCTGATGAGGAAAGAGGCTATTAACATGCGTTTGGTCCCGCCCATTGACCCTGTTGATTGTTTTATGTAAACAAAATCCTCTCTGCATAGTCAGATCGTAGTAACTTTTTTTTTAAAAGATTTTTAATTATATATAAAATAAAATAAAAAAAAAGCAGTAACATTTATTTACATAAATACAGTTTTAATCCAATATAAATGTAATATTATGCAATCAAGCAAGAATAAATGCATAAGCATATACCTTAGAGTGCATAATTAATAAGCCCCAACAAAAGCTATATGCAATATTCATGTCCACTTTCATTTTTCCATTACCGGTATATAATTTATATGTATTTTTATGAAAATAAATGTATGAATGGTCCATTTATTTTTTTTAGCAGTGGCATAACACAAAATCAACTTAACCTGCACCAGGACAAAGGATAAATAGTTAGAAAATGGGGGTGCACACATCCCACCAATGCCCAATTCTTTAGATAATGTGCATTTACATAGTAAATAGTAATGAGGTTGAATAAAGACATACGTCCATCAAGTCCAAACCTATTTAATTTTTTTTAAACCCTTCTAACAGTGATCAGAGGAAGGCAAATAAAATCTCAGCTAAAAAAGGGGGAGGATTCCTCCTGACTCTAACGGAAATCAGAAAGTATCCTGGATTAACCAGATCTACAGTATAGTATAATACCAGTAATTTCAATATTTTTTAGTTTTAGAACTTATCCAGGCCATTTTAAAGCTATTCAATGAACTTGCCATTACCACATCTGCTGGAAGGCAGTTCAAGTTTCACCACTCTACTTTAAAGAAACCTTTCCTAACCTGAGATGAAACTTCTCTTTCTTCCAACCTTAAAGGATGTCCAGAGTTTTGTGATTGACCTATCGTAACAATGCACCAGAGAGTTATTGTATGGCCATTAATATATTGTATAGGTGATTAATATCCCATGCCAAATGTTGCTCCTCCAATGTAAACAGCCCTCAAACTGTCTAATCTGCCTGATATTTAAGCCCCTCCATTCCCCTTATTAATTGAGTTGCTTCTCTGAAGTGCTTCCACTTCCAAGATGTTCTTTTTGTATATGGGATTCCAAAACTGCACAGCATTTTCCAAATGGGCCTTACAGTGCCTGTAAAGAGGGAAAATAATATCTTTCTCTCTGAATATATTCCTCTCTTATACAAGACAAAATCTTGTAGCTTAAGCCGTTTGCTACCTGGCATGTTTGTCTAGCTTGTTATCTACCAGAACCCCCAAATCTTTTCCATTACAGATGCACTAACAAAACAGAGTTATTTAGTTATTTATACTTTCTCCGTAGGGCAATCACTCAATCACCAACAGATGGTAGTATAAAGTCAGATCTTATCCCAATTAACTTAAGGGATCAGTCAATTTTCCAATAGATGGCAGCATAAGGTCAAATTTCATCCCTTAACTTAAAGGGAGGTAAAAAAGGGGTACAGGGAGTTTTTAAAAGTAAAGTACCCTTTTTCTTAAAGGGCATGTCCACCCTTATAAAAACAAACTTTTCCCATAATAGCAATATCTTGCCCCAGCCCCAACGCTATAACAAAAGTTTAAGAAAGTGCCAGATTCTTTACTTACCTCCCTCTCTCTCCGAACCCGGCCCTGGGCTTCTGCTCGCAAGACACTGCAAGCGGGGGCGGGACCGGTAGCCTGCGTCTGTGATTGGCTGAGAGGCAGCCAATAACGGACGCCGCTGCTGCTTCTCAGAATGCCGGAGGAGAGAGGGAAGGTAAGTGAGTTCTGGGGACTTCTTAAAATTAGTTTTTTGCGGTTGGGGCTGGGGAAGATATTCTTATATGGGCAAGGGTTTTTATGGTAGGCGGAGGAGTCGCAAAATGGGAGGGAGAGGGAAGGGGGAGAGGGCGCAGTAGCATGCCAAATTCTCTCCGGAGGCCAGATAGGAGGCAGAGTCCTATATGGAACTTATCCTCCTGGTGGGCAGTGGGCAGTGGGACTACAGGAGAACCTATGAAGCTGGGAGTGGAGGTAAGGATTTTATTAGGGTTGACCCAAACTCGTTATGCATCTAAATCGCCACAACAAATCTCGCGTTTCTATCCTAGATCGAATGCCTGTTGAAGTGTTTCAGAGCCTAGGGGAGCAGGCTCTGGTTAAATTACACGATAATTAGGGTTCCCCTCTTATTTGGAGAATAACATCTTTCTAGAGAAGAAAGAAAAAGAAAGGCTTTACGGTCCCTTAAAGATAATGATAGCATTATTATTAGAAATGAATAAGGAGTTGCCGTGGTAATTCTCAACAAAAAGAACTATAAAAAAGACAGCGTAGATTATATACGATGTAGGTACTTATAGAGTCCAAAGGGGACCGACAGGTCGTTTGTCATGGGTTAATTGATGGGTATTATGGTTGGTCTAGTTAGACCATCATGCATGAAAACAGTTTATTCTGGCTTATCCATTATGCCCATCTTTCATTTGCTACCCAAGACTCACAAACCCACGAGCCCCCCCCCTGGTAGGCCCATGTTTCTGGACGGGTCCCTAGGGGGGGACTCTCGGATCTGTAGATATTTTACTTCAACCTTGGGTTCTTCTCTGACTCTTATCTTAGGGATACAAACACTGTTACATGTCCTTACTTCACTTATGCAGATTGTGAATACCAGTTGGCTTCTATCGATGTATGCTCTTTGTATTCCTGTATCCCCCATGATAAGGGGGATATTGGATTAAGTATCACTTAGATAATTATAGCCACATAAAAGTGTGCTCAAAAATTGGTCCGTACCGGTCTTCAGTCTTCATATCTCTGCGGCTGCAGCTCGCTCGTGCAAGAGCCGGCAGTCCCCACAGTACTGCTTTCGCGGCTGCGCGAGACGTATCCCGCAGCATGCGCAACCTGAAAGAACTACTGGACACTGCCGGCCTGACTCGCGGCCTTGCTTCGGATGAAGGTAAAGTTGTCTATTGAGCGAGTTAAAGCCGAGGCAAGTTTTAGGCTTGATTTTTGAACCTAAAAACATCGGCTTATACTCGAGTATATAAGGTATAGTAAATCATCAATATCAAAATTGGTGGTGCAAGCTGATTAACCCTTTCAGCCGTGTTGTAGTGTGAGTATATAGGTCGGGGGTATATAGGGCCCCTTTTTATAACGATTGTTATCGTTATCGAAAAAATAACGATCGCTATCGTAAAATAACGACGGTAGTTTCCGCAACGACGTTATTTCTTATTAACGCCTGGTATTTTCACGGATAACGACCCGTATTTCCCGATATCATTATATTACGATAGCGTCGTTATTGTTTCGATAACGATAACGACATTTTATAACAGGGCCCCTAGTGTGTCCGGATCTGAAAGAAGGGATGGTCTCCCCTATGGCTTCACTTCACCAAATTCAGATATTATAAACATAAATTGCAGGTGAAACATACAAAGGACACAGGTTCTGTAGCTGTGAATATTGCAAGTTTATTGCAAAACATGCATGGATACATTTTTCAGACCCAATCTCAAGCACTTGAGGAAGGACAGGTGGGTCAGAAACATGTAGCTTGCATGTTTAGCAGATAAACCGCACTCTACACTTAAGACCTGTGTCTTTGTATGTTTCACCTGCAATGTATGTTTAAGTGTGGAGGGCCATATTTAAAAACTGGCAAACTGCGGGTTTTCGTTAATGTACGACATGGGCCAGTAGTTATACCCATGCTGTTATGTAAAACTACCGTACTGATGTTCTATGGGCGGTACGTAGAGTTATGGTCGCTATTGGTACATCCATAAGATTTCCGATAGCGATCATAAATTAACGATCGATAAAAGAAGGCTTATGCACACCTGTATTATAAAGATGGCCGTAGTGTGAAGGTCTAGAGCTCTCCCTGTCAGCGGATGCAGCAAAGATTAGTGGAAAGTGAGCTTCTTAAAGGGGAATGTGGAAGGTAGGAAGAACAGTGTGTTGTTATAGAAACCACATGGTGTAGACGGAGGGGAGGATAGGAAGTAAACTTGATCTTTAGCACAGCTGAGGGCGTAAAATGCATTGCAACAGAAGCTGTGCTAAGGCCCATGTTCAAAGTCAATATGCGGCACCTGCAGCTCTGAGATGTTTTGTTTGTATAAGTTGTACCTGTAAGTTGGGCAGTTCATCTACCGGGGGTTGGCCACCTTTCCCTTTGAAGACTCAAACTTTAGCGCTCTCCCTCTAGCACGTTTGGTATGGTGGTTCGAGATTCCGATTGTGATAGTGGGAGGAGCAGGCATGCAATAGCCTATGGGACCTGGCCCCACTAAGCAATGCGGGTGGTTTTGATAACCCCTGCATCAAATGCTAATAGGAGTTAAATTAGCGATAACCGGTTTACGTGACGGGATTAGAACGACTTTACTCCATATATCTGCTCGTGAGTAGGGTAATAAGCCTGACAGTATCTTACAGAAATGCTCATAAATATAAAGGGGTATATAAGTGTCTTAAGACAGATGAAAAGGGGTACACTTCCCCCACTCTGTTTTAGCAAGAAAATCTGCTAATAATATTCACTGAATCTCTGATGATTGGCTGGGAGACACTGAGTTCAACGTACATGCAGGCTTAGCAAGTGGGTGGGAACCAAACCCACAGGAGATAGTTAGCATGTGCGAAGGAGTTTTGAGTTTTGTTACCGGACCACCAGGAAGAGGCAACACTAGAAAAGCCGCCGTGACATTCATAGATTGCCAGTAATAGACAGTCCTATAAATGATTTCTACACACGAGGCTGAATTCAGAGTGAGAAACATGATGGTTTACTAAGTGGCAGTTTTAGAGGTAGTTGGACCTTGCCTTTGTATTTGGTTGTTTTAGTCTCCTTTAAATATTGGGACAGGAGCTGAATAAAAAGTCTGATTGTTTAAAGGTCTTCTATATATATATAAAAGGTCATTTGATGGATTGAAACTTGTGTAAAACTCTATATAACCTAAAATCTGATGTTGCTGCAAATTAATAGCCTGTGCAAAATTTGCACCTCTTGTTGTATTAGACTCAAGGTGTAAGGATTTATGTAGTAGTATGTTGTATGTTTCTGAAAAAAACGTCTGAGTGGATGAACAATTTTTTAAAGGGTATCTCCCCCTAAAAAAAAAACTTGTCTTTTATCTGATTGTACGGGTTCCTAGCCCACCCCCACACCAGGTTTGTTTGTTTAAAAAAAGCATCAGACGGTACGTGCATCCCTTCATACACCGGAACTTGATCTCGGCCCTCTGCTTGCCAAAATGCAGCAGGGGGCGACCGGCAGCCAATCAAGACGTGGCTGACAGGAATTGCAGACACTCCAGGGGGAATATAAAGACTGTAAGTAGGAGTTTGGATTCTTTTTAACAAACGGGGACTTGTGGTTGGGGCATGGGGGATGGGATATGGTACACTACAGAAAAAGGGGTTTATAGTAGAAGCACCAGGGCAGCAAACTATAGATCCGAGGGAGGGAGGGGGGGGGGGACTCCTTGCCGGGCAAGGTCAATTGTCCTTATTTGAGGGTAAGGAAGCAGCAGGGACTAACTGACCGCTCATACTCTTCACTTTTTGGAACTTGAAACAAGACTGCAGGATAAACTATTTTGGCAGGAGATTGTTAAGGTAAGGACACAGTGTTGCCGTAGTATGGGGTAAAATTTTAGTGTTGGGGTGGAAATTATCTCTTTATGAGGACTCGGCATAAATACTTTAAGGGCATGTCCACCCCCCAAAAACTATATCTCCCCCCACAATGGCCACCCTACCATGTAGTGTAATAAAATCCTTAGTATATAGAGCAGAGGAGCGTTGCACCCACTGTGAGGGTCTAGGGAATTTCAACACACTTAACGTCCATTTAAAAAACGTCTTTATTTAAAGTATGACATGGTGCGAGTCAGAAATACCTGACGCGTTTTGTGCCAAAACATGCATTAATCATAGGTAAAATGTATCCAACTCTATCAGGGAGGAGGGCTCCTTAAGTACCCAACCAGGGTACATGGGCTCCACCTCCTTAACTGTAAAGGCACAAAATAGTGGCAATTACAGGCCGCTAAACAAAAAGCAAATGAAAAAGCAAGAGAAAGACAAAACAAAAGCAGCAAAAAAGAATACAGAATAAACCAACAAAGGTAAAACAAATGAAGTAAAACCAAATAAGTGTGAATAAAGAGTAATAAACAATGAATTAAAATACAAATAGACAATAAAATTCCATACATAATGTATACGTGTATGAAAGGCCCCATATATAAAAATATGCTTTACTGGTGCTCCTTATATACATCTATCCCAGGAGACATATCAGTCAGAACAGGAGAGAATGCATAAAAGCATAATTACTAAGATGAAATTAAACATTGCTTATCAAGTATAATATATATATAAGAAAATGAATTATCCAGATGAATCCTGAGATAGCAAATAACTATTTAAGCCTCGGAGGGACCCTTGTGTCCAACACCAAAGATCATCTATCTGCAGCTTTCTCAAAGAACTGCCATATTTCTACCTGTTCCCTTCTTAAGATGAAATAAGTCTTTGTATTCCCTGTACGACTAGACAAGAGGGTTGCCTGAATTGCACTATAAAATGTCTAGCGACTGGGCTAGGTCTCACAAACAGGATCTAATATCTCTCACTGTTCCATTATGCGAGCCTTCAATGCACGGGAAGGTGCAACATACATGTATGGATCGAACATTTCAAACATGTAGGAGATAGATACCCAAGCTACATGCAGATAATACTATTGTTTGATGTGGAAAACTTGTCGAGTGCTTTGAAAACACAGAAAGCTACTTTAATATATTACATGTCAGCATCTATTTTTTCCACACTTGCAAGTGCCCAAAAATATTGTAGCACTATTGGGATGATTTCTATTTGAGAAGAGCTAGGGGAAAGCATACTACCTACCACTTCTGGGCCAAAACTGACCCCCTTAATTCTAAAGCGGATATTGAGTTGACGTCCTCATATAGGAACGGTGGTAAGTATTTTCGAATGATTGGTAGTGATATCTCGAATACTGATACTGTAACGTTGTAGAGAATATAATCCGTTCAATGTCCACTATTATTAGTAGAGAGAAAGAACCCCTTTAGAGAGTCCCTGTAGGGGAATATTTAGATTATGATTAATCTTGCAGGGGTATAAGTGAATCAGGGACTCCCTATCCTTCTTTAGGCTCTATTGGAGGCTAAATGTCAAAAAAGTCTTAAAGGCAGACCCCTGGACGAGGAAGCATGTCCCTTAACTAAAGGATTCCGTACAAAATCCTCAAATTTAAAGCAGTTTCTTCTAATGCGCCATAATGGCCAAGGATTGCCTCTCAGGCAATGAGAGGATGGCATGGAGGAAGCATAATAATATTCATCCTTACGGGAAGATGGATGTAGCCAAAGTGCCTTCCTTATGTGTGATTAGTAATGTCCAAGAAATTAAGAGTGTCACACCCAAAGTACATGGGTGAAACTCCAAGTTTAGATCATTAAGATTAAGACATTAACCCAACTCGTAAAGTCTGTGATTTAGTGCCCTTCACAAAACCAGCAGGATTCATCCAATATACCTTGATAGGTTAATATACCGTATATACTAGAGTATAAGCCGATGGTTTTTTAGGTTCGAAAAATCAACTAAAAACCTTGCCTCGGCTATACTCGAGTCAATATACACTTTACCTTCAATCCGAAGCAGCCGAGAGTCAGGGCCGGCAGTTCCCAGTAGGTTCTTCACGGTTGCGCAATGCTGGCGGGATGACGTCATCGCGCAGCCGCGAAGCAAGGAAGTAGTAAGGACCTGCCGGCTCTTGCAAGAGCGAGCTGCAAGCAGCAGAGAGATGAAGACTGAAAGACCCAGGTACGGTAAGTGAGTGGGGGGGGGGACTGGGGGAGGGCTGGGGGACTGGGGGAGGGTCGATGGGGACAGTATGCCATGCAGTAAACCCCCAATACCTTTTCTACTATAGGTGGTTGAAAACTACAACTCCAGCAACCAAAGCATGCTGGAGGGAGTTCCAACATTCTTACAGTGGAAAGGTTATTAGGTGGTGGACAGTTTTTTTGTTATGCATCAGTAACCCCAATAACTTTCTTCTGTAGTGGTGGAAACTACAACTCCCAGCAACAAGCATTTGCTGGGAGTCGTAGTTTCAAAACATCTACAAGTTGGAAAGGTATTAGGGTTTAAGGTATACCTCGGCTATATCGAAAGTCATCATGTTTTTTTTTAATTTGGAGGCAAAAAAGGGTACCTCTGTTTCTTATACTCGGGCGGCTTATACTCGAGTATATACGGTTTTCCAACATCATATGGGGTGAAGAGGGGAAATCACACAGTGCTGAAACATGTAATCCAGGCAAAAGTCTGGCAGGACAAGGGAAAATGTCAGCTTCAGATTTGGGGAACACACAGAACCTAAAATGAGCTCGTTAGAGGAAAAGAAAAGGCCCCTGAGTTGGGAATCATGCTGCGAAGGATTTTGAGGAAGAGTATAACTTAAACTTTTGATTTTTGGGTTTAGTTTCTCCTTAAGTTCTGTATATTTTTTTCAGCCATCATTATCCATAGGTATACTTCTGTCTAAATTACATTTTCACAACATTAAAAGCAAAGTATGTTCTTAAAAGTATCTCCACTACCGGGATTGTTTGCCTTGGGTAGACAAACATTCAATTATTGCATACTGCATATTACGTAAAAGGACTTAAAACAACAGTGCAAGAATGACAATGCTGTGGTATAAGCCTTCTAAAGTTTCATTAAAGCAAACACACATACTAAAATCTTAGCTGGAACACAGACAAATCTCATCACTTGCCGTGGCCTCAGAGCCAACTGATGGCTTGTGCATGGTGTGCTTAATGCACCGGTCCTTCACTGACTTCAGTCCTGGCCTGGCGTGGGCTACCTCTAATTCATGGAGTTCTTTAGTTGTTTGCAAAAATATGTATATGAACAAACTTTAGTGTGTTGCCGGCTAGCAGACTTTTTTAAAGAACTATAATTACCTAGCACTGAGGTGTACAAATAGAGGTCAATTAAGGGCAATTAACCACTTTTCAAAAATTTTGTTGTACCAGAATATTTAAATAAATACTTTTGATCCACTTAATAAAGTTACAATATCCAGCTATGAATTGTGATCTTCAGATATTAAAATTTTAAAAGTTATTGGTTTATTTAAAATTTTTGGACATTAATGTTGACAAGTTATAACTCAAATGTACTTGTACACTAACAAGGACTTGTATCTTGCACCCATCAGTTTTAAGATGGGCCTAATCCTCTAGTTGATCTATACAGTATGTTGTTGGAATGAAAAGCACTGAGGAAGAAAAAGAAGCCATTTTTAAATTTTTTTATGTTCAAATTTTCATTGTTTAAATGAAGGCATATAGCTTAACATCAGTATGCCAATGTTACGTTACCCTACTATGATTATTGAATTTGCTATCTAAAAAGGTTAAACTACTATTTCTAGTTGAAGGATTCGCATGGGTTTGGTGGGAAACATGCAAAGTATGTCTTCCTATAAAGTGCATAGATTTTTTCTGTGATTTGGACTTCTTGTAGCACCTTAGTACCTTCATGCTTGTACATTCAGTTAGGAGGTTAATTTATCTAATGGCTCAGTATACTTTTCATTATATAATATAATTTTTGGCTGCACTTTGCACTAAAGGCCCATTTCATTCTATTCCAGTAATTCCATTAATTGTACTGTGTTCAGCTTTGAACTCTTTGAGTAGCCGCGTTAGTAGTATTTTTCTTCTGCAAACAAGTTTTAACACTGCCTGCTACAGTAGAGGGATGCCTCTTTCTTTCTGTGTTTACTAAAATAAGTTCCTTATATGAATTATGCAAGGGCTTGACTACATTTTTCTTTTCATGAAGATCGAAATACCCTTATTCTATGAGTTGTATCTCCTAAAGAAACATCTTGCATACATAAAACAAATTGTCAACTTAAATAATTGCTTAACAATTAATGTCCTTATTCTTATAACACCTTTAACCTTGCTAGATATAAAGGTTCCTCAAGCACAAATAAAACAACCTTGATCCCAAAAAAAACTCTATCCATAAAAAAGTCCGGTGAACTTGAAACCAATTTACCATAAAATTAATCATTTTAAATTTCTATTCTGTGTGTGTAAATACAGAAAATGTATTTATTTGTTATTTTTAAAAAAACCCAACTTGCCTAAATCATCAGTAGTGGGTTGATTAAAGTTGGCAACTAAACTAGAAAGGACAGTTTAAGTCTTAAAACTTGAATTTGGCTTGAAAGACTGCTTTGGAAGGAATTTGTGTGTTTGTGCCCCATTCTCTCCCCTCCTCCCCCCTCTCTTTGTCATTTTCCTCCCCTCTCCTTTATTTCACTTTCTTTTTCCGATTTTGCGTACAAAATAGAATTAATTTAAAAGAAATGCTCAAAAACTCTTCTCTCCCATTAAGCGTATTTGCATGTGAAGGTGATGTTGCCAAAGAACATTCCCTAACTTTTAAATCATAGGTGATATTAATTTAAAAAGAAAGGTACACTAGGTATTGATTTTTGGATAGCAAAAAACACCATTTTGCTAATCTAGGAATATTTTTTCCGGACATCTATTCCACTGAACATTTACAATTTTTTTAGGGAACTCAAAACATACAATGTTACCAAATTCCAAAGAAATAAAGCTAGTAACTTAATCTGTTTTACTCATTTTGATCCTGAATCAAGACTTCCAGCTGTAGTTCATCTCTTTTAATGCTTCAGGCAACATAAGATCTTGGCTTAGAATTTTTTTAAATCTTCCTAGATTGTTGTCAGTAATTATTTTAAACCTTCAGCACAACCTAGAACATACTTTTCAATGCAAGAACATTAAGGACATTGTAATTAGGACAGTGAGAAGAATATTTCTAAACTGAGAAAGCTCTGTTTTGATGTTCTTAACATTAAAAACCTGAATGTGAAATTAAATCTATGTGCATATTTAATCAGCACTTTCCATCTTACTGAAATAATGCTGGTTAATTGAAGATTATCATCATTGTAAATGGAAAGAAAAGAGAGACTATACCAGTAAGATAGCTGAAATGAGATTTCTGCTTAGATGTTCTGGAAAAGATTCCCTGCAAATCCCTCAGACCTGACAGATTCTGTTACCATGAGAACTGCAGATATTTCTTTTATGAAGACTTGCTTTAGCAGCCATCTGTTACACCCATTTGATTAGGAAGTACAGTTCAGCCAGAGAATGATTTTTTTCATTGCACCTAAGTCCAAAGTCATTCATAGAAAGAAATGGCATATTTTTGCATGTTAAACTCAATGACTTGAGGACATTATGATGGCTAGGAGCTTTCATTGAATAGGTCAAGGAATCACCAGTTGAAGAGGTTATGGAATCACCAATTCTGTCAGAAGAAAAGAGGATTACATTATGATGAGTGCTTGGGAACAGAAGATATTTCGCTCTATGACAAATCTGAAAATAAATAAATAAATAGAAGAACATTGGTTCAGAGATGAGATTGCAAACACCTCTTCAAGGACATTCAGTTCAAAAAATCAGTTTTATGAACATCAATTCTGATGTGACTGGTACAATTTTATTAAATCCAGATGAGTCTGTTTTGAAAAACTATTAAACTAATTGTACTTAATCTTTTGTGTAGACCCAGTATTACAAAATAATTGTCCTTTTTCTATTCAATTCTTTTAACCCCAATACTTCATCAAATTTTTCAACTATCGGATTTTTTGTCTTTTTTCAACTCAAATAACTATGTAACTATACACTGCTTTTTAAGGTACAAAACACATCATTTTAAAGCACTGCTGAAAATTTGCCATGGTATCTTCCCCTATAAACATAACAGAAAAGTCTTCACAGAATAATACACTGTTTAACAGAAAGTCAATATATAATAATTGTAAGAAATGTCAATTTAACAGAAAGTCCTGATTTATTATTATTATTGTGGTTTTTCATAGCACCAACATCTTCTGTGGTGCTTTACAGTTACATTAATATACATAAGAAAAACATACATGTTACATACAAGGGTAGTGCAAGTAATACAGTGCTGGTCCAGCAGCATTCAGTATGGTAAGTTACAGCATTACTCTGATACAATAGGTACCATTATTAGAAAATGGTTTAGTTTATATATACTATATTATCTATTTTGCCTTGTTATTATCAATAACTTGTTAAAACATTTCTGAGGAAGCTATTGATTCTAGTGAAATGCATTGGACACAATTACACTTGGACTCTGTTGATAACTAACTTTCCTATAACACTCACTAACAAAAGAGCATTTGGATGCAGAGTTTAACCCATTATGCACCTCAATACAAACTTAAAAAGCAATTATACCCTTGAAAGTCCCCCCTCCACAGTTAATAGCACCCTAAACCATGGGGTCCTCACCCCTGGGTCTTACGCTACAAACAAGCCCTGCAAAGTCAGTTTTGTGAAGCCACTTCACAAAGATA
The DNA here is from genome assembly GCA_019447015.1 of Hymenochirus boettgeri. NCBI lineage: Eukaryota > Metazoa > Chordata > Amphibia > Anura > Pipidae > Hymenochirus > Hymenochirus boettgeri. Next base: position 228,793,964 of record CM033469.1, read on the forward strand.
TGGCATGAATGATCAATGGAAAGGTTGGCCTTGCAAGGAGTGTGTCTTACCACTGGTTGAAGACCAGAAGGTTAAGTAGTATGTCAGGAGCCGACTTTCTGAACCAGGCTTTGAAGTCTTTGTTTAAAGCATTACGGTAAGACCTAGGGGTGGGAACCTAGCTGTTTAGCTCCTCACCCTGGGTACTATTGATGCAGTGTTAGTCTGGAATCCCGCACACCTTATCTATATATATAAAAGTCAATATATGTATGTGTGTATGTATGTATGTTTGTATGTTCCAGAAAAACTTCCAAACGGCTGGGACAATTTTCCTGAGACTTGGTATACTTAAATTATGGACCTGGAAAATAGGCTACTTTAGAACTTTTAAAAATGCCTCTGTACCCTCTTTTTAAGACATTTTTTAAGTTAATTAACCTGTGTGCTGCCATCTGGTGGTGAATCAAGTAATCAAGTTAATCGCACACCTTCCAAATATCACAGATTGTTCAGGGCAGTACAATGCTTCATTTTGTTCTGTTGTTGTTAATCAGAGTGCAGAGCTCCGCCCCCTCCCGCCCCTTGCCTGAACTCGGAGCTCTTCTGTGTTGTGATCCTCCATAGACAAGCAGGAGGAAGTAACTAAGTTATACTGAACCCATTTCTGCTTGTGTTATAGAAATTGCTGGGTACTAATGGTTAGAAACGATCCTTCCTCACGAAACCTATACTGTATGAAAAGATTGAATGTCAATCGCACACCAGTCTTTGCCAAATCATTAAAATTTTATTACCAATGTTTCGGTACATCTGGTGTACCTTTGTCAAGGATAAAAATTTGCAGTGATACACACTACCATATAACCCTAAGGTCCTAACCCTTCAGTGTCATGGCCACTCCCCAAATGTGGGCTGGTAAGGATACAAAGGACAAACTCCCCCTTAAGGGGCTAGGTCCAAAATAAGCTGAAAAAGTTCTAACAGACAGTCTCATCACATATCAAAAGAGGGAACTCTATTAATCATTAACCAGACAAGGGTAATCAGAAAATCAGAGGATGGCATTAATCATCTTATAACGATAACAGAGAATGTATCTATTATATGTTATGATATCAAAGAAAACAAGTAAGGGAGAGATTTATATTAATATTAATATATTAATTGAGTCTGAAATTCAAAGATCCAGTAGCCTCCCTCTGTAGGAGAGCCTTATGTCTGTCTCCCCCTCTAGGATCCAGTGCCATATGTTCTATTACCTTACCACAAAGGTCCCATATTTGGTATTGGTTCCCAATAAAATGCTAAGCCACTGATGCTCCATTTTCTATGGATTGTCCCTCCTTCTGTTTCAGATAGGCAGTCCGTATGGTACTTGGATGGTTTTGAAATTGTTTCCGAAATCTGCCAATGGTTTTCCCTATATAAACAAATGAACACTGACACTTAAGTAGATAGACACAGTAGTCAGTCTCACAGTTTACATAGTTCTTGATAAAATATTTTCTCCCATTGTGTAGGTGACAGAAGTATTTACTTTGAATAATAGCATTGCATACATTTTATGACATTTGTATGACCCTTACTTTATAGGGAACAGTGTCTCATTCTTAGTATATTTCTGCTAGATGTTAATAAATCCCCCAAGGATCGACCTTTTTATAGATGCATTGTGGAGTAAGACGCAAATCCGAATGTAACGTTCTGTCAAATTTCAAGATGTACATTGGTATAAAGGGGATCCCCATGTTCCGCTTCTCAGAGTTAGTCACAGGGGTCTGATCTAATCTGGTAACATGTCCTTTAAACATTAAAGATAGTGCTAAAGGAAGCCTGGCCAAAGCAGCACCCTTTGTGCTGGTGCTCTTCACAGAAACTGTATTGGGAGGTAGGAATTACCAATCCTACTTCACTGTCCTGGGTACTTTTCTTTTAACTGTTTTTTTGTAACTTTATATGCACCATAGTTCTCCTTTAAAATTAGGGGTATTAAAGAGGAATTAAACTTAATAAACAAGAGTAGTCCCTTTGGTTCTATATACTGTATCTTGAATAGCTGAAACTCTTTCCATATTCCATTCTGTAATTCCCTGTTTTGTGCCCATTAAAGCCCCTTGGGTCAGACAGATGGGGTGTACATTAGGAATGAAGTCGAACCCGATTCGATGAAACACATCATCGAAATCTTGTAATGGAACTCGGCAGTTCTGTTCATCTCTGGCGTACATACTAAGGAGGCCTCACCCCTTTATCCGCCCCAACAAACTAGTATTATTGTAGGGCTAATATGTGAAAAACTAACAAATGTAACATGGCAAGAGTCACAGTGGTTTAGTTATATGGATGTGGCTTATTTTTCCATTTTATTCCATTTTATTTTCCTTTAAAAGTCAAGTAAAAGTATGCACTGTTAAAAATATACAGTTTATAATTAAGTTAGAAATTGAAGGTTGTAATTATGTTAATGTTATATTACTGTTGTTCATTTTTCTTTGTACAATACAGCTGAGTGAAAAAACATTTTTTGTACCATATTCAAATTTTTTTTAATTTAACATTATTATTTGAAAAGTAAAGGTGTTAAAGCTCATTTTAAAGAACAGATAATTTTGAGAAATGTCAGTGTCACAGTGATTGCTTTAAAACATTGTGTACCAGTGAATGACATACCGTATGAAAGGTGTTGATGTTCAAAAAAAAATAGCATTAACCATGGTTACCCTTTATTGATGCATTTGTACATGCTGCAATCATGATAAATAATATTTTCTATGATAAAAGCAATGACAAAAATAATGCTAGGCAGTTGTACATTAAAGGAAAACATATACCAGGGGCACAATTGAATTATGATAAAAAAACTGGAACCAGTTTGTAAAAAAAAAAAAAAAAAAGCATTTTGTTATAAATATATGTAACGATATGGTGGTAAACAAATACTAGTAACATTAGTGTCATACTTTTTCAGGGCTAGATTAAAAATAGTCCTAATCGTGCTGTGTCTCTTCTGTTAATAAATATGATTTTTGCTGCTTAACCCACATTAGATGATATAGAAAGATGTAGAACACCAATACAGAATAAACATTTAGGGGAAACTAATATATGTAGAATTGCAAGGAGAATGGCACCTAAATTGATGTATTGTGTAAATCTATGTATTTGTAATTATGGCTTTATCTATAGATTATTGTTTATGGAGAATGTCTAATGATATAAAAATATCATACATTGCCTTTAAAGAGATCTGCTTTACTGTGCAACAATAGCTGTGTACACACTGTACCAATCTTTAACAGGTGACTTAAGAATCTGTAAGATTTGTCATCTGTTAAAGAAGTGGCTACACGCAGTCCCAAATGGTCCCCCTATATTAAGTATTTGGAAGATTTTCAGGTTAGCCACACTCCCTATCACAATCCCTAGCGATTGCAGCCAGCTTCCTTTACTAAAGTACTGTCAGTAATGAGTGTTCATGAGGCCACCGGTGACTGTTCATCAGCCTCGAGAATGTTTGTTTTTCTGGTACACACCTTGCAGTTAAAGGGCTGATCCTGATGGAAACTACATTGAATACATACATCAAAGACAAATGTGCTGTCTGTGTTATTACTTGTATACTTGTTTAGATCAAGGGGTACAAGAATTGGAACCACACACACTTCCGCCATTTGGGTCCTTAAACCATTTATTTAGAGGATGAACAACCATGTAATGTTTCGGAGGACCTCAGCCACCCTTCATCATAAGGACCCAACTGGCGGAAATGTGTGCGGTTCCAATTCTTCTTTTTTTGATACTTACCTTGGAGATGTGGCAGGACATCCAGATACCAGCGCCACAGAGAATATATATAGCACATGCTAGTGCTGAGGGAGTGCGCTTCTAATTGTTTGTTACTAGTTGCTTTATATATGATCCATTTGTTAATAATAACATGTGTACCCTGTTCAATGGAGTGGCACTCAAGACAGGTACAATGACAGGTACAATGAGGATATCAGCTGACTTTTTGAAAGATATGTATAATGCAATGGGGTGCAATATGAATAGTGGAACCCTGAAATTCAGACAGTCGCAGATATCTTAATAAAAAAGAGTTAGGTGAGCATCTTTTCCAGGTCGTACACAGTGCCATAACCTGTTGATGTAGGATTAGAATTGGGTGCCCATGCAGAGAAATCTTTTAGTTGGCCTGCTCAATAATAAATAAATAAAAAATAGTCTGGCAAAGCCAGGCCAGCTAGTTAGTTGTGCAATGCAATGTATTTTATTTATGTTTAGCTCTTGGGTTGGGTTGTATATGATACGGGTTGTATATGATAGTACAATATTTTGGGGAGAATAATAGTTTTAACCAAGTTTTTGGAATCAATCATGTTAAATAGAATGTGTTTTCATTTTTAACATCCAAATCTTTTCCAATGAAGATAAAATAAATATAATATGAACAGTAAATATTTTTATTATATCTCCTTAAATGCTTTTAACAAGAATATATATGGTTAAGCTTTTTACTTGTTACAGATATTACTGTACCATACAAAATCTACTGATATATACTAACACTATTAAAGCACATTATTTTTGTCATTATAGTGTCCGCAATATATAAAAAAACCTAGTAGAAAAACAGGTAAGATCCATTGCTAGAATATTGTATGTATTGTTTGTGCTATATAAGTGTTAAGGTTAAAAACTGAAGGCAACAACACCACAGCAGCAAATTGCCTGCCAGAGATAATATATATTTATATATATTATATATAAATACACATATTGCATACTGTATCTGTATGATTAAGCTTAATGTGCAGACTTTCTTATCCTTTTGCTCTCTGTTTGATTTTTTACATTTTCATGTACTTGGTTATAAGGGAATCAAGGCACATAGGCGTATGATGTAGGGTGTGTATGTTGGGGGAGGGAAGGGGAGGGCACTTACCTTCATAAGGGTAAAAAATTTAAAATGGCCTATCCTCATGATGGCCTGAAACGCGCTGATCACACCTAATAAATATATCTTTTAGAAGACCGTTGGAGTGCACCGTACTGCACTGTGGGTAATCCAATAACACCAATTAATAGAAGCTAGTGCAGCACTAGATATAAATTTAATGAACAATTCACATAGCAAGCAATTGTTTCGGGATGATCCAATCCCTTGTCAAGCTGAGCAGTGTGAAACTTTTAAATAACCAGGCAATTTATGGCATCACACATCACATGATCCCTACAACACCTGGTACCACTAATTACACATAATCAGATATACGAAAAGCACAATATATACATAGAGCAGGGTTCAAAGATAGACATATAAATCATAGTCCCTATTGAGACCCCGGGGCCACAGTGTATCCATTTTATGTATCCAGAACATTTTGCGCTGTCTTAGTCTATGTTCTCTATCCCCTTCCTTGGGTAATTTTCCAACCTGCTCAAGGACTAAATATTTCATATCATAAGTGGGATGTCCGCTTTCTATAAAATGCTTAGGCACAGGCAATGTTACCTGTTTGCATCTGACCAATGAGCGATGCTGTGCGATTCTCTGTTTAACCTTTTGTACAGTTTCACCAATTTACAGAAGATTACAGGGACACATCAACATGTACACGCAATAATCAATGTCACATGTGTAGTGTCCCCTAATCTATCAGTAGGTTATTAAAGGGTATCTCCACTGGTAAAAAAAAACATTTTTTGGTATTCAGTTTTATTAAAGAATGGGAGGTAAAGGAGCTATGCCTTCCGTTCTTCAATAAAACCTGCAGGAGCCGGGCTCCTTTACCTCCCGTTCTTTAATAAAACTGAATGCCAATTTTTTTTTTTACCAGTGGAGATAGCCTTTAAGCTTTTTGGTAAATTTTGATAATCACAAGGATGTCATTAAAGGGCATTTTAATCAATAAAACTAGAAAAAGAAATTGTGCATAATTTGCAACAGGTTAAACTGTAAAAGTTATGAAGAAGAAAGGTCAACACTATAAATTGTGACTGTTTGCAAAAATGTAATGTATTTGTCAATAAAACCTTTAAAATATTTATAATTGTACTAATAATCAGTAGCGCTTTTGAAAAAAACTAGTTTCAACTCAATACAGCTGGTATAAAAAATTGTAGTTCTCCATTGATTGAAGCCCAGGAGGGCTTCAATCGGGCATGCGCGTTATAGCGTAACAGAAGCAGGAAGCAGTTGGGAACTGTCAGAGTGGCCATGCTGGATCATGCGAAAGGTAAGATTTCCTGAGCTTTGTTCCTGGCTATCCAAACATTGATTGAAGAACGGGAGTTAAGACATAGCTCCTTAACCTCCTGGGCTTCAATTAATGTAGAAAAGGAATAGTTCACTATTGCAGTGAGCTATTCCTTTAACTAAGTGGTTTTGTTTTATTTTAAATTTCTTTTGCTTATTTTTTATATAATTTGTACTCTATGTTGTGCAAATAAATTTTTGTCTTTAGGGAACAAACTAGCTGGAAAGAGTCACCCAGAGAGAGCTAGAGAAGGACAAATAGGAAATTTAGATTGAACTGCTACTAAAAAGTAGAACAGGTCTAGTGAAATATTAAACTGAAAATGTAACATTTAATAATATGTTCATAACACATTGCTATATGATATGATTAGAAAGAAATAGTGGAGGAGGCAAAGAAAGTACAGTACTTATGTATTTCTTGTTTTTTGCCCTTTATAAAACAGTGCCATATAGGAAAACAGAACAGACCACAATGTCTCAGATTCTATTTTCTTTTCTAGCTGCCTTTTAAATGAATGTGAACTGCTGACAGTCACATTTGCAGGTATAGAAACTATATAAACTATAACTATAAATCTGGTAGAGGCCCAGATTAAGAAGAAGAGAGCTGAAGGCTAAAATTTAACTTGCATTAGAAAGATTAGTTTTTTAAATCTAGAGAGCAGAAATACATGAAGGCTCTTTTTAAGAAAAGGAAAGTTCTAGTAAAGTCATTTTAATCATAGCTTTGGCCAAACTTTTAGTTTATAAATGTACATTTTTTATTTACTGGCATTTTGTGAGGTAAGAAGCCCTTATTATTTTACCTTTATAATAAACCTGTCTTATACAAGTAAGTAATGGAGGTTGAATAAAGGCATACTATAGGTGTATCTAGTCCAACCTTTTCACCCTCCTTTTTAACCCTACCTAACAGTTGATCCAGAGGAAGGCAAAAGAAAAAAAACAGCTGAAAAAAGGGGGGAAATCTTCTTCTTGACTCCAAATATATATATACATACAAATGGCAATGAAAGTATCCCTGGATCAACCAGAACTACAGTAAATATATTAATACCAGTAATTGTCAATATTTTTTAGTTTTAGAAACGTATCAAGCCCACTTTTAAATCTTTTCAATCAACTTGCTATTACCAAATCTGCTGGAAATCAGTTACACAGTTTCACCGTTCTCACTGTAAAGAAACCTTTCCTAACCTGAAGATGAAACTTCTTTTCTTCCAACCGTAAAGGATGTCCATGAGTCCTCTGATATGACCTATTAGTGAACAGTGCACTAGAGAGTTTATTGTATGGCCCATTAATCATATCCCCACGCAAACATGGCTTCTCCAATGTAAACAGCCCTAACTTGTCTAATCTGCCAGCATAGTCAAGCCCCTCCATTCCCTTTATTAGGCCTTTCTATTAGGCATAATCAAGCCCCTCCATTCCCTTTATTTTTTTAGTTGCCCTTATCTGAACTACTTACATTTCCAAGATGTCCCTTTTGTATATGTGATTCCAAAACTTTACCGCATAATCCAAATAAGGCCTTATCAGTGCTTTGTAAAGAAGAGAATAATATTATTCCCTTTAATCTATTCCCCTTTTTATACATGACAATATCTTGCTAGCACTAGCTATTGCTCTCTGTCATTGTTTGCTACAGCTAAGTCTGTTTTCTACTAGAAACCCCTAATCATTTTCCATTAGAGATTCACTTAGAACAGTCACTCACCATCCTTAACACCTTCAAACGTAACCTTAAAACCCACCTCTTTAGGCTAGCATATAACCTATGTCTCACCCCCATATCCTCTAGTCTGTAAGCTCTTTGGGCAGGGTCCTCTTTCCTATTGTATCACGGTATTGCTGTAAGAAACTTCTCACTCTGTTTACTTATATAATGTATTACATGTGTATGTAACATGTATGACTTTGTATAACATGTATTACCCTGTATGTAATGTCTGACTAAGTAATTGTAAAGCGCTACATAAGATGTTGGCGCTATATAAATAATAATAATAATAATAACAGAGCAAATAATGTTGTAGGTGGCACAAGGATTGTTAAACTCCAAATGCATCACCTTACATTTATCAACAATGAATCTCATCTGCCACTCTGCTGCCCATTTTGATAATCTATCTAGGTTTGATTACAGCAACGGCACATAATTTGAAGTTTCCAAAGCTCTGTTTTATGTCATTAGTAGAGATGGACTAGAACTCGAACCCGAACTCGAGCCAAACTATTTGAACGAATTCGGACTTCTCGAACTATCCCGGACACGGATTTTCGATATTTTCGGACTTTCGATAAATATCGAATGTTCGACCATTCGAGCATTGAATCCGTGAGTAAAGGGTCCATTAAAACCTAAACGCGAGCATCGAATCCGCGAGTAAAATGTACATGGTATCTAGGCGCGAACATCAAAACTACGAGTAAAGTGTCCATTAAAACCTATACGCGAGCATCGAATCCGCGAGTAAAATGTACATGGTATCTAGGCGCGAACATCGAATTTACGAGTAAAGTGTCCATTACAGCCTATACGCGAGCATCGAATCAGTGAGTAAAATGTACATGGTACCTAGGCGCGAACGAACTCGAAAATAGCGCGAGTGAGAGTAAAATAGATTTTTCGAATGTCCTGGATATTGGAACATGTTCCCCAGACCATTTCCCAGGTCCCACAGCCATTTACATTAAGTTTCCATTAATATTTTAATTGTATTTCATTAGAACTTTTCGAACTATTTGACTCCCATTAACTTTAATGGGTCCGTTTTTGAACTTTAGAACTTTCTATATAGTCTGAAAGTTCGAAAACAGACCGAACTTTCGAAAGTTCGCCCATCTCTAGTCATTAGCAAACTGAACCATTGCTCTCAATACCCACTTTTAAGTCATTTATTAACAGATTAAATAGAAGTAGCCTCAGCATATAAACCCACTTAGAACTTTAGCCCACATAGATGTAGCTCCATGGACCATCACTCTCTGTTTGCAATCCAACAATTCTCTATCCATGTACAAATGTTTATTCTATATCTTCAGTCTTAAGTCGCCTATGTGGCACAATATCAAAAGCTTTAGTAAAATCCAAGTATTCTACATCCACTGCTATGCCAGAATCTAAATTCTTACTCATCTCTCCATTAAAGCCAAGCTAATTAGTCTGACAAGCTCTATTTCTCAAAATATATGCTGATTATTATTTATAAGATTATAATTCTTATTATTATTATTATTATTATGGATTTATATAGCGCCAACCTCTTCCATGGCTCAGTCAAACATTACATACAGGGTAATACATATTATACAAAGTCATACATATTACATACACAGGTATTACATAATATATGTAAGTACACAGAGTGATGAGTTCTGGAGACCAGAATATGATCCCATAACATAAGCTTCCCTACTACTGATATTAGGCTTACAGGTCTATATTTACCAGGCTGGTATTACATTTGCTTTTTTCCAGTTTTTTTTTTTAAAAATAAAGGAACAATGGTCTAGAAAAAACTGGACTAAGCTTTCTTAAGATTTGAGGATGTTTTTCATCAGGTCCTGGGGATTTATTGATATTATTAAGGGCATGTCCAGCCATAAAATAAAATTTTATATTTAGGTTCAGCAGGGACCAGGTCTGGTAAGTCTTTTAAGGAGCATCTTTGGAGAATTGTAGTAATGTGGAAATGGGGTTTGGGGGGTAGCTGAACCTAAATATCAACTTTAATTTTATTACTGGACATTCCCTTTAACTTTGTCTAATTATTTCCATACCATACCCTCTGTCAGCCAGAGTGAATATTCCTGATTTATACCATTCATATACCTATAGTTACTGCTATAAGGACTAGGATTCTCTATAGTGTAAACAGGGGGAAAAACTGTTTAGCACATTAGCCTTTTCGGTATTGTCTACAATCATCTCAGCCCCATTATTTAATGGTTTCACATTCTCTGTCCTCATCTTTTTACTATTGATATAATTAAAAAAACTTTTGGGGTTTGACTTGCTTCGTTCATTTATCTGTATTTCATTTTCTATTTTACCTAGTTTAATTGCTTTCTTGCACTTCTTATTACAACATTTACACTCCCTGTAAGCTTGTTTTGTTCCCTCTGATTTCAAAATTTTAAAGGCCATTTTTTCCTTTCCATTTCTCTTTTTACCTGGGCATTAAGCCATGCAGGAGCGGACATCATTTTTTTTACACTTGTTCCCTAAACTTAGAAGTGCAATAGTTGATGCTGCGGAGATGGCCAGACACATATCCAGACACCCTACCCTGCCAGGTTCCTGCTGTTATAACTCCGATGACAACGTTATATAATATGCTTACACAGTGAAGAAAGTGTATTGCAATGTGCTTTTGCAGAATAAAAGAAATTGTATGATAGCAAAAGAACAAGTTAACATAACTTTTAAACAAGCATCACTTAAGACCTATAATCTTAGTTAAAAGTAAAAGCTAAACCAGTAGATGTAAGCAAGATGAGACTTGCAGGCCATTTACTGTTCACTATTTTGGTTTTGAGTAATTATTTCTATGATGTAATGAGATCAAAGGAAGTATGAACTGGAAGAAAAACATTTAGTATAGTATAGTATAGTATTTGAGGTTGAATAAAGACATACGTCCATCCAGTTCAACCCATCTAGCAATATCATCATTTTCTGCCTAACTGTTGATCCAGAGGAAGGCAAAAAAAACCCCACCAAATTTATGAAGGGGGAAAAAATTCCTTCCTGACTCCAAGTGGCAATCGGAAATTTCCCTGGATCAACTCTACTTTATGTATTAACCAGTAACTTGCAACATTCTTTGTTTGCAGAAACTCATCCAGCTTTTTTTTGAAACTGACCAATGAACCTGCCAGTTTATCTTGTTTTAGGTATATAAGTTAATTATAGCCTTATATAACCCCTCACTGAATGCATTGTGAATAGAAGTATCACTCCACTTTTGCTACATCCAGTGATCAGAGTAATTTGCTCATCCCTTGTGTGGAGCTTAATGAGGAGAAAGAAGAAGTTGTAGGGAACTAGATGACAATGAAAACAGGGGAGGTGTATATATAAAAATATATAAAACATCTGCAACACACTATTTATAGTTATGAATATAAAACCCCTATATTATAATGCAGTACATAGGGGATAGCAGCTATACAGTATGTGTAGATAAAAACAGATAATGTACAGTACTTAATTCTCTCACGCATGTATCAAGCATATATAAATATGTTAGGAATAACCCATGTTGGTTTATACTAATAAAGTTCATAGTAGAGAAAAGATCCTAACAAAGAGGGTACAAGTAAAAAAACACACAGTAGTGCACCGTATATTGTCTGTCATTATGATCTATTGCCCATATTTAAAAGTGCAGACCAATAAAAGGGAGATGTTCTCTTGCTTGGGAAGCAAAGTGTTAATCCAGCATATATAGCAAGTATTAAGCTAGTCTACCCCTAGAGATGGGATCCGGGTCCGACTCGGATCCGGTTCCAACACTGTTACAGAATGTACATGGTTATTTTTGGTAACCCTTGAAATTAACCTTGAACGTTCCATAACCCTCGAAAATACGTCCGGAAACTCGAAATTAGTTTCCGATCATATTTTCAAGGGTTACAGAAAATAACCTTGTACATTCAGTAACCTTTAAAAATATGTTCCAAACCCTGGAAAGTATGTTCTGTTTTCGGATCTTCGAGTTTTTCCCAAGTTCAGTAAATCCAAAAAGGGAACTAAACTTCTGAGTTTCAGACGTCTTTATCTACCACCTGTTGTCAGAGGACTACAGTAATCCCATACAGTAACCCCCAATTCCTTTCCAAACATCTGGAGTGCCAAGGAATGGGGGTTACTGTATGGGATTACTGTCCATTTAAAGGGCAACTAATGCCTAAAAACAATACAGAATCAGGAGGATGGTATCTATTGTTAAAAATATTGCCTTCTGATTCTGTATTGTTTTGAGGATTTAGTTGCCCTTAAATGGACAGCAGAATTCCCATATGGTAGTCCCATACAGTAATAGCCATACTGGATTTGGATATAACTGTATGGGACTACTGTATGGGAATTCTGCTTTTCAATGTAAGGGCAACTAAAGCCTCCAAACAATACAGAATCAGAAGGCAGTAGTGGTCATTATTTCTACCCTCGACTTATACTTGAGTCAATCTGTATTTACTAATTTGTTAGGTAAAAATAGGTACCTCGGTTTATACTCAGATTGACTTGTCATTTCTATTACCAGAAAAAATTTAGATTTAATCTGTTAAATAAGGAATTATTATTTGTGCTTTTGTTCACTGTTTCCCTTTTGAATTCTGGTGATGTTTTCAGTGTAATACCAATAAACAAAAACAATGTTTGGAAGATCTGTAAAAGCCAAAGAAGAAAGCGTCTACTTAAATAAGTAACATACATAAATATATTTGCATATGAAAAATAGACCACACTATTCAGTGGTCAGGGTGCTCCATTCCTGAATGAGGCCTTATATACAAGCTTTCCTCCATGTTTACTTATTAATATAGGACATACAGGGAGATTCAATAAAAGTTCTTATCGTTTAAAATGGTGCTAATTTTGCCCCAACCAATCAGAACTTATGTAACATTTGAAAGCCAACATCTGATTGGTTGGGGCAAAATTAGCACCATTTTAAACGATAAGAACTTTTATTAAATAACCCTGATAGAGTCTTATAGTAGTGGTACAGTATTATATTGTTGATGGCCCAGGTGAAAGGAGATGCAGTGCCCACCACTATAAACAGCCAAAAAAAAACAAAAACACATATACTCAAAAAAAAAAAAAAAAAATGACACAATCACCTGATGCATTATAACTATGACTTTTAGAGTCTGTGCTCTAAGTCATAGTTATAATTCCGGTGAGAAATTTTACAATTTTATTTTGCAGTGATGTGGCTCTGCATTTTCTGTAGGTCTTGGTATTTTTCAATTTATCATTGGACCTTTTCATTGCACACACTGTACCATTCCTTGTAATGATTATTGATCCAAGCAAGTAAAACTGCACTATTCCAGTTTATTTTTCATCAAATATAAAAAACATCCTTTCAGTTTGATCTTAGTCTTCTTGCTAGTATGATCCATGACAATTTTTAGAAGATGCTCTTTGATCTTGATTAGTAGATGCTTTAGACTTCTGACATTAACTAGTAAATGTTAAATGATCGGACTGGGTAAAAGTAAAAACAAACAAATTTTACTACAATCCTAAAACTGGAATTTATCCCCAGCAAAAAAACAATAATAATTATTGCTAGAAAATATGTAAACATTATCATTTAGCAGCTTTTTTATTTTGATGTTGAAAATATTAAAGGAGAACTGAGTGCTTTTTTTTAATTTTTTTTAACAGTTAAAATAAAAAGTACCTGGGGCAGGAAGGTAGAATTGGTATTTGTATCTCCCAATATCATTTCCTGGGTGCTATATATAATAGAGTGTAGGGAACTGGTAAACTAGTTTTAGTCTTTAGCCTTCTTGTTCTTACAGGATTTATAAAGGAAGTATAAAGGGGAGAGCAGTCATGTGATCAGCCTCTTTCTGATCTCATTAAATAACAGGTAGGCCCAGTTAGTGTTAGAATAGTCTCTGTTATAGATCACCCTAGGAGTGACAGATAGGAGTAGGGTAGCTAAGTCAGCAGCCTGAGCTCCAACAAGGAGATTTAGTAAGGACTAGAGTCCTTGATATACCACCCAAGAATAGGGACATAGTGCCAGACATAGGGGTAGAAGATTCCACTAGAGTGACCTGAGAGCTGGGGTGGCATTTACAAGCTGATTGTTTCTGATCCTTCTGGTTTGTAAGTATTTATGTGATATTTATGCCATCTTTTCGTGCTAACTGCAAGCCTTATTAATATTGTTCTGTTAATAAATAAGATACTGTTTAAGTTCAGGAACTTGTGCATATAATTTGGATAAGACTGACAGTCTCTGGAGCAAATTAAGTACCCCCAATTTACTATGCCTTACAACAGGAAGGACCAGGGCACTAGCCTGGCAGATGAAAACTGTATGTGCTGTAACTCCTTTTAGGAGGTGGGAATAATCAACTCTACTGCTCTGTCCAAGGTACTTTTCATTTATAAAATTGTCAAATGTCATTTAAAATCTTTTTTAATGTGTAGGTATTATTAATGTCTGACAGAAAGATTTTAATGGGTATGTCCATTCACCCAAATCATTTTTTTTAATTATAAGGTAGTACCTATCCCCAGAAGCCTTTTTTTAAAAAAAATTCCCTACCTTTGCAGCAGCCTCCAGAAGTTCCACTCATTTTTAAGGGGTGTGTCCTTAACTGTGCTGATGAGGAAATGAGGCTATTAACATGCGTTTTGGTCCCGCCCACTTGACCCTGTGATGTTTTATGTAAACAAATCCTCTCCTGCATAGTCAGATCTGTAGTAATTTTTTTAAAAGATTTTTTTAATTATATATAAAATAAAATAAATAAAAAGCAGTAAACATTTATTTACATAAATACATTTTTTAATCCAATATAAATGTAATATTAATGCAATCAAGCAAGAATAAATGCATAAGCATATACTCTTAGAGTGCAATTAATTAATAAGCCCCAACAAAAGCTATATGCAATATTCATGTCCACTTTCATTTTTCCATTACCGGTATATAATTTTATTATTGTATTTTTATGAAAATAAATGTATGAATGGTCCATTTATTTTTTTTAGCAGTGGCATAACACAAAAATCAACTAACCTGCACCAGGACAAAGGAATAATAGTTAGAAAATGGTGGGTGCACACAATCCCACCAATGCCCAATTCTTTTTTAGATAATGTGCATTTACATAGTAACATAGTAATTGAGGTTGAATAAAGACATACGTCCATCAAGTCCAACCTATTTAATTTTTTTAAACCCTTCCTAACAGTTGATCCAGAGGAAGGCAAATAAAATCTAGCTAAAAAAAGGGGGAGGGATTCCTTCCTGACTCCTAACGGAAATCAGAAAGTATCCCTGGATTAACCAGATCTACAGTATACGTATTAATACCAGTAATTCTCAATATTTTTTAGTTTTAGAAACTTATCCAGGCCATTTTTAAAGCTATTCAATGAACTTGCCATTACCACATCTGCTGGAAGACAGTTCCAAAGTTTCACCACTCTCACTTTAAAGAAACCTTTCCTAACCTGAAGATGAAACTTCTTTTCTTCCAACCTTAAAGGATGTCCACGAGTTTTGTGATATGACCTATTCGTAAACAATGCACCAGAGAGTTTATTGTATGGCCCATTAATATATTTGTATAAGGTGATTATATCCCCATGCAAATGTTGCTCCTCCAATGTAAACAGCCCTAACTTGTCTAATCTGCCTGCATATTTAAGCCCCTCCATTCCCCTTATTAATTGAGTTGCCCTTCTCTGAAGTGCTTCCACTTCCAAGATGTTCTTTTTGTATATGGGATTCCAAAACTGCACAGCATTTTCCAAATGAGGCCTTACCAGTGCCTTGTAAAGAGGGAAAATAATATCTTTCTCTCTTGAATATATTCGTCTCTTTATACAAGACAAAATCTTGCTAGCTCTAGCCGTTGCTACCTGGCATTGTTTGCTATAGCTCTGTTATCTACCAGAACCCCCAAATCTTTTTCCATTACAGATGCACTTAACACAGAGTTATTTAGTTATTTATACTTTTCTCAGTAGGGCAATCACTCAATTCACCAACAGATGGTAGTATAAATGTCAGATCTTATTCCCAATTAACTTAAGGGATCAGTCAATTTTCCAATAGATGGCAGCATAAAGGTCAAATTTCATCCCTAATTAACTTAAAGGGAGGTAAAAAAGGGGTACAGGGAGTTTTTTTAAAAGTAAAGTACCCCTTTTTCTTAAAGGGCATGTCCACCCTTATAAACAACTTTTCCCATATATTAGAATATCTTGCCCCAGCCCCAACTGCTATAAAATAGTTTTAAGAAAGTGCCCAGATCTTTACTTACCTTCCCTCTCTCCTCCGAAGCCCGGCCTGGGCCTTCTGCTCGCAAGACACTGCAAGCAGGGGGCGGGACCGGTAGCTGCGTCTGTGATTGGCTGAGAGGCAGCCAATAACGGACGCCGCTGCTGGCTTCTCAGAATGCCGGAGGAGAGAGGGAAGGTAAGTAGAGTTCTGTGGACTTTCTTAAAATTAGTTTTTTTGCGGTTGGGGCTGGGGGAAGATATTCTGTTATATGGGCAAGGGTTTTAATGGTAGGGGGAGGGATCGCAAAATGGGAGGGAGAGGGAAGGGGGAGAAGGGCTGCAGTACGCATGCCAAACTTCTCCCGGAGGCCAGATAGGAGGCAGAGTCCTATATGGACTCTACTATCCTCCTGGTGGGCAGTGGGCAGTGGGACTACAGGAGAACCTTATGAAGCTGGGATGTGAGGTAAGGATTTTATTAGGGGTTGACCCAAACTCTTATGCATCTAAATTCTGCAACAAATCTCGGTTCTATCCTAGATCGAATGCTGTGGAAGTGTTTCAGAGCCTAGTGGAGCAGGCTCTGGTTAAATTACACGATAATATGGGTTCCACCTCTACTTTTGAGAATAACAATCTTTCTAGAGAAGAAAGAAAGGCTTTACGGTCCCTTAAAGATAATGATAGCATTATTATTAGAAATGCAAATAAGGTAGTTGCCGTGGTAATTCTCAACAAAACAGACTATAAAAAAGAAGCGATTAGATTATTATACGATGTAGGTACTTATAGAGTCCTAAACGGGGACCCGACAGGGTCGTTACGTCATGGGTTAATTGATGAGGTATTATGGTTGGTCTAGTTAGACCATCCATGAAAAACAGTTTAATTCTGGCTTATCCCATTATGCCCATCTTTCATTTGCTACCCAAGACTCACAAACCCACGAGCCCCCCCCCTGGTAGGCCCATTGTTTCTGGCATTGGGTCCCTAGGGGAGGGACTCTCGGATCTTGTAGATATTTTACTTCAACCTCTGGTTCTTCGTCTTGACTCTTATCTTAGGGATACCAAACACGTGTTACATGTCCTTACTTCACTTAATGCAGATTGTGAATACCAGTTGGCTTCTATCGATGTATGCTCTTTGTATTCCTGTATCCCCCATGATAAGGGGATATTGGCTATTAAGTATCACTTAGATAATTATAGCAAATACACTTGTGCTCAAAAATTGTTCATACAGTGTGGTTTTTACTAAATCATAATTTTTTTGCTTTTGATGGTGTCTTCTTCCTCCAGACCCGTGGGGCTGCGATGGGAGCCAAATTTGCCCCCACGTATGCTAATTTATATATGGGCTGGTGGGAGGAAACATTGATCTACCCTAAAATGAGTACAGACCCACTATTTCAACATATATTAACCTATAAAAGGTATATTGATGATCTGCTGGTTTTGTGGAAAGCGTTACAGTGTTATCGGCGAATTTCCGGACATTTTTTCCCATAGGCTATAATGGTAACAATCCTCAAATGTGGATATTTCAAAACAGTTTTTTTCATGGTCATAAATACAAATGGTGATACCCCCAACCCCCACACAGACCCAGGTACACCCACCTACTGACCTACCTTTCCATTCCCATGGAAGCCATATTTAAAGGGTAACTAAAGTCAAAAAAACTAATTTAAATTTATCCTCAATAAAAGATAGTTTTATGGTTATAAACACAAAAAAGACATACCCCCTCAACCACACCCAGGTACACACACCTACTAATCTACTTATCCATTACTGTGGCAGCCATCCTTAAAAGGGTAACTAAAGTAAAAAAAAACTGGGGCTGGGGGACAGTACCGTACCTGGTCTTCAGTCTTCATCTCTCTGCCGGCTGCAGCTCGCTCTGTGCAGAGACGGCAGGTCCCAGTACTGCTTCGCGGCTGCGCGATGACGTCATCCCGCCAGCATGCGCAACCGTGAAGAACTACTGGGAACTGCCGGCCTGACTCGCGGCTGCTTCTGGATTGAAGGTAAGTGTCTATTGACACGAGTATAAGCCGAGGCAAGGATTTTAGGTTGATTTTTGAACCTAAAAACCTCGGCTTATACTCGAGTATATACGGTATATTAAATCATCAATATTCAAATTGGTGGTGCAGCTGATTAACCCTTTCAGCAGTGTTGTAGTGTGATGTATATAGGTCTGGGTATCTAGGGCCCTATTTATAAAAGATCGTTATCGTTATCGAAAAAATAACGATCGCTATCGGAAAATAACGACTGTTATTTTCCGATAACGACCGTTATTTTCCTATAACGCCCGGTATTTTCCGATAACGACCGGTATTTCCCGATATCGTTATATTACGATAGCGATCGTTATTTTTTCGATAACGATAACGACTTTTTATAAATAGGGCCCCTAGTGTGTCCGGATCTGAAATAAGGTATGTCTCCCCTATGGCTTTCACTTCACCAAATCAGATATATAAACAATAAATTGCAGGTGAAACATACAAAGACACAGGTCTGTAGCTGTGAATATTGCAAGTTTATTGCAAAACATGCATGCTACATTTTTCAGACCCACTCAAGCACTTGAGGAAGGACAAGTGGGTCAGAAACATGTAGCTTGCATGTTTAGCAATAAACTTGCAATATTCACAGCTACAGACCTGTGTCTTTGTATGTTTCACCTGCAATTTATTGTTTAAGTGTTGGAGGGCCATATTTAAAAACTTGCAATACTGCGGGTTTTCGTTACTGTACGACCATGGCAGTAGTATACCATGCTGTAAACTACCGTAATGATGTTCTATGGGCGGTCGTAGAGTTATGTTCGCTATTGTACATTCATAAGATTTCCGATAGCGATCATAAATTAACGATCGATAAAGAAGGCGATGCCACACCTGTATAAATATGGCCCGTAGTGTGAAGGTCTCTAGCTCTCCCTGTCAGCTGCAGCAATATTAGTGGAAAGTGTAGCTTCTTAAAGGGGAATGTTGGAAGGTAGGAAGAGTGTGTTTTTATAGAAACCACATGGTGTAGACTGTAGGGGGAGGATAGTGAAGTAAACTTGATCTTAGCACAGCTTGGTGCTGTAAAATGCATTGCACAGAGCTGTGCTAAGCCCATGTTCAAGTCAATATGCTGCACCTGCAGCTCTGAGCTGTTTTGTTTTTATAAGTGTACCTTGTAAAATGGTCAGTTCAATTCTACTGGGGTTGCCACCTTTCCCTTTAAGGCTCAAACTTTTAGCGCTACTCCCTCTAGCACGTTTTGTATTGTGGTTTGCGATCCGATTGTGATAGTGGGAGAGCAGGCATGCAATAGCCTATGGGACTGGCCCCACTACATGCAATGAGGGTGGTTTTTGCATAACCCCTGCATCCAATGCTAATATGGAGTTAAATTAGCGCTAACCGGTAGTGAACCGGCTAGCACGACTTTAACTCCATATATCTGCTCAGCGAGTCTGGGTAAATAAGCCTGACAGTCTCTTGCAGAAATGCTCATAAATATAAAGGGTTAATAAGTTGCTTCCTTAAGACAGATGAAAAGGGTTAACACTTCCCCCCACTCTGTTTTAGCAAGAAAATCTGCTAATAATATTCACTGCTATCTCTGATGATTGGCTGGGAGACACTGGCAGGTGGGGACTCTGAGTTCAACTGTTACATGCAGCTTAGCATAAGTGGAGTGGGAACCAAACACAAGGTAACTAGTTAGCATGTGCAGAAGGAGTTTTGGTACCTGGACCACCAGGAAGAGGCAACACTAGAAGCCAGCCGAGACATCATAGATTGCCAGTAATAGAAATGTCCTATAAATGATTTCTACACTAAGAGGCTGAATTCAGAGATGAGAAACATATGGTTTTACTAAGTGGCAGTTATAGAGTCTGTGGACCTGCCTTTGTATTTTTGGTTTAGTTCTCCTTTAACTATTTGGGAAAGGAGCTGAATAAAAAGTCTGATTGTTTAAATGTCTCTATATATATAAAAGTCAATTTGATGTATTTAACTGTAGTAACTCTATATAAACCTAAAATCTGATTGGTTGCTGCAAATTAATAGCATGTGCAAAATTTTGCACCTCTTGTTGTATTAGACTCAAGGTGTAAGTATGTATGTATGTACTGTATGTATGTTTCTGAAAACCTTCTGAGTGGCTGGAACAATTTTAAAGGGTATCTCCACCATAAAAAAAAAACTTTTAATATGCTGTACGGGTTCCTAGCCCACCCCCAACCACCAGGTTTGTTTGTTAAAAAAAAGCATCAGAACGGTACTTGCATCCCTTCATACCCCTGGCACTCTGATCTTGGCCCTCTGCTTGCCAAAATTGCAAGCAGGGGGCTGGACCGGCAGCCAATCACAGACGTGGCTGCCAGCAATGCAGAACTCCAGGGGAATAAAGGACTGTAAATAGAGTTTGGATTCTTTTTTTAACAAACGGACTTGGTGGTTGGGGATGGGATATGGTACACTACAGAAAAGGGTTTTATAGGTAGAGCACCAGGCAGCAAATATAGATCCAGAGGGAGGGAGGGGGGACTCCTCTGCGCATGTCATTGTCCTTATTGAGGGTAAGGAAGCAGCAGGGACTAACTGACAGCTCCTACTCTTCACTTTTTGGAACTTTGAACAAGCACTGCAGGATAACTATTTTGAGCAGAGATGTAAGGTAAGGACACAGTGTTGCCAGTAGTGGGTTAAATTTTAGTTTTGGGGTGGACATTCTCTTTTATGTGACTTGGCATACATACTTTAAAGGGCATGTCCACCCCCAAAACTATAATCTCCCCCACTAATGGCCCTACCATGTAGTGTAATAAAATCCTTAGTATATATAGCAGAGGAGCGTGCACACTGTGAGGTCTAGGAATCAACACACTTTAACGTCCATAAAACCGTCTTTATTTAAAGTATGACATGGTGCGAGTCAGAAATACCTGACGCATTTCGTGCAAACATGCACTTAATCATAGGTAAAAATGTATCCAACTCTATCAGGGGAGGAGGGCTCCTTAAGTACCCAACCAGGTGTACATGGGCTCCACCTCCTTAACTGTTAAAGGCACAAATATAGTGGCAATACAGGCGCGTAAACAAAAGCAAATGAAAAGCAAGAGAAAGCAAAACAAAAGCAAAAAGCATACAGAATAAAACAAAAAGGTAAACAAATGAAGTAAACCAAATAAGTGTGAATAAAGAGTAAATAAACAATGAATATAAAATACAAATAGAAATAAAATTACATACATAAATGTATATGTGTATGAAAGGCACATATATAAAATATGCTATATACATCTCATCATGGAGACATTATCAGTCAGAACCGGAGAATGCATAAAGCATAATTACTAAGATGAATTAACATTCCTTATCAAGTATAATATATATATATAAAGAAAATGAATTATCCAATGAATCCTGAGATATCAAATTAACTATTTAAGCCTCGAGGGACCCTTGTGTCCAACACAAAGATCCATCTAGCTTCAGCTTTCTTCAAAGCATCTTCCATATTTCTACCCCGTTTCCCTTCTTTAGATGACATAAGTCTTTGTATTCCCTGTACCGCTAGACAAGAGAGGTTGCCTGAATTGCACCTAGTAAAATGTCTAGCGACTGGGCTAGTCTCTAAACAGGATCTAATATCTCTCACATGTTCCATTATGCGAGCCTTCAATGCACGGGAGGTGCAACCTACATACTGGATCGAACATTTCAAACAGGTAAGTAGATAGACTACCCAAGATACATCGCAGATAATATATTGTTTGATGTGGAAAACTTGTAGAAGTGCTTTGAAACACAGAAGCTACTTTAATATATTTACATGTAAGGCATCTATTTTTTCCACACTTGCAAGTGCCCAAATATTGTAGCCACCTATTGGATTTATTTCTATTAAAGAAGAGGCTAGGGGAAAGAATACTACCTACCCTTCTGGCCACAAACTTGACCCCATTATCTAAAGCTGATATGAGTTCCTCATATAGGACCGGTAAGTATTTTCGAATGATGTTAGTGATATCTGAATACTGATTACTGTAACATGTAGAGAATATAATCCGTTCATTGTTACCACTATTATTAGTGGGAGAGAAAGAACCCCTCTTAGAGAGTCCCTGTAAAGGGGGAATATTATGATTATGATTAATCTTGCAGGGGGTATAATGAATCAGGGACTCCCTATCCTTCTTTAGAGCTTTATTGGAGGCTAATGTCAAAGTCTTAAAGGCATACCCCCTGACGAGGAGCCTGTCCCTTAACTTACAGGATTCCCGTACAAAATCCTCAAATTTAGAGCAGTTTCTTCTAATGCAAATAAACTGGCCATAAGGAATGCCTCTCAGGCAATGAGAAGGATGGCTGGAGGAAGCATGTAATATAGTATTCCTCCTTACGGAAGATGGATGTATCCAAAGTGCCTT
Organism: Hymenochirus boettgeri; assembly: GCA_019447015.1. Lineage (NCBI taxonomy): Eukaryota > Metazoa > Chordata > Amphibia > Anura > Pipidae > Hymenochirus > Hymenochirus boettgeri. The sequence continues at coordinate 228,816,652 of CM033469.1, forward strand.
CCTTATGTGTGATAGTAATGTCCAAGAAATTAAGAGTGTCACCACCAAAGTCATGGGTGAACTCCAAGTTTAGATCATTAAGATTAAGACATTTAACCAACTCGGTAAAGTCTGATTTAGTGCCCTTCCACAAAACCAGCAGATCATCAATATACCTTTTATAGGTTAATATACCGTATATACTCGAGTATAAGCCGAGGTTTTTAGGTTCAAAAATCAACCTAAAAACCTTGCCTCGGCTTATACTCGAGTCAATAGACACTTACCTTCAATCCAGAAGCAGCCGCGAGTCAGGCCGGCAGTTCCCAGTAGTTCTTCACGGTTGCGCATGCTGGCGGGATGACGTCATCGCGCAGCCGCGAAGCAGTACTGGGACCTGCCGTCTCTGCACAGAGCGAGCTGCAGCCGGCAGAGAGATGAAGACTGAAGACCAGGTACGGTACTGTCCCCCAGCCCCAGTTTTTTTTTACTTTAGTTACCCTTTTAAGGATGGCTGCCACAGTAATGGATAAGTAGATTAGTAGGTGTGTGTACCTGGGTGTGGTTGAGGGGGTATGTCTTTTTTGTGTTTATAACCATAAAACTATCTTTTATTGAGGATAAATTTAAATTAGTTTTTTTGACTTTAGTTACCCTTTAAATATGGCTTCCATGGGAATGGAAAGGTAGGTCAGTAGGTGGGTGTACCTGGGTCTGTGTGGGGGTTGGGGGTATCACCATTTGTATTTATGACCATGAAAAAAACTGTTTTGAAATATCCACATTTGAGGATTGTTACCATTATAGTCTATGGGAAAAAATGTCCGGAAATCCGCCGATAACACCGTAACGCTTCTGCGGATTCCTTAGCTAGAAGATAGCACACTTCACCTATATGCTCCGCACGTATGTACCGAATTTCATGTCTCTAGCTCAAAAACTGTGGGAGGAGATACGGTCCAAAAAAGCAGAAGAATAAAACAGAAGAAAAAGAAGAAGAAGAAGAAATAGAAAGAACAGTAATTTGACTTTTTCAAGCCAAATTAATAAACTGTTAATTATTTTGTGTATTTTGTGTATACTATACTATAGTTTGTCTAGCTCACAGGGTTGGGGTTATGTGGTAGTGTGAGTCTGTATAGCAGTGTTTTTCAACCTTTTTATCTGTGGGGACCCCTTGAAAAATGTTCGTGTCTCTGGAAACCCCTACAGAAAATAGTGATTTTATATAATTATTTATCTTTCTCAGTCATAAATTATATGTAATAAAAGAAAAGATATATTTATAGATCTAATTCATACAGGACATATAGAAAATATATCTGTATTCATCTAAATGGTGGATCCATACATTTTCTGTTAATCTCTTGAGGACACCCATGCAACCTCTCAGGGACCCCAAGGGGTCACCGGACCCCTAGTTAAGAAATGCTGCTGTATAGCATTATATCAGCTAGAATTAAATGTTACTGATTTTACAATGAAACTTGATGAAAAAGGTAAACATGTCCATTATTATTTATGTATAAAACCAGTAAAATGGAAAATATTGGTTCCACTGTATGTTTGAGGTTTCTGGAAATACTTGAAGTGTCTTGGATGTGTAAAACCCATTTTATGGTTCTTTATCAACTGAACAGTTGCATATTTCATGAGTCTAACTGCAGAATTAACTCACTATTGTGTCTCTTTTACTGATATTACATGACTATTCTGATATTCATTAGATATGTAAATATCAATGAATGTAAATAATAGTAATATACAACACAGTAAATTATGCTGACAGGAAAATATAAAAATCATTAACAATTTAATTTATGTAGTTGAAACATTTAATTAAATGTAATACCTATGGTAAATGGTTTATTAAAAAACTCCCAGCAAATCCTTTTTGAACCTTCCATGTGGGATAAAGTAACTACAAGTAACAGAAATCTGGGCAAACACAAGTCTAATGAAATCATATTGCACTGAATAATGTAAATATTTATGAATTGAATGTGATAAAATAAATAATGAACATCCCAGCTGAATATCCAAGAGAACAAGGGCACAAATTAGATTTCTAAAAAAACACAAAGCACACACCCTCACACATGCACACGTATGCTCACACATAAATCTGTATTTTGTTAGTTCACAATAGTTTTTTTAGCCAGATATTTGGCATATCTATCCAAAAGCAAAAATAGGTTTTTTCACTAAGCTAATTTTACCGTACTGTACAATTTAAAGGGTACATCCAAAATGTAGGGCATCCCTTCCCCTATAAATAAATAAATAAATCCTCTATAATATATATGTATGTATTTTTAACCATTGAAACTTAAAGGGCAAGTCCACCCCCAAAACTAACTTTTTATATTTATTTGGCCCAAATAAGTGCTCCAAAACAAACTTTACAGCATGTAAATTGGTCCAGTGGTTCAAAAGTTACAGACCTTTTTAGCTGGCTTAATCCTGCAGCATGGACCAATACAGTGATGAACAGAGACAGGTTACATTACCTTGCCTCTGTTCTTTTCATGTTCTTGAGCATGTCTGTTAGCATCCAGCAGTGAGAACAGAGGAAGTTGCATCAGTAATGGTCTGACCCCTGGATCCCTGGATTTTCCCTCTCAACCAATCACAGCTGTAAAGTTATGTGTACTGAAGAAATCCAGGATCAACAGCTGCAGCCAGCCAGCCCAGAGAGAGAGATAGAGAGAGACACACACAAACACAGGCAAGAATTTTTTTTTTTTTTTCTAAGCTGCAGCTCGGGGTCATCTAAAGTGGAAGTGGAGAGGAAGTGCAGCCTGATATATATCTCATTAAATATCAGGCAAAGCAAATGATTTTGAGAAAAATGAACATGGCGTTTGAGGTTGGTGCTATTATATAAAGAACATATAAAAAGTTTATTTTTGGGTGGACATACCCTTTAATTTATGTAAATTTAATTTATCTGTATAATGGCTTGAACTTATCCCCTTGCTTGTATACTCTGTATTTTATGATGTACAGTGCTGCGTACCCAAGTGGTGCTATATAAATAAAATTATACATACATAAATACATATACATTTGTCTGTGTATAAATAAATGCTTCCGAAAAACTGACTTCCTGTTTGCAGGACCCCTTATAGAGACCGTTATAGTCTTGTCCTTGACCCAGCTCCTGGGTTGATTCAGTTGCTCTGTAGAGATCTGAGCATGTTTGACCCATCCAACAGCCAACCAGTAGAAATTACTGTTAGGAGCATGTCAAGGTAGTGTGCATTCTGGGAAGAAGGACTGTTACAGAACTTGAAATGTCATCTCTTTAAAGGGCAAGTCCAGCCCCAAAGTGAAAACTTATATACAGGTAAATCACCCCCCAAACCCCTAAACGGTAATAGTTTGAAATCTGAAATATATAAGTCTAACCTGAAATCCAGCACAATGTCCTATTGCCCCTGTTTCTGCTTCCTGGTTTTTCCAGTTAGCAACTGTCAGTTATGGATTTGTCAGTTGACATCACAGCCAATGACTGAATGCTAATACCCTGTCTGCCTCTTCTGAGCATGCCCAGGCTCAGTACAGGCTCAGTTCAGGTTTCTAAATGGCTCAGTTTCCATGAGGCATCCAGAAGCATAGCAGGCATACAGTAATGATTTCATAGGACAAAGTATGATATATCAACATATTTTAAAAAGGCGATTCCTTTCAAAAGATGTTCTTATGAGGGTGGAGTTGTCCTTAAATGTCAACAGCAGGGAATAGCAAAAGATGATTAAACTGATTTTTTAAAATGGAAGAGACTATGAAGAATAACTACAGTAGATATACATAATACAAACAAAGAATTTTAAAAATAATGATATTTTCCACTGAACTTTCCCTTAAGTTCATAAAAGAATATAAAATGTAAAATATATTTTTTATATGGAATACTAAAAAATATATACTGTAACAATTTTTTTTTCCTTTAATCTCACTTAGCAAAATTAATGATTATGTAAATTTAAGGGAATATTAACAGATGCAGTTATTTATATGGTATCTTAAATTAACAAATACATAGTGATATTATAGAGTATATTAACTGAATAGATTCACATTGATACTAAAGGGTATATTAACTAAACAGATACACAGTGATATTACAGGGTATAAGATACACAGTAGATATTACAAGGTATAATAACTGAATAGATGCACAGCGATACTACAGGGTATATTAACTGAACAGATGTACAGTGTTATTACAGGGTATATATTTACTTAACCGATTCACAGCAATACTACACGGTATATTTACTGAACAGATGGACAGTGATACTACAGGGTATACTAACTGAACAGATGCACAGTGATATTACAGGGTATATTAACTGAAGAGATGCACAGCTATATTAAAGGGTATATTAAGGTAATAGATGCACAGTGATATTGCAAGGTATGTTAACTGAATAGGTGTGCAGTGACACTATAGGCTATATAAACTGAACAGATGCCCAGTGATGCTATAGAGTATATAAACTGAATAGATGCACATTGAGGCCCCAACCCCAAGGTACTGCAGCATTATCCCTCACTGAGGAGACATACCATGTAAGTATGTACATAATTCACTGCCATGCTAGGCAAAAAAACCCACAATAATAACTAGAAAGGGAAAGTTTAAGTATAAACTTTGAATATGGCTTGAAAGGTCGCATTTTGTAAGGGAATATGTGTGTTTGTGCTGCAGATTTTAAAGCTCAATAATGCCAATGATGAGGACATTGTTGTTTTTTACTTACCTTTTAAATATGGCTGTCACATGAATTAAAGGTAGGTCAGTTGGTGTGTGTACTTGTGTCTGGTTAGGGGATAAAAGACTAACTTTTTTGATGATCGGTCAAAATGTGTTTTTTTTTTTACTATACTTACCCTTTAAATATGGCTGCCACATGAATGAATGGGTAGGTAAATATGGCTGCCACATGAATGAATGGGTAGGTAAATATGGCTGCCACATTAATGGAGGGCTAGGTCAGTAGGTGTGTGTACCTGTGCCATGTTGGGGGTTAAAAAAAGCTAACTTTTTTGATTATTGGTCAACATTTTTTGTTTTTTTAACTATAGTTACCCTTTTAATATGGCTCCCATGAAAATGGAAGGGTAGGTCAGTAGGTGTGTGAACCTAAAGCAGGTTGGAAGTTAAAAAAACAAACTTTCGATTTTTGATCAAAATTTGTTTTTTAACTTTAGATAACCTAAAGTTTGGCTATATCCTAAAGATATCCTAAAGTATGGCTGCCACAGTAATGGATAAGTAGATCAGTAGGTGTGTGTGTCTGTTTCAAGATGGGGGTTAGATAAAAAAAACTTTGTTGATGATTGGTCAAAAAAAAATTCTTTTGACTTTATTTACCCCGTAAATGTGTCTGCCATTAAAATTGAAAGGTAGGTCAGTAGACATGTGTACCTGGATCTGGTTGAGGGGGTATGTCTTTTTTTGTGTTTACAACCATAAAACTATCTTTTAGTTGAGGATAAATCAAAATTAGCTTTTTTTACTTTAGTTACCCTTTAAGTAAGGCTGCCACAGGAATGGAAGGGTAGGTCAGTACATGTGTGTACCCATGTGAGGTCTTTTCTGTTTTTACATTAATATAAAACAAATTTTTATTGAGAATATATCAAAATTATTTTTTTTAACTTTATTTACCCTTTAAGTATGACTGCCATGGAAATGGATCAGTAGGTCAGTAGGTATGTGTATGACCATATAAATAACTTTTATTGATGATTTATCAAAATTAGTTTTTTGATAACTATAGTTACCCTTTAAGTATGGCGTCCTTGGGAATGGAAAGGTAGGTCGTAGGTGAGTGTACCTGTGTCTGTGTAGGGGGTTGGGGGTATAAGCGTTTGTATTTATGACCATGAAACAAACTGTTTTTGAATATCCACATTTGAGGATTGTTACCATTATAGTCTATGGGAAAAAATGTCCCGTAATTTGCCAATAACGCCGTAACGCTTCTGCGGATTCCTAAGCCAGGCAATAGCACACTTCTCCTATATGCCCCGTACGTCTGTACTTCATGTCTCTGTGGAGGAGATACAGTCCAAAAAAGCGGAAGAATAAAACAGAAGAAAAAGAAGAAGAAATAGAAAGGCTCTTCAAGACAAATTAATAATATAATAATAATTCAACTCTTATTGATATTTTTGTTAGCCAAGCTGTGGATCTTATTTCTGAAATCAGCAGAATTGTAAAAGGCCCATCTCTTTAATTTTGTGGTTTTCTGGTTTTTCTGAACACTGTAGATTTAATCTCTCCAGTGAATCCAAATTCACTTTTATTCACAGCTTACTGAGAGAAAGGTTAGAAAGGATAGTTACAGTACAAGACATATCTGGCAAGAGGACTCACTTACTGTACCATGTTCAAATTTTATTTTATCTGGTACCAGCAATGATTACATTAACAGCGAATACTGTATACAGTTTAAATTGTTCTCCAAACTGCTGCTTATATCAGAGGTGAGAGATACATCTAACCATAACCATTAGTTAAACATATCCAGCCTCATTATTTTCAGCACTTAACATCACACTAACCGATTAATGATTGGTTAGCACAAAGCTGTCTCCTTTGCAGTCGCAAACCAATTTACCAGAGGCTGCTTGCACATAAGTATTTACTTACGTGTGAGTGAGATTCACCCAGAGGGTTCATAATATTCAGCATTCTTTTTCCGTGCTGATATATTCTACTAGCAACAAAGATAATGTGTAGCAGGGGAAAGGAAAGAAGAAAAAGTGAATATTAGTGGACAAAAGAATGTTTGACAAAGGTATGTGCATCAGATTAAAAGGCCATTTCAAACCTGTACATCATTTTGTGAAAGGAGACACTTTTTAACATTTTTGTATGAACATATTGTATGAACTCAGACTTTTTAAAACTCAACGAACTTTGGGTTTTCCGAACTAACGGTCATATTTTTGAGAGTTGTCAAAATCTAGTATTTGTCGAATTCATAAATCAATAACCATTGACTTTAGCACGCCATAAACCTAGAATGTGGCCTAATTTGAGGGTTATGGATGAATTCAAGGGTTATGGGCGAATTCGAGGGTTAGCAAATGGCGATAACCCTCGAATGTAGGGTAACAAAATACAATTAAGTCATACAAGTGGAATAAATACAGTACATAGATAGTTCAGTACATAAATATATAAATTATATAAATAGACATGCTAGAGCTTTGCCACAAGAGGAAAGGAGGTCCCTGCCCCATAGAGCTTACAATCTAGTTAGGTGGGTAACATACAGATACAATGGAATGGGTACAAGTGCTGGAGTGAGAATGCAGTGCAAATAAAATAATCATATACTGCACTGGTTACCAGATAGTTAGGATGCAAGGATAGATTTAAATTGAGGTTTCTTGACATAGATAAAGGGTAATAGAATTCCAGAGGATGGGAGCCAGAAGAGAGGAAGCAGTATGAGTGGGGGGGGAGTCTGTACAGGAGCTGGTTCTGTGATAAGTGAAGGGTACGGGCAGATGCACGACAATTGCCCGACCGTGAGGAAAGTTAGTGTTTAAGTTTTATTTTATATGTGATATGTACGTGTTCCCCAGACATTTTCCAGGTGCCAGAGCCATTTACATTAAGTTACCGTTGCTATTTAAACTGTATTTTATCAGAACTTTTCAAACTATTTTTCCACATTGACTTTAATGGGTCTGATTTCAAACTATAGTTCTAAATGTACCAAACTTTAGGAAGTTTGGCCAGCTCTACTCAGCAATACCCATGTTTCCTGACTAACATTTTTTTCCCTTCAGTATGAAGGGGGAAAATTCCTTTCTTAATCGTGGATTGCTTCCAATATCCCTGGATCAATTTCAACTTTATGTATACCAGTAACATGTAACACCCAGCTTTTTTTTTAAAACTATCTAATGAACCTTCCATCACCACATCGAATAAAAGACAGTAAAAAAAACCTTTCTGAACTTTTTTAAAACTTCGTTTCTTCCAATCTTAATGCATGTCCATGTGTTCTCTGGCAAGTTTTATTGGTAAACAGTGCACCAGATAGTTAATTATATGGCCCATTAGATACAAGTGCCTTTTCTCTAGTGTGCGTAATTGTAACTTATCCACTCTGTCTTCATATTCAAGCTCCCCCAGTCCCCTTATTAATTTAGTTGTTCTTTTCTGGGCCCTTTCCATTTCCAAGATGTCCTTTTTGTAACCAGGATTCCAAAATTGCACGGCATATTCCAAATGAGGCCTTACCAATGCTTTGTAAAGTGGAAGAATAATATTTCTCTCCCTACCTCTCTTTATACAAGACAATATATCAATATATTTAACTTTGTTATCCACCACGATGGAAAGATCCTTTTCCAGCAGAGATTCACTTAACACCGAGCCATTTATAGTATAAGCGGCATTTTTTAAGCTCAAAACTTAAAAAAACTTACATTTATTAACACTGAATCTCATCTGCCACTTAGCAGCTCAATGTGACAATATATCTAGATTGTAGCTTTTAATGGTCAACAAAGTTTTGTATTGTTCGGAAACACAGAGACCTTGCTGACAATACCTAATTCAAAATCATAAATAAACAGATTAAACAGACGTGGCACACAGAACTATGTGGCACACAACTTTAGTCTACATTGGTGAAGCACCATTAACAAATACTCTCTGCATCCGATCCATCAAACACTTTTCTATCCATGTTCCAATGTGCTACCCAAGCTCCAGCAACATCCAAGTATATAACACCTACTGCTATGCCAGAGTTCAATTTCCTATTCACTAGTGACAAAATCTATTCTTCATAAATCCATGCTGATTACTATGTGGTCAGTACTTGAGAAACATACTATAGAATATGTTCCCATATCAAACTTTCCAGTAACTCCCCCATCACTGAAGATAAAATCACAGGTCTGTAATTATTAGGCTGTGAACGACTACCTTTTTAGAATATTGGAATTGCATCAGCTTTTTTCCAATCCAGAGGCATATTTCCTGGCATAAGGGAATCTAAGAAAATAGGAAACTATGGCCTAGATAAAACTGAACATAGCTCCCTAAGGACCAGAGGATGGATGTAATTGAATGTTCTATACTGTATACAGAGGGAAAAAACGTATTCAAGACACTTGCTTTTTTGGCATTATCTCTTACTAATCTAGTTCCCATTATTTAGTGGCCCTACATTTTCAGTCCTCATCTTCTTACTATTAATTTACTTAGTCTTGCTTTGTTCAGCTATCCTAATTTCATTATTATTTTAGCTATCTTATTTGCTGTATTACAATCCCTGTTACAGTTTTTAGAGTTCCTAAAGGCTTATTCTGTTCCCTCTGACTTAAGAATTTAAACATTTTCAGAAATGATCCAGCCACATGACCTAAAATCCCCAACCACAGCAGTGCCAGCCCTCTGGGTAAAAAAAATCAATATTTTGGGCACCATTTTTTCAGTGTATTATTCATTATGATCCGTTTGCGCTGCAATCTGCGAAATATTTTGTAATCAGAGCACATGATCCATGTAGATAAAGGAGACTGTTCTTATCTTGGGTTTTGTCTGTTGGGTCTAGCTGGATAAATGTACTTAACTGAGCTCTTGATCTTATTTGTACAGTATATTTCATAAGACATAGGGGCATATTGTATTATGGTATTGCTATAAAAAAACTCATTACTCTGTTTACTCATATTTTGTATTACCTGTGTATGTAATAAGTATGACTTTGTATAACATGTATTACCCTGTATGTAATGAATGTATGACTATGTAATTGTAAAGCGCCGCGGAAGATGTTGGAGCAATATAAATCCATAATAATAATATTAATAATTTATAATAGATTGTTAAAGGGGAAGTTCAGTGCAAATACATATGCTTTTTAGAAAAAAAGCAGTATTTTTTCATCCCAATGACCTTAATCTGCCAATTCAGATTTTGTCTGTGTATAAATAAATGCAACCGAAATACTGACTTCCTGTTTGCAGGACCCCTAATATAGATCGTTATGTCTTGCCCTTTTCCCAGCGCCTGGGTTGATTTAGTTGCTCAGTAGAGATCTGAGCATCTTTGACCCATCCAACAGCCAATCAGTAGAAATACCTATTAGGAACATTCCAAGGAAGTGGTGCTTCCTGGGAAGAAGAAGGACTGTTAGAACCTGAAATGTCAGCTCACTAATGTCAACAGCAGGGAACAGCAAAGGGTATGAAATCAACTGATTTTTCAAAATGGGAGACAATATGTAGAATAACTAAAAAGGCATCACACAAACTAACAATTTAACAAATATTGATATTTTCCACTGAACTGTCCCTTTAAGTTTTTGCTCCCGTTCTTACAGCAGATCTCACAAGAATTTAACTTTATAAAGTAATGATAACTGGTTGTGAAAACCTGCTCCTCCATATATCACCCTTTTGCTTTTCAACATGAAGAAAAACTGCACAATCGTATTTGTGAAGTGGTGAAAAGTGTTTTTTGGTGTGAAGTTAAGCCTACAAAACCCACCAAATGCGAGGTGGCAAAAAGCATTAGTAGTCACATTTCTAACCTGGACATAGGTTCTATTACTGACTGATAAATTTCAGGTGGGCTTTGAAATACAAATAAGTATCTATTTTAGCTCATTTTACTGGCACAATCATGATATGTCTGATTTTCACATTTCCCTTATTCCATCTTATTCCCACATTCCAAAATTGTAAAAAAAAAAGTTTTTAAACTGGTAAAGATACCCAAGCTATGTTCCCTTATTATCTAATTACAGTAGTTACAGCCCTGGTTTGTTATTGGAAGAAGTTCTGGTGATACTTTTCTATTTCGCTGTGTTATTAGCCTTAAAGCAATGAATAGTTTTGTAAACATGGCAAATAGAACGCCATATGCCCCATAGTATCTCAAAATATATAGTTTTGTTTTATCTATTAGAAAACAGGGAAATTATCTTTTTAGCAACCTAAGTTTTGTTGGTCATGTAAAGCAGTTTTACAGCTTTACAAAGCCCCATTTTGTATTAATATACTATATATATATATATATATATATATATATATATATATATATAAAACATAGTAGTTAATCAGGCGCACAAGGACTTATCAAATCTTTATTAAGTAAATATATAGGCCAAAGCAACCTACGCGTTTCAGCCCGAAACTAGTTCCTTGATGACGGCCCAGTAGTTTCGGCCATAGGTTCTATTACTGACTGATAAATTTCAGGTGGGCTTTGAAATACAAATAAGTATCTATTTTAGCTCATTTTACTGCAAAACAATCATAGATATTTCTGATTTTCACATTTCCGCTTATTCCATCTTATTTCCACATGTCCAAAATTGTAAAAAAAAAGTTTTTAAACTGGTAAAGATACCCAAGCTATGTTCCCTTATTATCTAATTACAGTAGTTACAGCCCTGGTTTGTTATTGGAAGAAGTTCTGGTGATAGTTTTATTTCGCTGTTTTATTAGCCTTAAAGCAATGAAATGTTTTTGTAAACATGGCAAATAGAACGCCATATGCCCCATAGTACTCTCAAATATATAGTTTTGTTTTATCTATTAGAAAACAGGGAAATTATCTTTTTAGCAACCTAAGTTTTGTTGGTCATGTAAAGCAGTTTTACAGCTTTACAAAGCCCCATTTTGTATTAATATACTATATATAATATATATATATTATATATATATATATTATATATATATATATATAACATGATTAATCAGGCGCACACGGACTTATCAAATCTTTATTAAGTAAAATAGTAAGCCAAAGCACCCTCGCGTTTCAGCCCGAAACTAGTTCCTTGATGACGGCCCAGTAGTGCTTTGGCCTACTAGTTTTACTAAATAAAGATTTGATAAGTCCGTGGAGTGCGCCTGATTAACTACTATGTTGGATATCCCGCTGGCAGCACCCAGGCAATTTACGTGAAACGGAGTGCACCGGATGCTAACCTTATTTCTCTCTCTCTCTCTCTCTCTCTCTCTATATATATATATATATATATATATAATACACATTTCCCCCTAGTTATTGAATGTGAATATAAAACACTTTTGTGAGAATTTTTTACAAAAGGATTTAAAAACAAAGCAAATAGCTGCAAGCACAATGGAAATTAGACTCTATGGTAATTTATATTCAGTAAAGACACAATACCTTCTTATATAATACAAGACTGTAAAGGTATTAGGTGACCCAGACATTATCATAAAAACTATTAATTCAGAGTTAAATAGCATGTGATTAAAGAAAAAAGGAGAGGGCAAATTATGCAACAAACAATCTGATTTAAAGAGGGTCAGAAGTATGCTGCCTGTTCTTTTGTAGCAATGTCAATGAAATACTGTACATAGGAAAATTAGATCACTTTAAGTGTAAAGAAATCATGAATAAACTGTATCTATTTATGAATTTAAACTGCTAGGAAATTGTAATATTCATAAAGAGTAAAAAGTTCTTTAAAGTTATTGTTAAATATTTTTAAGACACATTTGTTGTAAAACTGTCATGAAATTTATTAATTAATCTTTGTTTTCTTAAACTAGTTGTCACATCAACTGACTTTTTCAGTCAACATTATACCCAAATGACAAAGAAAATTTCACATAAGAGCCAGAGAGCAGTGCTACCAGTGATTTATTAGGAGACCCAGCACGACGAGGTGCACCTGAGGAAAGACCACACTGGTCTGAAACATGTCGTGCTGGGCAGGGGTGGGGGTGCCCCTACCATGAAGCAAACTGAAACCTTTGCTCAGGGCGCACCCCTGCGGAACAATCAAAAGGTGGCAGATTTGTCCTGCAATACTGCATTTCCGCACCATTCCACCAATCAGTGTTAAGTCAGCCCTCCAGTCCACCAATCTGTGTTAGTCGGCCAACCACACCCACCTCCACAAGCCACGCCCATGTCCCCTGATGAAGCCACACCTACTTCACGCTGCCACCCGTCTGCCAATAGGCGGCATTTAAAATTGTTTCAGATGTCAAAAACCCTAGGAACACCCCTGGTGCTGGGTCTCCTAATAAATCACTGGTAGCACTGCTCTCTGGCTCTTGTGTGAACTTTTCTTTGCTTTTTGGAAATTCTAAGGGAATGGTGAACCCTTGACACAATCGAGCCTGCTTAAGTGACTCAAGAACCTGTTGCCTGGGTACTCGTGATTATTTGACATGCACATGACCCAACTTTCCTGGATGTTAATCTTGTAAAGTATTGTGCATTGGGGCGTAGCTGTTGAACTCTGTAAATGTGATTACTCAGGTGAGTGAGAAATGTATAAAATGCAAAAATAGCCAATATCACGTGCATTCATCAAGTCTTTGTCATAATAATTTTTAAAAAAGAATATAGCAGTATAGGCATACAAATCATCTAAACTCCTATTCTTGCATTTTGTTTATTAACCAGCTATAATACATTCCACAGGATTATAATATTTATATGCAGAGGTTCAGTGCACATTTTCCAGCATTCTAGCTTTTAAATTTTACTGCATTTGGTATTAAAATAATATATTTTCCATATCATTCCTTTCAAATTGTGGGCTCATTAAATATGGATCCTGGATGAAGGTTTAATAGTTTGTAATAAGATTACATAAAGGAAGTTAATATAGTTTTGTTTTTTTTAACTTTCTTTTTTAAATAAGTTTTTGGTAGAGGTCCTAGTTCTAAGAAGTATTTTATTTAGGTACTGTCAGCTCTTTGTTTCTGAGTATACGTCTATTTTTTAACTAGTGTTTGAATAATGATCAAAAGCTGGACACTTCTAAAATCACAGACCACATTAGGAATTTCATGGGAGGTGCATTCAAAATTAGGGCTGCATTAAAACATTTCAACAGTGTAAGAGTATTGTCTAAAATGTCCTTGGGTCAAAGTAAAGATGTATAAAATAAAAACAGTTGGTGTACCATGATGGTTTATTGTTCATATCTATAGTAATATATATGTATTTGATACTGAGGACCCACAAGACTCCCTGTGGACAAAAAACCCCAACACTGAACTCCAACATAGTAAAATGGGTATTTTTTATTAGATCTTCACAAATGGCAGCAGCAGGATATCTGGAATGTCCGTCCTGTCTCAAGATGACAAAGTCATTTAAATCACTGACAGTGAATCATACAAAAAGAAAGTTACATGACCCCAGAAAGTCAGGCATAAAGTCAGGCATAAAGTCAGGCATAAAGGATAATACAAAAAGAAAGTGTTGAAAATGAAATCCCTATTAGATTTATAGGTTTATTAATTTGGCTTGAAAAAGCCAAATTACTGTTCTTTCTATTTCTTCTTCTTCTTTTTCTTCTTTTATTCTTCCGCTTATTTGGACCATATCTCCTCCCACAGTTTTTGAGCTAGAGACGTGCGGGGCATATAGGAGAAGTGTGCTATCTTCTAGCTAAGGAATCCGCGGAAGCGTTACGGCGTTATCAGCGAATTTCCGGACATTTTTTCCCATAGACTATAATGGTAACAATCCTCAAATGTGGATATTTCAAAATAGTTTTTTTCATGGTCATAAATACAAATGGTGATACCCCCAACCCCTCACACAGACCCAGGTACACCCACCTACTGACCTACCTTTCCATTCCCATGGAAGCCATATTTAAAGGGTAACTAAAGTCAAAAAAACTAATTTAGATTTATCCTCAATAAAACATAGTTTTATGGTTATAAACACAAAAAAGACATACCCCCTCAACCAGACCCAGGTACACACACCTACTGATCTACTTATCCATTACTGTGGCAGCCATACTTAAAGGGTAACTAAAGTAAAAAAAACTAATTTAGATTTATTCTCAATAAAAGATAGTTTTATGGTTATAAACACAAAAAAGACATACCCCCTCAACCAGACCCAGGTACACACACCTACTGATCTACTTATCCATTACGGTGGCAGCCATATTTAAAGGTTAACTACAGTCAAAAAAACTAATTAAGATTTATCCTCAATAAAATATAGTTTTATGGTTGTAAACACAAAAAAGACATACCCCCTCAAACAGACCCAGGTACACACACCTACTGATTTACTTATCCATTACTGTGGCAGCCATACTTAAAGGGTAACTAAAGTTAAAAAAACAAAATTTGACCAATCATCAAAAAAGTTTGTTTTTGTAACCCCAAACCGGACACAGGAACACACACCTACTGATCTACTTATCCATTACTGTAGTAACCATACCTAAAGGGTAACTAAAGTAAAAACATTTTTTTGACCAATCATCAAAAAAGTTTGTTTTTTTAACCCCCAACCCGACCAGGTACACACGACCCCTACTGATCTCACTTATCCATTACTGTGGCAAGCCTAGCGTAAAGGGTAACTAAAGTAATTTTTTTTTACCACATCAAAAAAAATACAGAGAGATTCATAAAGTTCTTATCATTGAAATGGTGCTAATTTTTTGCCCTAACCAATCAATGTTAGCTTTCTGATTGACTGGATCAACATTAGCACCACTTTGGGCTGGTACACACAAATTTTTTTTGTCCCAAACAAGCATTCACTACAAACTCATCATTCTCATTATTGAGTTTTAAATCTGCAGCAAACACACATATCTTTTCCAAATCAGCCCTTCAAGCCAAATTCTTAAATTTTCCCTTTCTAGTTAAATATACAGTTATATAATTACATTGTTTTACATTTAATTATATCAAGTAGAGCAACTGCATTGATATAACAATCGACATACATTATATTGAAAAATTGATGCACCTAACAAAGAGTACTGATTCCAATGTGTAACACTCAAAACCAATAAGAAAAATCAGAGAATCCCCTTTTATGCACTAAAAGTGCTAAGACAATTGATTCCAATGTGTTGTTTACTTTGGTAAGTAAATAGATATTGCTGTCTCACATATAACCAGCTTCACAGCACCTTTAAAAAATGCTTACAAAATGTAAATATTTTTAGAATACTTACCTCTGAGCCCAACCCCCGAACTGAATTTAATTGTGTGCCCATGGCAACTTGGCCCCAAAAAATGCTGCTGCCTCATACGGTTACCTTTGGAGACTTTTCTTCATGGCCACCCCCAGGAAGCACCGAATGGGTTAATTGGGCAGCACGTGGCTCAGTGGTTAGCACTGATGCCTTGCAGTGCAATTCCTGAGTTCAATTCCACCTTGAACACATCTTCAAGGACTTTGAATGTTCTCTCCGTGCTTGCGTGGGTTTCCTCCGGGCACTCAAGTTTCCCCCACAATCAAAGACATACTGATAGGTTATATGTGTAAATATAGTAAATGTGCTTAGATTGTAAGCTCTTTGGGGCAGGGCCTGATATGAATATATACATGTAATTGTAAAGCTTAGGAAGATGTTAGCGCTTGTAAATCCCACAATAATAAATAAAATAAGTCTTGTCAAATACAGAAGACAATTAGTTTACATTTGTTCATACACGTTATTGTATATTGTTATTTTGATTCACCTATCCTGCTATACCTAGAGTAGATTTATTTATCTATATCTGCGTTCCTTCCTATTTGCTGTTTATCTGCTATTTATACTTTATTAGAGTTGTCTTTTTCATTTGTTTTTAGGTAAATTTTTACTTTTTCACTGTTTATATAAAGACCATTGGATTTCAAGCCGCTTGTCAAAGTCAATCAAAATATTATAATTTGTTTTCACAATAATATAAATAAATAGCAAGACAAATTTCTATATTGTTTAATGATAATTCAAAGTGTTCAAAACAATACTTTATTATTATTATTATTATTGATTTATATAGCGCCAACATCTTCCGTGGTGCTTTACAAATGCATAGTCATACATTACATACAGGGTAATACATGTTATACAAAGTCATACATATTACATATACAGGTAATACATAATATAAGTAAACAGAGTGAGGAGTTTCTTACAGCAATACCGTATACAATAGGAGAGAGGACCCTGCCCAAGAGCTTACAGACTAAGGATATGGGGGTGAGACATTAGGTTGCGGAATCGGTAGGCTGTTAAATAGATTGGCATGGAGCGTGATTTGGATCATATTGGGTAGTAAGGGGGTAATGATTAGGCCAGGTTATATGCTTGCCTAAGAGGTGGGTTTTAAGGTTACTTTGAAGGTGTTAAGGATGGTGAGTGCTGGACAGACGGAGGAAGGAGTTCCAGAGCAAGGGGCATCACGAGTAAATCCTGAATGCGGGCATGGGAAGAGGTGACCGGGTGGAGTGAGAGAGGTATCGTTTGCAGGCGGAGGTTGCGCCTGGGACGGTATTACTGGATCAGCTCTGAGATATATGGAGGGGCTATGTTGGATAGTGCTTTATAGGAAAAGGTAAGCAGTTTTGCTTGGGTCCTTTGCGTGATGGGCAACCAGTGGAGGGACTGGCAGAGAAGAGAAGCATAGAGAAGCGAGAAGAGAATGAATGAGCCGGGTAGCAGAGTTGAGATGGATTGAAGTGGTGCCAGGCGGTTGTTTGGTAAACCACACAGGAGTGTGTTGCAGTAGCCTACCGGGATATGATTAGGGCATGGACTAGGATTTTTGTAACTTCCTTCGAAGGAAGGTTGAATGCGGGAGATGTTTTTTAGTTGGAGCCAACAGATTTGGCAAGCGAATTGACATGAGGTTTGAAGGAAAGATCGGAATCTACGTTATTTCCAGGCAGCGGACATGGGAGATGGGGATATGGGTGTTTGGTTAATAATATATTAGGCTAGGGAGGTACCATCTCGTGAGGGTTAGTTTCAGAGTGAAAAACACTAAAGGTCCTACCAAGAGATAGGAGGATAGCCAAGAAAGTGCAGTGTCCTGGATACCTAAGGAGGCCAGGATCTGAAGAAGTAGAGGTGATAACAGTATCAAAAGCAGAGGACAGATAGAAGAATGAGCAAAGGGTAGTGACCTTTAGTTTAGCACTAAATCATTGTTCACTTTAGTCAGGCATTTTCGTGGAGTGGTTAGGGTGGAAGCCTGACTGGAGGTGGTCAAGGAGAGAGTTACCAGACAGGTGATTAACCAGGTCAGCATAGACATGTCTTTCCAGTATTTTGGAAGCAAAAGGGAGAAGGAGACAGGCCAGTAGCTGGAAAGGGAGGGCTTTTTAAGTATAGGGGATACCCCGGCATGTTTAAATATAGAGGGAAAATAACAGTGGATAGGGACAAGTTAAAGAGAGAGGTTAGGGCTGGACTGAAGGAGAGGAGAGCGGGGGAATAAGATAAGAGGGAATGGGGTCGAGGGGGCAGATGTGTAGCGTGTCCTGTATAGGAGAGGAAAGACCCCGTTTTGTTATAGTGGTGAAGCTCGTTAGGGGCAAGTAAAGGGATTAACCAATGAAGGGAGGCTAGACTTGCAGTGGTAGGGTTAGAGATGGAGGGGGTGGCAAGGAAGGGACATTAGGCAGAGCAATGGTAGGGGTTGGAAGCTGTAGGGGAGCTAGGCGCACAGGTAAACCACTTCGGATGTTTATATTTTCCTGTGAAATATGAGGCTATTTCATCAGCCAATAGACAGGGGTAGGCGGAGGAGGTGGCGAACAGAGCAGGGAGTTGAATACTTTGAAGAGCTGTTTGGGATTATGGGATTGGGATGATATGAGTGAAGAGAATGTTTTTTTGTTTCCCTTTAAGTAATAACAAGTCACAAAGATGGCTCTCAATTGGGAGAGTTTAGATATATATGTAAGATAGCTATATACGAAAGCAATAATACTATCTCTACATCGAGAAACACCAGCCAAAAACAAGCAGAGTGAAACGATATGTAGTGATTTGAATAAGTGGACGGGATAACTGTCTGGTAGGAAAAAAGATTTTTCTTGGCTGTCCTTTCTATTACATGTATTAATTGTTAGTTTATAGATATATGTGATGAGTTTTTTTACCACCATAATACCGCCATCATTTTTGTAATACCCTTGGGGTGGGAGATTCTGAGGTAGATATATAATTGGAGATGGTTTATTTCATTTTCTGTATGCACAACAATTCTCAAATATTTCTGATGGGACTGGTGAATAGGGACGTGCAAATAGCATCTTTTAAATCTAAGGTGGCCAAAAAGTCTCCTGGTAGCATCAATGATTAGGTTTTTATGGTATCAATTAGAATTAAACCAAAAATTATATTTGGTAGAATCTTTTACTACCATCTCCACAGTTTAATAAAATGTATGTTCATGCCCTTAACACCCATTAGTCACAGTCAGGATAGGCATTGTATTTTTCTCCAAAGTAGTGACACTTTCATTAACTTTAAGGAATTTAAGCTGGAGGTGATTACCATTTTTAACACTATAAAAATATTTTCTTTTTTAAGCAGAGGTTATAAATAAGTGGGACTTACTTGTGTTTGCTGTGTCACATGCTTCATAGGGTTACAATTCTGTTTTTTAATCCAGAGTAAATATGTGTACAAGATCAAGGTCACATCACTAGTAATTTTCCTCATCAGTGCAGCTTATACTTTTGCAGATCATATTACAATGTGGTGTGGTTTGGCATTGCTTCAAAAGCTATGGGTAAAAAGCAGCTCGTTGCCAGGCAAGATCTAGACCATAACAATTAACCTTTTTTTTTTTGGTTTATTGTGTCACTTTCCATCACTACAACACCTAGTTTTATGGTTGTAAACACAAAAAAGACATACCCCCTCAACCAGACCCAGGTACACACACCTACTGATTTACTTATCCATTACTGTGGCAGCCATACTTAAAGGGTAACTAAAGTTAAAAAAACTAAATTTGACCAATCATCAAAAAAGTTTGTTTTTGTAACCCCAAACCGGACACAGGTACACACACCTACTGATCTACTTATCCATTACTGTAGTAACCATACCTAAAGGGTAACTAAAGTAAAAAAATTTTTTGACCAATCATCAAAAAAGTTTGTTTTTTTAACCCCCAACCCGACACAGGTACACACACCTACTGATCTACTTATCCATTACTGTGGCAGCCATACTTAAAGGGTAACTAAAGTAATTTTTTTTTACCAATCATCAAAAAAATACAGAGAGATTCAATAAAAGTTCTTATCATTGAAAATGGTGCTAATTTTGCCCTAACCAATCAGATGTTAGCTTTCTGATTGACTGGATCAACATTAGCACCACTTTGGGCTGGGTACACACAAACTTTTTTTTGTCCCAAACAAGCATTCACTACAAACTCATCATTCTCATTATTGAGTTTTAAAATCTGCAGCAAACACACATATTCATTTCCAAATTCAGCCCTTCAAGCCAAATTCTTAAATTTTCCCTTTCTAGTTAAATATACAGTTATATAATTACATTGTTTTACATTTAATTATATCAAGTAGAGCAACTGCATTGATATAACAATCGACATACATTATTATTGAAAAATTGATGACCTAACAAAGAGTACTGATTCCAATGTGTAACACTCAAGTATACAAAATAAGAAAATCAGAGAATCCCCTTTTATGCACTAAAAAGTGCTAAGACAAATTGATTCCAATGTGTTGTTTACTTTGGTAAGTAAATAGATATTGCTGTCTCACATATAACCAGCTTTCAAGCACCTTTAGAAAAATGCTTACAAAATGTAAATATTTTTAGAATACTTACCTCTGAGCCCAACCCCCGAGACTGAATTTAATTGTGTGCCCATGGCAACTTGGCCCCAAAAAATGCTGCTGCCTCATACGGTTACCTTTGGAGACTTTCTTTCATGGCCACCCCCAGGAAGCACCGAATGGGTTAATTGGGCAGCACGGTGGCTCAGTGGTTAGCACTGATGCCTTGCAGTGCAAATGTCCTGAGTTCAATTCCACCCTTGAACACATCTTCAAGGACTTTGAATGTTCTCTCCGTGCTTGCGTGGGTTTCCTCCGGGCACTCAAGTTTCCCCCACAATCATAAAGACATACTGATAGGTTATATGTGTAAATATAGTAAATGTGCTTAGATTGTAAGCTCTTTGGGGCAGGGCCTGATATGAATATATACATGTAATTGTAAAGAGCTTAGGAAGATGTTAGCGCTATGTAAATCCACAATAATAATAATAAAAATAAAGTCTTGTCAAATACAGAAGACAATTAGTTTACATTTGTTCATACACGTTATTGTATATTGTTATTTTGATTCACCTATCCTGCTATACCTAGAGTAGATTTATTTATCTATATCTGCTGTTCCTTCCTATTTGCTGTTTATCTGCTATTTATACTTTATTAGAGTTGTCATTTTCATTTGTTTTTAGGTAAATTTTTACTTTTTCACTGTTTTATATAAAGACCAATTGGATTTCAAGCCGGCTTGTCAAAGTCAATCAAAATAAATTATAATTTGTTTTCACAAATAATATAAATAAATAGCAAGACAAATTTCTATATTGTTTAATGATAATTCAAAGTGTTCAAATACAATACTTTATTATTATTATTATTATTGATTTATATAGCGCCAACATCTTCCGTGGTGCTTTACAAATGCATAGTCATACATTACATACAGGGTAATACATGTTATACAAAGTCATACATATTACATATACAGGTAATACATAATATAAGTAAACAGAGTGAGGAGTTTCTTACAGCAATACCGTGATACAATAGGAGAGAGGACCCTGCCCAAAGAGCTTACAGACTAGAGGATATGGGGGTGAGACATTAGGTTGCGGGAATCGGTAGGCTGTAAATAGATTGGCAGTGGAGCGTGAAAGGCGGTTTGGATCATATTGGGTAGTAAGGGGGTAATGATTAGGCCAGGTTATATGCTTGCCTAAAGAGGTGGGTTTTAAGGTTACGTTTGAAGGTGTTAAGGGATGGTGAGTGCTGGACAGACGGAGGAAGGGAGTTCCAGAGCAGAGGGGCATCACGAGTAAAGTCCTGAATGCGGGCATGGGAAGAGGTGACCGGAGTGGATGAGAGGAGGGTATCGTTTGCAGAGCGGAGGTTGCGCCTGGGACGGTATTACTGGATCAGCTCTGAGATATATGGAGGGGCTATGTTGGATAGTGCTTTATAGGAAAAGGTAAGCAGTTTGCTTGGGTCCTTTGCGTGATGGGCAACCAGTGGAGGGACTGGCAGAGAAGAGAAGCATTAGAGAAGCGAGAAGAGAAATGAATGAGCCGGGTAGCAGAGTTGAGAATGGATTGAAGTGGTGCCAGGCGGTTGTTTGGTAAACCACACAGGAGTGTGTTGCAGTAGACTAGCCGGGATATGATTAGGGCATGGACTAGGATTTTTGTAACTTCCTTCGAGAGGAAGGGTTGAATGCGGGAGATGTTTTTTAGTTGGAGCCAACAGGAGTTGGCAAGCGAATTGACATGAGGTTTGAAGGAAAGATCGGAATCTAGCGTTATTTCCAGGCAGCGGACATGAGGAGATGGGGATATGGGTGTTTTGTTAATAATAATAGTAAGGCTAGGGAGGGTACCAGATCGTGAGGGTTAGTTTCAGAGTGAAAAACACTAAAGGTCCTACCAGAGAGATAGGAGGATAGCCAAGAAAGTGCAGTGTCCTGGATACCTAAGGAGGCCAGGATCTGAAGAAGTAGAGGGTGATCAACAGTATCAAAAGCAGAGGACAGATAAAGAAGAATGAGCAAAGGGTAGTGACCTTTAGATTTAGCACTAAATCATTGTTCACTTTAGTCAGGGCAGTTTCTGTGGAGTGGTTAGGGTGGAAGCCTGACTGGAGGTGGTCAAGGAGAGAGTTACCAGACAGGTGATTAACCAGGTCAGCATAGACATGTCTTTCCAGTAGTTTGGAAGCAAAAGGGAGAAGGGAGACAGGCCAGTAGCTGGAAAGGGAGGGCTTTTTAAGTATAGGGGATACACCGGCATGTTTAAATATAGAGGGAAAAATAACAGTGGATAGGGACAAGTTAAAGAGAGAGGTTAGGGCTGGACTGAAGGAAGAGGAGAGCGGGGGAATAAGATAAGAGGGAATGGGGTCGAGGGGGCAGATGGTGAGACGTGTCCTGTATAGGAGAGAGGAAAGACCCCGTTTTGTTATAGTGGTGAAGCTCGTTAGGGGGCAAGTAAAGGGATTAACCAATGAAGGGAGGCTAGACATTGCAGTGGTAGGGTTAGAGATGGAGGGGGTGAGCAAGGAAGGGACATTAGGCAGAGCAATGGTAGTGGTTGGAAGCTGTAGGGAGGAGCTAGGGCGCACAGGTAAACCACTTCGGATGTTTATAATTTTCTCTGTGAAATATGAGGCTATTTCATCAGCCAATAGACAGGGGGTAGGCGGAGGAGGTGGCGAACAGAGCAGGGAGTTGAATACTTTGAAGAGCTGTTTGGGATTATGGGATTGGGATGATATGAGTGAAGAGAAGTAGTTTTGTTTGCCCTTTAAGTAATAACAAGTCACAAGAATGGCTCTCAATTGGGAGAGTTTAGATATAAATATGTAAGATAGCTATATACGAAAGCAATAATACTTATCTCTACATCGAGAAACACCAGCCAAAAACTAGCAGAGTGAAACGATATGTAGTGATTTGAATAAGTGGACGGGATAACTGTCTGGTAGGAGAAAAAGATTTTTCTTGGGCTGTCCTTTCTATTACATGTATTAATTGTTAGATTTATAGATATATGTGATGAGTTTTTTTACCACCATAATACCGCCATCATTTTTGTAAATACCCTTGGGGTGAGGAGATTCTGAAGGGTAGATATATAATTTGGAGATGGTTTATTTCATTTTCTGTATGCACAACAATTCTCAAATATTTCTGATGGGACTGGTGAATAGGGACGTGCAAATAGGCATCTTTTAAATCTAAGGTGGCCAAAAAGTCTCCTGGTAGCATCAATGATTAGGTTATTTTTATGGTATCAATTAGAATTAAACCAAAAATTATATTTGGTAGAATCTTTTACTACCATCTCCACAGTTTAATAAAATGTATGTTCATGCCCTTAACACCCATTAGTCACAGTCAGGATAGGCATTGTATTTTTCTCCAAAGTAGTGACACTTTCATTAACTTTAAGGAATTTAAGCTGGAGGTGATTACCATTTTTAACACTATAAAAATATTTTCTTTTTTAAGCAGAGGTTATAAATAAGTGGGACATTACTTGTGTTTGCTGTGTCACATGCTTCATAGAAGGTTTACAATTCTGTTTTTTAATCCAGAGTAAATATGTGTACAAGATCAAGGTCACATCACTAGTAATTTTCCTCATCAGTGCAGCTTATACTTTTGCAGATCATATTACAATGTGGTGTGGTTTGGCATTGCTTCAAAAGCTATGGGGTAAAAAGCAGCTCGTTGCCAGGCATAGATCTAGACCATAACAATTAACCTTTTTTTTTTTGGTTTATTGTGTCACTTTCCATCACTACAACAAAATTCCAAGTTGAAATCAAACAAAAAATGTACTTCACTTTAAAAAGTGCATGAGAATTCAAGAGAAAGGAATGTTATATTGAAAACAATGCTATCTTGTTTACAAATCACAAGAACATAGATTATTTCTATGGAGTATTCTTAGATAGGAATATCATTACATCAACCAATGTTCATATATTTTTTATAATCCAGTATGGTCTATTTATAATAAATAATAAAGGGGGGGGGAAGAGGGGGGAGTAATTCACATTTATTTATTCTTAAAAATTAGAAAATCACTCAAAATAAATAACATAATAATTAGTTAGAGTCAATATTGACAACATTTCAAAGCACCGTACACAATTAAATTTTTTGGTAAATTTGATCACTGCAAATTCGAATCTGCCAAAAATCGATTTACTTCTACTTGCCAAATAATAAACTGAACAATCGATTTTAAGCAGTTAAGCCTGATTAGGCATGTAGTAATGGACTAGAACTCGAACCCTGAGTTTGACCCTAACTATTTAAGTTTGAACGGACTCGGACTTCTCGAACTATCCCGGGCCCGGATTTTCGATATTTTCTGGACTTTTGATAATTATCGAATGTTCAAACGTTCGAGTAAAATGTCAATTATACCAATATGCGAGTAAGTAAATATCGAATTATCGAATCCGTGAGTCGTTCATGGGATAATTATCGAATGTTCGAACGCTCGAAAGTAGCGTGCGTGAGAGTAAAATTTCGAAAGTCCTGGATATTCAAACGTGTTCCCCAGACCATTTCCCAGGTCCCACAGCCATTTACATTAAGTTACCATTGATATTTAATTGTATTTCATTTGAACTTTTCAAACTATTTGACTCCCATTGGCTTTAATGGGTCCATTTTCAAACTCTCGAACTTTCCATCTAGTAGTAAAATCTTTGCCCAATCAGGGGGAATTGATGGCCTTATGTGTTGTACAACATTTAACGTATAATGTATGTCTCAATTCAGTTTTGATGAGATTTCCGTAGAAAATAAAATTGACTGACCATGTAAACGATCATTGATTCTTTGATTGGAAATAGATTTGGAAGTCATTAATTATTTGTAATATTGGCCTATATATGGCAAGCTTAATGCTATGAATAATGTTCTTTTTTTTAAAAAAAATCTCCTCATATATGTTGTTTCTTATATAACATCAATAAAGCATTTTACATTTTTGTTTATCAAAGGGTTTAGCAGACTGTTAGTAGCAGGAACCTTATGGAGGTAGCCAATATGCAATTAGAATTGTTTGTGCACTAGAATTCTGTTTTTTGTATGTATTATATTTTTGGTCTCTAGTTGCACATTAATATGAATTATATGAATAATGAATAATGAATAATATGAATAATATGAACAGCCCAATTTTCTATATATTGTGAATTTTATGGTATTTTATGGTAATTTACGATCAGGGTCGTAAAAGTGATGATCGTGATCGTACATTTGCGACCAAACGTTCGTTAATTAACGAATGTTCGAATGTAGAATACCGTGCGGTAGTAAACTACTGCAATGGTATTTTGTAGGGATCGTAAATCCAAGATTTCATTATCGTAGATTTACATTCGGTATCGTAAATTTACGATTGTTAAATCGATGGTTAATCTCTGATCGGTTTAACGATCGTAAATTTATGATACCGATCGTTAAAGTCTCGGTATCGCTAAAAAGCGATACCGCGGCTTTATAAATATGGCCCTTAGTTCTTGTTGTTCCAGGTCAAATTTGACCTGCCAGCTTTTCAAATGTTTAAAAAGTACAACACCTAGCATTCCCTAGCTGCACAGAATGCTAAAAAAATAAAGCCCTTTTACTGACTTACAGACATTAAAAGCCCATGTTTTAGCAATTCCTACCCAAGGATTTTAATATGCACATGTTTGAAAATTACAACTCCCAGCATTCTCTATTATCAGTAGGTTTCTTCTTTATGTCCACTTTCTGTCGAGCAAACAGAAACTGGATTCTATTGCTTAAATAATGTAATAAACGATAAACAAACTCATTTCATTGTCTCAGAGAAGTGGGCATGGAAATGTTTTCCTTTCAGTCCCCCTATTATATATAGCAGGGATAAGCAACCAGTAGATCTCCAGATGTTAGAACACTACAACTCCCAGTATTTAGGGAATTCAAACTACAACTCCCAACATTTCTCTACAAGCACTCTGTAGTTAGGGAATTCTGGGAGTTGTATTTTCCAAACATCTGGAGATCTGCTGGTTGCCTATCCCTGATCTATAGATATCCCTTCCTGTCCAGCAAACAGCAGCTCTCCTTTTTGTCTATTGAGAGGGTAAAGGGTGGGGTGGAGTTAGGTGAGAGTGAGAAGAATGTATTTACTAAGACTGTCATATGTTTTACAAAGGAAGTGACATATAAGTCTTTCAACTTCCTACTAACACTTCCTACTTCCCTACTAACACTCAGAAAATGTTTTAATTTGCTAACATTGATATCAATCTAATATTAAGCACACCATTGGATACAACACTAAAAGGGAAGTGATAAATATGTTCCTTTGTAAGCTTCCATTGCCTCCCTGTAAAACTTCCAGGGGTGTGGCTTAACATTCCATTTTGAAGATACAAAACAGGAGTGGGGACTATGCAAGTACTTTTATTTATTTAGATATTTTGCCTTATTTACATTTCTATATACTTTAATGCCATTACTACATATTTGTTAATATTGATATAACTATTTATTTAGTGCTTAAACAACACATAAACACTGTCCCTATGTATATTACTTTTACCCATCCCCACCAACATAGTACATAGTAATACCAATGTATTCCCCATGAAATTATAAATGTATTTATATAATATGCAATATTCTAATATTCTATTAGAACTATATTTGTCAATATTCTGTTCATTTTGAAACTTTTGATAATGGTAATCATTTTATAAAGGAATAATTATTTCTATTAATATAACTTGTAAAATGATTTGGGGCTCCCTGCTGAGCTGGGAAATCAATTATTGATACTTTTTTTGTGTGTTTGTTTACTTTGCCCTAACTATTCATAAAAACTGCAAGATTGGCTTGGTTTGTCCTACATATCTGAAGTTCACAACTACAAGCAACAAATTATTCAGAAAAAAATACAGTATATAAAATAGCTTGGAGCTAAAATGTTTTAATAGTAAAACTCTATTCTGGGTTTGACTATCAAATAAAATGTTATGTAGTCATCTAGCAATATCCTATTCAGCATTCTCAATATAATAATAGAATTATTAATAACAATTTTACATATAACCTTTGGACCTGTCTTGCAACTACTAAAAAGTAAACATTATACAAGTAAAAATGACTTTAAGGGCATTAAAGGATAATTGTATTGCCTAAATGCAGTTGTTTTTTTTTAATTGCTTTAAAAAGAGTAAAGGTATGCAGCCCTCCCCATACATTTTTTTCCTGATTTCGACCCTCTATCTGCCTTCAATTAGCCATGCTGTGAAGGGGGCATAATCTGTCTGCCTCAAACTGTCATTCAAAGCTACACTCCTCCACCCACCCTTGATTAGCTTGATTATGTAGGATGTTAGTTTGACTGGCAGAGGAGGAGTAGAGAGGTTATAACAGACATTCCCACCAGCCAATGACAAGTGCTGTGTTAACCACGGCCCTGGGCCATCTATGGGGGGGGGGCTTTTAGCACCATTTTTTTTGCTGTGTGATATCTAAGAGAGGGCAGCACAGTTGTAAATGTAATCAATTTCAGCTGCTGGAAGTGCGGACATGTAATGGGGGTGATGTTATTTTTTTTATATCATTGTCCTTTAATTATATTTTATGCTGACATGGGGGGGCAGACCTTCAGTGTAATTTAGACTCTTAAAATTGGAAAATCACTGCACTTTAGTGATGCCTAATATTCCATTACCAGTATAAATATTTGAGTGGATATTATCTGTGGATAGGCTTAAACTTAGACCTCAGGATTTTGGCCTGTGTCTAAACCAGTCTTTTGTCACAAACACGAACCTACTCAGAGGGAAAGCCCTTCAAAAAAGAAACCCCATGTAAGCACGCACAGCTGCATGTGGACTAATTTAAAAATAAGTCACAGGTCATACTTAATATATGACCTGACACAGAAATAGATCCAAGATACAAGTACATAGGTGATTTCTGCCACAATAATACACTTACTAACAAGTAATTACTTCAAATAAAGTGCTTTATATAATAATTGACCAAAAAACTTGTACATTTACACAACAGGTATTCAACTGTATTCAATGGTAGCTAATTTTGAAATGGAGCTTTACGCAAAGCTATTGTGTCTCTTTGTAAATCTCCCTGATTTTTCTTTGAACTAATTTTCAACACACAAATGTTTATACAGAAGAAACCACAGAATCCCCTTCAAAGAAGCAATCTGCACACTCTATATAGTAAAAATAAAAATCCTTTATTTAACACTCAGGGACATATCTACCCAAATACCTCCTAACTTATTAAAAACAATTAAAAATCTAATATATACATAGCGTGTTACCTGTCACATCTATACCAAAGGTGCAAAAATGTATCGAAATTATATCTATTTATATATATAGTAAAGTGGTACCTCCGTCCTGTGTATTGAACAAGCAGTCTCTATATAACAATTAACATCTAGTACACTCACAGTCCTAATGTCACGGACAGGCTAAAGGGACTAACTTGATCACCGATTGGGCTTTTAGCAGCAGATCAGAGGAAATAATCCATCACTCAAAATTAGTGCAGGTCTACCACGCGGGAACGCCATACGCGCTCGCCGATGACGGCTTCAAAATGCGGCTCAGAATCACTTTGTTCCCTGAGGCTATTTAAAGCATATAGCCCGAGTGTACACATTTTTTTAAATAAATTTTATGTAAATCTCCCTGATTTTTCTTTGAACTAATTTTCAACACACAAATGTTGGAAGGCTTTTTATTCATGTGATCACAGTAATGTATACTAAAACCCCTTTGTTTATAAAGTATGCCAGTGTGCTGTTAATATGATATTGTATGGGGCCTAGGAATGTGCATTGATTATCTTTTCTATGTTTGTATAAAGTGGGCAGATCCATGTCCCTTATGTAATAGAGATGGCCGAAACTCTCCAGTTTCATTCCGTTTTCGGATTTCCGGATCTTGGGAAAATCCCAAAGGTCCGAAAATGGAATGAATTTTCGATTGTTATAGAATGTTCGAGGCTATTTTCAAGTATTATCAAAAATAGCCTTGAACGTTCGATAATCCTCGAAAATACACTTGGAGATGACTTTTGTAAGTATAAACATTATTGATGTAGAAATGTAAATAAAATGAAAAAAAAAAAAACAGTGGTGGGCCCAGGCTGATGTATAAAGCCTTGTGGTTATATGCAAATGTCGCAGCTGGTGGCTGGTTAAGGACAATTGTAACCAAGGGATGATTATTTAAGAGTTACCCTGGGGTACGTGAAGATTCGGGCAGCTCAGAGGGAGCAGGCTAGGTGTATACAAAGGGTTAAAAACAATGTTTGGGAATATTTGGATTTTGGAATATTTCGTTTTGGAAAAACAATAAAGTTATTAAATCTGCGACCATTTTCCCCACTCACAAATAGAGGAGCTAGAGCTAGAGGATGCCGCAAGATCAGAGTTTCTTTAAGAGTGCAGAGAGTGCCGCAAGTTTATTGAATAGCTTTAAAAAAGGCCTGGATAAGTTCCTAAAACTAAATAATATTGGGAATTACTGGTATTACTACATATAGATCTGGTTGATCCAGGGATACTTTCCGATTGCCGTTTGGAGTCAGGAAGGAATTCCCCCCCCCTTTTTAGCTGTTTTTTTTTTTTTTGCTTTCCTCTGGATCAACTGTTAGGAAGGGTTAATAAAAAAATTTAAAAAAGAGGGTGGATAGGTTGGACTTGATGGACGTATGTCTTTATTCAACCTTAATTAATTAATTACTATGTTACGTACGGTATTTGTGGAAAGAAGGGAGCTTCAGACCGTCATATCCCGCTTGCTGCATGAGATTGTGGCCGTGTTTTGTGTCTATCAGTGATAAGGGGGGGATCCAGTACACGCAGGGTCTGCTGCTGGATAGCGCCTGGAGCCGAGGTATTTAATTGTCCGGTGTATTAAGATAGAGAGTTTGATACCAGTAGCTCAAGTAGCTTATAGTATAGATGTAGCTTTTTTGAGTAAGAATGATATGATTGATGTCCAGTCATTAAGAGATTTAATGCAACTTGCTGGTAAGAGACCTAATACCCGTTAAAGGGGAAGTCAAAGTTTAATCCTACTCAATATAGGAACAGTGCTATATGCTTGTGAAGGTTCTCATTCATCCTGGTCATGGTATATCTGTTATATCAGTGCTATGGATTTATTTGGAAAACTGGTAACGAAAGATGTGCGGGGAATTAAAGAGGTCAATAAGTTTAATAGAAATTATAAGGACAATTTGGATAGACAGGAATGGAGAGCTTTGGTAGCACTTAAGAAAGATAATAGTGTTGTGTTTAAACCAGCTGACAAGGGGGGGGGGTGCTCCTTAACAGGGATTACTATGTTGAAGAAGCCCTGGAACAGTTAAGTGATAGTAGTACTTATTGGTTGATCCCACAGCTAAATTTTTTGTGGAATTGAAAGTATTAGTAAAAAGTGGGAAAGATAAAGGGTTTTTATCTATTGATGAAGCAAGATTCCTTGTTAATGATAAGCCGAATATTGCTATCTTTTGTACATTACCGAAAATCCATAAGAGCATCACCTCCCCCCCTGGGAGCCCAATCATTTCAGGGGTGGGAAATCTAACGGCCACTCTATCCCAATACTTCTCTTTACATCCATTGGTCAGTAATACTCCAGCCTATTTGAGAGATACTATAGAGATACTGAACTTGCTCCAAGGGCTTGAATGGAAAACCGAGTATATTTTGGTGACATTAGATGTCACCTCCTTATATACTGTAATAACTCATGTTGAAGGCACAGAGGCAGTAAAATATTAATATTAATTAAATAAATATATTAATATTTTAAATAAACACCAAAACATCGGGAATGATATGATTGACTTCCTGGGGGATTGTTTAATGTTTGTTTTGGGGAAAAAATATTTTAAATTTGAGAATTTATTTTCAAACAAATGGGACTGCGATGGAAACCTCCTTAGTGCCAAACTACGCTGGTCTTTATATGGCCAGATGGAAAGAAAATGCTGTGTTTATGAATAAGGAGTTCCGTGAGTATGGGATTCTTCGGCGTAGATATATAGATCATGTATTCATGGTCTGGGGGGGTCCCCAGAATATATTGATTGATTTTATTGCCCACCTGAATAAGTCCTCAAACTGTTTGAAATTTACAAGTAATTACAGTAAGGAGTCTATAGAATTTCTTGATATTTTAATAAATATTGAAGAAGGCAAATTAACCACCAAAACCTTCTTTAAGGAACTCGATTCTAATTCTTATATTAATTTTGGTAGTGAGCATAAAAGAGAGTGGCTGGAAAACATCCCTTTGGGACAGTTCTTAAGATTAAAAAGGAACTGTACTGATGTGGCTGAATATAATGTAGAATGTGATATAATCAGTAAACAGTTTATGGAAAAGAACTATGATGAGTGCATAATAAAAAAAGCTAAAGAGAGGGCAGACAACTCTAACTAACCTACTTAAACCTAAAAGTAAGGATGAGAAGAGAAAAAATGGTATGGTACTTCAGAAGGCACCTAAGATAGTTCTTGAATACACAAGAGAGTTGTGTCAAGTAGTTCGCTCAATTAAGAAACATTGGCATGTCCTCAAAGAGGATAAGGATCTGTCAGAAATAGAAATGAACAAGCCTAAAATCTATTTCACTAAACCTGAAAAATCTGAAGAAACTGTAAACAATATGGTAAGAGGACTATTCAATTGGGGGGCATGTAATATCTGTGAACATATGGGAGTCCATTTCCCATTCAGATAAAAAATCTGAATGGGAAATGGATAACATATGAGAATTTTTTAAATTGTAAATCGAGATGAGTAGTCTATGATACAGTGCCGTGTGGTCTAAAATATATTGGGAAGACCTTCCATGAATGACATGTCATAATAAACGAACACAAAAGGGAAGTGAGCTAGAGCATAAGAGCAATAAATAACCAGATAGTGCTCCCTAGTATTTATAGGCATTATGGCCTGATGCATGGTGCTACATTCAAGGAGAGTCAAGTGTTAATTTTGGGGCAGCTTGATGTGCAAAATTGTAGGAGGTGGTGTGATTTTAATAATAAATTACTAATGTTGGAACAAAAATATATTTTTGAATATGATTCTATGTTCCCTAAAGGTTTGAATGATAGAATAGAGTTGGGAACCTTTTTATTTTATGGAATGTTATTGTGTTGTATAAAGGTTTACCTTTTGTTTTAGTAATGGTTCATCACAGTAGTAATTAATCGTGCCTGATGAAGTTGCTACAGCAACAAAACGTGTAGCAGTTTGTTGTTGTGTTCAGTCTAGACTGGGTTTAACACTGTTTAATTGTAGTAGATATTTATGTATTGCACTTTTGTATTGGAACTGTGGCCTTTTTGATCATTCACCCTTATAGCAACTGTGTATCTAGTAGGTCCGACGCTTCAGGTAAGCCAGTCCCGCTGGAGAGATCCTTCCCCCTGTTTTGGATATTCAGTCCGGAGAGTGTGCCGGTGAGGATCACGTGACCGGAGCTTGAGGACGCCCCGAGGTTGGAGTTTCTTAAAGAGTGCTGAGACTTATGGTGTTCGTGGAAAGGAGGGAGCTGCAAACCGACGTATCCCACTTGCTGCCTGAGATTGTGGCCTTGTTTTGTGTCTATCAGTGATAAGGGCGGGATCCAGTACACGCAGGGTCTGCTGCTGGATTGCGTCTGGAGCCGAGGTATTTAATTGTCTGGTGTATACTGCCAGTTTTTATGTATGGTATAAACCCTACACTCTGTGGACTATAATACGAACTTACATTTTTATGACTGTTGCTCGGAAAATTTCTGTATTTATTGTAAACAGTTTTATGCAACACTTTTTGTGGGGATTTTAGATGTTTATTTGATTGCTCTTTATTAAAGGAATATTCAGATGTTAATATATATGTATTGAATGTTATTGGACTCCCTTTCTAGAATAATTTTCTTTTTATAAATAGGGGTTGGCTTCTCCAATGGCGCATGGACAGTGGGAGGAGTTTTGATGAAGCAGCGCTCGAGCTTCTTCGTCCGTGGGCCATATGATTTACACCTGTCAGTTAGTATATAGGATTTTAACTTCCGGTCAAGTAATGTTGTATATCTTGCCATGTATTTATGGCAAACAGTATGCTGGTAAAACCACTAGACTAGTCACCAAGAGGATTATGGAACATATAAATGCCACCAAGAGGGGAGACAGGAGCTCTGCTTTATTAGCACACCTAATAGAATATCATGGAGGTTCATCTTTTGCATCTCTGTGAGCCATTGTGTAATTGCGTAATTGATATATGTTCTGTCTATATTAAAGGATAAGTACACAGTAAAAGCAAGTTAAGTTTAATTTGTAGCAGCAGCTTTAAAAAAATCTGTTCCACCCCTTTTTTATCCCTAGGTCCCTCCTGAGCCTACCTTTCCTGATGTAAATGTGACAGTTTAGATCTGCAGTGTAGACTCTCCGCCCCTCTAAGACGTCTTTGATCTCCTTCTTAAAACTCCAAAACCAGTGTCCCTGTGGTCCTTGTGAGTGTGTTGCACGCAACGGGATGTCAGTGCGTGCATGGACGTGTGCACACGTGATTTCATTGTGCCGCTTTACAATAATAGGGTAGATGCATATCTTACGTGCCCCTTTACAATAATAAGGGTAGATGCATATAATACAAGTACATACTGCACTCAAAGTGTGGCAAAGTGAATTGCTAGTTTACATCAATACTAAGATACAGTAGGAAAAAGGACCCTGCCCATATGGACTTCATTTCTAAAGGAAATGGTGGTGAGACATAAGATGAAATGGACTGGAAATCTGTAATCTAAATGTAGGGACAGTGAGAGGGGTAGTGTCTTAGGCCAGGTTATATGCTTGCTGGATTTTGTGACGAAGGGGGTTCCAAAGAAAAGAGTGGCACGTGCAAATTCCTGAATACAGGCGTGGGAAGAGGTTACTAGGGTGGATGAGAGGAGAAGATAATTTAAAGTGTGGAGATTACAGCTTGGATGGTATCTGTGGATCAGCTTTGATATGTATGGAGGGGCTGTTTCCATAGGGTAAGCAGTTAGAACTGGATCCTTTGTGTGATGGGCAGCCAGTGGAAAGACTGAAAGAGAAGAGCAGGTTTGAGATGCAAAAAGAGAAATGAATGAGTTGGGCAGCAGAGTTTAAGATGGATTAAATTGGTGCCAAGCAATTGCTTACATATCCCAATAACACATCATAATACAAAACAGGTAAATATAATAGTCACAATATATACTGTATAATATACTTGTGCCATTGCCTGGGAATACATATTTCTTATACAATTGTTTAGATTAATCGCCTTTGCAACAGAGAAACAGTTTAACAGACTTGGTAAACATAAATCTATGGTCAGTCTCTTTATGACCCTTAGCAAAATATCGGGGGACTGGTTCACTGGGAATTCATTGTTACGTTTTTGTATGGTGGAACGACGTTTGGAGATTTTTAGAATCATATGCTCTTAAACGTTTGCTTAATGTTCCACAAGCTACTACATTTCATTTCTGTATGTCGGACCTGACTAGCAGAAGAAAATGTTAGGATAAAAATAAACTCATGTAGGCTGTAAATCAATACAGAAGGTAAGTATATAGGAAGAAATCTATAATAGAAATCTAAATGGGAATGTTACTTTGCTCAGTGAAAGTGCAGAGTTGAACATGATCATAATGAAATCATACAAAATACACTCTGTCTGTGTGTTGTACGGGCAATGTGCTACTGTATATTCATCTCATAATGCCCAGTTTTATAATTTTATTCTAAACCTGAAATAATATGTTCCAAGCATTTGCATGACATGGTTCTGTCTGCAGATTTTGCACAGTGTCTGTCTATTGTAGTGATCAGGGGAGTGTACAGGGTTCAAGCCCTCCATGATTTAATTTGTCATGTCCTAGTAACACAACCTCAAACTACTATCATTACTTTTTTATTGCAGTGAAACTCCATAATGTCACTGTTCCCCTTAAGTGAACATGCATTACAGGAAACACATCTCTGTTAGGGTTTATTAGCATGTTCATCAGCAGACACACGTTAATCTTCATGATATGGGTGACAATGGCAGATACTAGTTCTCTGGAGGCTTTTTTCTTAATGTTAAGTACCAGCATAAAGGTTCTTAAATCATCTTCAATTATGATTCATGACCTCTATTTCATGATCTTGTTATTAAGAATTAATCTCAGACATAAAACCTGACTACTATTAAACTCACAAAGCATAGGGGCTTCAATTACTTTTGCAATCTTAACTAAAATTTTGTAATCAACATAAATATTAGGATTAAATGATTATCTATTTATTATTTAAATTATAAACAGCATGCTAAGGAAAGTTATAATTTACTTCAGTAAGCATATGTCCTCCCTCCATATACCTACCAACATTCTTAGAGGCCAGAGGATGGGCAGATCTATGTTGTGCACCAATCACAGACCAAACTGCCCTGGTCATGACCACAGACTACCCAAGCCCCAACTCCCACAGGTCAAAAGCTGGTAGTCCACTATAGCAGCTGTGGTGCCCTTATACCACTGAAGAGTGGTGTAGCCCACCAACCATCAGTGTCCAACCAACTTTTTCAGGATCTTGGTAGTGTCCTGGCTTTTAAACTTTATATAAATAAAACCTTTGGCATGGCTGGAGTGCAAATCATTTTAGGGTTTCCATAGCTTGAATGAAGCAGTAACTTATCTTACAGTACATAACCTCTTGGTATGCATCTTAGGGGGAGATGTAATAACATCTGTTATTGCCAAATAAGTGTAAAACCTATGCAATATATCAGGCTAGCATCAGCATTGCTCCTTACAGAGAGGTTTACATATTGCTTTAAGGTAACAGAGTCTGATGATAAAATTTTCCCCTTTATTGTATATAATGTAAAATCATCAGGGGATAACCCCACAGTTATGGATAAGATTTTAAAGGAGCTAAATTTAAAGGATATGAGGCCTAAGAAAGAAACGGGATCCTTCAGGCAATCTCTGATTGGGCATTTAAACTTTGCATCATGGGTAATCCTAATGGGGGAGGAAGTTCTTTGCTTAACAATATATGTAATTCAAATTGCTACATCTGAATTCCTATGGATGTGAAAGATTATTTGGCCTGACATTCTGAATAAGTTTAATGGATATACTGTAAGAGGATTTTGTGAACAATTTAGCAATACATTTCTATACAGATTCAGCAGTTTCAATGAATCGATCAGAGGTATTCAAAGATAAACGTCTGGCATTGAGCAATCAAGTTTTCAGCATGGACGCATGCCGGCATCATCATGCAGGTGTTCGCATCATGTAGGAATGACATTATTACCTGCCGTCTGGACTTATTTAGTCTCTTCCTTCCTATATTCTGGTGCTGTCAGTTTGGGTTTGCTCCTTACAAAAACGCCTATTTTCATGCTGTGCTGGTTCTGACTCTCCTGTTGACGATTTTTGCCTGTCTCTTACATCTTCCATTGTCTGCTGCATGCCTTTGACTTTGCTTGTGCCTCAACTCTGCCTTCTCTTCTGATTGACCTTCCTATTCCCGACCCAAATTTTTTGACTATGACTGTCTGACACCTGCCCTGATATTCTGCTCCATACCTGATACTGCTGGTCTGCCATCTGCCCTGATATTTTGCTCCATCCCTGGTACTGCTGGTCTGCCACCTGCCCAGACATTCTGCTTCATCCCTGGTCTGGCCTGTCTGACGTCAGTTTGGTCTTCTTGCAATGTAGTGTCAACGCTCTTCCTCCTCAGCTGTCAAACTGTCAAAAGGTTTCCCAAGATAAGTCTTATCACTGTGGGTTCAGTATCTGAGTTCTCTCTCTGGGGCCGCGACCTGGCACTCCAAAGCAGAGCAACATCCTCACCATCAGAGGCTCTGGAGAAAACTTTAGGAATGCTTAAACCCGTGCCCAGTGGAGTTTCCAGTGCCGGTCTTCTGTTGAACGTAACAGTTTGATTATTTGTGTGCCAATGCCTGGCCACTGTCTTGGTGTCATGCACATCTAATAAACATTTACTTCAAGTTGTTCCTACATACACATCCTTTGTAATTTGAGGAGAGTAGTTTGCTAAGATACGGTTACTGTATATATACACTAGCTGATACTTAATGCCGTTTTCAGTGAGATATTGTTGAACAAGCAGATTTTGCCTTGTCCCTCCAACATATAAAATACTATGCTGTCAGGTCTTCAGTTTAAGTGAAGGTTCATTATCTTCTAATACATGGTCCTTCATTCTTTCATATCTTCCTGCTGGAGCATACTGATGCTCAGAATTCTATAGGATCTTTAAAAAGAAATTTTGCTGGAGATTTCTGTTTTGTTTTTTTGACTTTTACCTGAGTTTTCAATTAGGTTTGTTTTTTGATTTTATATGAAGAGTTTTTTTTTAAATTAACTTTTTTGTTGTACATATTGGACTTAGTGGTTTCTAGTTCTAAGACAAAAGCAGAGGTCTTGGCTAAGTCAGATGTGTAAATTGGGCCTTTTGGGTTGTTCAGACAGCTGTTTCTGTTCCATTGTTGCTGCATTTCAAATTTCCAAATTTATTGGATAATTTCTAGTTTTTTTTTACAGGTCGTCTTCCTCTGCCGACAAGACCCAGATTTTGTTTATATGGTGTAAATTTTAGTCTGTTTGACACAGAAGTTCAAATACTGTGTTGGGTTTTTGGGGTTCTTTATGGCTTGAATTGATGTCAATGCTGACTAGATTGT
This sequence comes from Hymenochirus boettgeri, assembly GCA_019447015.1. NCBI lineage: Eukaryota > Metazoa > Chordata > Amphibia > Anura > Pipidae > Hymenochirus > Hymenochirus boettgeri. Next base: position 228,854,981 of record CM033469.1, read on the forward strand.
AGAGTCGGGGGCCAGTCTTATATCATTGTCATTCAACTTGCTGGAAACTACTTTCAGATCAGTACTATTGACCTTATTTTGGCACAGCTTAATTTTTCCATGCCGAATACTATTCTGCAAAAAGAAGGTAAATGGCACTATAGCTAAACTTGTGAAGTATTTCTATATTTATACTGTCACATTGACCTGGCATTATGTAGAGAGGAGTTTGTCCATCTATTATGCATAGGTCTAAACATTTTAATATTGGAATTCAAACTGCAATTATTAACTAGGTAAGGGGCAGTCACATTTAAGGAATTAAAGGTGTCTGCTGACAGGTGGTTTGGATAAAATTCACCCATGGACTGGAATATATTGGTATCCTTATTGCTTGGTTAATTTGGCAAACTGATGCCCTTTCAGACAGCATTGCTTATGTTACAATATTTAGGGTGCTTTGAAAAATCAATACATTTAAAGGAGAATTTTTAAAATCTTAATGTGAAAGTTTTTCCCTCCAGAGCACCTATACATTGTAAGATTCTTCTGTAAGCAGCAAATAAGAGAAAATAGAAACCCCTTTCTAAAGTACAAACAACTAGTCAATAGGGAAATTAAAATGTAACTTTTAATAAATATACATTAAGATAACACACCAAGTAAATAAAATCCCATCATATCAGTCAAACTGAAAGACAAGGTAAGGTAGGCAGAAGAGAGGAAACCTAAGTGTCCCTCAGGAGGGTGGGAGCAGTCTCTCCACCCTACTAGCCCTTATAGCAATACAGGTAGCCCTAGGCACTCGGTGCCCTCCTAGTCTGAATAGATACTAGTCTGATGGCCCTGCAGCTAAAGAAAAAAAGAGCTTGACTGCTAGATGTATTAAAAGATATTAGCACAATAAAGTCCCCTTAATAACTGCCATTAGTGTGCAGTGAGATTATATTTTCATAAATCACCCAATGGCCACAGCAAAGGGAGAGGTGAGACACAGCTTGTTGTATGTTTGTGAATGTGCTCTGTCTATTGGGACAATGTTGTCTGGAGACTTTAGTTCCCCTTTTAGCTGTGGATTTTCTTGTAACCATTCACAAATTCCCATACCGATAAACTATTCACACTTCCTCTTGCCTACAGTACATCCCCACCTGAATTTCTGGAATCTATTGCTGTGACTGATTTAAAAGCCTCTGATCTTTTATTGTTTCCTTTGCTTACATGTGTCCATGATTATGGTATTTTAATACTTCTGGTATTTACTGCTGTCATAATCCTGCATGTATAAAGCTCATTGTAATAAAGATACCCATGAACCCTTGTTTTTCTCAGTCTTTCATTTTCCAACAATATATTGTACACCCAGCAATAAGTATTTCAGGCCATTCTACAGAGACTGCCATTTGTAAGGTTACTAATGACCTGCAAACTACCAAACCAATATACAATATTAGAAACTATCAATGTATTTCACTACTGTGACTACTGTTGATTGCAGTTGCAGTAGGGCCTTTTTATGCATTTGGGTGAAGGTGTTTACTTAGGCACATATTTATAAAGGCCCGTTATTTTCGCCAAAAAATTAACGGAGTACATTGCCACAGAAAAATTGTTATTATTGCCATATTTCTAAAAGCGATTGATAATGCATCAAAAATCAATACCGCGACGATGTGCGGTGGTAATTTGAGCTCTCTTCGCCACGATAATGTACTTTTTACTTTTTTTTTTTTACTTTTATTTTACTATTTTACAATGTGCTAAGTATATTATTGTGGCGAAGGGTTCAAATCCCAGAGTATGGAGCAGGGGGCTGGGAGGGGCTGCTTGGAAAGGATTACGCCGCAGGTGTATGCCCACCCTGCCGTCTGCAGTGGATACCACTTGGATTCCCGGCCCTTGGAAAGGCCTTTGCAGCACTTAGAAGTGCCCATGCGGCCTTTGCAAGGGTCTTTTGGGGCTTAGGGGGTCCCACAGCTCAAACCAAGACCCCCTTCCCCGGCACTTAGAAGTGCCATTGTGGCCCTTAGAAGTGCCCTTGCAGCCCTTGGAAGGGCCTTTTGGGGCTTAAGGGGTCCTGTAACTTGAACCAAGACCCCCCTCTCCAGCCCTTATAAAGGCCCTTACGGCACTGACAAGTGCTCTTACGGCCCTGACAAGAGCCCTTTGTGGCATAAGGTGTCTCACAGCTTGTACCGGGACCCTCCTCCCCAGAACTGACAGCCAACACTGAGAAGTGCCTTTGTTGGGGGTCCTGCAGCTTGAAACAGGATCCCCTGTAGTCTCTTACAAGAGCCCTATGGCGTGTCTTCTTTCTTCCATCCGGTGACACCAGCTCCGCTGAAGTTGCCAACACCAGGAAGTGCCCCTGCGGCCGCCAGGGGCACTTCTGGTGCTGGCTACTTCAACATAGCCGATGTCAGCGGCGTCTTGATCTGAAGTCTTCTTTCTTCACAGACAGTGACAACAACTCCGCTGAAGTGATAGACACCAGGCGATGTCACTGCAGCCACCAGTGACACCACCGACATTGGCGACATCAATGTCGCCAGTGTTGCCAGTGTTTTCTTTCTTCTGCCATCACTGTGATGATTTCTGAGCTCCGCGGGGTTTTCACCCTTTATACAGGTTTGCTGAAGGACCAAATCCAATTGTGCGCACCGAAAGCTGGGACCGAACGGCGTTGCCGCGGGATCTCTGGACATTAATGGAATTAATTCTTTAGCATGAATGTTTCGAACAGGGACCCAGGATCTTTCTTCAGGACCATAGCCTTTCCAGTCAACAAGGTATTGAAGAGAGTTTTGAATGTACCAAGAATCTAAAATCCTGTCAATCTCGTATTCAGGTTCACCTTGAATTTCCACAGAAGGTGGAGGAGCATCCAAAAGTTCAGCATTGTTGGCCAGCTTAAGTAAGGATACATGAAAGGTGTTGCTACTCTTTTTGAAAGAGTTAGATAACTTTACCTTATAGGTCACCCTATTGATCTGTTGTTCAATAGGGTAAGGACCAATAAATTTAGGACCTAATTTAGCGGAAGCTTGGTGTAGAGGAATATTATGAGTGGATACCCAGACCAGATCTCCAGGAACAAAACTAGGTTCTGCAGAACGATGTCAGTCAGAATATTTTTTCTGACGATTGGTTGCTTCTTTGAGATTGGAGGATACTTGGGTCCACATTGTGGTTATCTGGTTGAGCCAGTCTTCTAGAACTGGTAAATCTGAGGATGAATTTGAAAAAGAAGAAAACTTGGGATTCGTGCCATAATTACAAAAAAAGGTGAGAATTTGGATGAAGAATGAACAGCATTGTTAAGAGCGAACTCGGAAAAAGGTAAAAATTCTGACCATTTTTCCTGTTGTTCGGCAATGAAACATTTGAGATACTGTTCTAAAGATTGGTTCATTCTTTCGGTCTGACCATTAGTCTCAGGATGAAAACTGGAGGAAAAAGAAAGAGAAACACCTAAATGGTTACAAAAAAAACACCAAAATCGTGAAATGAATTGGACTCCCCTGTCGGAAACAATGTTTTCAGGAACACCATGTAAACGAAATATATGAATGATAAACAATTGAGAAATCTCTTTAGCTGAGGGTAGTTTAACTAGAGGAATAAAATGTGACATCTTACTGAATCTATCCACTACTACCCAAATTACAGTATACCCATCAGATTTGGGTAAATCTACTACAAAATCCATGGATATATGAGTCCATGGTTTTTCGGGAATAGGAAGAGACAAAAGGGTGCCAGCAGGAGCACCCCGAGGAGACTTACTACGGGCACAAACAGGACATGCCTTGACATAGGCTTTAGAATCCTCTGTTATAGAAGGCCACCAAACATGTCTCTGTAACAAAGATAAGGTCTTAGTTTCTCCAGGGTATCCGGCTAACTTAGAATCATGGAACTGTTTAAACACCTGTAAATGAAGAGATAGGGGAACAAAAAGAAAAGTAACCGGTTTACCTGGAGGCAGGTCTACCTGTAGAGGAGTTAACAGTTCAGATAAGTTAATAATAGAATCAGTGGTTAAAGCAGCTAAAATACGGTGAGGAGAGATAATAGGCAAGGGGACTTTAGTGGGCAAAGACTCTGGGTCAACAAAACTTCGGGATAAAGCGTCTGCTTTGACATTTTTCGAGCCAGGTCTATAAGTAATACAAAAGTTAAACCTAGAGAAAAAGAGCGCCAAATGGACTTGTCTGGGGTTTAGCCTTTTAGCGTTCCCTATATACTCTAAGTTTTTATGATCAGTTTAGATCGTAATGGGGTGTAGTGCCCCTTCCAGCCAGTGTCTCTATTCCTCTAAGCTAATTTAATAGCCAATAATTCCTGATTTCCAATTTATCATAATTCTTCTCTGCAGAAGAGTATTTACGAGAAAAAAACGCACAGGGATGAAGACGTTCTGGGGAGCCTGAATACTGAGAGAGCACAGCCCCTACTCCTACCTGAAGTGTAGAGATGGTCGAAATATTGAAAGTTCGGTCCGTTTTCGAACTTTCGAACTATTGTAAAGTTTGAAAGTTCGAAAACGGACCCATTAAAGTCTATGGGAGGCAAATAGTTCGAAAAGTTCGAGTCAAATACAACTAAAATATTAATGGTAACTTAATGTAAATGGCTGTGGGACCTGGGAAATGGTCTAGGGAGCATGTTCCAATATCCAGGACTTAAGTAAAATCGATTTTACTCTCACGCGCGCTACTTTCGAGCTTTCACGTTCGAACATTCGAGGTAACATGGACATTTTACTCGCAGATTCGATACTCATGTATAGGCTGTAATGGAGACTTTACTCGTAGATTCGATGTTCGCGCCTAGATACCATGTACATTTTACTCGTGGATTCGATACTCGAACGTTCGAACATTCGATAAATCATCGAAAGTCCGGGAAATATCGAAAGTCCGCGTCCGAGATAGTTCGAGAAGTCCGGGTCCGTTCGAACTCGAACAGTTCGGCTCGAACTCGGGTTCGAGTTCGAGTTCTATGCCATCCCTACTGAAGTGTCTACTTCAACAACAAAGGGCAGATTAATATTAGCGTAGGTTAAAATGGGGGCTGAACAAAAGGCTTTCTTAAGGGTCTCAAATGCCAGAAGAGCTTCTTCTGACCAATTAGTCCCATCTACTCCTTTCTTGGTCATGTTAGTAAGAGGAGAAATTATAGAAGAGAGATTTTTAATGAATTTACGATAAAAATTAGAAAATCCTAAAAACCTCTGGAGACCCTTGAGATTGGAAGGAGGTTTCCAATCTAAAATGGCAGAGATCTTTTTAGGATCCATGGACAAATCTTGATCAGAAATAATGTACCCAAGGAACGGAACCTGATATTGTTCAAACATACATTTCTCAAATTTGGCATAAAGATGATGTTCCCTTAACTTAGAAAGGACTAGCTTGACATGATCTCGATGTTCCTGTAAGGAGGAAGAATAGATTAAGATATTGTCAAGATAAACTACTACAAATTTGTCAAGGTACTCTCTGAATACATCATTTATAAAATCTTGAAACACCGCAGGTACATTACTGAGGCCAAAGGGCATGACTAAATATTCATAGTGGCCATATCGAGTATTAAAAGCTGTTTTCCACGTATCGCCAGCCCTTATTCTGATTAAATTGTATGCACCTCGGAGGTCCAACTTAGAAAAATTTGTGCTTTGACAACTTGAGAAAAGAGGTCGTCAATGAGTGGTAAAGGGTATCTATTTTTTATGGTTATCTTATTAAGAGCCCTATAATCGATGCAGGGTCTTAAACCACCATCTTTTTTTTCTACCAAAAAGAAACCAGCTCCTGCAGGAGAAGTAGAGGGTCTGATGAAACCTTTATCCAAGTTCTCTTTAATGTAGGTTTTTATGGCCTCACTTTCAGGACCTGTCAAGTTGTATAGATGTCCACGAGACGGCATGGTTCCTGGCAAAAGATCGATAGGACAATCATAAGGTCTGTGAGGAGGTAAAACATCAGAACCCTGTAGGGAGAATACATCAGCAAAACTTCTATACGAAGGAGGAATACCTTCTAAAGACATATTCGCCAACCGAACAGACAAACATGAATCAATACAATGAGAACCCCACTTCTGAAGCTGACCAGTAGACCAATTGATAAGTAGATTGTGCTTCCTAAGCCAAGGCAATCCCAAAATGAGAGGAGTAGTAGGAAGCTCAAAGACAAAGAATTTGATAACCTCGCAATGCAGAACCTCAATTTTTAAAACCACATTGGCAGTGATGGTTAAAGGCTTTCCCTTTTGCAGAAGGGAATCGTCAATGGCTTTTACATATATGGGTTTGTACATTTTAGTTACTGGGATTTTTAAAAGGTTGGCAAAAGTAATATCCATGAAATTCCCAGCCGCCCCACTATCTACAAAAGCCTGGGTCATTTTGTTAAGAGAACCAAATAAGACTTTTGCAGGTAACATTACTTTATCAGATAGTTGAGGAATTACCTGACCACCTAGAGGAGATTCCTCTGACCCCTCTAGGTGCTGGAGTTTCCTGGATTTTTTACGGGGACAGGTGTGGGCGAAGTGTCCTAATTCCCCACAATACAGACAAAGACCAGCCGACCTTCTCCAGTTCTTTTCCTCCACCGATAGTCGGGGTGAACCCAATTGAGTTGGCTCCTCAGAAGAGAAGAAGAGGAATTCGAACAGCTAGGAGAAATTTGAAGAGTGAATTTGGAAGGAAGGACTTTACCTTGACGCCGTTCTCTGAGACATCTGTCCACTCGAATGGCCAGCTGGATGGACTCATCAAGGGTTTTGAGAACAGGATGGTTTAACAAGACTCAGACAGCCCAGACTCAAAGTGGCTCTTTAAGGCAGGATCATTCCCCTGAACTGCTACTGCCCAGCGGCGGAATTCCGAAGCGTACTCTTCCACAGTCAGGCGCCCTTGACGAAGGGTGCGCAATTTGGCTTCTGCTGTCCCGACTAAATCAGTATCCGAGTATAAGACTCCCAATGTGTCAAAAAAGCTCTCTACAGATGACCAGGCTGGATTATCGGCTGACAGCCCAAAGGGCCAAGTCTGACGATCCCCCTGTTAAAGAGAAATGACAAGACGCATTTGAAAATACAGCAGACAGGCATGCTTAAAGCAGTGTTCTCCCTAGGGTCTTTTAGCAGGGCGGCCCACCCGGCTACTTTTTCATGCCACCCGGCTGGAATAACTTTCTTGAAAGAACACTGTTGTGATTAAATAAAGAATTTAGATGTAGGTTTACTAGTTTTTGCAAGATCCCTAAGGCCGCAAAAAGGTGGTATCGCTGTATGTGGGTCACATTTTCTTGTGCTGCCATGTTACATCTGGGTTACCTTCAGATGTTTCTAAAACTACAACTCCCTGCATTCTGCAACCAAGTTTTCAAACATCTAGTGGGACAAAGTTAGACATCCCTAACCTATATAATGAGCATGATGCAAGGCTGATCAGTATTCTCATTAGAATATGAGGAAGCCTGTATTGTTTCAATGTAGTTATACTGCATGAGTTTAAAGGGCATGTCAAACCTTAAAAATATTGGAAAATAATTAACTAGTAAAAATAGAGCACATTTAATTTTCCCCACAACTGAATTTCCCCGTCCTGTCCCACCCGGCTACTTTTTCATGCCACCCGGCTGGAAAAAAATTCTGGGGAGAACACTGCTTAAAGTTCTGGAACCCCTGTCGATTGCTGGAAAACTTCTCTGGTAATGGAAACTAGGGTTCCACAAAGGGAGCCACTGGAGGTTTTCCTGGGCCAGTTGATTGACGGCCCCAGTCAGGAAGCGTAATTGCTCCTGAATATCTTCATGGCCGATATAATGTAATGCTCCGGATTATACTAAGGAATAAGAAAGTAGGTTATATTTTTCAAGGGGTAATCCCTCTTTATTGCAGTACACCAACACACAATGTTTCGGCCGCTAGGCCTTTATCAAGTGTTCACGAAACATCGTGCGTTGGTGTACTGCAATAAAGAGGGATTACCCCTTGAAAAATATAAACGACTGGACAGCCCTACTTTCTTTATTCCTTAGTATTGTCTATCTGGCAGTGAGGTGGCCAGAAGGGACTGGACGCCTGGGAGGTACCTCAAGTATTTCTTTTTTAATGCTCTGGATTCCCTCGTATTCCTTCAGTCTGAATACCCCAATCTACAACCACTATCTTCATCAATAGACAAGCCCTCGTTTGCCGGGAGGTTAGACGCGCCTAACCGAAAACGGTTGCCCCCTGGACTTAGAGTGCAAGGTATCCGAACTGAGGCACAGGAGAAGTCCGGAGTGAAACTAACGGCCAAGGCACCAGGATAGATACAAAGGTCAGAGACCAAAAATACGAGGTACAGACTAGGAGCAGGCAAGAGCAGAGTCAGAATCCGAGCAAAGGGTCAAAACCAGGAATCAGGCTGCCAGGCACAGTATAAAGGGTTAAGCAGAAAAACGTAGTTAGGAAAAGCAGAGGTCAGGGCAGGCAGATACGAATCGGATTCAAAAGCAAGGCAGGAGTCAGTAACAGAGAGTAATAGAAAAAACACACCACGGGCAAGATAGTAAACTAACCGCTATATCGGGCAAGGAAATACTATACTGAGGGGTTTAAATCATACATAGGAACCAATGGGGAGTGAGGAGAGAGTCTGATGCAGGGGATAGGAGCATTTGAATCAATTAGCCCTCCTCCGTCCAATTGCTGATCTGGAGGAGCGGAGGAGGTAGGAACAGGTGCCTGTGCGTGTACGTACAGCACTGGATGAAAGCCGGGCGGGTGCGCAAGCACGAACGGACCTGCTCGTGCACGTGACGTCACCGGAGCTGCGCACTGAAAGCCGGGACCGAACGGAGTCGCTGTGGGATCTCCGGACAGGTAAGACTTTTGTTACAATAGTCTCATCTCTTTAAGATGGAAATAGCTGGCATTAAAGAGTTGAATAGGTAAACCCCATTTGCAATGTATAGAGAGCTGGGGACAACGATAGCGGCTCTCTGTACATAACCCCAATTGTAGTTTATTGGTTAAGGTAAAGAAGGGTTTTGCTGTTACACACATTGTAACAGCTTGATAAAAAACATTTTTTGTAACCTTTATTTGTCCTTTCAAATAGGCTTCACTTTTTTCTAGGTACATTCATTTTTATGATGAAGAAGTGTCATTTAGTCATTACTAAAATGAGAAACAAAGGCATGTGAAAGACATTAAGTTTTATTTTTAAGAAAAATTCTATAAAAGTTATTAAAATTACACCTTAGCTTAAAAATTACCTATGGGAATAAATGTACTGTCGGCTAATGGCGAGAATTATATAAATGAACTGCTGGTTCACAGCTTGATTTATTACGATATAAATGGAAATTGAGCTCAAACCACAAAATTAACTGCCATTATATACTATAGAAAAGGGACAAAGGAAGTGTGTTAAGCAGCCTGATTTATGGAAAACCAACTTTGTTGAAGACTATACTATAGATAATGAAATGGAAATGATAGATTATAAATTATAGATTATAGATAATGAAAAACAAATTAATTGCCCTATACAATCCCTACCACAGCTGTACAAATATGGCAAAAAACATTAAAACACCATAATATATTGTATCAAAAAATAAAATTCAATAATTTTAACTAGATTCACTGGAAGAGAACTGTGTAACCGTCTTCCAGCAGATGTGGTAATGGCAAGTTTATTAAATAGCTTTAAAAATGGGCTAGATAAGTTTCTAAATCTAAAAAATATTGAGAATTACTGGTATTAAAACATATACTGCAGTTCTGGTTGATCCAGGAATACTTTCCGATTGCCATTTGGAGTCAGGAAGGAATTTCCCCCCCATTTTTAGCTGGGTTGTTTTGCCTTCCTCTGGATCAACTGTTAAGTAGGGTTAAAAAGTAGTGTGAAAAGGTTGGACTTGATGAACGTTATTCAACCTCAATTACTATGTTACTATGTTTCTATGTTTCTATTATTCCCTTCTTTCCCTGAAAAAATATAGATATATACCAAGACAACACAATACATACGTATTTATAGCTACAAACATAACAAATATGAATTCCCAGACAAAATGCACTACACATACATTCAAACAACACATTTCCTTAAAAGGGAACTGTGGTCCTCCATTTTGTATGTGACTTATGGAGGCTGCCATTGTTCACTAAATCATCTGCACTGCTCCCTGGGTTTAGGGTTGGAGCATGCTCACTGATGTCTTTACTGCAGAGAAATTCTAACTAGCATACCAGAAATGAAAAATTAACATTATAATTACCCAGAATTCTCTTTCCCCCTTATTTGCATAATGAATAAGGAAGTTGTGGGGAAACTCTCCCTTACTTGCTTGACTCCGTGTAAATCTTATTTTTCAAAGCCTAGAATGCACAGTAGCTGTATCAGATTTCAGCCTAGGAATTAAACAATGTAAGAAATACATTTTTGGATAGGGCCAGATTCAAAATAACTTAAACAGAGAACTACCCAGCATTCCACTCTAAGGGGTTTTCAAATAGCCAGTGGTTGAAATGGAATCTCTTTATCCATGCTTTGCTTCAGAGCCTTAGCAGTGTGTTTTCAAAGGGGAACTGTGATCTTCCATTTTGTATATTTAGGAGGCTGTCATTGATTACTCTCCTCCTAAAGTGGGCAGATCCACGTCCCTTATGTATGCAGTCTATGTAGATGTTCACCAATCAGAATGGCTCTACATAATAACCTACCCATGTGGCAATTTTTTCTGACTTTTCAAGATTTTAGCCACATGGCAAAAGAGATATTTGTCCATTTATAGTTACCAGTATCTGTTAACAAACATAAATATGACTTTTTTCATAAGTAGTATATTTATTGTTAGGGAATGAATCTGGTGATTTCAGAACACAGGCATATTTAAAAACCCACGGCCTCACAAACTTGTACAAACGTTTGTGCTTACAATACCACGTGGTACCAAAATACAATGAGCATTAATAGCGAGGTATCACAAAATAATAATACCGCGTCTTTAGAAACATGGCCCACAGTTATAAAAGAAGGGCTGCACTTATCTCAAATGGGTTGCTTTTTCTCTGTAAGTATTCTGACTCAGCTTTGCTGCATGTGTTTCTAATGCTGCCTTTGATTACACTGTTGTTCTCTCTAAAACTTTGTTTCAGGAAAATCCTGGAAGTAGACTCTAATTATACGTTTGATAGTGTAGTAATAATCAAGTGTTTAGCTGCAGGAAGATAATCTTTCATTTCAGAGAAGGGGGAAGTGTGGTAGTTTTTTATAGGCAACAAAATACTGTGCATTGAATTAGAAGCCACCTGAACTGAAGGTTGTATATTCAACCAACCCTGCAAAAGCAAGCTTTCTTCTCAGCACAAGCCTGAGCACAAACACAAAACATTCCAGGCAAAATTCTAACTGAAACTAGCACTTCTAACATTCACTATTTGTAGTGTATCCTAACCCCACCCCTAAATATGATTGGTCCAATACCCGAGATCCAATCAGATTTAAGATTTAAATTAGACCAATCAGATTTTGAAGGTGTGTTTCGGAGACACTATAAAATGCATGATAACTGAATTGCACCTCAGCGTTGGCTTAGCAGCTATACTATACTCGACCACCATCTTGGATTTTTAAAACTTACTATAGGTGGTTTTGGCTCTAATTGATTATTTTACGTGGTGTTTTTTGGTGCTATATGGTGGTGGGTAGAGATGGACACAAAACCGAACTCAAACCTGAGCTCGAGCCAAACTTTATGTGCTCGGATGAACTCAAACTATTCAAACTAGTACGGGTTTTCCGGACTCGCGGCTGTGTTTTAGATAATTCACTAACCCTAGAATGTATCGTTTGTTAACCCTCGAAAGTATCATTCGTTTTCAATAACCTTCGAATGTATGGATCATTTTTGCTAACCCTCGAAAGTATAATTCGCTAACCCTCGAAAGTATTGTTTATTTTTGGTAAACCTCAAAAGTTTTATTCAATTTTCGTTAACCCTTGAATTTATCATTCTATTTCTGCTAACCCTCGAAAAGTATCGTTTGGTAACCCTCGAATTGGCCGTAACCCTCGAATGTAGCTTGAGCAAAACCCGACAATTGCCCGCTCGAGTTTAAGAAGTGTTTTAACAAGTTTTGGTGATGTTCCCCAGATCATTTCCCAGGTGCCACAGCCATTTACAGTAAGTTACCATTGTTAGTTTAGCTGTAAAACATCTGGACTTTTCAAATTATCACTCCCCCATTGACTTTAATGGGTCTGAATTTGAACTTTTGAACTTTTACTGAAGTTCAAAAGTTCGAAAACGGACGAACTTTATGAAGTTTGGCCATCTCTAGTGGTGGGATATTGGGCCCTATTTGCAAAGGTGCAGTATCGCTTTTCAGCGATACCGCACCTTTATCGATCAGTTTAACGTAAATTACAATAACAATTGTAAATTACCGATAACACGATTTACAATCCCCATAGAATACCATTGCGGTTGTTCTGTGTAAATTTACGAACGCGGTTTACAAATAGGGCCCATTGCTCTCTCTTCCCATGGGGTTGGAAGACTTTAGGGGATGGTGGAAAAAATGGGGTATACAGTGGCCTCTGCAGGTTGAGTTAGGCACTTATTATTTCAAGGAGAAGTGTTTAAAGAGAATAAGGATGATTAAAGGTCACATTAAGGTAAAAATTATTAAATAAGTTGGAAAATTGTAAATATAATTATATAAATATATTGATAAGTTCAAGAGTGATAAAAACATATAAACTATGATACTGGTATTGTTGAATATGTTTTTTTTTAATTCTGTAATTAAAAAAAGCTGAGTTTAACAATTAATCGTATTTCACTTTTTCATGAAAAAGGAATCACCAGTATCATGCTTATTAAGGCAGACAAGAAAGTGTAGTCACTTTGTGGATTTAATGCCTGATGACAGGTCAACTGTCATCGAAAAATTAAGCAGACAACAATCTAATCTCCCAAACTCTGGCTCCTATTAACAAACAAACGCAACATGCTCAAGGGATATGAGTCTTGTACTACAGTAGGTTACCACAGTGGCGATTCTCTGGACAATATACGGAATAATCTTTGCTATTAGGGCTTGGCTGGTGTAACTATGCATTGGCATTCACTTACATCCATTTTGTAAAGGATTGGAGCTAGTGATTGTGTACACTTAAGATCCAGAGAAGAAAGAAAACTGGAACCTTGCCATCACTCTGCATACTAATACCATAGAACGAACCCTTAAGGCATTTATAATCTGACATATTTTCTCTAATTGAATTTTAAGATACAGAAAAGTGGTTTCATATACAGGATGGCCAAATGGATCCAATTTTGCACATAAGCCAAAATCATCCAAAATAATTTTTCTCTGTTTCCTAAATATACCGTGGAAATAAGTTTGGATATAGTTTAGTATTGAACATGTTGGCTAAAAGCAGTTACACCATTATGTCATTTTGAAACCACACACACTTGAATCATATTTAAAAAAAAACAACTTTACATTAAAGCCCCCGGGCAAAGTAATTTTTACCAATTATCAGTTAAGGAATTACTTTATTTTTATCAATTAAGGAATGATGCTAGAAAATGTTGAGGTAGAAAAGTAATATAGGATTGATATACAATTTTCCACGTATAAAATTAATAATGGAAACTTATAATTTTGCATGACTCTGGTAGTATAATAATTATAATAAACCACCAACTCTACCCCAGATAAGTATAAATCACAAAACATACACTGAGCGATGTAATATGCAAACCAGTGCATATTACCTTCCCAAGATCCCGCAATGCAGCAAATGCCTTTGAGAAATTTACTACATCCCAGGATTGCGGTTTGGTAAGATGTACTTTGCGTCTACATTCCATAGGCACAAAAATTAACATAGTCTATATGGGAAATTAGGAAATTGTGCAGGCAGTGCAAAATCAGTGTTAAAAGACAACTCCACCTTCATAATGACATCTTTTAAAAGAAATGGTACCATTAAAATATGTTAAGATGTCCTACCTTGTCCTTTGGAATCATAAGTGTATGCCTGCTATGCTCCTAGATGCCTCATGGAAACTAGGGGTTAGTGTGTGTTAATAGCTATAAACAAATGTTCCCACCCCATCATTACACCAAGATAACAGGTGAAATTTACTGCATGAATAATCTTTTTTTAGATGATTTTTATGATTGGTCTTGCAGTAAAAGATTGATAATACTTTTTTTGGTAAAGCATTACACTGCAGAATTACATTATATCTAAAGACACAAAGGATGGGTTTAAATAATTTGCCATTTTCTTTGTAATATAGACAATTACTTAAAGGATAAGTACATTGTAAAATCAAGTTATGTTGATTTGGAAGCTGCAGCTTTAAAAATACTGTTACCATATTTTGTTTTTTTTCCCTATGCCCCTCCAGAGCCTAGCTTTGTGCCTTAAAAGTTGGCACATTGTTATTTAATAGGCATTATTGTTTGAGGCTCAAGCAGGAGAAAGCAGCGGAAATCTCAGAGGGGTGGAGCTTAACATTCAGCAAACCAGTAACAAGATGTCAGCAACTTTCAATGCACAAAGGTAGGCTCTGGAGGGGCATAGGGAAAAAAAAATATGGCAACAGTATTTTTAAAATTGCAGGTTCCAAAGAACAAAACTTGATTTTACAGTGCACTTATCCTTTAACAAAACATAAAGCAAAAAAAAAAATTAGATTAAACAAAATAGATTCCATGCTCCTTCAATTTTGCAAAACATTTTAATGATGTGTTTGATTTAAAAGATGCAGCCAAATTAAAAAAAAAAACATTTCTTTGAGAAAAAAATTATATTAAAATTTTCTTTGTTTATTGCCTTTCTGTCTTTATCAGTTTATTAAATAAAGACTTTTTAAATTCACACAAGTGTATTAAATTGTGTTTACATTTTGGGATTAATTTACTATTTTTTTTGGGATGTATTGTATTTTTTGTCATTGCTCAACCTGTTTCAAAAAAACTTTGAGGAAGATTTAGATATGTTTGGAACATTGCCTTATAGAAAATGGCTAAACATTAGTTTTATTTATATAATTACATCATTTATTACATAATTAGTATTAGTAAAATTAATGATATAAAAATACCCACTGAAATATATTATTACCAAGTCTTGTGCAAGCACCATAAAACATCACAAATATTTAATTTAAAGTGTATAACACAGTGTTCAAAAAGTTTATATTGAATCATTCATTATTTTGCAACATTCAAAATGTGACCCTTGCAACCTGAAGTTAGGTTGGCTTACCACCCTGACACAATAGTAGTCCAAATAACCTCCTCCTGTCTAATAAAACTCATGTCTAACAATATCGGTTTGCTGGAAACGGGGGGATGTTAGGAACATGGACGGGCTCACAACAATATTAAATGACATCCTTAAATTCCATAAAACATGGTCCAAATGGGAAATTGAGGAAGGAGGAAACATCACAGCCATAAATGGTAGTCTTTGAACAAGATGTTGATCCTCTGGAGGAAGCCATCTTTCAGGAGGTAGGGGTAATATTGTTTTTGGTTTTGTTTTTTCTTTTCTGGGGTTGCTTACTTTACAATTTTGCATACCACAATAGTGGTACTTCAATATTGATTTTGGATCAATGGAGAGCATAATGCCTTCCTACTGGATAGAATACCATCTACTAGCTAGACCCTTTATAAGTTCATGTTACTTGTGCCTGCTGTGAGTTTCCCCTTGGACCTATTCAAAGACTGTACCAAGTATATCTTGGATCCCCATGGATATTCTCAAAGAAATAAAAAGCAACCACTTTTTACCTTATTGTTTTCATTCTGTCTTATGGTTGTAAAAATATAATCTTTAACTGTACCATTGTGCGTGTGTAAAATCAACCAGCAACACAACTGTTTGCAAGCAAAGCAGGTGATATACAGCTTCAGTGACACTCAATCCACCTTTATGTTACCTTTCTTTTGGCTTTTGTAGAAATATTTTATTGTTTAATGGCATCAATAATTTACTGTTTAAAACTCATAAAGCATCATACTGTAGCCATTTGTAATGAGCTATTCAATTCACAAATGGATACATGGATCTAGTACACTTTATAATGCTTAAATGTTCTGGACATACTGTTTGCATTGACGAAAGATACATAAAGGAGTCATTCCTGCCACAATGTTTTATTCTCCACAGTAAATGATTCAGAGGTGATTTTGCTGTGGCTCTTTATACAGCATCACTGCTGTATATCGAAATACAGTTCAGGAAACACTCCAACACACCGTTGTTGGGTGCTTGCCAGACAAATAAGTAGGTGCAGTCACCCTGCCCTCTACTCCAAGGGCCAGAAGATTCATCATTAAGAAGAGGAGGGAGTTTACATTGCACACTTAACTTCAAAGCACAGCACACCATTGTTGTACCGATGTGCAGTGCAGTGAAGCATATACTGTAATAACATGGAGATATTGCAAAAAGAACAACTATACTTACCTTAGCCTGATCCTTTAAAAGAACCCAGGGTGAGGACCTTAACCGCTTGGTCCTCACCTCTGGAAGCTTCTAAGTCCTGTACTTACTTCTCTAAGTTTTGATACCTTGATCCTTCCGGTTTGTGAGCTAATTAACAGGAAGATGCTCTGTTAAAGAGGTGTGCCTTTAAGGAGGCAAGAAGAGGGAGACGGGGAACATTGTGCTGGCGATCAGAACTTCGGTAGGTAAGTACAAGAATTAGAAGCTGAACCCAGGGGTGAGGCCCTCACCCTGGGTTCTATTTTAATAGAGGGGGGATGCCAAGGACTGTATAGGTGTCCTTTCACTTTCAAAAAGAAACACCATCTAGGCTTTCTTTGAAGGTAAAGTACCTGGTCTATCTTATAATATGGATTTGTAAGGATACCACATTTTCCCTTTAGCTCTCTGGCAAACTTGTTTTTTTAGCAAAAGGACTAGTACTGCCTCATTAATACAAATATGTTGGCTTCCATTTATAAACATGCAGTCAGTTGTTAGCTACAGTATGGCTTTGATCAAAGTGATTCCAATTAAATGGAAAATACAACATTTTATGGACAAAGTTAATAAAAACTATGTGTAGAATTCTAAGAATGAATTCACAACCCACATTCTCTGTTTATATCAATGCAATTGGGGGAAATCAAATAAAAACATTATAGAAGACTAACTTCAGAAATATAGAAGAGAATATCATTAAATAGACTGGGACTTTAGCCAAGTAAATCAGAACAATCAGTAATAGGTAATATTAAATTAAAGACAGCTTAACCTGGACAGGCAACATTGTTACAATATTTATTACTTCTGCTGCCATAGAAACTGGTAATTATGGTCTTTACTGAAACACAGTATACAGCAGCCACTCCTATGTCAAAACAGCATAGCACTTAAGAAATCTGACGTTTGCAGTGATATTAACCCATATCAACCAATTAACTGTTTTACTTTCTACTGTTGTTGCCATGGGCTAAAAGCTAAACGTTTTTACCTTTATCACCTATTCCAAAAAGTGCAACAGTAACTGCTGATTCACATCTACAATGGAACAATGTCATGTTAACAATGTTAATGTTACTACTAATTACTTGGCTTACTGATAATAGTCAATACTGTTCACTAAAGCTGGGTACACACAGTAACGATAAAGCCCCGATACCGTCGGTATCGGGGCTTTATCGTTACTGTGTGTACGTTCGTTTCCCGAACGAGCGCGAGGCCGCGAACGATCGGGTCGGCCGTACGCTCGTTCGGGAAAGGCCGAAAATTTCCATCGGCCGCACTAGACTCCTATAGGGAGTCTAGCGCGGCCGATGGAAACACACAGTCCCGAGCGTTCTCCCTATAGGGAGAACGCTCGGGACTGTGTGTATGCAATCTTTTGAAAGAGCAGACAGGAAAAATATTTTGCCATGATCAACTTTTTTGGACAAAAAATTTGCTACTACAACTTTAATTCCTAGAATTAAGAATTAAGGTCGGTAAACCCAGTCTGAAGTGAATATTGGCCTGTATCTACACAGCCTCAAAAAATGTCAACCATCAATAAATTTAAAATTTTTGAACTGCAAAAAAAAAGGAAACTCCTAAAAAGGGTAATATGTGCCAACATACACATATTGGGGCATATGTATTGGGAAATTTTAAAGTTTGTCCATGCAATTAATCTGCAGCTACAAAATAATGCAATTACAAGAGACCAGTGAAAATCTAACACCTGGGTGTTTGTTGCATAGGAAAACTTTTGCACTTTATTATATATAATATACCTATTATTTTATAACAATTATATTTGCAAGAAAATACAGAACAAAAATGAATGTAATTATTATTCTCATCAAAATTGTCCCTGCAGAATATTTTCTCTTTAAAGTCAACTCCCCTCACCATATCTATTCAGTTTTCAAATAATTCAAATAATGAATAACCAAGAAACATATATCTAAAAAAGTTGTTCTTCTAAATTACAAGTATAGTCACAATGCAACTGTTTTGGTTATCCTAGTTTCACTACAGTCTTTTAATCCTTGTATCTGATATACCAAATCATGTTTTGTGTAGGTCGATATTATTAATCCATGGATATTGCTTGTTTTACCTTACTTACCTTACTACCGTAAATGTAAAACAGTTGTAAGTAGAATCTGCTAATATTTCATTAATAACTCCACCATATAATGATGTTGCAGCACGGCCAGAGTCTCAGAGATTTAAAAAAAACACTTTTATATCATTCGATTTAAATAATTTTAAACCAGGTTTATTAGAAAGTTTGCTACTTTGTATAGAGCTTACGGTACCAAGATTCTCCCTTAGAGTACAAGAGACAAAGCATCCTATTAAGTGCCAAATATTTTCTTAGCATGCCATTAAGGACAAATACACTGTAAAAATCAACTTTTTTAAATTAGGGAGTACATGGAGGTTGGGTTGCTTATTCCCAGCACATACTGTTTTCACCTTTCCTTTCATAGTGTCCTGGGCCCTCTTGTATTAAAGAAGAAAGTGCTGAAGCCTGGAGGACTCTGGAACTCTTCACAAAACTGATATTGTGAGGTAAGGATTATGTATCCTACCTCCATGCCCTACATTTATACACCCTTTATGCACATTTATAAAACTAAAACCTTTATACTGTAGTTCTCCTTTAATGTGTTATTCATTCTTTTTCTTAAAGGCACTAACCAATATTTTTCTCTTTTTTTGAAAGTAATACATTTTCAATACAGATTCAATCATCCTTACACAATCATTTTCCTTTTCTTGCTTCAAAATTCTCTTTTTTTCTAGTTGAATATATGTCTCATTGTGTTGATACTTGCTTACTTCTTGTATCCTTATTTGACCTTTGTTTTCAAAATCATCTTTTCATACAAGCTGTTCTTGCAAGTTTAATACTTTTATACTGCAGCCCAGTCTGTCGCCAACAATGCCTGGCCTTTTCTACTACTTATTATTAATATTATACAGTAGACACTAGAGATGGACTAGAACTCGAACCCGAGTTCGAGCCGAACTATTTGAGTTGGAACAGACTCAGACTTCTCAAACTATCCCGGACCGGGATTTTCGATATTTTCTGGACTATTTTCTAGATAATAATCGAACGTTCGAACGTTCGAGGCGTGCAAAGATGCGAGTAAAATGTCTATTATATCAATACGGGAGTAAATATCGAATTATCGAATCCGCGATTAAAATGTCTAATATACCTATACGCGAGTATATATCGAATTCTCGAATCTGCAAGTAAAATGTCTATTATACCTATACTTGAGTAAATATCGAATTCTCAAATCCGCAAGTAAAATGACTATTATACCTATACGTGAGTAAATATCGAACCTGCAAGTAAAATGTCTATTATACCAATGCGCGAGTAAATATTGAATCCGCAAGTAAAATGTCTATTGTACCTATACACGAGTAAATATCGAATTCTCGAATCTGCAAGTAAAATGTCTATTATACCAATACGCGTGTAAATATCGAATATCGAATCTGCAGTAAAATTTCTATATACCAATACGCGAGTAAATATCGAATATCGAATCTGCAAGTAAAATGTCTATTGTACCTATACGCGAGTAAATATCGAATATCGAATCTGCAAGTAAAATGTCTATTATACCAATACGCGAGTAAATATCGAATATTGAATCCACGAGTAAAATGTCTATTGTACCTATACACGAGTAAATATCAAATTCTCGAATCCGCAAGTCGTTCATGGGATAATTATCGAATGTTCGAAGGCGAGAGCTCAAAAGAAGTGCGCGTGAGAGTAAAACCGAGTCCTGGATATTCAACATGTTTCCCCAGACCATTTCCCGGTCCCTCAGCCATTTACATTAATTACCGTTGATATTTTAATTTTATTTAATTCAACTTTTCAAATATTTTGACTCCCATGACTTTAATGGGTCGTTTTCGAACTTGCCAAAGTTCAGCCATCTCTAGTAGACACCCCTATGTTCTTATTAATTTTAAATCATTTATCAGTGCATCCTGTTGTGGTGTATTGTGTTGTATTTGCTATCAAATATTTTTTTATTACCCTTTGGTTGATTTTCATTGTGTACCTTTTCTTTTCAGTGATCCTAGTTGAATTTTGGGGACCACTTTATTGTTTTAATCAAACAAGCTGTTGACTGATTTATTTTCTGTTTTGCTTTGGAGCACAAGATAAAAAGTCCTAAAACAGTCCTAAAAAAAAGAAATACTTGGTCTCTCTGTTCTCTATTTTCACCTCTTAATGTTACAGGACATAGAACACTTAGAACTTGGATTATCAACTATGTACATTATTTCACAATAGAATCACCTTGGTCTCAGCACATGAATGACAGAATCATAGTTTTATTCTTTTTTACTTTTCGATAAACTTAAGTACAAAAAATTTTAAACACTTGATATGGAAGTGTTGATAAGTAAAATTCTTTCAGATTTGTGGATATTCAGTATCATGTCACAAATCCTCTAGCTAAAACCACATGCTTGGAAAACTGATACCATATGACATTTGGTGATTTGTTAATGATCTAATGGTGCAAAGGGGAATATGTGAGCAGATGAAAATGTATGGACTTGATATACTACCATCTAAAAATAAGTTGATTTAAAGTAACCCTTATAATTTTATTGTTTACTTTCTTTTGCTAAAGATGTAGTAAATTTGGGCTTCTTCCATGAAACTTTTTTTGCATTCTTATATTCTACATACATTAATGAAGTGTTATCTTTTAGCATGCATTTACATTGTTATGGAATGCTCAATGCTATCAGATTAAAACATATTGTGGAAATATGAGTTTTGCTTTTATTTCATCTAGGTATTTCTAGGTATTTCCAGTTTGCTCACACATAGCTACTTTGTATTTATCTATCTTGAAGTATCTCTAACTTGCTACGAAATCACATTATCCACTTAGAGTTGTATGACTAGAACAATCGTTAGGTAGGGTTAATGAGTAGGGTATAAATGTTGGATTACATGGACATATGTCTTTATTATTCAACCTCCGTTACTATGTAACTATGGCCCAAATAGCCAATTCACTTCAATTGACCCATTTGCTACATGTCAAAAAAAGTTATAGGGGCATATTTATGATGGTTCACAAATTTTTTCGCCTCAGCTATCGCCACCATCTCGCCATATTTAGACTTTTCACAATTTATAAAGCAGTGATAACCAATGGGGACAAGTCATTACCGCCACCTTTCGCCATACATCACCGCGGTAACTGCTCAATCATATTTTTAAAATGGCGAAAAGTGTTTTATTGTGTTAAGTTCAGCCATTCAAAATCCCCATGTCTGAGGTGGGGAAAACTCAGAAGTGCCCATTTATTTAGCCTGCCAATGTCCATGGAAGGTGTCAGTACATTGTGAAGTGTTTCTCAATACTAATAAGTACTCGGCGGGGTGTTAAACTATTTTCCAGCATTTACTGTAATATGATCTGAGATTTCCAATTTTCCTAAGATCGCTTTTTTAAGGTTCCGATTTTGTTTATTTACCAATAAAGTCAAATGAGTCTCTAAGGGACATATCTATAAAGGGGCATTATTTTCGCAATTTTTTCCTCCATACCTTACCACAATTTTTTAAACTTTCAACTTTTCTTTTTCTCATAGCTATTAAACAAAGCAAGTTTTTATCAAAGGTGAAAATTACATAGCAAAAAGTAGCACTAATAATGCTGAAAAGTTAAGTTCAGCGCGTATGATGGTAAAAAGGTAACACGCTGGTGGCTTTTCAAATTGGTTAATACACACTGAACCTGTCTTTGCTATTTAAAAATGGCCTAACACATGTGGTGTTTTTTTTTTTAGCAAAAGATATGAGAAAGTGTAAAAAAAATTTTTTTGTATTTCTTATTTTCAGCAAACTGCAGCTAATTATCAAACCAGTTACATTAATATGTATGTATGTATAGTTTATTTATAAAGCGCCACTTGGGGACACAGCAATGTACTGTAACAAAATACAATAAAGTCATACAAGGGGGATAAATACATTGATACTTCAGTAGATAAATAGTGCTAGAGCTTTGCCACATGGGAACGTACCATAGTGCTGTGTAAGAATTAGTCATGTTAATAGAACATTCTATTAAGTAAAAAAAATGCCTTAACGATGTTTGGTGAATATTCTGGTAAAAGTGCAAAAAATGCAACCACGGTCCATGCGTATGGGGGGACTTACTGCCCACAGGGCCTGTGTAGAGGGGGGGCATGCTTCCCACACTTACTGCCCACGGTCCATGCGTATGGGGGGGACTTACTGCCCACGGGCCAATGGGCCCGTGGGCAAGTAAGTCCCCCCATTAGCATGGACCGTGGGCAGTAAGTGTGGGCAGCATGCCTCCCTTACATTGGGCCCGTGGGAGTAAGTCCCCCATACGCATGGAAGTGGGCAGTAAGTGTGGCAGATGCTCCCCTTACATTAGGAGTTATAGTTTAGTTCTAACTGGAAAATATTTCCCAACATTTGCATGACATGGTTCTGTCGTGCAGATTTTTGCACAGTGCTCCTTTCTAATTGTAGTGATCCAGGGATGTACATGGTTCACCTCCGATTTAATTGTCATGTCCAGTCAACACCTCAACATCAAACTATCTTTACTTTTTTATTGCAGGAATCATATGTCACTGTTAACCCCCTTAAGTGCATGCCATTAACAGGAAGGGCACCACATCTCTGTTCAGGTTTATTAGATGTTTCATCACAGCATACACACGTCTTAATCTTCATGATATGGGTGCATTCAGATACTAGTTTCTCTGGAAGGCTTTTTTCTTTTAATGTAAGTACCTAGCATAAAGGTCTTAAATATCTTCAATTATGCTTCTCATGACCTCTATTTCCATGATGTTGTTATTAATAATTAATCTCACGACATAAACCGACACTATTCACCTCACAAAGCATAGGGGTTCAATTACTTTTGCAATCTTAACTAAAATTTTGTAATCACATATATTAGGATTTAAATGATTATCCTATTTATTATTTAACTTATACACGCTGCTTGAAAGTTATAATTTACTTCAATAAGCATATTGTCCATCCCTCCATATACCCCACCTACCAACTTCTAGAGGCCAGAGGAGGGCAGATCTATGTTTCACCAATCACCAGACCAAACTGCCTGGTCCATCCACAGACTCCCAGCCCCAACTCCAACCAGGTCAAGCTGGTAGTCACTATAAAGCAGCTTGGTGCCCTTATCCCAACTGAAGAGTGGTGTAGCCCACCACCTCAGTGTCCAACCACACTTTTCAGGATCTTGGTATGTGTCCTTGCTTTTAAAACTTTATATAAATAAAAAACCCTTTGGCATTGCTGGAGATGCAAATCATTGTTAATGGTTTCCATAGCTTGAATGAAGCATCTGTATATTACAATACCTAACCTCTTGGTATGCATCTTATGGGGGAGATGGATAACATCTTTTATTGCCAATAAGTGTAAAAAACCATGCAATATATCAGTGCTATCATCACATTGCCCTTAACAAGAGTTTAAGCATATGCTTTAAGGTCAAGTCTGATGATAAAATTTTCCCCTTTATTGTATTATATATTAATCATCAGGGGATAACCCCACGTTTGTTAAGATTTTAAAAGGAGCTAAATTTAAAGATATGAGGCCTAAAAAAACGGGATTCCTTCAGGCAATCTCCTGATTGGGCATTTAAACTTTGCATCATGGTCCAATCCTCATGGGTGGGAGGAGTTTTTTGCTTAACAATATATGTAATTAAATTTTGCTCATCTGAATTCCTATGGATTTGAAAGAATTATTTGCCTGACAATTCTGAATAAGTTTTAATGGATATACGTAAGAGGATTTTGTATCAATTTAGCAATCATTTCTATACCGATTCAGCCTTTTCAATATACGATCAGAAGGTATTCAAGGATAACGTCTGGCATTGACGCAATCAAGTTTTCAGCATGTACGCATGCCGGCATCATCATGCAGTGTTCGCTCATGTAGGAATGACATTATTACCTGCCGTCTGGACTTATTTAGTCTCTCCTTCCTATATTCTGGTGCTGTCATGTTTGGGTTTGCTCCTTCAAAAACGCCTAGTTTCAATTGCTGGGCTGGGTTCTGACTCTGCTTTGATGACGATTTTTGCCTGTCTCTTCATCCCTTTCCATTGTCTGCTTCATGCCTTTGACTTTGCTTGTTACCTCAACTCTGCCTTCTCCTCTCTATTGACCTTCCTATTCCCGACCCAATTTTTGACTATACTGTCCTGACAACCTGCCGATTTCTGTATTCTTCGCTTCTCTCTTCTTTTTTTGTCGTTTTCTGGCGCACGTGTTAGCGCCTCGACCTCTATCGACGTTTGTCTTCTTTTCTTTCTGCGATCGCTCAACACTCTCTTTCTCTTCCTTCTCTTCCTTTTTTCTCTCTCTCTTCTTTCTCCCCTTCTTCTTTTTTTCTTCTTCTTTTCTTTCTTCTCCTCCTATCGCTTCTCCATCTGGGATATTTTGCTCCTCCCTGGTACGCGTCTGGGTCTGCCACTGCCCCAGACATTCTGCTTCATCCCTGGTCCTGGCTGTCTGAACGTCAGTTTGGGTCTTCTTCAATGTAGTGTCAGCGCTCTTCCTCCTCCTGATGTCAAACCTGTCAACAGGTTTCCCAGATAAGTCTATCACTGTGGGTTCTATCATGAGTTCTCTCTCGGGTGGCCCCCCGACCTGGCACTCCAAAGCAGAGCAACATCCTCACCATCACGAGGCTATTGAAAAACTTTAGGAATGCTTAAACCCGTGCCCAGTGGAGTTTTTCCATCCGGTCCTTCTGTGACCGTAACAGTTGATTATTTGTGTGGTGCAATGCTTGGCCACTCGGTCTTGGTGTCATGCCACCTAATAAACATTTACTTTCAAGTGTTCCTACCACGACACGTTTGTACATTTTGAGGAGAAGTTTTTGCTAAGCTTACGGGTTTACTGTTAATATACACTAGCTGATACTTAATGCCGTTTTCAGTGAGATATTGTTGAACAAGGCAGATTATTGGCCTGTCCCTCAACATAAAAACTATGCTGTCAGGTCTTCAGTTTAAGTAGTTCATTATCTTCTATACATGGTCCTTCATTCTTCATTCTTCCTGCGCGTGAGCAACTGATGCTCAGATTCTATAGGATCTTTAAAAGAAATTTTGCTGGAATTTCTGTTTTTGTTTTTTTTGACTTTTACCTGAGTTTTTCAATTAGGTTTGGTTTTTGATTTTTAAGAGAGTTGTTTTTTTTAAATTACTTTTTGTTGTACATCTTGGACTTAGTGGTTTCTAGTTCTAGAAGACACAAGCAGAGGTCTTGGCTAAGTCACGATGTGTTAATGGGCCTTTTGGGTTGTTTACTTTCAGACAGTCTGCTTTTCGTTCCATTGTTGCTTGCATTTCAAATTTCCAAATTTTTGGATAATTTCTAGTTTTTTTTTACAGGTCGTCTTTCCTCTGGCCGACAAACCCATTTTGTTTATATGGTGTAAATTTAGTCTGTTTGACACAGAAGTTCAATACTGTGTTGGGTTTTTGGGGTTCTTTATGGCTTGAATTGATGTCAATGCCTGACTAGATTTGTAGAGTCGGGGGCATCCTTATATCATTGTCATTCAACTTGCTGGAAACTACTTTTCAGATAGTCACTATTGACCTTATTTTGGACAGCTTAATTTTCCATCCATGCCGATACTATTCGCAAAAAGAAGGTAAATGGCACTATAGCTAAACTTGTGAAGTACATTTCTAATATTTATAAACTGTCACATTGACCCTGGCAATTATGTAGAGAGGGAGTTTGTCCATCTATTATGCATAGGTCTAACACAGTTTTAATAATCTGGATCAATCACAACTGCAATTATTAACTATGGTAAGGCAGTCACATTTCATGAATTAAAGGTGTCTGCTGACACGGTGGTTTGGATAAATTCACCCATGACTGAATATTTGGTATCCTTATTTGCTTGGTAATTTGGCAAAACTGATGCCTATGCCTTCAGACAAGCTTGCTTATGTTATCCTATTTAGGGTGCTTTGAAAAAATCAATACATTTAAATGGAATTTTTAAAATCTTATGTAGAATTTTTTTCCTCCAGAGCACCTAAGTCCATTGTAGATTTTTCTGGTAAGCAGCAAATAAGGTAAAATAGAAAACCCCTTTCTACTCAAACAACTAGTCAATAGGGAATTAAAATGGTAACTTTTATATAATATCACATTAGATAGGGACACACCAGTAAATAATCCCATCAATATCAGTCAAACTGAAAAGTACAAGGTAAGGTAGCAGAAGAAGAGGAAACCTAATTGTCCCTCAGGAGGGTGGAGAGCAGTCTCTCCACCCTACTGACCACCTTTATGCAATACAGTGGCCCTAGGCACTTCGGTGCCCTCCTATTCTGATATACTACTAGTCTGATGGCCCTGCTCTAACAGAAAAAAAAGAGCTTGACTGCTGATGTTTTAAGATATAGCCACAATAAAGTCCCTTAATAACTACGCGCATTAGGTGGTGTCAGTGGAATTTTATTTTCATAAATCGACCCAATGGGCCACAGCAAAGGAGAGGTTGAGACAACAGCTTGTTGTATGTTTTGTATGTGCTCTTTCTATTGGGACAATGTTGTCTGTAACCTTTAGTTCCCCTTTTAGCCTGTGGATTTTCTTGTAACCATCAACAACTTCCCATACCGATAAACTATCTCCACTTCCCTTGCTACAGTACCTCCCCCCTGAATTTCTTTCTGGAATCTATGCTTGCTGATTAAAGCCTCTGATTTTCGTTATTGTTTCCTTTGCTACATGTGTCGCAGGTTATGGTTTTTAATACTTCTGTATTTTACCTTGCTTCATAAGTCCTGCATGTATAATCGCTCATTGTAATAAAGATACCATGACCTTTTTTTCCTTCAGTCTTTCATTTCCAACAATATATTGTACCCCCAGCAATAAGTATTTCAGGCCATTCTACAGAGAAACTTTGCCATTTGTAAGGTTACCTAATGACCTGCAAACTAACCAAACACAATTAACATATTAGAACTTCAATAGTATTTCACTACTGTGACTAACTGTTGATTGCAGTTGCAGTAGGGCCTTTTTATACATTTGGGTGAGGTGTTTACGTTAGGCACTATTTATAAAAGGGCCCGTTATTTTCGGCCAAAAATCAAGTCCGGAGACATTCTCATCGACACAAGTGTTTTATTAGTTGCCATATTTCTAAAAGCGATGTATGCGTCAAAAATCAATACCGCGACGATGTGCGGTGGTAATTTGAGCTTCTCGCCACGATAATACTTTTATACTTCTTTTTTTTTACTTTTATTTTACTATTTTACAATGTGCCTAATATATTATTGTGGCGAGAAAAAAAAAAAAGAGTTTCAAATCCCGGAGTAGAGGAGCGGGGGCTGGAGGGGCTGCTGGAAAGGATTACGCCCGCAGGTGTAGTGCCACCCTGCCGTCGCAGTGGATACCACTTGGATTCCCGGCCCTGTGGAAATGGGGCCTTTGCAGCCCTTAGAAGGTGCCATGCGGCCTTTGCTAAGGGTCTTTTGGGGCTAGGGGGTTCCACAGCTCAAACAAGACCCCCTTCCCCGGCACTTAGAAGTGCCCATGGTGGCCGCTTAGAAGTGCCCTGCAGTCCCTTGGAAGGTCCTTTGGGGGCTTAAGGGGTCCGTAACTTGAACCAGACCCCCCTCTCCAGCCCTTATAAAGGCCCTTATACGGCCTGACAAGTGCTCTTAAGACGGCCCGGAACAAGAAGCCCTTTGTGGCATAAGGTGTCTCACGCTTTGTACCGGGACCCTGCCTCCCACAGAACTGACACCAACACTGAGAATGCCTTTGTTGGGGGTCCTGCAAGCTTGAAACAGGATCCCCTAGTCCCTTACAAGAGCCTATGGTTCTGTCTTCTTTTCTTCCAATCCGGTGACACCAAGCTCCCTGAAGTTGCCAACACAAGGAAGTGCCCCCTTCGAGCCGCCAGGGCACTGTCTGGTGCTGGCTACTTCAAAACATAGCCGTATGTCACGGCGTCTTGATCTATTCTTCTTCTTCACAACAGTGGACAACAACTTCCGCTGAAGTATAACCCAGGCTATGTCCACTGCATCCACCAGTTACACACACGCGACATTGGCGACATCATGTCGCCGTGTTGGCAGTGGTTTCTTTTCTTCCATCACTGTGGATGATTTCTGACTCCGCGGCGGTTTTCACCACCCTTATCACGTTGCTGAAGGACACATCAATTGTGCGTCATACGAAAGCTGGGACCGAACGGCGTTGCCGACGCGGATCGTCTGGACAGTATGAATAGAATCTTTTACATGACATGTTCGAACCAGTGCCCACGAACTTTCTCAGGACGCATAGCTTTCCAGTCAACAGGTATTGAAGAGGGTTTTAATGGTGACCCAGATCTAAAATCCTGTCATCTCGTAGTTCAGGTTCACCTTTAATTTCCACAGAAGGTGGAGGAGCATCCACATTCAGCCATTGTTGGCCAGCTTAAGTAAGGATACATGTAAAGGTGTTGCTACTCTTTTGAACAGAGTAGATACTTTAACCTTATAGGTCACCTATGTCTGTTGTTCATAGGTAGGCCAATAGAATTTAGGACCTAATTTAGCGAAGCTTTGGGTAGAGGAATATTAGAGTGGATACCCAGACCAGATTCCAAGTGAACACAAACTTAGGTTTCTGAGAACTATGTCAGTCAGAATATTGTTTCGACGATACTGGTTGTCTTCTTCTGAGATTGGAGGATCTTGGGTCCACATTGGTGGTTTCTGTTTGAGCCCACGTCTTTCTAGAACGGGTAATCTTGAGGGATGAATTTGAAAAAAGAAGAACTTGGGATTCGTGCCATAATTTACTAGAAAAAGGTGAGAATTTGGATGAAGAATGAACAGCATTGTTAGACGAACTTCGAAAAAGGTACAAATGTCTGACGCATTTTTCCTGTTGTTCGCACTGAAACATTTGAATCCTGTTACAAAGATTGGTTCATTCTTTCTCGGTCATTGACCTTAGCCCAGGATGAAAACTGGACGGAAAATAAAGAGAACACCTACATGGTTTCAAAAAAAAACACCAAATCGTGAAATGACTTGAGCTCCCCTGTCGAACAATGTTTTTCAGAAACACCATGTAACGAAATATATAATGATAAACATTGGAGAATCTCTTTATTGCTGAGGTAGTTTAACTAGAGAATAATGTGACATCTTACTGAACTCTATCCACTACTACCCAAATACAGTATAACCCATCAGTTTGGGTAAAATCTACTACAAAATCCATGGATATAGAGTCCTGTTTTTCGGGAAATAGAAGATACAAACGGGTGCCAGCAGGAGCCCCCGAGGAAACTATCTACGGGCACAAACAGGATACATGCCTTGACTAGGCTTTAGAATCCTCTGTTTATAGCAGGCACCAAACATGTCTCTGTAACAAAGATAAGGTCTTAGTTTCTCCAGGGTATCCGGCTAACTTAGAATCAGGAACTGTTTAAACACCTGAAATAAGAGATAGGGAACAAAAGAAAGTACCGTTTATACCATGGAGGCACGGTCTACTGTGAGGAGTTGACATTAGATAAGTTTACTAATAGATGCACGTGGTTAAAGCAGCTAAAATCGGTGAGGAGAGATATAGCAAGGGGAACTTTGTGGGGCAAAGACTCTGGGTCAACAAAACTTCGGGATAAAGCGTCAGCTTTGACATTTTTCGGCCAGGTCTAATAAGGAATACAAAAGTTAAACCTAGGAAAGAGCGCCAAATGGACTTGTCTGGGGTTTCGCCTTTGTAGCGTTTCCCTATATATACTCTAAGTTTTTATGATCAGTTTAGATCGTATGGGGTGTAGTTGCCCTTCCGCCATTGGTCTCTATTCCTCTAAGCTAATTTAATAGCCATAATTCCTGATTTCCAATTTAATCTAATTCTTCTCTGCAGAAGAGTATTTCGAGAATAAACGCCAGGGATGAAGACGTCTGGGGAGCCTGAAGTTACGAGAGCCACCCCTACTGCCTACCTAAGTTAGAGATGGTCGAAACTAATATGTACGTTCCGGTCCGTTTTCGAACTTTCGAACTATTGTAAGTTGGACAGTTCGAAAACGGAACCCATTAAAGTCTATGGAAGCAAATCGAGTTCGCAAAATTTCGAGTCAAATACAACTAAAATATTAATGGTAAACTTAATGTAAATGGCTGTGGACTCTGTAAATGTCAGGGACACCTGTTCTCCACATATCCAGGACTTCAAGTAAAATCGATTTTACTCTCACGCAGCGCTACTTTCGAGCTTTCACCGTTTCGAACATTCGAGTTGAACATGGACATTTTCCTCGCAGATTCGATACTCATGTATAAGCTGATAATGGAGACTTTACTCGTTAGTTCCGATGTTCGCGCCTAGAACATGTACATTTTACTCGTGGATTCGTCATACTCAACGTTCGAACCATTCGTATAATCATCGAAAGTCGCGGGAACAATATCGAAAAGTCCGCTCGAGAATAGTTCGAGAAGTCCGGGTGCCGTTCGAACATCCGAACAGTTTCGCTCGAACTCGGTTGAGTTCAGAGTTCTATGCCATCCTATGAAGTGTTCTACTTCAACAACAAGGGCAGATTAATATGCTTAGCGTAGGTATTAAAATGGGGGCTGAACAAGAAGGCTTTCTAAGGTCTCATGC
This sequence comes from Hymenochirus boettgeri, assembly GCA_019447015.1. Classification (NCBI taxonomy): domain Eukaryota; kingdom Metazoa; phylum Chordata; class Amphibia; order Anura; family Pipidae; genus Hymenochirus; species Hymenochirus boettgeri. The sequence continues at coordinate 228,886,244 of CM033469.1, forward strand.
CAGCGAAGAGCTTCTTCTGACAATGAGTCCCCATCACTCCTTTCTTGGTCTGTTAGTAAGAGGAGACATTATAGAAGAGAGATTTTTTAATTGAATTTACGATAAAAATTTAGAAAATCCCTAAACCTCTTGGAGACCCTTGAGATTGGAAGGGAGGTTTCCATCTACAATGGCATGAGACTTTTTAAGGAATCCCATGGACACTTGATCAGTAATAATGTACCCAAGGAACGGAACCCTGATATTGTTCAAATACTTTTTCTCACAATTTTGGCATAAAGATGATGTTCCTTAACTTAGAAAGGACTGCTTGACATGATCTCGATGTTCCTGTAATGAGGAAGAATATTGATAAGATATGTCCAAGATAACTACTACAGATTTGTCAAGGTACTTCTCTGATACCTCATTTATAAAATCGTTAAACACGCAGTACATTACTGTGGCCAAAGGGCATGACTAACATATTCATATTGGCCATATTCGATATTAAGTAAAAGCTGTTTTTCCCAACGTATCCGCAAGCCTTATCTTGATAAATTGTGATCACCCTGGAGGTCCAACTTAGTAAAAATTGTGCTTTTGACACAACTTGAGAAAGAGGTCGTCAATGAGTGGTAAAGGGTCATCTATTTTTTATGTATCTATTAGTAGGAGCCCTATAACGTGCGGGTCGTAAACCACCATCTTTTTTTTCTACCAAAAGAAACCAGCTCCTGCCGGGAATTTAGAGGTCTGATGAAACCTTTATTCCAATTCTCTTTAATGTGGTTTTTAATGGCTATCACTTTCATGACTGTCACAGTTGTATAGATGTTCCACGGACGGCATGGTTCCTGCAAAAGTCGATAGACTCTAAGTCGTGTGGGAGGTAAAACCTCGACCCCTGTAGGGATGAATAATCAGCAAACTTCTATAACGAAGATGAATCCCTTCTAAATAGCATATCGCCACCGCAACAACATGCAAATCACTACAATAGAACCCCACTTCTGAAGGCTGACCATAGACACAATTGGATAGTAGATGTTGCTTTCCTAAGCCAACGGCATCCAAAAATAGAGGAGAGTAGTAGAAGCTCAAAGACAAAGAATTTGATACACTCGCAATGGCAGAACCTCATTTTTAAAACCACATTGGCAGTGTGGTTTAAAGGCTTTCCCTTTGCAGAAGGGAACTTCAATGCTTTTACATATTATGGGTTTGTACATTTTAGTTACTGGAATTTTTTAAAAGGTTGGCAAGTATATCCTGAAATTCCCCAGCCGCCCCAATATCTACAAAAAGCCTGGTCATTTTTTGTTTAGAGAACCAATAAAAAGACTTTGGCAGGTAACATTACTTTTATCAGATAGTGAGGAATTACCTGACCACCCTAGAGGAGAATGTCCTCGACCCTCTAGGTGCTGGAGTTTCCTGGATTTTTTCGGGGACAGGTTGGTGCGAAGTGTCCAATTCCCCACAATAATACAGACAATACCAGCCGACCTTCTCCGTTCTTTTCCTCCAACCGATAGATCGGGTGACCCAATTGAGTTGGCTCCCAGAAGCAGAAGAGGAATTCGAACAGCTAGGAGAATTTGAAGAGTTGAATTTGGAAGGAAGGGACTTTACCTTGACGCCGTTGCTCTGAACATCTGTCGCACTCTGAATGGCCAGCTGGATTGCTCATCAAGGGTTTTTGAGAACAGGATGGTTTAACAAGACTCAGACAAGCCCAACTCAAAGTGGCCTCTTTAAGGCAGACTCATTCCCTGAATGCTACTGCCCAGCGGCGGAATTCCGAGCGTACTCTTCCGTCATGCGCCCTTGACCTGAAGGGGCGCAATTTGGCTCTCCTGTCCCGACTAAATCAGTATCCGAGTTATTATCCGATATGACCTGTCAAAAACAAGCTCTACTACAGATTGACTAGCGAGAGCTGATTATCGGCTGACAGCCCAAGGGCCAAGTCTGACATCCCCCTGGTTAACAGAGGAAATGACAGACGCATTTGAAAACAGCAGACAGGCATGCTTAAAAGGCACGTGGTTCTCCCTAGGTCTTTTAGCAGGGCGCGCCCACCCGCTACTTTTTTCAATTCCACCGCGGCTGATAACTTTCTTGAAAGAACACTGTGTTGATTAAATACAGAATTAGATGTAGGTTTACTAGTTTTTTGCAAGATCCCCTAAAAGGGCTCGCAAAAAGGTGGTATCGCTTATGTGGGTCACTTTCTTTTTGCTGGCCATGTTTCTAGAATCTGGGTTACACCTTCAGATTGTTTCTAAAACTACAACTCCCTGCATTCTGCACCAAGTTTTTCAAAACATCTAGTGGGCAAAGTTAGACTCTCCTAACCTATATAATGAAGCATGATGCAAAGGCTGATCAGTATTCTCATTAGAATATGAGGAGCCTGTATGGTTTCAATGTACGTTATCTGCTGAGTTAAAGGCATGTCGAAACCTTAAAAATATTGAAACATTAACTATAAAAATAGTAGCACATTTAATATTCCCCACAACTGAATTTCCCCCGTCCTGTCCCACCCTGCTATTTTTCAGCCACCCGGCTGGAAAAAAAATTCTGGGGAGAACCCTGCTTAAAGTTCTGGAACCCCTGTCGATTGCTGAAAACTTCTCTGGGTAAAGGAAACTATGGTTCCACAAAGGGAAGCCACTGGAGTTTTCCTGGCCAGTTGGATTGACGGCCCGTCCAGAAGCCGTAAGCGTCAGATTTTGCCCTGAATATCTTCATGGCCGATCTAAATGTAATGCTCCGGTTCATGCTAAGTGAATAAAGACAAGTAGGGCTTGTCCAGTCGTTTATTTTTCAAGGGGTAATCCTCTTTATTGCAGTACAACACCAAACACAATTTTCTGGCCCGCTAGGCCTTTAGCAAGTGTTCACTAAACATCTGCGTTGTGTACTGCAATAAAGAGGGATTACCCCTTGAAAAATATAAACGACTGGACAGCCTACTTTCTTTTATTCCTGTAGTATTGTCATATCTGCAGTGAGTTGGCCAGAAGGGACTGGGCGCCTGGAGGTAACCTCAATATTTCTTTTTTAATTCTCGGATTCCCTCGTATTCCTTCAGTCTGATACCCCATCTACAACCACTATCTTCATCAATGACAAGCCTCGTTTGCCGGTAGGTAGACTCGCCTAACCGAAACGTTTGCCCCTGGATTAGAGTGCAAGTATCCCGACCTGAGGCAGAGGATGAAGTCCGAGTGAACTAACACGGCAAGGCCAACCAGGATAGATACAAGGTCAGAGACCAAAATTGAGGTACACACTAGGAGCAGGCAAGCGCATCGAATCCGTAGCCAAAGGGTCAAAACCAGGAATTCAGGCCGCGCAGGCACAGTTATAAAGGTGTTAAAGCAGAGAAACGTAGTTGGAAAGCAGAGGTCAGAAAGTAGGACACGGCAGAGATACGAATCGGATTCAAAGCAAGGCAGGAGTCAGTACAGAGAGTAATAGAAAAACACACCACGGGCAGATAGTAAACTAACCGCTATATAGGCAAGGAAATACTATACTGAGGGGTTTAAATCATACATAGGAACCAATGGGGAGTGAGGAGTAGGTCTGCATGTCAGGGGACGGAGCATTTGAATCAATTACCCTCCGTCCGTCCAATTGCTGATCTGAGGAGGCGCGGAGGTGTAGGACATGTTGCCTGTGCGTGTACCCAGCAACTGAGAAAGCCGGTGCGGGTGCGCAGCACTAACGGACCCTGCTCGTGCACGTTGACGTCCCCGGGAGCGCGCAATGAAGCCGTGGACCGAACGGGTCGCGGGTGTGATCTCCGGACATGGTAAGACTTTGTTACAATCAGTCTCATCTCTTATAGATGGTAATAAGCTGGATTAAAATGAGTTTAATAGGTAAACCCCATTTTGCAATGTATAGAAGAGCTGGGACCGATAGCGCTTCTCTGTACATAACCCCAATTGAGTTTTATTGGTTAAGGTAAAGAGGGTTTTGCTGTTCACCCATTTTAAACAGCTTGAGAACAAACATTTTTTGTAACCTTTAGTTGTCCTTTCAAAAGGCTTCACTTTTTTCTAGGTACATTCATTTTTATTCATGAAAGAGGTCATTTAGTCATATAACTAAATGAGAAACAAGGTCAGGTGAAAGACATTACGATTTATTTTAAAGAAAAATTCTATAAAAGTTATTAAATTACACCTAGCTTAAAAATTACCTATGGGAATAAATGTACTGTCGCTATGTCGAGAATTTAAAATGAACTGCTTGTTTCACACTTGATTTATTACGATATAAATGGAAATTGAGCTCAAACCAACAAAAATTACACTCCATTATTACTATAGTAAGGACAAGGAGTGTTTAGCAGCCTGATTTATGGAAAACAACTTTGTGTTGAAGACTATACTATGAATAGGAATAGAATGATAGATTATAAATATTTAGATTAAGATAATGAAAAAACATTATTGCACTACAATCCCTACCACAGCTTACAAATTGGGCAAAAACACTTAAAACAAAATACATAATAGATTGTATCAAACATAACAATTCAATATTTTAACTAGATTCACTGAAGAGAACTGTGTAACCGTCTTCCCAGCAATGTGGTAATGGCAAGTTTATTAAATAGCTTTAAAAATGGGGCTAGATAAGTTTCTTCCAAAAAATCTGAAAAATTTGAAATACTGGTATTAAACATATACTGCTGCAGTTCTGGTTGATCCAGGAATACTTCCGATTGCCCTTTGGAGTCAGGAAGGATTGTCCCATTCCCCCCATTTTAGCTGGGTTGTTTTGGCCTTCTCTGGATCAACTGCTTTTAAGTAGGTTAAAAAGTTGTGTGAAAGTTGGACTTGATGAACGTTTTCCAACCTCAATTACTATGTTACTATGTTCTCTATGTTTCTATTATTCCTTCTTTCCCTGAAAAAATATAGATATTACCAGACACACATACTACGTATTTATAGCTACAACATAACAAATATGAAATTCCCATGATCCAAAAATGCACCTACACATACTTCAAAACACATTTCCTTAAAAGTGGACCTGTGTCCCCATTTTGTATGTTACTTATGGAGGCTGCCTTGTTTCACTAATCATCTGCACTGCTCCCTGGTTTAGGGTTGTAGCCTCACTGATGTCTTTACGCAGAGAAATCTCTAGAACTAGCATACTCCGAAAGAAAAATAACATTATAATTAACCCGAATGTCTCTTTTCCCCTTCCCCTATTTTTGCATATGACTAAGGAAGTTGTGGGGGAAACTCTCTCCCTTACTTGCTTGACTCCGTGTAAATCTTATTTTTCAAAGCCTAGAATGCACAGTAGCTTATCAGATTTCAGCCTAGAATTAAACAATGTAAAATACATTTTTTTTGGATAGGGCCGAGTTCAAAATAACTTAAACGATAGAACACCCAGCATTCCACCCTCCCCCCTTTAAAAAAAGGTGTTTTCAAATAGCCGTGGTTGAATGGACTCTTTATCCCATGCTTTTGCTTCAAGCCTTAGCAGGTGTTTTCAAAGGGACTGTGAATTCTTTCCATTTGATATTTAGAGGCTGTCATTGATTACTCTCCCTCCTAAGTGGGCAGATCCACGTCCCTTATGTTGCAGTCATGTAGTATGTTCCCAATCAGAATGGCTCTACATACTAACCCTACCCCATGTGGGCATTTTTTCTGACTTTTCCAGATTTTAGCCACATGGCAAAGAGATATTTGTCCATTTTAAGTTTACCAGTAATCTGTTAACAACACATAAATATGACTTACATTATTTTCATAAGAGTATATTTATTGTTGAGGCAATGAATCCTGGTGATTCATCAGAACACAGGCATATTTAAAAACCCCGGCCTCACAAACTTGTACAAACGTTGTGGCTTACATACCAACGTGGTACCAAAATACATGAGCTAATACGCGAGGTATCACAATATATACCGACGTCTTAGAAACATGGCCCACAGTTAAAAGAAGGGCTGCACTTATCCTGCAAATGGTTTGTTGTTTTTCTCTGTAAGTATTCTGACTCATCTTTTGCTGCATTGTTTTTCTAATGCTGCTTTGATTACACACTGTTGTTTCTCCTCAAACTTTTGTTTCATGGAAATATCCTGGAAGTAACTCTAATTATAACGTTTGATAGTGTATAAATATCACAGTGTTTAGCTGCAGAATGATAATCTTTCATTTCATGAGAAGGGGGAAGTGTGGTAGTTTGTTTATGCACACAAATACTGTGCATTGAATTAGAAGCCACCTGAACTGACAGGTTTGTATATCACCAACCAACTGCAAAAGAGCAAGCTTTTCCGTCCACACAAGCCTGACACAAACACAAAACCTTCCAGCAAATTCCTAACTGAAACTGCACCTTCTAACATTCCTATTTGTAGTGTATCCACTAACCCCACCCCTACTATGATTGGTCCATAACCCGAGATCCAATCCGATTTAGATTTAAATTGACCAACAGATTTTGAAGGTGTGGTTCGGAGACACTATAAAATGCATGATAACTGAATTGCACCTCAGCGTTGGTTGCAGCTATACTATACTCGACCACCATGCTTGGATTTTTTAAAACTTACTATATGGTGGTTTTTGGCTCTATTGATTATTTTACCGTGGTGGTTTTTTTGGTGCTATAATGGTGGTGGGTAGAGATGGACACAAACCCGACCTCAAACCTGACTCGAGCCAAAACTTTATGTTCTCGTGACTCAACTATTCAAACTAGTACGGGTTTATCCGGACTCCGGTGTGTTTTTAGATATTCACTAACCTAGAATGTAGTCTTGTTACCTAACCCTCGAAAGTATCATTCGTTTTCAATAACCTTCGAATGTATGATCATTTTGCTAACCCTCGAAGTAATATCTCTAACCCTCGAAACGTATTGTTTATTTTGTTGTAAACCTCAAAGTGTTTATTCAATTTCGTTTAACCCTTGAATTTATCATTCTATTTCTGTCCGCTAACAAAAAAAACCATCGAAAATCATCGGTTTGGTAACCCTCGAATTGGCCGTAAACCCCGAATGTAGCTTGAGCAAACCCGACAATTGCCCGCTCGATTTTAAGAAGTGTTTTAACAGTTTTTTGTGATGTCCCCACATCATTTCCCAGGTGCCACAGCCATTTACCGTAAGTTCCATTGTTGGTTTAGCTGTAAAATCTCCTACTTTTCAAATTATCACTCCCCCATTGACTTTAATGGGTGAATTTTGACTTTTTGAACTTTTTCTGAAGTTCAAAGTTCGAACAAAAAACGGACGAACTTATGAACGTTTTGCCATCTCTAGTGGTGGAGGTATTGGGCCCTATATTGCCAAATGTGCATTCTGCTTTCAGATAACCGCACCTTATCGTCATTTTACGTAAATTAAATCAATTGTAATTACCGATAACACGACTTTACAATCAATCCCATGAAATACCATTGCGGTTGGTTTCTGTCGTTTAATTTACGAACGCGCGTTTTACAAATAGGGCCTCATTGCTCCTCTTTTCCCCATGGGGGTTGGAAGACGTTTTAGGGGATGGTGGAAAAAGTGGGGTATACATTGGCCTCTGCAGGTTCATTAAGCACTTATTATTTCCGAGAAGTGTTTAAAGAGAATAAGGATATTAAGAGTCACATTAAGGAAAATTGATTAAATAAGTTGGAAAATTGTAAATATAATTATATACATTATGATTATAAGTTTCAAGGATGTAAATCCTCATAACTATGCATACTGGTATTGTTGACTAGTTTTTTTTTAATTCTGTAATTAAAAAAAGCTGAGTTAACAATTATGTATTTCATTCAACTTTTTCATGAAAAGGAATCACCATATCATGCTTATAAGTGCAGACAAGAAAGTGTGTCACTTGTGGATTAATCCTGATGACAGTCAACTGCTCGAAAAATTAAGCAGACCACAATCTAATCTCCCCAACCTCGGCTCCTATTAACAACAAACCAAATGCTCAAGGGATATGAGTCTTGTACTCAGTAGGTTCCACAGTGGCGATTCTCTGGACATTCTAACGGAATAATCTTTGCATTAGGGCTTGGCTGGTTAACTATGCACTTGGCATTCACTTACAATCCATCCTTTTGGTAAAGGATTGGAGCGTGATTGTGACACTTACAATCCAGAGAAGAAAGAAAAAATGGACCTATGACTAACTCACTCTCAACTAATACCAAGAACGAACCCATTAAGCATTATAATCTGCATATTTCTCTAATTGAATTTTTAGATACAGAAAAGTGGTTTCATATACAGGATGGCCAAATGGATCCAATTTTTTGCCATAGCCAAATCCTCCAAATAATGTTTTCTCTGTTTCCCTAATATAACGCGTGGAAATAAGTTTGGATTAGTTTAGTATATGAACATGTTGGGCTACAAAGCAGTTACACCATTATGTCCATTTTGAACCACCAACTAATGATCATATTTAAAAAAAAACAAACTTTCATTAATCCCCGGGCAAGTAATTTTACCAATTATCAGTTAAGGATAAATTACTTTACTTTTTATCAATTAAGGAATGTATGCAAAATGTTTGAGGTAGAAAGTATTAGGATTGATATACAATTTTCCACGTATAAATTTATAATATTGAAAACTATAATTTGCCATGACTCTGGTATGTATAAATATATATAATAAACCACCAACTCTACCCCATAAGTATAAATCACAACATACACTGAGCGTGTAATATGCAACAGTTGCATATACCCCCTTTCCCAAGATCCCGCCATGCGCCAAATCTTTTGAAGAAAAGTGTCTTTACACGTGAGACTGTGAAACTGTGGATCTGTCTTGCAGCAGATGTGTAATTGCAAGTTCATTAAATAGTCTTTTTCGTTTTGGTTACACCTGAGGAAGGGGACACAGACCCTCCAAAATCGTTATTTAGCTCAGCACATGCCTATTTATTAAATCTTTAAATTGTTCCAGAGTAGCCCCTTCTCTGTAATTCTATGTGATACTTACCTGGTGTGTGCTGGTGTGGTACAGGCTTCCAGAGTGCACCTCTTATCACTCTGCCAGGACTCTACACTAGCTTATTTACACATACAAGTTTACCCCAGTAACTGGTACATACAAGGTGCCCATAGCAGTAGACCGGTAGGAAGGTTTCTTTACAGTGAGAAAGGTGAAACTGTGGACCTGTCTTCCAGCAGATGTTGGTAATGGCAATCCATGAATAGCTTTAATAAGCTAACGGATAAGTTTCTAAAACCAAAAAAAATATTGAAGGAATAATGGTATCAATACATATACTGCAGTTCGGGTTGATCTAGGCATACTTTCCGGATCTGCCGTTTGGAGCCAAGATAGAATTTTTAAACACCCTTTTTGCTGGGGTTTTCTGGTCTATCCTCTGGACAACTGTTAGGCAGGTAAAGTGAAGGATAAAAAGGTTGGACGCGGATGGATCATGTTAAGTCTTTATTCACCCAGAATTACTATGTTACATAAGTATCCCCAGTGAGTGTAACTGTGCACGTGTCTGCCCCAGTGAGATGTAATGGGATGTGAAAATTACACCCAGTAAGTATGATTGGCACATACAAGTTTGGCGACCATGAGCATGACTGGCACTAAAGTTTGCCCCCAGTGAGTTTGACTGGCACATATATGTGCTGTACCGATGTGACTTGGCACATAAAAGTTTACCCCAAGTGAGTGTGACTGGTACATATATGTCTGCACGCAGCGACTGATCATACATGTTTGCCCCCAGTGAGTGGGACTGGCACACTAGTGATCACTCTAGTGAGTGTACTGGCAAACACAAGTTTCTCCCCTAGTGATGTACTGGCAAAAACAAGTTGCCCCTGTGACTCTGCAAGACCATACAAGTTTGCCCAAGTGAATTTGAGACTAGTACATACAAGTCTACCCCAGAAGTGTGAGGGGGGCACATACATGTTTTGCTCCCCAATGACTCCAAATACAATTGTAAAACCCCATTATGGCACATTAAGTTTACCCCCAGTGAGTGTGACTGGCACATATATGTTGCCCACTGTGAGGTGACTGGCACATAACAGTTTGCGCCTAGTGAGTGTGATGACACATATATCTGCGCCCACTGTAAGTGTGACTGGCACACTAAAACTTTTCCCCAGTGAGTGTAACTGGTACATACATGTCTGTCCCAGTGACTGGTACATACATGTTTTGCCATCAGATAAGTGTGATTCGGCACATCACATTACCCCGCCAGTGACTCTGACTGGAACATACATATGTTTTCCCCATGATTGTGACTCGTACATACATTGTCTGCCCCCCAGTGAGTTACTGGTGGATCACTGACATCTGTGGCTCCAGAATGCACCAACTATGGGACATTTCGCAACCTCTAGTGGTAACACGATGGTATTTCCTGTAGGCAACCACATTACCTTTAACATTAAAAATTAAATATGATCATTTGAGAACTACGTTTCCGGTCAAAGCAGAGTGTCTGGCCTAGCTTCAGTTTCCTCCCTCTATCAGTCCATATAGAAAATAATCATTACGAGAAAGTCAAAGTTCATATATATGGTAATCGGAGGCTGGAAATCCTGCAGATTGGAATCAGGGGTCGGGATCCATACTAGGCAATCAACCAACAATCTACAAGTGAGTTCAGCGACAAGGAGTTGGGATCCAAAAAGTAGGGGGGCGGAGAACAACCAACACTCCACAGAATGCATTCAGACGGAAGTTGGGATCCGATCTGGCAAATCAACAAAAACCCTACAGTGTGTCAGCCTGGGTTGGGATCCCGATCTAGCGAATCAACCAACAACCTTCAGTTGCGTTTGGCCCTAGAGTTGGGATCCGATCTAGTGCATCAAACCAACAACCTTCAAGTTGCCTTATCAGTCAGGGTTTGAGGTCCCGACTAGCTAATTCAACCAACACACACCAGGTGATATTCGGCCAGGGTTGGCCGATCCATCTAGCGAATCATCACCACCCCCAGGTGCCGATTGACAAAATAAAACATCCCCCATATAATAAAATGTCTCCACATAGTATATATGACACATCTACCCATAAATAAATGGCCCCCCATATATAAATAACCGCCACCAGCCATAATAATAAAATGTATCCCCAGTATCATGAAAATCCCCTATAATAAATGCCCCCCCATATTTAAATGACACAGCACCCAATAATAATATGTCCCCCAATATTAAATGACACCCTCCAATATATAAATTTCCTCTAGTATAACATGACAACACAAAGTAAAAATGAAAATCCTCCCCTATATATAAAATGCCCCCCCATATCATTAAATTACACGTGATATAGAAACTGCGAATTGGACTTTTACCAGAGCCGATAGCCAGCTCTGCGTAAATGAGCCTGATGCGTTCTTTGAAGGCAAAACTCACATTACCTTTAAAGGATAAGTGCACTGTAAAATCCAGTTATGTTCATTTGGAAGAAGCAGCTTTTAAAAAACCGTTGCCATATATATTTTTTTTTACCTATGTCCCTCCTAAACTATCCCAACCCCTGGATTCCAATCTGCAGATTTCAACCTCGCGATTACCATATAGATTGCAAAACTTTGACTTTCCTCATGATGATTATTTTCTATTATGGACTGATTATAGAGATGGAGAGAAACTGAATCTGGCCAGACACTCTGCTTGGACTCAGGAAACGTGAGTTGCTCAAGATCAATTTTACAGTGGATAAGTGCACTGTAAAATCATTATGTTTCATTTTTATCTGAAGCTGCAGCTTAAAATACCGTTGCCATATTTTTTTTTTTTTTTTTTACTATGCCCTCCAGAGCCTAGCTTGTGCCTTGAAAGTTGTGACATCTTGTTACTGGTTTGCTGAATGTAATCTCCTCCCCTCTGAGATTCCTCTGCCTTTCTCCTACTGAGCCTCAAAACAGTAATGCCCTGTGAGGAACTCACAGGCATTACTGTTGAGGCTCAAGCAGGAGAAGTGCACGGAACTCACAGATTAATGTTATGAGCTCAAGCAGAGAGAAGCAGAGGAAATTCCGAGGGGCGGAGCCGCTAACATTCAGCAAAACCAGTAACAAGATGTCAGCAACTTTCAAGGCACCAAAGCTAGGTTCTGGAGGGGCATAGGTAAAAAAAAAAATATGGCAACGGTATTTTTAAAGCTGCAGCTTCCAAATGAACATAACTTGATTTTACAGTACACTTATCCTTTAACAGTAAAAATGATCTTGAGAACTCACGGTTTTCTGAGTCAAAGCAGAGTGTCTGGCCAGATTCAGTTTCCTCTCCATCTCTTAATCAGTCCAATAGAAAATAATCATCATGAGAAAGTCAAAGTTTGCAAAGTCATATAGTGGTAATCTGGAAGGTGAAATCCTGCAGATTGCGAATCCAGGGTTGGGATAGTTTATATCCCAAACATCTATAATCCAACGGTTGGCTTGAGGCTGTTAGTTTCGTACCTAACCTGAGCTGGGTAAGGACATCACCGATCGCATTGTTTCTTCTTGCCCAGCGTTGTAGCATGCAGTGTTAGACTTACTGAGTCCTTTCCTCTGCTGCACAATTTATTAGTCAGAAGAGTCCTCTCCATTGTGGTAGGTGTCTGCTGCAGTTGCATGGTGCTGTGGTCCTGCTGGCTGGGCTGGTGGTACTCACGATGCTGTTGTAGGTCACCTCAAAACGGCTGTTATGAAGCAGAACTGTCTCTAGGTCCAGCATCATGGCACATACAACTTAGCCCCCAGTGAATGTGACTGTATATTCAAGTTTGCCCCCAATGAACTGGCACATACAGTTTGCAAATAGTGAGTGTGACTGATACATACAGTATTGCCCACAGTGACTGGTGACTGCAAGTTTGCCACAAGTGAGTGTGACTGGTACATACAGTTTTCCCCTGTGAAGTGTGACGTACACAGAGATGTTTTTCCCCGTGACTGAATCCAATAACTGGATAGATTAAAAAGATTAAAATATACAGAAATATATTTTCAAACACTCAAATAGAAACTACATAGCTCAAAAAATACCCCAAAAACAAATAAAAGCATTGGGACTAGATGCAGCTGGGACAGAAATAACTTGAACATGTGAGAATCTAGGAACATATACAGTAAATGCCATTAGGGTTTGCATCCATTGTCTTTGTTAGGATTATCAAATTAGCGAACTAAAACTCCCAATAGCCACTAAAATCTCCTAAGAAAGTAACAGGAAGGTTACATACCGTATCTCTCACTCCCACCAAATATTGTTTCGAATAAATCATTTCACTGCTAAAAAATTGTGTGTCCCCCATGCAGGTGATAGTGGACATTTCCAACTGACATGAAATCACTCAGCCACATGATGTCATCAACTGCCATATTCCATACCTTACTATAAGAATAGACCCATGATATTTTATTTATTCAAACTGACGCACATTTGGAAATGAAAATTCCTGCCCAGTTTGTGTATTTACTCAGAACTATAGTGGTAATACTATGTAAATAGCACAATATACAATTTGTATGTAAAACATGGAAAAGTGAAAATGGCTGTTACAATTCATGACTGCCAATATTTCCAGATCTCTGTCCCTCTCAATACACATCAGGTGTCCCTGTCACCCAGTATAAGAACCCGATTTATACACAGTAGCTTCCTGATCTACATTAGGGATAGAAGCAATAATCAACATTTCTAGTTAACAAACTGACATTTTCTACCTGTACATGGCTCATAAGATGGGTCCATCAATGTACCACCACAGGATTAGACATAATAATATAATAAATCAAACCTAATCCATGATTTCTCAATAAAAACATTTCTCAATGTGATTTATCTGTCTATATTATTTTTACATTATTTAGAAGAGTGAAAGTGGGAGCTGCACTCACCTTGAAGTCTAAGTCAAAATGAAATATTTGTAAATGTTTGTGTGATGTCATTCAAAGCAACTGTAATATTAATGAGATCATTGTCTTCAGCCAATCACAGAAGATTGATATAAACCTGCTCTCTGGCAACATGTCCTATAAATGTGATAACCACCCAACATCAATAATTTAAGTCCTGCGTTTACTAACAATGTAAACCTACAATCTTTCCCGATATATATAGAGGGTTAAAAACGCTTTCTAAAGAAAGTTTCATACTAAGGGGAACATTTAGCAAGCGTTTTTTTCTTGGGGTAAATTAGTACCGCTATATGTAATAATAAATATCCCCAAGTGAGTGCTCACCAACCCAACTTTTGATTGCATCTTTTTATGAAACAATGCTAAGATTTGCAGATATGTTAGGTCAGAAACTCAGTCCCAGAACCATGTATACAAATGTTAGGTAAAACCCTTACAGTACATCAAACACTGTTAGGTAAGAAACCCCAGTACATCAACACTGTTAGCAGTAAAAGAAACCCCAGTACATAGACACTGTTAGGTAGAAACCCAGTACATGACACTTAGAACAAGTACATCAAGACATGTTAGAGGTAAGAACCCCAGTACACAAGACATGTTAGTAAGAAACCCCAGTACATCCATAGCCAGTACAGCATGTTAGTAAGAAACCCCAGTACACCAAACACTGTTGGGTAAGAAACCCAGCGTACATCAGACACTGTTAGGTAAGAAACCCCAGTACATTAGACACTGTAAGTAAAACCCAAGTACATCAGACACTTTTAGGTAGTAAACCCCAGTACACAGACACTGTTAGGTAAGAAACCCCAGTAAATCCGACAGGTTAGGTAAGAAACCCCAGTACATCAGACACTGTTAGGTAAGAAACCCCAGTACATCAGACAGTGTTAGGTAAGAAACCCCAGTACATCAGACACTGTTAGGTAAGAAAAACCCAGTACATCAGAAGTAGCTTAGGTAAAGAAAACCCAGTACACCAGACACTGTTAGAAACGCCACTAAGAAAGACCCCAGTACATCAGATCAGTGTTAGGTAAGAAACCCCAGTACATCAGACAATGCTAGGTAAGAACCCGAACATCGAGACATGTAGTAAGAACCCCAGTACACAGACAGTGTTAGGTAAGAAACCCCAGTACATCAGACACTGTTTAGGTAAGAAACCCAGGAACATCAGACACTGTTAGGTAGAAACCCAGTACATCAG
Organism: Hymenochirus boettgeri; assembly: GCA_019447015.1. Lineage (NCBI taxonomy): Eukaryota > Metazoa > Chordata > Amphibia > Anura > Pipidae > Hymenochirus > Hymenochirus boettgeri. Next base: position 228,901,360 of record CM033469.1, read on the forward strand.
ACACTGTTAGGTAAGAACCCCAGTACATCAGACACGTGTTAGGTAGAAACCCCAGTACATCAGACATTGGTAGCGTCAGAACCTCCAGGAATCAGACACTATAAGAAAAGGTTGTCTTTACAGTGAGAACTGTTGAAACTGGGATCTGTCTTGCAGCAGATGTGGTAATGCAAGACATATAAATCGCTTTTTCGTTTGGTTAACCTGAGGAAGGGCGACACAGACCCTCCAAAATGTTATGCTGGCTTCAGCCACCAGTATTTTAAATCTTTTTAAATTGTTCCAGAGTAGCCCCTCTCTATAATCTATTTGATATTAAATGGCGGTGCTAGCGTGTGGTACAGGCTCCAGAGTGCACTCTTATCACTTCTTGCCCAGCGACTCTACACTACTTAATTTACACATACAAGTTTACCCCAGTAACTTGCGTACATACAAGGTTGCCCATAGCAAGTATGACTGGTAGGAAAGGTTTCTTTACAGTGAGAAAGGTGATGAACTGTGGACCTGTCTTCCAGCAGATGTGGTAATGGCAAGTCATTGAATAGCTTTAAAAGTAGGCGGGATAAGTTTCTAAAACCAGAAAAATATGAGGAATAATGGTATCAATACATATACTGCAGTTCTGGTTGATCTAGGATACTTTCCGATTGCCGTTTTGCCAAGAAGGAATTTTTAACACCCATTTTTGCTGGGGTTCTTCTGTCTTCTCTGCGATCACTGTAGGCAGGGTAAAGGGAAGGATAAAAAGGTTGACCGGATGGACGGATGTCTTTATTCACCCAGAATTACTATGTTACATAAGTAATCCCCAGTGAGTGTAACTGGCACGTGTCTGCCCCAGTGAGTGTAATGGCATGTGAAAATTAGCACCCAGTAAGTATGATGGCACATACAAGTTTGCGACCAGTGAGCATGACTGGCCACATAAAAGTTTGCCCCCAGTGAGTTTGACTGGCACATATATGTCTGCCACCGTGTAACTGATAAATACAGTGTTGCCCAGTGAGTTTGACTGGCACACGTAAGTGATCACCTAGTCAGTGTGAATTGCAGAAACAAGTTTGCCCCTGTGACTCGGCAAGACCATACAAGTTTGCCCCAAGTGATTGAGACTGGCACATACAAGTCTAACCCCGCTAAGTGTGAGGGGGGACATACATGTTTGCTCCCAATCGACTGCCAAATACAATTTAAACCCCCATTAATGGCACATTAAAGTTTACCCCCAGTGAGTGTGACTGGCACATATATGTTTGCCCACTGTGAGTGTGACTGGCACATAACAGTTTGCGCCTAGTGAGTGTGACTGACACATATAGGTCTGCCCACTGTAAGTGTGAATGGCACATAAAACTTTTCCCCCAGTGAGTGTAACTGGTACATACATGTCTGTCCCAGTGACTGGTACATACATGGCCATCAGTGTGGATTGCACATTCACGTTACCCCCCAGTGACTCTGACTGGAACATACATGTTTTCCCCCAATGATTGTGACTCGTACATACATGTCTGCCCCCAGTGAGTTTAACTGGTGGATCACTCACATCTGTGCTCCAGAATCCACCAAAAAATATGGGACATTCGCAACCTTAGTGTAACACGTTATTTCCTTGTAGGCCAAACTCACATTACCTTAACATTAAAAATTAAATATGATCATTGAGAACTCACGTTTTCCTGAGTCAAAGCAGAGTGTCTGGCCAGCTTCAGTTTCCTCTCCATCTTAATCAGTCCACATAGAAAATAATCATCACAAGGAAAGCAAAGTCATATAATGGTAATCCGGAAGGTTGAAAATCTGCAGATTGGAATCCAGGGTCGGGATCGTCCGATATGGAAAATCAACCAACAACCTTCAAGTGAGTTCGAGCAAAGGGGTTGGGATCCGAACATAGCGAATCAACCAAACACACAGATGCATTCAGACGGGGGTTGGGATCCGATCTGGCGAATCAACCAAAACCCTACAGCTGTGTTCGGCCTGGGGTTGGGATCCGATCTAGCGAATCAACCAACAACCTTCAGTTGCGTTTGGCCCTGGGTTGGGATCCGATCTGGCGATTCAACCAACAACCTTCAAGTGCTTTCAGTCAAGGGTTGGATCCGAACTAGCGAATCAACCAACACCCCCCCAGGTGTATTCGGCCAGGTTGGATCAATCTAGCGATTCAATCAACAACCCCAGGTGCATTCCAAATATAACATCCTCATATAATAAAATGTCCCACATAGTATATATGACACATCTACCCATATAATAAAATGGCCCCCATAGTATAAATAACCCCCCAACCAATATAATAAATGTCCCCAAAGTAAAATGAAAATACCCCTATAATAAAATGCCCCCATATTATAAATGACACACACACACCCATATAATAATATGTCCCCCAATAGTATAAATGACACACACCTCCATATAATAAATGTCATCATAGTATAAATGACACAAAGTATAATGAAATACCTCTATATTAAAATGCCCCCCCATATTATAAAATGACACGTGATATTGAACTGCGAATAGGACTTTTACCAGAGCGATAGCAGCTCTGCGTAAATGAGCCTGATGGCGTTCTTTGAAGGCAAACTCACATTACCTTATAAGATAAGTGCACTGTAAAATCCAGTTATGTCATTGGAAGATGCAGCCTTAAAATACCGTTGCCATATTATTTTTTTACCTATGCCCCTCCAGAGCAGCTTTTGCCTTGGAAATTGCTGACATCTTGTTACTGTTGCTGAATGTTAATCTCCGCCCTCTGAGATTTCCTCTGCTTTTTCTACTTGAGCCTCAAACAGTAATGGCCTGTGAGTTCCGTGCACACGCCACGTGCACGGAACCACAGGCATTACTGTTGAGGCTAAAGCAGGGAGAGTGCACGGAACTCACAGGCATTAATGTTTGAGGCTCAAGCAGGAGAGTGCACGGAACGCAAAGGCATTACTGTTGAGGCTCAAGCAGGAGAAAGCAGAGGAAATTTCCGAGGGGCGGAGCGAACATTCAGCAAACCATAGTAACAAGATGTCAGCAACTTTCAAGGCACAAAGCTAGGCTCTGGAGGGGCATAGGTAAAAAAAAATATGGCAACGGTATTTTTAAAGCTGCAGCTTCCAAATGAACATAAGTTGATTTTACAGTGCACTTATCCTTTACAGAATAAAAATGATCTTGAGAACTCACGCGTTTCCTGAGTCGTCAAAGCAGTGTCTGGCCAGATCAGTTTCCTCTCCATCTCTATAATTAGTCCATATAGAAAATATCATCATGAGGAAAGTCAAGTTTTTAAAGTCATATATGGTAATCCGGAGGATTGATTGAAATCCTGCAGATGGAATCTAGGGGTTGGAAGTTTATATACCAACATCTCAATCCAACTTGTTTGTTTGAGGCTGTTAGTTCTGTACTAACCTGACGGGTGGTAAGGACAGTCACGGGCTCGATGTTTTCTCTTGCCCAGCGTTGTAGCATGCAGTGTTAGACTTACTGAGTCCTTTCCCTCTGCACACATAATTATTAGTTAGAAGAGTCCTCTCCTGTGGTAGGTGTCTGCTGCGTTGCATGGGTGCTGCTGGTCTCTGTGCTGGCTGGCTGGTGGTACTCACGGTGCTTGTTGGTAGGTCACCTCAAAACGGCTGTTAATGAAGCAAGAACTGTCTCAGGTCAGATCATTGGCACATACAACTTAGCCCCCAGTGAATGTGACTAGGTATATTCAAGTTTGCCCCCAATGACTGGACTCACATACAAGTTTGCAAATAGTGATGTGTGACTGAATACATACAAGTTGTGCCAGTGATGGTACATGCAAGATGTTGCCCACAGTAGTGTGACTGGTACATACAAGTTTTCCCCTGTGAATGTGTGATGGTACAGAGATTTTTGCTCGTGACTGATCCAATAACTGGATAGATTAAAAAAGAATTAAAATATACAGAAAATATTTCAAAACACTCAATAGAATAGAAACTACATAGCTCAAAAAATACCCCAAAAACAAAATAAAAGCATTGGGACACTAAGATTAGCATGGAGACAGAAATAACTTCAACATTGTGAGGATTAGGAACATATACAGTAAATGGCCATTAGGGGTGGTGTGCATCCAGTGTCTCTGTTAGGATTATCAAATAAAACTCCCAATAGCCACCAAAATCTCCTAAAAGTAACAGGAATAAGTTACATACTACCGTATCTTCATTCTGCACCAAATATTGTTTTCAGAATAAATCATTTCACTGCTAAAAATATGTGTGTTCCCCCATGCAGGTGATAGTGGAACATTCAAACTGACATTGAAATCACTCAGCCACATGATGTCACCATCTTCCATTTAATACCTTACTATAAGAATAGACCCATGATATTTCTATTTATTTCAAAACTGACGCACATTTGGAAATGAAACTTCCTGCCCAGTTGTGTATTTTACTACAGAACTATAGTGTAATTACTATGTAAATAGCACAATATACAATTTGTATTGTAAACATGGAAAAGTGAAAATGGAGGCTGTTACATTCATTGACTACCAATATTTCCACATCTCTGTCCCTCTCATACACATCAGGGTGTCCTGTACCCATGTATAAAGAACCCGATTTATACACAGAGTTTTCCTGATCTCATTAGGGATAGAAGCAAAAATACACATTTCTAGTTAAACAAACTGACATTTCTACCTGTACATGGCTCATAAGATGGGTCCATCAATGTACCTACCACAGGATTAGACATAATAATTAATAAATCAAACCTAATCCATGATTTCTACCAATAAACATTTTCTCAATGTGAGTTTATCTGTCTATATTATTATTTTACATATTTAGAGAGAGTGAAAGTGGGAGTGCACTCACCTTGAAAGTCAAAAGTCAAAATGAAATATTTGATAAATGTTTGTGTGATGTCATTCAAAGCAACTTAATATAATGAGATCATTGTCTTCAGCCAATCACAGACAAGATGATATAAACCTGCTCTCTGGCAAATATCCTAAGAAATGTGTAAACACCCAACCATCAATAAATTTAGTCCTGCCTTGACTAGCAATGGTAAAACCTACAATATATTTCCCAGATATATAAGAGGGTAAAAACGCTTTTAAAGAAAAGTTTCATATTAAAGGGAACATTAGCAAGCGTTTTTCTTGGGGGTCAAATTAGTACGCTTATATATGTAAAATAAATATACCCAAGGAGTGCTCACCACAACCCACTTTTGATTGCATCTTTTATGAAACAATGCTAAAGATTTGCAGATACTGTTAGGTCAGAACTCGTCAGTCCAGTGACACTGTTAGGTAAGAAACCCCAGTACATCAAACACTGTTAGGTAAGAAACCCCAGTAATCAGACATTGTTAGGTAAGAAACCCCAGTACACAAAACACTGTAGGTAAGAAACCCAGTAATCACACATGTTAGTAAGAAACCCCAGTACATCAACATTGTTAGGTAAGAAACCCCAGTACATCAGACTGTTAGGTAAGAAACCCCAGTACATCAGACACTGTGTTAGGTAAGAAACCCCAGTAGATCAGACACTGTTAGTTAGGTAAGAAACCCCAGTACATCAGACACTGTTAGGTAAGAAACCCCAGTAGATCAGACACGTTAGGTAAGAAACCCAGTACATCAGACACGTTAGGTAAGAAACCCCAGTACATCAGACACTGTTAGGTAAGAAACCCCAGTACATCAGACATTGGTAGGTCAGAACATCCAGTACATCAGACAACACTATTAGAAAAGGGGTCTTTACAGTGAGAACTGTGAAACTGTGGGATCTGTCTTGCAGCAGATGTGGTAATTGCAAGTTCATTAAATAGCTTTTTCGTTTTGGTTACACCTGAGGAAGGGGACACAGACCCTCCAAAATGTTATGTGGCTTCAGCACAGTATTTATTAAACCTTTTAAATTGTTCCAAAGTATGCCCCTCTCTGTAATTCTATGTGATACTTACCTGGTGTGCTGGTGTGGTACAGGCTTTCCAGAGTGCACCTCTTATCACTTCTGCCAGGACTCTACACACTTTTTACACATACAAGTTTACCCCAGTAATGGTACATACAAGGTTGCCCATAGCAAGTATGACTGGTAGGAAAGGTTTCTTTACAGTGAGAAAGGTGATGAAACTGTGGACCTGTCTTCCAGCAGATGTGGTAATGGCAAGTCATTGAATAGCTTTAAAAGTAAGCTGGGATAAGTTTCTAAAAACCAAAAAATATTGAGGAATAATGGTATCAATACATATACTGCAGTTCTGGTTGATCTAGGGATACTTTCCGACTGCCGTTTGGAGCCAAGAAGGAATTTTAACACCATTTTGCTGGGGTTTCTGGTCTTCCTCTGGATCAACTGTTAGGTAGGGTAAAGGGAAGGATAAAAAGGTTGGACCGGATGGACGTATGTCTTTATTCACCCAGAATTACTATGTTACATAAGTAATCCCCAGTGAGTGTAACTGGCACGTGTCTGCCCCAGTGAGTGTGATGGGAGTGTGAAAGTTAGCACCCCGTAAGTATGATTGGCACATACAAGTTTGCGACCAGTGAGCATGACTGGCACATAAAAGTTTGCCCCCAGTGAGTTTGACTGGCACATATATGTCTGTACACCGTGTGACTGGCACATAAAAGTTTTCCCCCAGTGAGTGTGACTGGTACATATATGTCTGCACGCAGCGACTGATACATACATGTTTGCCCCCAGTGAGTGAGCACACATAAGTGATCACCTAGTGAGTGTGACTGGCACACGTAAGTGATCACCTAATGAGTGTAACTGGCAAATACAAGTTTTTCCCTAGTGATTGTGACTGGCAAAAACAAGTTTGCCCCTGTGACTCTGGTTAGACCATACAAGTTTGCCCCAAGTAATTGAGACTGGCACATACAAGTCTACACCCAGTAAGTGTGAGGGGGGCACATACATGTTTGCTCCCAATGACTGCCAAATACAATTTAACCCCCATTAATGGCACATTAAAGTTTACCCCCAGTGAGTGTGACTGGCACATATATGTCTGCCCACTGTGTGTGTGACTGGCACATAACAGTTTGCGCCTAGTGAGTGTGATTGACACATATATATCTGCCCACTGTAAGTGTGACTGGCACATAAAACTTTTCCCCCAGTGAGTGTAACTGGTACATACATGTTTGTCCCCAGTGACTGGTACATACATGTTTGCCATCAGTGAGTGTGATTGGCACATGCACGTTACCCCCCAGTGACTCTGACTGGAACATACAAGTTTTCCCCTAATGATTGTGACTCGTACATACATGTCTGCCCCCAGTGAGTTTAACTGGTGGATCACTCACATCTGTGCTCCAGAATGCACCAAACTATGGGACATTCGCAACCTAGTGTAACACATGGTATTTCCTTGAAGGCAAACTCACATTACCTTTAACATTAAAAATTAAATATGATCATTTGAGAACTAACGGTTTCCTGAGTCAAAGTAGAGTGTCTGGCCAGCTACAGTTTCCTCTCCATCTCTATCAGTCCATATAGAAAATAGTCATCAAGAGGAAAGTCAAAGTTTCAAAGTCATATAATGGTAATCCGGAAGGTTGAAATCCTGCAGATTGGAATCCAGGGGTTTGGATAGTTATATACCAAACATCTAAATCCAAATGTTGGCTTGAGGCTGTTAGTTCTGTACCTAACCTGAGCTGGGTAAGGACAGTCACGGGCCCGATGTTCTTCTTGCCCATCGTTGTAATCATGCAGTGTTAGACTTAATGCATCCTTTCTCTGGGAAAGGTGCATTCAGACAGAGGATGGGATCCGATCTGCTGGCAAATCAACCAACACCCCTAAGGTGAATTAAACCGGGGTGTAGGATCAATCTGGTGAATCAACCAACACCACCACAGGTAAATTCAGCCAGGGGTTGGGATCCGATTTGGCGAAATCAAGCAACACCCCTAAGGTGAATTAAGCCAGGGTTAAGGATCCAAATCTGGTGAATCAACCAACACCCCAAGGGAATGAAGAATTAAACCGGGTGTTAGGATCCAATCTGGTGAATCAACCAACACCCCACAGGTAAATTTAGCCAGGGGTTGGGATCGGATTTGGCGAATCAAGCAACACCCCTAAGGTGAATTAAGCCGGGTGTTAGGATCCAATCTGGTGAATTAACTAACATCCCTAAGGTGAATTAAGCCAGTTGTTAAGATACAATCTGGTGAATCAACCAACACCCTACAGGTAAATTCAGCCAGGGGTTGAGATCCAATTTGGCGAATCAAGCGTGTTTGATTCAGGTGTTTTCAGAAAAGGGTTGGGATCCGAACTAGTGAATCAACCAAAACCCGACAGGTGTATTCGGAATGGGGTTGGGATCTGATCTAGCGAATCAACCAACAACCTTCAGTTGCATTTGGCCTGGGGTTGGGATCCGATCTGGCGAATCAACCAACAACCTTCAAGTGAGTTAAGCAAAGGGGTTGGGATCCGAACAAGTGAATCAACTAACACTCCACAGTTGCATTCAGCCAGGGGTTGGGATCTGATCTGGCAAATCAACCAAAACCCTAGAGGTGTGTTCGGCCCAGGGTTGGGATCCGATCTAGCGAATCAACCAACAACCTTCAGTTGCATTTGGTATGGGGTTGGGATCCGATCTGGCGAATCAACCAACAACCTTCAAGTCAGTTCAGCAAAGGGGTTTGGAATCCGAACTAGCGAATCAACCAACACTTCACAGCTGCATTCAACCAAGGGTTGGGATCCGATCTGGCGAATTAACCAAAACCCTACAGGTGTGTTTGGCCTGGGGTTGGGATCCGTTCTAGCGAATCAACCAACAACCTTCAGTTGCGTTTGGCCCGGGGTTGGGATCCGATCTGGCGAATCAACCAACAACCTTCAAGTTTGTTCAGCAAAGGGGTTGGGATCCGAACTAGCGAATCAACCAACACTCCACAGCTGCATTCAGCCGAGGGTTGGGATCCGATCTGGCAAATCAACCAAAGCCCTACAGGTGTGTTCGGCCTGGGGTTGGGATCCGATCTAGCGAATCAACCAACAACCTTCAGTTGCGTTTGGCCTGGGGTTGGGATCCGATCTGGCGAATTAACCAAAACCCCTAGGTGCATTCAAAAGGGGGTTGGGTTCATCCCCATATAATAAAATGTCCTCCCATAGTATACATGACACACACCCATATAATAAAATATCCCCATAGTATAAATGATGCACACACCCATATAATAAAATGTCCCCCATATTATATTACACATCTACCCATATAATAAAATGTCCCCCATAGTATATATGACACATCTACCCATATAATAAAATGTATAGTATAAATGAAAATACCCCTATTATAAAATGCCCCCCATATTATAAATGGCACACACACACACACACACACACACACACACACACACACACACATATAATATGTCCCCCTATAGTATTACAGGTGTGTTCGTCCCAGGGTTGGGATCCGATCTGGCGAATAAACCAACAACCTTCAAGTGAGTTCAGCGGATCTGGTGTCACCGGATGAAAGAAAGAAAACGCTGCTCAAGGGCTCTTGGGGACCCCCAACAAAGGCACTTATCAGTTCCACAAGGGCCCTTACAAGAGCCAGTACGGTCTGCGGCAATCTCGGCCGTTTTTGTCACAATGGCCGAGACTAACGCCGCACATCAGTTACCACCAGTTTATAAATAGAAGTGTGCGGTAACTGATGCGATGTTAACGAGACGTTAACTTTTCGCGTCCGGGTTTCGCCCCCTTTAATAAATCATGTCAATAGCGATTTTGGCAAAAATGGCGGGAAACTCGGCCGTTTATAAATATGCATCTATGTCTATCTTCATTAAAAATGTTTTAAAACTCTGGGGGAGATGCAATATATTTCGCTATCGCAACCTATGTGCACTCGTTTCCGCAATTTATTAATCACTTTGCAACCGTATACATTGCGAAAACGCTAGCGGTAAGTTGCGACTTTTTGTGTATATTTGAAAAACACCATTGAAGAGGCGTTAATTGTCGTGCAAAAAACGCAAAAGGCGTTAATTGTCGTGCAAAAGGCGTTAATTGTCGTGCAAAAAACGCAAAAAAAGGCGTTAATTGTCGTGAAAAAAACGCAAAATTTATTGCATTGCTTTGCGCAGCGCAAAGAAAAAAAATTGCGACATGGTGCAGGCAGTGCAAAACCTTCGCTAACATGTTTATGCACAAGTCAATATTTTCAATTGAATTGGAAATAATGGCCTGTGTATGCCAGGCTTACGAGGGCCAAAAAAAGAACATCAATCAGATTTTTTTTTTTTGTATTTAAGCTGCATGATGAATTACCTAAACTTCTCCTGCACAATCACCTTGTAGCTAGAGCTATTTAAAAGCATCAGAATGATATCACTTACTGTAAATGTTATTATTGTTTTGTACTACATTGTCACCAGCATTTAATGGAGCTACTGTGATAGTAATATGGGGTGAATTTAAGGAACTTAAGTACAACTGACTCAATTTGTGGAAAATTTAAAAAACACTTCCCACTCTCTTCCGGTGCTTTTGATACCGAGCCTTGTTACCGTGATCTTAAATTTACGTTTGTGCATTTCCGATTGCGGTCAAACAATTAAGAGTGCAGTCATATATTGTGTTTGTAATTGTATGATCGTCCATACAAAACCATATTGGTAGTTTACTACCACATGGTATTGTATGGCTGATCGGTCTAGCTCCTTATCTGTATCCAGCTCTATCTCTGTATCCAGTACCCAGCTCCTTACCAGTTTCCAGTATCCAGCTCCATGTCTGTATTAAGCATCCAACTCCTTATCTGTATCCAGTATCCAGCTTGTTATCTGTATCCAGTATCCATCTCTATGTCTGTTTCCAGTACCAAGCTCATTACCAGTTTCCAGTATCCAGCTCCATGTCTGTATTCAGTATCCAGCTACCTACCGGTTTCCAGTATCCAGCCCCATATCTGTATCCAGTATCCAGCTCAATATTTGTATCCAGTTTCCAACATCCTTACCAGCTCACTTCAGCTTGTTCCCTGCCTCCCTTGGATAGACCTCCTCTTATGACCTTTTGCCTGTACCCTGACCTCAAGATTTGCTGCCAGCCCCCTCTAGCTTGTGTCTCCTCCTTAAGCAAACTTGGTGAATACCTTGAATCCTTTGCAACCCATATACCTTACAGCCAACCTTTTTAGCCATTTTTTAGCCATTTTTACAATGTCAATGGGACGATATGGGGTGCTATCAAAATACCAGTTGGGAACGACTTTATAGTTGCAGCGTCGATTTACACTGTGACCAGAAAGCAATATGGTATCAAAATACCAGTCGCATCGACTTTATCATTGTAGTTTATCATTTAGACTGTGGTCAGAAAGCAATATGCCAATAACAAATCTTTATAGATACTGCTCATATGATTTCAGTTATAATGAATCAAAACCCAAATAGAAATCCAGGACATGTATAAGCTTAAACTAATCAGTCTGAGTGTGATAGCGGCATTTCTCTTAATTACTTTTGCTGTGCATAAGATCTTTTTCTTTTGCTTAAAATCAGTTAAATAAAAATGGGTATTTTTCTAATAGGGCAGTTATTTAAACAAGAAATATTGTATGGGAATTTCACAAAAGGGCTTCAAGATAAATCTTTTGACTCTGCTATAGGTGAGTATACTTTATTCATAATTAGTATAATTAGAAACATTTTCAGTGAATTTATCATTAGAAACCTATCCATTGCTCTGTAATATCTAATTTTATTATTATAATTAACATTCTCATAGCTTGATCGCTTTTCTCAGACCATTTGACAGTTTCATTATAAAGTCTCAGTGATTATTCTTTCTGAAAGTTTTCTCTTTTAACTCATAAGTTTAATTATATACTTCATATAAGCTGCACCAAAGGTTCTGTAAGAAAAAATGGAACAAAGGAAATGAAATGTGGAGGCTACTGATAGAAAAGTTAATTCTGGTATATATTACTGGATAATTAAAAAAAATAAAAGCCCCAAAGAACACCAGATATTGACAAGTGAAAACAAACAGGGTCATTCAATAAAAGTTCTTATCGTTTAAAATGGTGCTAATTTTGCCCCAACCAATCAGATGTTAGCTTTCAAATGTTAAATAAGATCTGATTGGTTTGGGCAAAAGTAGCACCATTTTAAATGATAAGAAAGTGTAATGTCACACAAGAAGATGGTGACTTAAAAAAATTATTGAGTGCTGTGACACAGTATTTGCATTAAGAATACAAAAAAGACACATTTTTCAAAAAATGTATTGGTCAGACCCAAGATATCAAAATGATCTAACTGCTGAAAAAATATTTTTGGATGTATTTTTTTTTATTTATATATAGTAAGAAAGTATCTCGGAATCTTTCTGTCCAAAAAACTGTATTGCATTATTTGAAGAAAAAAACTAAAAAAAATATAGATATATCTATAAAGAAATCAAAAACATTTTAAAAGACAATTATGACCAAAAAAGGTTTGGTCAAAAGTAATGAAAGTCCATTTCCCAGTTCATTTTAATTTCTAAGCTGAATATTCTTTCCTTAAATTTAAATAAATATCTTATTAATAAACATTTAAGTCTGCCTTTGTTTATCATATCTCATTCTGAAAATCGACCAATTACCATGGTCCTCTAAGCATGCTTGTCATTGCTTTAAGTAAATATCGAAATACATTAAATATAATCAGGGTTATTCAATAAAAGTTCTTTCCCCAACCAATCAGATGTTAGCTTTCAAATGTTAAATGATATCTGATTGGTTGGAGCAAAATTAGCACCATTTTAAACAATAAGAACTTTTATTGAATCTCCTTGAATATTTGTTAATTAGAAGGAGGGGCTAGAAATGTTTGGGGGGTTGACATCCTTCAAGTATGTAACTTGGTAGTTATTCGTTTAATTGGACATTTCTGGGCTATAACTCAAGAACTTGGGACACAAAGACATTTTTCTTTTCAAAAGATAAAGGGATTGATAAAACAAAGAAGACATTGCTAGTTTAGAGGTCTTGTTCATTATGTAATATCAACATGCTACTCCCACAAAGCAAGATTAAGCTATTCACTAATTCACGATTTGATAGCATAAGAAGAATAGGGACAACCATTTCTCAAAAAAATGTCCATATTTGTTTGAATATCACAATGTACTGAGGTCAACCAACAATAACTATAATTTACTAACTAGTAGTTTTTGTCTTTAAAGTGGAAACATTCTGATAACAATAGCTACATTTTAGTGGTTCTACCTAATTATTTTAAAGCCCAAGTGAAATAAATAACTTTTTGCATGATTAGAGCAAACATGTCACTAAAATAATGAAAATAATTAAAAGTTATTAGTTATAAGTAAACATTATAACAGTTTCTAAAATTGAAAAATATTGAAAATTACTGGTATTAATATGTATAGTTCTAGTTTATCCAAGGATCCTTTCTGATTGCCATTTGGAGTCAGGAAGTAATAAATATCTTTTATTGAAAGTTGGAGTAGAAAAACATCACTAAAAGCAGTGCACTGTAAAAACTTTAAGGGCTTGGCCAAAATAAAATGGTGTGGTCAAAACAAAGGGGCAGAAATACACAGAAAATGACAATTACGAATGTCACATAATATAAAATAGATTAGAATATTCCTACCTCTTAAAGGGCATGTCCACCCCCAAAACTATAATCCCCCCAACTACTGGCCCCACCATGTAGTGTAGTTTAATCCTTACCTCACATCCCAGCTCCATAGGGTTCTCCTGTGTAAACCCCCCCCAAAGTCCCAAAACTAACCACCAGGAGGATAGCAGGGCTCCGCCTGCTATTTGCCTCCGGTAGATATTTGCCATGCGCACTGCAGCCCTTCTCCCCCCTCCCTCCCCCTCCCTCTCCCTCCTCTCCCTCCGTTCTACTATCCCTCCCCCTAGCGCAAAACCCCTTAATATGCTGCTCCCCCATGTCCCCCAGCCCCAACCGCATATTTTTTTTTTCAAAAAGCTCCCCAAACTCTTACTACCTCTCCGCTTCCTTGTGCACTGAATGACCGCAGCCGCGTCCGTGATGGCTGACGCTCAGCCAATCACAGACGCGACTGCCGGTCCCGCCCCTCTGCTTGCATTCTCGCAAGCAGAGGGCCGGCAATGTGGCGGAGGAACGAGGGGAGGTAAGTAAGAGTTTGGGGGGCTTTCTGAAAAAAATATTTATGCGGTTGGGGCTGGGGGACATGGGGGAGCAGCATATTAAAAATCAATTTTAGGGGTGGACATACCCTTTAAAAGAGAATACTTGGCATTCACTATTATCTACAATTTTTTTTTTAAAGTCTGGTCTGGAGAGTAATTGTTCACCCCAAGTCTGATGCAGGAATCCAGATGCTCATCTGTCAGCCTAGTACAAATTTCCTCTGCTCTCCCATAATTTGTTTTTTCTCTCTCAAAGGATAAGCTTTTCTGAAAATGCCTTGAAGTTTTAGATTTAAATAATTCAGTTTTTCCGTTGTATCTATCAAAAAGGCAAATCCGGAAGATTATTTGTTTCTTCCAGTATCCTTGCAATAATTTCCTCATACTGTTCTTTTAGAAATTGCTGGTAGAAACAGATTGAATGAAAGTTCGCCATGCTTAAAATCAACTCTCTGAACAGGTTTCTCTGAAGAGTGTGAGCCCAAATCTTGTCGACAATCTTAATCAGTGTTCATTACATTATTCATATTCATAAATGTGCCACATAGTAACTGCTGGTGTATAATGCAGTGTTTCTAAAAAAAACTCTTAGGGAAACTGGAATCCCTTCATCAGAGAGCTAAAAATCAGTTGTTATGGCCAGTGACAGCAGGAGCTCCAGTTGATGTAATGGTGACAAGCATTTGAATTTGAATATTTTTCCAAATGTCTTCACCCCTGGTATCTATCGCCTTTTAAATAAATAAGTTCTTCCTTCACTTCAAAGTTACTGAATACCATTGTAACAATCATAGCTACTTGTGACGTATGGGTCAGACTCATCAAGTGAGAGGAGGAAATATTCGCAGTAGTCATCAAGTTTTCTTTAGTTTCTTAAGTAAAATTGCTGACATGAAAAAAAAAATCAGCTGACATGACTTTAAATCTTGCAGATATTATTTCTGATTTGTTTTAAAATGATCAAAGAGTGAATCTGCAGTTATTAAAAAGGGCTGCTGGTTCAGTTTAGACTGCTGGCACACCTGGGCTGTTGGATCTAGTTCTTTACCGTGTATAACTTATCCAGTCGGATGACTAGTGAAACGTCTTCAAGAACTACATTTCAAGTCCAGTTGATCTAATTGATACAACAGATATACCATGACCTGGATGAATGAGAACCTTCACAAGCATAACTTTATAAGTTAACTGTGTTTATTTGCACTGTCTTGCCATACTTCCTAACTAGTCATGTGCTTCATTGCCTAATCTGGGCTGTAACAAGACTACAGAGTACTATTGGCTGTGACCTGCTGTAATAGGTTCCTGCAGTAGCTTAGAACCAGCAGTGACAAGACTCTGTGATACCAAGTATGTCTTAGTAATAAAAGATATAGAGGATTTAATCTTAAAGTTCCTACTGATTTAGTGGGCAAATATAATTAGCTCATGATTAGTGCACAGCTCAAAAGTCTAAATACAGCCACGTGAGACGCCACAGTATAGGCGGTGCTAGGGAAGATACAAACTATTACTAGAAAAAAGAAGAAAGGGGGGGGGGGGGGGGGGAGAGAAAATCCCCACCAAAAAGATCCTCCCTAAATAGCACATTCACTTTTATATGCCCTGTTGTGTGGGGTTCTTGTATTATGAGTGGCCAATAAAATGTATTTTTTACAGTAGGCCTTACAAGTGAATGTGCTGTTTTAGGGAGGATCTTTTTGGTGGGGAGCTTCTCTCCCCCCCCTTTCTTCTTTTTTCTAGTGGGCAAATAGCCTAATAAGCTTAATAAGATAATAAGAAGTCTCTCTGCCCTTTGGACTACACTAGATACAGTCAAAAATATATATGACTCAGTCACTAATGCACTGTTATCAGCTCATTTTAAATCTGTGTCTGCTACAGTCTGTAGACTGTAACAGGGATAGACAAATAGTTCATCTCCAGATGTTTTAAAAACTACAACTACATCATTCCCCTACAAACACTCTATAGCCAAGGAATGCTAAGAATTATAATTTTCAAATATCTGGATAACTACTGGTTACCTATCCATGGTTTTAGAGCTATATCCTGCAGATTATACATTTGAATCCACCCACTGTATAAACTTGCGTTATGGGAGACAGTGGAAGTTACAATGAGCAGGTACCAAAACTGAGGATTATGGGTAGGGAGCAGTTGGAGCCTGGATCAATTGTTAGGTAGGGTTCATTGGTAGGCTCGAAAAGTTGGAGTGTTTTTGATCAACGCTATGTACCTATGTAAGACATAGATGTAAAATAACATCTCTTAACCTTATTTTCAGATGAAAATGTAAAATAATGACTCTTATTTTACAATGTGGATGTAAAATTACAATGTGATCATACATTTATTAACACTATTATTAAGTTAACTGCAGTTAGTGTTAAATAATGCCCATTAGTGTTAAATAACACTATTGTTCTGTGCCCTGCCACACATTTTCAATGACATATTTTCATATGTAATAAAAATGTTGCATTTTTTGATTAAAGGAGAACTAAACTTAAATCTTTGCAATCCTAATGATTTCAATCTCAATTTCTGCATTTTTGTTTTACGTTACTTTCAGAATTTATTCTCTATATAGCATGCAGTTTCAAATCCCCAGACTTTAAAAAAAAAATTCTTAATGCTTGATAGGAAATAAACCACAGGTGGGGGAACAGGTATTATTATTATTGTGGATTTATAGAGCTCCAGCATCTTCCATAGCGCTTTACAATTACATGGATACATTCACATCAAGCCCTGGGGCGTAGCTACCAGGGGTGCAGGGGATGCGATCGCACCAGGCCCCTTGGCCAAGAAGGGGGCCCCATTTTGTACTAAGGTTCCAAAACTACCATTCTGTGTCTCAACTGTTTTACCAGTGGTCAGTGGCGTAGCTACAGACTTATGGGCCCTGATGCAAAATTTGGGCATGGGCCCCCCAACACCTCCGCATTGGCCCATTAGTCTGTAGCTACACCACTTATCAGGCCCTGACCCGAAGATCTTACAATCTAAGCACATTTAATTGACACATACAACCTTTCATTATGTCTTTATGATTGCGGGGGAAAGCGGAGTGCCTGTTTGGATTCTGGAGCAGAAGAGGCTGATGGGAACTGTAGGCAGGATACTGAGGTGCTGGTGGAAACTATATGCTGGATACCAAGGTGCTGCTGGGAACTGTATGCTGGATACCAAGGTGCTGCTGGGAACTGTATGCTGGATACCAAGTTGCTGCTGGGATCTGTATGCTGGATACCAAGGTGCTGCTGGGAAATGTAAGCTGGATAAAAGGTACTGGAACAGGTAAGGTAACAGGTAAGGAAATTACTGGATACAGGAGAGGTGAGTAGCAGGGTAAAGAAGCCAGGGGTAGAGAAAAGCTACTTTCGGGTGTCGGGTCCAGGAGGACGCTGGCATTTGAATTCTCGCGTTGTGATGTCTATGATGCCACCTACCCGTGTGGAGCAGCACGGGACCGGAGTGGCAGGTAAGTTTGTGACACATGCGAAGTGTACTGCGACTAAAGATGTACAGCTTATTGTATCTTTGTAAATGTCCTTTGGCTATTAGGGCAGTGTTGTCTGGTGTCATTAGTTCTCCTTTAAGGTATTAACAGGGAGATTCAATAAAAGTTCTTATCGTTTAAAATGGTGCTAATTTTGTATAGTATAATTAATGCACAAAATAACCCTGGTTCTACTGTTAACTTGAGCAATGCTGTAAATGCACAAACACAAATATATAAAGTTCTGGGGCTTTACAAATATTAATGCAGAATAATTAAAGGTTCCCATACACCTACAGTATAAGACTTACCTCCATCCAATTACTTTATTACCCAATGACCGACAATACAGGGAAGGTAAGAAACCAGAGATGTTCACTTGTGACCTTTATATAAGCAAATGTATTTGATCATGGAACTCCTTGGTTGGTGACTTCTGTTTTTCTCACATAGGTAACACACACACACACACACACACACACACACACAATGCATGAAATGAGATAGGTATATTATTTTTAAGATTTAAAGTTCCCAGAAATGAATGTATCAGGAATCAATTTAAAAGACAGTTATTAGACTTGTGTGCAGCAGTTACAAGTTATGTTTTATGAATACTGAATGGAAACTATAGAAATCAATCCACTTGAAATGAATCATTGCAAATGGGCATTCGCAAGCTGATTTAGGCTCCTTGAATAACTTTTTTTTTTTTTACTCTATTCATGATATTGGAATTTGATTTCAATTGGTACAATTTGTGTTCTATCTCAAATAACACGTTAGAGGTAACACGCAGAGTCTTTTATTTTAAGCCATTGTGTTTTTCCATTGTATAAAAGAATAATTTACTTTCACATATAAATAAAAGTCTAAAACAGAAGTTGTAGCCCATAGGAAATGAATGTGTTATCTTGCATACAGAGAAGAAACAAGTCTAGCCTTTGAGATATAAACCAACAACCCTATATCCTCGTTTATTTCAAGACATAATAATACAATACCCTCACAAATTTGCATTTCACGCATTAGAAATGACAAAGATTTAGGTTGGTAACCAATGTGGAGAATGTGCAGGATTTTGAGGATTGTGTAGAGGTCTTCTGCTGTGAAAAGTATCCTTTGGGGGGGGGGGATTTATATGCTAGACCACCATATAACAGGGGTGCAATATGGGGGTTGTATTGGACTTCAAGTGAGGAGTTTATTTTTGGGGGGATTTTAAGGCATTACTTTGTTAAAAGTCTATGGGGTGTGGGTAGTGGATTATATATATATATATATATATATATATATATATATGAAAAAACTTGAATTTGTCCGCACTTCCTTTCACCACAATCAATGCCCAGGTGGTGAACCTCCATTTTCCAATAAAGACATAAACGACCACCAAAGAGGGCACTTAAAGGACTTATAATACGGGCCGTCATCAGGATCATCATATCCGGTTTCTCTCACCATCTTATAGGGCCATCGGGGACACACACACTCGTACCCTTAACCCTTGAAGTGTGAAATCAAATAAACAAAAACATATCACTAAAATACATCACCCCCCAACCCTAAAAACATCATTATATGCACATGACATATCCCAGGCAAATAAAGCCATCTACATTTGTAACCACACAACCTTGTTAAGACTGAACAAAACAGTTATACTCAATAAAACTGTATAAGTTAAACAACGAGCGAGAGCAAGCATCTAGACACCCCAAGCAACCAACAGTGAATTCGATCACTGGAAACTGAGACATTTAAGGTACACACTACAAAAAGCATGCTAGTGACACCATTTCATTAAGTCCCCTGGGTGCAACCATATCAAGTCTCTTGATCCAATGTACCTCCAGTTGGAGTAACCTCTTATCTTATCTCAGTGGGCCACGTACAGTCTCCGGTTCATGGTTTATGGCCATCCATTTAAACATAGATAAGTTGTGACCAGCCACTTTGAAGTGCCTAGCCACTGAAAGTCCCCGTGTTTGGAGTCCTTTACCAATCCTTGTTCAGACAGGACCAACCTGATACTTGCTCTGTGGTTATTCATCCGTTCTCTGACGGTCGTGCAGGTTTTACCAATATAGTAAAGGCCACAAGGGCAAGTCAACATATAAATCACATGTGTGGATGTGCAGGTAAGTCTAAATCTGATGTCAAATCTTTTACCACTGGGGGGATGCGGAAAATCCTTACCCACCAACGGCAAGTCTGACACCCCAGACATCTCCCACAGCCCCTAGTTTTCGTGTTCAACCAACTTCCTTGTTGTGATTTCACGCAAGGGGTAACATCCGTTTTCACTAACAAATTCCTGAGGTTAGGACCTCTTCTGTGGGCCACCCTAACCCCCAAATTATGAAAAGACAGAGAATAGTCAGACTTAACCACATCCCAATGTTTAAAGACACTCTGTTTGATGTGTTGGCTAGAAGGGGTATAACCTAGTACCAATGTTGGTCTCTCACCTGGTAACCCAGAATGTGGGTGGTGATCCCCTCTGCTTGAATGTCGGAACCAACGACACCTGACTGCATGCCTTGGCAGCTTGTGCTAAAAGCAGATCCTTCTCATAGCCTCTCAAAATAAATCTTTCCAGCATTTCTTGTAGCTGGATCTCTGCATTGGCAGGGTCAGAATTATTTCTAAGCACTCTCAAAAATTGAGAGTAAGGAATACTTAACACTTGTTGCTTGGGGTGATAACTGTCCCGATGCAGAATGGTATTGTGATCAGTGCTTTTTCTATATAATGTGGTGCCCAATTTGTTATCTTTCACATAGATTCTAAGATCCAAAAAATCGACCACTGTTTTATTAACACACATACTTAGCTTAATCGGCGTCTCAAGCTTATTGAGGCCCTCAACAAACCGTTGGGCTCCAACACGGTCCCCTCTAAACATAATGAAGACATCATCAATATATCTCCTGTACAGGATTATATCAGTCTCAAACTTGGGAAAAATTTACGTCTCCTCGAACTATTGCATGTAAAGGTTTGCAAAGGAGGGGGCCACATTGGAGCCCATTGCAGTACCAAATATTTCAAAGCGAAAATGATTGTTGGTTAAAATAAGACAAGAGGTCTATGACAAAATCGACTGGAGGACCTTGCCACGGACCCTTGGACAAAGCTTCTCTACATATTTTAATGCCCTGTTTTGGAGGAATGACCGTATAGAGGCTGGACACGTCACATGTTATGAGTACTATCTCAGACAGGTCACCCTCAAATTCATTCAAAAGTACACATAGTTCTGTGCTGTCCCTTATATACGACCGCATCTTTCTCACAAAGGGCTGTAAAAAGTGGTCCACATACTGTGCGATTGGTTTAAACAAGGACCCCATGGACTCTATAATAGGACGCCCAGGGGGTGCACTCACTGATTTGTGTATTTTTGGAATATATATATATATATACTTTTTAATTTACAGTTGGGGGTCCATTATTCACTATATTAATATAGATAAATAAATACACATATAAATAGAGATATATAACTACATGAATATAGAAATATTAATACATATATATTTAAATATTTAAATATAGATATATATTATAGTATTTGAGGTTGAATAAAGACATAATGTCCATCCAGTTCAACCTACTCAGCAATACCCACATTTCCTGCCTAACTGGAAGGAAAAAAAACAAAAAAACAACAGAATTGTGAAGGGGAACAAAATTCCTTCCTGACTCCAAATCAGAAGTTTACCTGGATCAACTCTACTTTATGTATCAATACCAGTGACCTGCAACATTCCTTGTTTTCAGAAACTCATCCAGCTTTCTTTTGAAACTATCGAGTTGAACCTGCCATCACAACCTCCAATGACAGTTCCATAGTTTTACCGTTGTTACAGTGAAAAACCCTTTCCGAACTTGAAGCCTCTACTTTGTTCTCCATGGCTTAAGGGATGTTCGCATGTCCGCTGACATGCTCTTTTGGTGAACAGTGCCCCAGTTTATTGAATGGCCCGTTAATGTATTTATACACAGTAATCATATACACATGCAAACGCCTTTTCTCTAGTGTTCATAATTGTAATGTACCCAATTTGGTTCCATATTCAATATCCGTATAAGAAGACTTGCAAAGTCCGAGCAGGAAGAATGTGAGGTGCACCCCCTGAAGACTGTGCCACAACAGGTAAGTATCAATATTAAAGAGTTGAAAGGAGGCACAAAAATGGTGAATTTAACACTCATTTATTACTGTGCTGAACAAAAGCCAAATACACAATGTTTCGGGGAGACTAAGCCCCCTTCCTCAGTAGTACTACTACACCTGAGGAAGGGGGCTTAATCTTCCCGAAATGCTGTGTATTTGGCTTTTGTTCAGCACAGTAATAAATGAGTGTTTGATTCCCCATTTTTAGTGGGCCTTCCTTTAACTCTTTCATATCCATATGCAAATTCCCCTATTCCCTTTATTTTAGTTGCAATTCTCTGAACCCTTTCCAATTCCTAGATGTCCTTTTTGTACACAGGATTTCAAAATTGCCCTGCATATTCCAAATGAGGCCTTACCAATGCTTTGTTAAGAGGGAGAATAACATTTTTCTCCCTTGAATCCATACCTCTCTTTATTTAAAACAATATCTTGCAATTGCTGCCTGGTACTGCTTGCTACCTTTAAGTTTGTTATCCACCAAAACCCAAGATCCTTTTCCAACTGGCATTCACACTGGGCCATTTATAGTATAAGCAACACCAGGATTTTTATGTCCAAAATGCATCACCTAACATTTAACAACATTGAATCTCATCTGCCAATTGTGACAATCTATTTAGATCCACCTGCAATAATTGCATATCCTCTGAAGATTTTAATGGTCGACAAAGTTTTGTGTCGTAGGCAAATACAGAAACCTTGCTGACAATACCCACTTCCAAATCAATAATAAACAGATTAAATAGAAGTGGCCCAACACAAAACCCCATGGCACCCCACAGAACTTTAGTCCATATTCACGAAGCCCCATTAATAACTGCTCTCTGTATCCTATACATTAACCAACTTTCTATCCATGTACAAATGTGCCACCCTAGCCCACTCTATAAATATAGATATATAAATATAGATATATAAAGTTATAGATTCAATTTAAATCCAGGCACACTGGTGTACATATCGTTCCACGGAAATGTTTTACATTGGTTAATGTTTCAAATAAACTGTTATTAGTACAACCTAGGTTTAATACAGTAAATAACCAATTATCTACCAGGATATTCATGGAATATTTTTTGAATTTAAATGAACACTATACTGAAAAAATGAATTTGCCTCATCTTAATCTATAATTGAATACATGTAGCACTTAGTAGCATTCTGATTTGCGTGTGTTGCTGCATGCCTTCAATCCAGCACACATTTTGTTTAGGAGCAGTATCCCCCCTCCCTCTTTTAACCACTCCCACTTCCATCCGACCCGACTTTTTCCCCACAAATCAACTGTCAAGCCTGCACACAGCATACAGCATTCCAACTGTCAAAACTCTGTCACCATTCCAGCTACAGTAAAACTACTAACAGAAGAAGAGTTTTTGAGAGCAAGGAACTTGATTGACAGCTGAAATATAAGAAGTTTTAGATTGGATATCTAAAGAAATAGGGGGCAGATCAACAAAAAAATGATACAGTGGTGGTTGGGAAGAATTGTAGTCTCCAGTTATGGTCAATTTGAAATAACCTATTTTCTGGTATAGATGCCCCTTAGAATCCTTAACTAAATGGAAGGTAAACTAAACCCATTTTTTTTTTAGAAAACAACCCCCCCAAATAAATTCAGCAATGTACTATAACCTAATACTTCTGTAAATGGCATTAATAGAAATATAAAGCCCTAATTAAATGGATAAGATAACTGTTTTCTGCCTTCAGTTACATTAATTTCTTGCCTAATTTGGACAGTAAGAGGATTGGCTAGTGGGAGTGACCTTCTCTAACAAGTTCTTGCAGTAGATTAAAATGAACATGAGAGGCTTTAAGTCCCATACGCTCAAGCCTTGTATTTTATAAAAGTAGCTATGCAACATGGTCCAACCATTTTGAATTAACTAATTTACAAATAGTTATAATTAAAGTTTTTATGAAATGTAGTGTGAACAATGAAAATGTTCTCTTTACAGCACAGTATCACAAATTGGGAGAATTATCCAACCACTGTACATAAACATAAAGTACTATATAGTATTGGCTTTTTTAGCTGTAATGTTGTACAGTATAACTGATAAATACTAACTGAAACCAAAGTCTTTCACCAAAGTGAAATCTGAAAACAGATGAAAGCACAAGTGCTATAAGAAAGCTAAAATGCAAGAAAATAAATTAGACATGTGCTATTAAAAGGTTTATCAGTCTTTATGTAAAAGTGACCACTTCCTTGCAAAACCAAACTAAACTGATGGTATGGCAGATAATTCATTTCCTGTAGGTTCCAAACTTAACACTGTTTTAAATGATAATAGTTTCTGCAAGCAGACCTGACTGTGCCCAGAATAACAATTTTCCAAACAAGCTGAATGTGTGTATAAAATAAGTCACATAGCACAGCATTACTTTCCCAAGGCAAACTTCTGCCTAATGGTTTTGTTTGGTGTTTCATAATGTGAATAGATATTGATTGAAATCTTTACAACAGAAGTGTAGACAGCATCCTTCCTGAGGTAGGGGTATAGATTGTATAGAATTTAACATTCAATAAAGTTATTGAATAAATTACCAATCAACAATTTAAAAAAATTGTCTATCTTTGTTCCTTTTTTAGCTTAAACAAGAATTCCAAAAGGTTAAAAGGAAACTAAATACCTTAAACTACTCTTAATATAGTAATTAATACTCTGAAAAAACAATAGTTAAACACTTGAATGATGCATAGAGTCCATATTGGGCTACCGGTCCTGTATTTAGATTATCCTGTAGCATTATTTTTTTAGCTAGTGGGTAACTGGGTAATTAGATTCTTATAAACCTGACTATAAATATTTCACAATGACCCAAAATCTCAAATACTTAGCGCAGGATTTTGCTTTGTAGGTTTTTAGGGAAAAACTGTGGGGTTCACCTTAGGCTAATGTTATATTTATTTTAATCCTTAAATCTTAATCTTGTTGTTGTATGTGGGGGAAAATATTTTTTATACAGAGAGCTTTTTCTCACCATCTTTAGCTTCATCATTTACAAACTTCTATAGTATTTTATTAGGGGTAAATACTTTTTATGATGCAAAATTTAAAACTAAAAAAAAAAGCAATTAAAGATAAGAAGAAATAATTAAAAACATGCAGAAAGTACAATGAAAAACAAATTTCTTATACAGTATCAGACAACATACATATGTCCAAATGATGAGCTAACAACTTAAAAGGGAGTAATTTTCTGTATGTAATCAGCTTTAATGTAATTAAACAAAGAATCACTGATATCAATACTGGGCATCTGGGTTGCTTACTAATACCCGAGGACCACTATGCTTTTTTCATTTTTATCATTACATAACCTGCTAATCTATAGCGACTGGGTAGTATTATTTGAACTGAACCTGAATTATGCTGGTTTATGAAGCATAAAAAAGTAATTAAATCAACTATACTGAACCTATGTGACTTAATTCCAGCTGTTCACAAGCTTTGTCTGCTCTATACAACTTATGGATCTAGTTACAACTTAATAACATGAACTTTTGGAATATGAACATCATCTTGAAATTCTTCCTTTTATTATCTACCAGTTGTAAAAACCCTAACACCAATAAATTGTTATACTACACATGTTACATCTACAGGGACCATTGGAGATGGAAGATTCCTTTTCAGTGGCATAGCTACAGACCCATGGGCCCTGATTCAGAATAATAGAGCACAATAACAGCAATAATACATTAATAGTAAGACACGGTAATAATAAAACCATGTACATTTTATTTACTGTTTTAAAGATATAGCTGGCCTTTATGGCTTGCAGAATTAGAGAGATGTTTTTCTTCTAGGTTAAAGTAGGACTCATATTTTACATATCTCTCAGGGCAGGTAATTTAACTAACATTAACTTGTTAACAAACTGCAGTTAAACTAAACAAAAAATATAAACAGTTATAGGCATTTTTCAAAAGACCCTATGGGGCATATTTATAAAGCTTTGTTAAGTTTTCGCAGCCGTTTTCCCTGACATTTCTGCATAAATCGCATTTAACGCGATTTATTAATGTCCGAAAACTTCCGCGAAAAGTTAACGAAGCTTTATAAATCGGCGTTAACCTTTCACGCCGATACTTACCTGTTACCGCCGCTTCTATTTATAAAGCGGCAGTATCTGTTTCGCACTGCTAGTATCGACTGTTTTGCTTCGCCATCTTGAAGGTGGCGAAAGCAGCCGATACTAGCCTCCCCATGGCAGGGATGAGCAGGCAACCCACGGCGGGTGGTCGCACCCGCCCCGGGAGGCCCGCCCACCCCGCCCTCAACCCCCCGCGGCGGCGACCACCCGCTGGCACCGCTGGCCTCAGCAGAGCCAATGTTGCCAGCCGCTTCTTTCTTCTATCTTCAGCCATCTACTGCGATGGCATCTGAGTTCCGCAGCGAAGTGCACCTCTTTATATAGATTTGCAGAAAACCCTAATCCATTTCTGATTGGTCAGTTTTTTAATGCTTGGTTTACATGTTTTACATTAACCAATCAGATTTCTGGAAAGTTCTGAAGCGGCTGGCGGCCACAGTGAGTCTGCCTGGCATCGGCGACCTGAGTGGGGTTGGTGTCGCCAGCCCGAATACGTCGCGTCTGATCAAGACGCCGGCAACATCGGCCTCGTTGAGGTCACCAGCGCCCGCCGGGGGTACCCCTGGCGGCCGCAGGGGTACCTCTCGGGGGTCGGCGGCCTCAGTAGAGCTGGTGTCACCGAGACTGGAAGAAAGATGACGCCGCCCAAGGGCTCTTTTAAGAGACGCACACTGGGGGTGACCCCGCCAAGGACCAAAGGCCCTTCTCAGGGCCCCGCTGGAGGGTGCCTCCACCCCTCCCATCGGGCCCTTCCCCTCCCTGCCAGCGGCGGGCAGGGGCTTGGAGGGGCTGCTTGGGGGGGGGTGCGGCGCGTGGTCGCGACCACCCACTGCGGCCCCTTCCCGGCAGCCCCTCCTAGCCTCCTGTTACCCCTCTGAACCATGGTGTTCATCCCTGCAAAGCGTCTAGATAACTGATAATTAATAATGTCTAATGTGCATTAAAATACTGCAGCTTTGAAACGGCTTTCAGGATCTTCCAAACATTCATCTTCACACAGTTCATCATAATGTCTTTTCACTTTAGCCACTCTTTTTTTATCAAAACTTGCAGGTATTCCCCACTTTCCTGCAAGTGAGATATTTTTGGCATCCTCATAATTATTTTGTATTCCCTGAGAACTGCTGTGGCATTTTGTATTAGATAAGCAGCAAAGGACAGATCCATTTCCTCTGCCTGCAACACTTTAGAAATGGAATTAAGGGTTTCTAATATCTCTGAAGAACAACGAGGAAAACAAACTGGAAACATTCTATATTCTTCTTTAGATTGTTAGCTTGTTGTCTTTCGTTACCTTTGGTGGATGTCAGATTTATCTTTGAAAGTGCTTTCATGATATCTATGAAGTGGAAGCGGAGGGCAAGCAGTGAGTCGTATTGTGAGGACCAACGTGTAGGACACAAGCGTTTTAGTGTCAGAGTACTTTCGGTGGTAAAAGAGGAAAGTACACTCCATTGCTTTATACTTTCAGCAAAAAAATAAATAGAGGGCTTGTGATATCTCAGGAATTCCTGCAACAGCCTCCTGTATCACCAAATTCAAATTATGAGCAGTACAGTGCACATACAGTATAAGGAATTTGGCTCTTTCTCCGAAATACGAGCTTGTACCCCTTTATACTGTATACACCACTAATTGTTGCTGCTCCATCATATCCTTGTCCACAACATTTACTAAGCTCTAGACCCCTTTCCTCTATACTTTGGACAATATCTTTCTCAAGACCGGCAGCACTTTGGTCTTCTTCTGCCTGAAAACCCAGAAATACCTCAATTATATCGGTTGTCCTAAGAGACTCATCCTGTCAAACAGTGACATATTGATAAATTTGACTTAACTGGTCAATTCTGGATATATCTTGAGTAGTATCCATAATGATAGAGTAAAACTGTGATGATATCAGATAGAATTTCAGATTCTACCTGCTTAGCCAGCATGGTAATTACTTAATTTTGTATGGTTGGACTCAATTATCAGATCGAGCACTGTGGTAACTGGAGAAGTTCCCCTAAAATGTGTTCATAGTGTGCTAGTAATTCTAAGATGGTGAGGAAATTTCCATTATTGCTTTCTCCTACTTTTTTCCTGTGACCCTGGAATGCTATATTGACCATTGCCATTGTTAATGTAATTTTAATTATTCTGTTCATGACCTGTCTCAAAAATATTTCTCTCTTAAAATTAACTTTTTATTCTTAGCATCTATGGTTTTATTTCTGGTAAAATGCTTTGCACATCAACACTGGTAAATGCTTGGCAAACAGAGAATGGTAAAAATGCTTAGTACACAGACCACTGGTAAAATAGTTGGCACACAGACTGGTAAAATGCTCGCCACACAGATACTGATATAATGCGTAGCACGTAGAAGCTAGTAAAATGCTTTGCACATCAACACTGGTAAATGCTTGGCAAACAGAAAATGGTAAAAATGCTTAGTACATGGACCACTGGTAAAATAGTTGGCACACAGACTGGTAAAATGCTTGCCACACAGACACTGATATAATGCTTAGTAAATAGAAGCTGGTAAAATGCTTTGCACAAAGAGAGTGGTAAAAATGCTTAGTAGTAGTACACGGACCACTGGTAAAGTCATTTTCACACCGATTGGTAAATTGCTTGACACACAGACACTTATAAGATGGTAGAAAAACTGGAGCTAGAAAAATGGTTGGCACTTTTATCAATGCCAATTTTCCAACCAATTACCAACGCCTGTATGCCAAGTTGGCATAGACATTAGTAAAATAGTTGGCATATTGGCAGTGGTAAAATGCCACTTGGTACACAGACAATGCCACACAACTGCCATTTTGCCAACCATTTTGATTTATCAATGCTGGCATACAGGAAAATTGGCATTGAATATGTGTGGCATTGTCTGTGCATCAAGTGGCATTTTACCACTGCCAACTGCCAATATGCCATACAGGCATTGTTAATTGGTTGGCAAATTGTCAGTGGTAAATGTTTGTCATTAAGACTTGCACAGATATTGCCATCTGTTTACCACTGCCAATTTCATCCATTTTACCAATGCCAGGGCTAGCTGGCCCTGGCATAATAGTGTGGAAGAAAAGCACAGGCAGGCACCCCTAAACACCCCCCCAAACACCCTTGCCCTCCTTACTTTCTCCTCCTTACACCCCATAAGCACAGGCAAGCAGCCCAAACACCCCCATCCAAACATCCTTGCCCTCCTTACTTTCTCCTCCTTACACGCGTTTGGCTAGTGCGGGCCGTTCTCAAGATGTGTAATGAATTCATAGGAATATCAACATTTTTAAGAGGCCATTCTTTCAAAAGATGCCCAGCTTACACAGATAGGTACATATAACATGCCCTAATGCCCAGGTCACACAGATAGGTACATAGAGATGCCCTATGCCTAGATCACCCAAACTATGTTGAAATACACAGAAAATTTAAACAACAGAAAATGATCCCACTTACCCTATAAGATCAGAGAAGTGCCTGCATGTAGTCCAGCAGTTAGTGCAGAGCTAGAGGGGAAAACTTTATTTTCCTTCTGCTCTGCCTGCACCTTTTCTAAAAAAAAAAAAAAATTAAAGTGAGTTCTGCATGCTGCCTTTCTGACATGTAGCAGGGGCACTGTCTGAGCATTTTGCTCATATTACCTGATAAAGAGACACCCTGCTCAAGGGCATTACTTTTACAGATACAGCCTCCCTCCAGAATACTAATGAAGATAAGCAGTGAGGGGAATCATCATAAATTTTGCATACATCGATATTGCATTGATCTGCCACTTTAGTGCCTATTGGACAAACTATCTAGATATGTTTAGAATTGCCCATCAGTAGTTCTGAAAGCCCTCTTTAGTTTTATATCACAGAAAACAAAGAGACCTAGTTGCAGTCACATAGAAAATCTCTGTGGAACATAAATTACAATGTTTATCTGCATAAATTATGCTCCATTAGCAACAGCTCTCAGAGAACAACATTTAACCAATTTTCTATCTGTTCTATCTATAACTGCCATTTAGTAATGTATATTCTTCCTGAATTTTGGATGGAATACATCAGCCTTTTCAGTGAGATAAACTTTAGGAATTTAGAAATGTGACTCACATACAAGCTTAAACCAAGCTCTCTAAGGAATCGGATTGTTAATATATTCAATCTTTGACTACAATTGTAATTAAAATTATGATTGTCTTATTGTTTATAGGCTATGTTTTCTGTCAGTCTTACTTCATTTGTTTCCATTAAATATTTGTGTGCTATAAGCATTGTACAGTACCAGCACAGCAACATAGAGACAATATTCAATTGTACAGCACAATTGCACTTATTACACATCTTATTGTAATTGGCCAATGTCCCAGTAGAAAAAACAAATTAAAATGGTACAAAAAAAGTTAGGTCTCAACTCTCTCTTTGCTGTCAATGTTGGATAATTTATATCCAAGTATACTCGTATATATCGAGTATAAGTCGAGGTTTTCAGGCTGTGAAACAGCCTGAAAATGAACCTCGAACTTATACTTGAGTCAGTCACTAATGGTGAAGGAATCGGCTGCCGCGTCCACTGATGGTCGCATCCACTGACGTCACGACTCGGCCCGGGAAATTAGACCGGGCCGAGTGTGACTCAGTGGATGCGACATCAGTGGACGGCAGACGCGGCACTCCGATACTCGCGGCAGCCGATTCCTCCATCAAGATGTCGGGGGCGGACTCTCCGGCAGGGTGAGAAGATGGGTGCAGGTAGTAGTGTAGTGTACTGTAGTAGTGAGTGTAGTGTAGTGGCAGGGGAGAAGATGGGTGCAGGGGAGTAGTGTAGTGTACTGTAGTAGTGTAGTGTAGTGTAGTGGCAGGGTGAGAAGATGGGTGCAGGGAGTAGTGTAGTGTACTGTAGTAGTGTAGTGTAGTGTAGTGGCAGGGTGAGAAGATGGGTGCAGGGAGTAGTGTAGTGTACTGTAGTTTAGTGTAGTGGCAGGGTGAGAAGATGGGTGCAGGGAAATAGGTTTTATTCCTGGGGCTGGACCTGGGGCTGGAGGGGAGGACTCTACCCTCGACTATTCCGAGTCAATTGGTTTTACTCATTTTGAGGTAAAAATGGGTACCTCGACTTATACGAGTCGACTTATACTCGAGTATATACGGTAATTAATCTTTCTGTGTTGAGTGCTGTGTGGTATGTCATAAATGCATATGTTCTTTTTTGTACAGCACAGAAGATCAAAATAAGGAAACTGTCTCTAAAAGCTGACAGCAATCATGTCACAGGCACAAAATCGGACTTTATTGTTTAAGAAAGAAAGTGAATAAATAAAATAATTAGATTAAAATTTCAACATAAAAATGTGGGATTTGAACCCATTTTCTTAAAATATGAGCATTAGTCCACGACCCACCAATGCTAACACAGAAATACATTTACAGATTTTTTTTTCTTTGTAGAGACAGAATTAAGGCATATAAGTCAGTAAATGCACCTATCCATTTGCTCCATTTTCAATATCTGTATATTTCAATTTAATAATTAAAATAAACTAGCAGAGTACCTGGCGACGCCTGTTTTTTTCACAATGATCTGACCTGCAGCTGAAATTTAACAGACCCTTAACCCGCTACGGATAAAACTTTGGGTGCCTGACCAAATGCAGGACACTAGGCCAGATCGTCCCAATTAACATACCTCCCAACATTTGGAAATGTAAAAGAGGGACAGATGAAGAAGGAAGATGTGGTGGTGTGCGTGGAGGCTTGCAAACACAGAAAATCTGACCACGCCTACTACAATATTATTTTTAATCTTCACAGTGTCCTAGTATGCTTTCATCTCAGCTCTTCAAAATTGCTTAAACTACAGATGAACCTTATGTTAGCATAGGTCTGTGTAATGCATTTCTCAATAGTGTACATATCTGAAAGTGAAAAAAAATTGTTCCTAGTGAAAAATATATGTTCCCTGTTTTGAATTTGTATTAAATAAGGGAAGTTCGGCCATGCCATTGTATGCTTTGCTCCCTGTGTGAAATGTATTCTCCGCCCCTTTAAGGCAGTCCGAAAGAAGGTTTAAAAAGATATAGAAGCTCTGTAAGCTCATTGAGTTGAAAAGGTCAGTTAGATAAAGAGAGAAGCAGGTAGGACCTGGTAGCCCCAGGGAACATATATTTTTTCACTAGGTTAGGACTGACACTAGATACTGCCGTGAAGTGGCATGTCGACTAAGCATGTTTGTACAACAATGAACTAAAGGTATCAATTTGAAATAAAGTGCAGGTGATTTCCTTCATTGCTTGCATCCCTGTCTAACTCTTTTACCCTATCATTTATAATTGGTATGTAGTTGATGCTGGAGACTTTTGTGTTATAATATATATATATATAATATATATAATATATATATATAATATATATATAACGGGTAGGGATCCGTTGCACTCCGATCAAAAAATCAACTACTGGGTGCTAAGGCTGAGGAGAAATATATCCAAAGGAAGCTGAGCACTCCAAGGATTTAAGAAGTATTTATGAAACAATAGTAGGTCAGTCGAAACATTGCGTTCCAGCCCTGAAGTTGGCGTCTCTGGCAGCCAGAATTCCGGGCTGAAACGCGTAGGTTCTACTGACCACTATTGTTTAATAAATACTTCTTAAATCCTGGAGTGCTCAGCTTCCTTTTGGATATATAATATATATATATATATATATATATATATGCACCATTCTAACTAATATATATTATCAAAGCAGGTGGTCTGTGTACAGAGTTGTACAACTAAGCCACCGACGTAACCAGATTCTTAAATATAACAGTTCCATCCATCTCATATAAAAAGTCTCTCCCCATATCACAGTTCAAAATGGTTGACTGTATTGTGAATATTACTCATAGGAAGACACACTTCCAGCAGATCATGGTTGGCAGGTTTAAGGCGAGGGGTTACCCTGATGATATCTTGGAGGCGACAAGATAGATCCCAGAAGGATAGTAAGCGGGTGATGGTTACCCTAAGAGAATCCCCTTTGTAACTAGTTCGCAGGGAGAGTAATGAGATCAATAGATGATCAGAAGGCACTGGCACATCCTCAAGGAGGCGTACCCCACAGTGGAAGAATTTCTATACCCTCAGATTATTCTATAAGAAGGGGAATACATTGCGGAATAGACTAGTACATCTTGCATAACCAAGGAAAAGAAAAAGGTTAATATAAAAGGGATGTACCCATGTGATCTTGTACGCAATGCCAGTGTGTGGTTAAGGGGCACACATTTATACAAGGAAAAATTGTATTACGGGATTTTTTTACAGTAACACTAGTTTTTGTAGTGTACTGTATTTTATGTCATGTAAACCTTTTGTACATAGGAGAGACTACCCAACCAGTCAAGGGTAGGATCTCTCAACATCGATCCACAATTAGACAACAAGAAATGTAAGCTACCAGTTTCAGCCATTTGTGGAGAAGGGCCACCGTGAAAAGGAATTAAGGTTCCTGGTGTTGGAAATGGTTCCTAAACCACCCAGAGGTGGGATAGGAAACTTATCCTTAGGAAGAGGGGGTCTGGTGGATACACCATTTTAAAGTGCC
This sequence comes from Hymenochirus boettgeri, assembly GCA_019447015.1. Classification (NCBI taxonomy): domain Eukaryota; kingdom Metazoa; phylum Chordata; class Amphibia; order Anura; family Pipidae; genus Hymenochirus; species Hymenochirus boettgeri. The sequence continues at coordinate 228,934,940 of CM033469.1, forward strand.
CATACATCTATAAGATTTTACTCACCCGACCGGCGCTCACGCGATGTCCTTCGATCCTGCCGGAACCACTTCTCCCGATCTTACATTCGACGACATGCGATCGCAAAATGAATGGGATTTTGCGATCGCATGGCGGTCGAATGTAAGATCGGGAGAAGCAGTTCCGGCACCATCGTGAACATCGCGTGAGCGGGTGGGTGGAAAGGAAAATCTTATAGATGTATGGGCACCTTTACTCCCTCTTTCCGAATGGTCTCAATTGGGACTACGATTTTTTTGGATAATGAGAGGTTAAATCTCCTCGAGTCAGTTTGCTTATTCAGAGAGTCTCCTTTCTATCCTATGAATATGTTTTTTTGAAGTATGAAGTGGTGTACCTTTGAAGGGGTTAACTGGATAAGGGTGGTACCATGATTTATTGTTAATTAGAGGTGTGGTTTAATGGTTATAAGCATGACATTAATGTTGTATACCATTTTGTTTGTTGGGTGTGAACCCTACATGTTGCTTGAGAAAGAGACAGTGTGCCTCGAAACATTGCAGCCTTTGACAGTGTAACAATAAAGGAATATATGTTGTGAAATGTAGTGCAGTGTTAAAGGAAATTTTTTCTATATTTGACCCTTGGGTCACCGAACACCAGGACACATTGTGCGATACAAATGTGAAGGAGTGCGGCAAACTACTATTTGAGTATTATATATATATTATATATATATATATATATATATATGTATATGTAATACATTTAAATGCTGTGTGCAGCATATATAAACATTTTTAACAAAAACCTTAAACTTAACTCAAATAATAACTTCTAAAGTAATGGCTTTAGACCAGTCCCTATTTGGTGATCTGCTGGATTGCTTCCTTTCCTTCTTTCCATGAAACAGCCAAAGCCCCATTACATATCTTAAGGTGAGATGTGCTTAAAGGAGCAAAAAGCCATCCACAGAGCATAATATGAAAAAGAGCCTTCTTAAAACGGAAGGTACTTTACAGCGTCATGCTATAAAAAACAGCATTGCTTAAATAATGTAAGAAAAATTATGATTTTCACTCCCAGCTCTTAGAGAAATGGGCGGAGGCATGCAAAGTTTTTTCTATATGTCCTATGGCTAATTCATGTGTCTAGAACAACTGGCACGTAATCACATGCAATACAGCCTAATGTTATAGAGAAATTTATCCAACTTGCAGACATGTTTGAATTATTTTTTTTTTTTTTATTTTTTTTGAAAACCTAGGGTTGGGGATTTTTTGTCAAAACGTCACAGTGAAGGAATATTATAGCTACAGCAGGGCACTAGATATATGGTAATGGTCGTAGTAGAGAAGGTGCTAGTTTAGAAAAAACTATTTTTTTAACTATACAATCTATTAAAAATCTTTTATTTATCTCTAAATAGGGATATGAATTTGAAAATATATTCAGCCTATTTATTTTCCTCATCCCATTAAAGAACATAAAAGTTTATCACTTTAAATTATCTCATCAGTATTTTGTCAATATCTAGTCAGTATCTAATTTTTTCAATGAAAGCCCGGTGAGTGCTTTTGTAACCAACACCACAGTGAAAACAGTGTTTGTGCAGTGGTCAGGACCGTCTCCCCTCTCGGTGTGACAATGTTTTTTAATTTTACACCCATCTGGTTTCAGTTAGTAATGTAATTACTCTAATTCTTAAGTTAACTATTTGCATTCGCAAACTTTAATGTTGGGTTGGTTCTTATGACTATACTATAATATGCTTCCAACATACTTCTTCTACCTCTAATTTCATGCCCTTGTGTTTCTTATGTTAATAATTTTATTTTTGTCTTTCAATGTATCTTTTCAATTCACATTCTATTGAAAAATTACCTGTTAGTCTGGCAAGTAATGAATCGATGACATTTTTGGGCCTAATATCTCTTTTATTTCAATGGTCCATAAATGCTACAAACACTTAAGTTGTTACAACACTGAAAATTGTGAGTGGTATTCCCACCTTGTCACTTAAATACCATCCTCTAACAAGTGCCAATGTTTGCCCAATACAGACCTAATTTTCTCATTCTTGGTTAAAATGGGACCAACTGAGAGCTTGTTTTTGCTTTCATAAATAATACATTTTGTTGAGTAGTGTGCTTTGTTTCTTAAGAAAGCTTTTTAAGATTCAATGTCTCTGGGTGGCTTTATAAACTGCTCTTTGTTTGAGCAGTTTCTCCATTAACAGAGTATCTGCCCAACTTTCAAAAGGTGTATAAACAATGTATGTGCATCATAGTTTGAACCACCTTGACCTTAAAATAAACTATAAAGCCAACCATGTTGGTTCACTTTCTTAGAACATAAGTCGAGTCCATAACAATGAACTTAATGTACTTACTAATGAACTTGTATCCACATACCTACTGGTTCTCTATTAGACCCCCTATACATACTACAATCAGCCTTCCTGGGGAAAGTTTCAATTTATGAATTTGGGTTGGTATAAAAAGTTGGAATCACTGCCTTTTTACAAACAGTCTCTTTCTGCTTTCGAAATCAGTTGTTTTTCCCAGACTTCAGATAAAATCAACCATAATTCTTTTGTAGGGCTTAAATTCTCCTTTGTTAAATTGTTATTAATAATACAGATGTTGGATGGAGCTTTAATATCCCTGTAAGCTGAAAACAAAGATGTAGACATTAGGTGCACACTAAAGTGAAGGGAACCAGGTGGATTTATTTAACTGAGTGGGTCCCTGGCTCAAGTCCCGACTCCTTTATTTGACCTCTTAATCATAGTGCTTTTTTATCTTTTTCACTCCACAGTGCTGCTTCCGTGCTTTCTCCCTTTCTGCCTTTCTTTAATCCTTTTGGACAATACCAATTTCCTAGCAAACAAACAGGCTTTGTGTTGCGCAAATGTAAGTTCTACATTGCTGAAGTTGACAATTGTATTTGATCCTTATGTGCTAATTTTGTGTTGTGGAACCTTCTGCATATTCCTCTCTTCCTGTCTCTTTACCAGGGGCCTGCCCCACCCCCCCCACCCCACAAGACTAGATGCCAGGCCCCTGGCACACACCCCTCCGCTCCCCAGATGATGCACAATCAGCTGGTTTTAAACAGCAGTCACATATAAAAGTAAAGAGATGTGCAATCAGCTGGAGGCCGGGCCCTGACACCCCCCCCCTCTGCTCCCCAGAAGATACACGATCCGCAGGTTTTAAACAGCTGTTTACGTGTATAAGTAAAGAATGATGATCAGCTGTTTACAAGAGCTGGCTGAAGTTTTAAAATTCCACCAGTTCTTTTAAACGGCAAAACAAGGTCCCTTTATATTCCCAATCAGCTGTTTAAATCAACTGAACGTACATCTTTTAGAGGGTATTGCAGGCCCTCTTACCTGTGTGTCCTCCACAGTTGCGAGTCCTGAAGGTATGCCACTGCTCTTAGCTTCCTGGGTGATTGATAACCCTTTCCTTTTTTGGTTGTTGTGTTTTCCCCTCCTGATCTTAAAGGAACTTTGTCATTTGCATCGTCCTTATCTAATGTACAATCCAATCCCTTTTCCTTGTCCCGTTATAAATATCTCCACTATAATCTCCCTTATCTCTCATTAATTTCCTCCTTTTTCTCTTTTTATATCTTATTAACCTCCTAATTGAAGATCTGGTTAAACTCTCTTAGGCTGGGTATACACAATGAGATATTTCCAGCCAAAATATCTGATGGTGAGTGTGCAGCTCTCTAATAGCAGCACTCGGCTGGGACAAAACTCGCCTGGTGTGTACCCAGCCTTAATCTTCTATTTATCACTTCGAATTTCCCTTTTAATTCCATCTTGTACTCTATTTCTAATAAGACCAATCTATCTTTTTCAACATATACAAAACATCTCAAACCTTTATTCTTAATTTAGCAATAAAGGGTAATCACACTGAGGTTAAAATGGATGCCTTTCGGTACATGTTATATTGTCTCACTAGGTTAGGACTGACGCTAAGGATACTGCCTTGGAGGGGCGTGCCAGCTGACGCATGTTTGTGCAAACAAGTAACTAAAGGTATCCATTTTAATCTCAGAGTAAGTGATTACCCTTCATGCTTGCATATATGTTTAACTCTAAATAATTTATGTTTTATGTTTAAGTGCAGGGGTCTCTTGTGTAATGCATAGTATAAATTGCCGTGCTTCTTTGCACCACACAAAAAATAATTAAGAAAAGGTTGAGCTGAATATTCTTGTATTTGTATATATTTAAGGGCAAAAATGGCCAAGCTCTAGAATACGATGTGTATGGAATACAAATCTGTCAGGACCTGTCAGAGGACACGGTGGGGAGGAGCGAGAGACAGGTAAGTTGCAAACATCATTCCTGGCTCCTGACGTTTTATTGAAGACCGGGAGGTAAGAAATAGCTCATTTACCTCCCATTCTTCAAAAAGTGAATAGCAAAAAGTGGTTTTAACCACTGGAGATACCCGTCTTTAACACACTACAAGATATGCTGGTTGCAGTTTCATTGTGGCAGATTCATTGTTATTATACCTGTTTTACAACTGATGTGAGGTTTGCTACTTTTTTGTAATGAGCCTCAGTTTGCACAGGGGGCATTTTCATAACAATAATGGACTTCCGAAAGCTCATTCCTTTATTAAACAGAATTTTTCTGCAATTTTCTTTTATTGTAGATTAATGATCTCTTACTTTTATACTATGCTGACTGGTTTGTAAGAAGGGTACAGAGGGCTTACAGACACAGACAGTAAGTGACAGTTCAGGAATTTGTAAAACTGTGAAGCTAAAAGATCACATATCAAAACTTGCACAGTTTGTGAGATGAAAGATAAGTGCTATATTTATGCAGGAGATCAGCTATGACTTTAACAACCATCTATGCATTTTCTCACCATCCACTAACTGCTTACTTTATACCAAAGCTGTACAGGACAGGCTATACAGTAGAATTCTCACTTTAGGTGTTACTACAGTTATAATCTTATCTTAAGCATTTTGCGCTTTCTCACTATGTGGATGTGGCATTGTAAACATGGAAATGTTCTATTCTTTGCTCTTCCAAACTAATGTGTTTCTCTTTTCACAGATCCTATATCTGATTTAACTACTGATCCTGTAGCACCATAAGGTAACACACTGAACTCTTCAATCTCTGGATGAATGTCAGTAACAGATGCCAGTGTTTTCTTTATTATCTTGTTCATTTGTCACTCTATGTGTTATATGTGACTAGACCGTTATATCTCCCTCGTGTTTCTTAGAGGGGAGAGCACAATCTTTAATTGTTCGAATCCAGGTTACAAGATGGTTTGACAAATCTCAGATAAATGGTAGGACAGGAGCTTCCTACAGCAATACAATTTATAATTCTATGTTCTTCTAATTCTTTGTTATGTTGCATGTATTATCTTTTTTCCTAAGCTTATTATTTCCGATAAATAGACTACTTCTGTTAAAGCAAACCCAGAAGTTTATTATTAATAAGTTATATTACTAATTCTGATTCTATACCCTTTGATAAGCATTTTTCACCATGTTTAATTTTAATTTTATAATTTGGATTATATAGTGTCAAAAATTACATAGTCATATTACATATTATATACACAGGTAATATATAAATAGTACACAGAATGGTGAGTTATTTACAGCAATACCGTGATAGGAGAGAGGACCCTGCCTACAGCTTACAGACTAGAGGAAATGGGAATAAGATGTGCAATAAGGTGACGGTAATGGTAGGCTGTAAATAGATTGGCAGTGGAGTGTGAAAGGCTGTTTGGATCAGGTTGGGTCAGTGAGAGAGGGTAATGTCTAGGCCTGGTTATATGCTTGCCTGAAGAGGTGGGTTTTATCTTTCGTTTTATTTATTTGTTTAAATTTAAGCAAAGTCTTTCTTGAATATATTGTATAGCTTACTGTGTACAGAGAAAATGATAACTTTACAACTCAAAAGTTCCCTAGACCGATATCAAAGACAGAACCATAAGTACAATTCTAGACTCCCAAAGGTTTCAGCATTCTTCTGACACTCAGATGTTTATTCACATATATGGTCAATATAAATATAATCAAATTTCAACCAAGTTGCCATTACAGAGACTTTGTCTCTTGTTTTATCCTCTAACTTTAGTGACAAATGAACATTCATTTTTTTTTCTTTGACATTATGGGAAAGTGATTTCCCTGTTGAATATAATGGGGTTGTCAGCTCTGAAATGGCTTAATGATTTTTTTTCTGAAAATCAAAGTGAAATTGTTTTATTCCCTAAGATCTTTTTTTTTTTTTTTTTTTGGCTTTGCTCAATATCAAAAACTACAATATTACTTATGGAGCAAAATATCTACCAATAATGGAAAGTCTTAAAAATGCTAAATGCAACATTTTGTTCTAAATGTGCTGTGTACATTTTATGGTGTGTACTTATGCAAGCTTTCCACCAATCATCTATGAGTTCTACTCCACAATGAAGATATAATCATATGATTTAAAAAAGGCAATAACTTCGCTTATCAATATTACTCACGGCATATCTCTTAGATTCAATGCCATGTTGCATTGAGTGTTTTTAGTGTATGTGCTGGCTTAAAGGTTTCCTACTTCTAAAATGAACTCACAATTCCATCCCCAGAGGTATATGACAAGCTACATCAAAACCTTTTTTAAGTGAGCACACATTTGTGTTTGGCATCACTGTGGCTTAGGATTTAGTGCCACTGTAGGTACAGCTCACATGGACAAAAAAAAAGGCAATATCTGATCTTGCCTGTGCACTCTCACCTACATAAGTCATTGTTCAGATTAATTAAATCTGTGGGACATTACCTACATAAGAAAATGTGTAAATTATGTCCACTTGTTCGCTGGTGTGGCTTAAATAGGTAATTCCATATGTAGCATTTCCTAAAGGGCTAAGATGGTAACAGGAAGTTTCAGTTCCTTATTTGCATATGTCAGAGGGAGATCTCTAGCCTTAAACTCTCCCTATCTTACATGACTTTAGTGATTATTGGCTTAAATATAACTGATAGTGGACAAGCATCAACGTCACAGTTTTACTGCAAACCAAGCAATTTATTTTGGGGCATCCTGTGGGAATAGGAACAGTGGCGTAGGGACCGGGGTCGCGAAGGTGCACTTGTGACCAGGCTCGTGTACCTCAGGGGCCAGGCCGAAGGCAGTGCGAATTTGCAATTTTGGAATTCGGGGTATTTTCTTGCTTGCACAGTACTATCTACTACAGGAAATACGGGTGGCACACTCCCATGAGCAGGGCTGGTGCTTGCCACTTGTGTTCTGCTGCTGGAGGATTGGAACATCACCATGGAGGGTGGAAGGTCAAGTTGGGCAGCGAAACTAAAATGCTGCCTCTGCATGGAAGGAACAGAAATTTCACAAGTTCAGCCCCAGGTCAGTCTCATGAGTTCAGAGTCAGGACAGAGATAGCCTGCCTCAACAAAGGCTATCAGGCTAAGGAGGGCAAGTGTGTTTGGGGGTGCCTGCTGTGCTTGGGGTTTAGGGGGGAGAAGTAGGGAAAGTAGGAGGAAGGGTGTTTGGGGGTGCCTGTCTGTGCTTTTGGGGTTTGGGGGTGCCTGTCTGTGCTTTTTTGGCTGTAAGGAGGAGAAAGTAAAGTGGGCAGGGTGTTTGGGGGGTGTTTGGGGGTGCCTGCCTGTGCTTTTGGGGTGTAAGGAGGGAGAGAGAAGTAAGGGGCAAGGGTGTTTTTGGGGGAGTGTTTGGGGGTGCCTGCCTGTGCTTTTGGGGTGTAAGGAGAGAAAGTAAGGAGGGCAGAATGTTGGGGGGTTGGGGGGGCCTGTTGGGCTTTTGGGGGTGTAAGGAGGGCAAGGGGTGTGGGGGTGCGCCTGTGCTTTTGGGGTGTAAGGAGGAGAAAGTAAGGAGGGCAAGGATGCTGGATGGGGGTGTTTGGGCTGCTTGCCTGTGCTTATGGGGTTGTGGTAAGAGGAGAAGGGTGTTTGGGGGGGTGTTTAGGGGTGCCTGCCTGTGCTTTTCTTCACACTATTATGCCAGGGCCAGCTAACCCTGGCATTGGTAAAATGATGAAATTGGCAGTGGTAAACAGATGGCAATATCTGTGCAAGTGTTAATGACAAACATTTACCACTGACAATTTGCCAACCAATTACAATGCCTGTATGGCATATTGGCAGTTGGCAGTGGTAAAATGCAACTTGACGCACAGACAATGCCACACATTTTCAATGCCAATTTTCCTGTATGCCAACATCTCAGGACAGAGATAGCCTGCCTCAACAAGGCTATTAGGCTAAGGAGGGCAAGTGTGTTTGGGGGTGCCTGCCTGTGCTTTTGGGGTGTAAGGGGGGAAAGTAAGGAGGGAAGGGTGTTTGGGGGTGCCTGTCGTGCTTTTGGGGTTTGGGGGTGCCTGTCTGTGCTTTTTTGGGTGTAAGGAGGAGAAAGTAAAGAGGGCAAGGGTGTTTGGGGGTGCCTGCCTGTGCTTTTGGGGTGTAAGGAGGAGAAAGTAAGGAGGGCAAGGGTGTTTGGGGGAGTGTTTGGGGGTGCCTGCTGTGCTTTTGGGGTGTAAGGAGGAGAAAGTAGGAGGGCAAGAATGTTTGGGGGGTGGGGGTGCCTGTTTGTGCTTTGGGGTGTAAGGAGGAGATAGTAAGGAGGGCAAGGGTGTTTGGGGGTGCCTGTCTGTGCTTTTGGGGGTGCTTACACCCCATAAGCACAGGCAAGCAGCCCAAACACCCCCATCCAAACATCCTTGCCCTCCTTACTTTCTCCTCCTTACACACCAAAAGCACAGGCAGGCACCCCCAAACACCCTTGCCCTCCTTACTATCTCCTCCTTACACCCCAAAAGCACAAACAGGCACCCCCAACCCCCCTTTCTCCTCCTTACACCCCAAAAGCACAGGCAGGCACCCCCAAACACTCCCCCAAACACCCTTGCCCTGCTTACTTTCTCCTCCTTACACCCCAAAAGCACAGGCAGGCACCCCCATTACACCCCAAAAGCACAGGCAGGCACCCCCAAACACCCTTGCCCTCTTTACTTTCTCCTCCTTACACCCAAAAAAGCACAGACAGGCACCCCCCAAACCCCAAAAGCACAGACAGGCACCCCCAAACACCCTTCCCCCCCCAAACCCCAAAAGCACAGACAGGCACCCCCAAACACCCTTCCCTCCTTACTTTCCCCCCTTACACCCCAAAAGCACAGGCAGGCACCCCCAAACACACTTGCCCTCCTTAGCCTAAAGCACAGGCAGGCACCCCCAAACACACTTGCCCTCCTTAGCCTAATAGCCTTTGTTGAGGCAGGCTATCTCTGTCCTGAGATGTTGGCATACGGAAAATTGGATTGAAAATGTGTGGCTTGTCTGTGCGTCAAGTTGCATTTTACCACTGCCAACTGCCAATATGCCATACAGGCATTGTTAATTGGTTGGCAAATTGTCAGTGGTAAATGTTTGTCATTAACACTTGCACAGATATTGCCATCTGTTTACCACTGCCAATTTCATCCATTTTACCAATGCCAGGGTTAGCTGGCCCTGGCATAATAGTGTGGAAGAAAAGCACAGGCAGGCACCCCTAAACACCCCCCCAAACACCCTTTCTCCTCCTTACACCCCATAAGCACAGGCAAGCAGCCCAAACACCCCCATCCAAGCATCCTTGCCCTCCTTACTTTCTCCTCCTTACACCCCAAAAGCACAGGCAGGCACCCCCAACACCCTTGCCCTCCTTACACCCCCAAAAGCACAAACAGGCACCCCCAACCCCCCAAACATTCTTGCCCTCCTTACTTTCTCCTCCTTACACCCCAAAAGCACAGGCAGGCACCCCCAAACACTCCCCCAAACACCCTTGCCCTGCTTACTTTCTCCTCCTTACACCCCAAAAGCACAGGCAGGCACCCCCAAACCACCCCCCAAACACCCTTGCCCACTTTACTTTCTCCTCCTTACAGCCAAAAAAGCACAGACAGGCACCCCCAAACCCCAAAAGCACAGACAGGCACCCCCAAACACCCTTCCCTCCTTACTTTCCCCCCTTACACCCCAAAAGCACAGGCAGGCACCCCCAAACACACTTGCCCTCCTTAGCCTGATAGCCTTTGTTGAGGCAGGCTATCTCTGTCCTGACTCTGAGACTCATAGACTGACCTGGGGCTGAACTTGTGAAATTTCTGTTCCTTCCATGCAGAGGCAGCATTTTAGTTTCGCTGCCCAACTTGACCTTCCACCACTCCATGGTGATGTTCCAATCCTCCAGGCAGCAGAACACAAGTGGCAAGCACCAGCCCTGCTCATGGGAGTGTGCCACCCGTATTTCCTGTAGTAGATAGTACATGTGCAAGCAAGAAAATACCCCGAATTCCAATTGCAAATTCGCACTGCCTTCGGCCTGGCCCCTGAGGTACACGAGCCTGGTCACAAGTGCGACCTTCGCGACCCCGGTCCCTACGCCACTGTTCCTATTCCCACAGGATGCCCCAAAATAAATTGCTTGGTTTGCAGTAAAACTGTGACTGTTGATGCTTGTCACCTATCAGTTATATTTAAGCCAATAAATCACTAAAGAATCATGTAAGATAGGGAGAGTTAAGCTAGAGAGATCTCCCCTCTGACATATACAAATAAGGAACTGAAACTTCCTGTTACCATTCTAGCCCTTTAGGAAATGCTACATATGGAATTACCTATTTAAGCCACACCAGCAGACAAGTGGACAAATTTAGCACATTTTCTTATGTACAGGTAATGTCCCTACAGATTTAATTAATCTGAACAATGACTTATGTAGGTGAGAGTGCACAGGCACAGATCAGATATTGCCTTTTTTTTTGTCCATGTGAGCTGTACCTACAGTGGCACTAAGATCCTAAGCCACAGTGATGCCAAACACAAATGTGTGCCACTTAAAAAAGGTTTTGATGTAGCTTGTCAATACCTCTGGGATGGAATTGTGAGTTCATTTTAAGAAGTAGGAAAACCTTTAAGCCAGCACATACACTAAAAACACTCAATGCAACATGGCATTGAATCTAAGATGATAATGCCAGTGAGTAATATTGATAAGCGAAGTTATTGCCTTTTTTAAATCATATGATTATTATCTTCATTGTGAAGAGTAGAACTCATAGTATTGTGGTGGAAGGCTTAGCATAAAGTACACCATAAAATGTACACGCACATTATAGAACAAAATTTTGCATTTAGCATTTTTAAGACATTTCCATTATTGTAGATATTTTGCTCCATAAGTAATATTTGTAGTTTTTGTATATTGAGCAAAGCCAAAAAAAAAAAAAAAAAAGATCTTAGGGAAAAAACAAATTTCACTTTGATTTCAGAAAAAAAATCATTAAGCCATTTCAGAGCTGACAACCCCATTATATTCAACAGGGAAATCACTTTCCCATAATGTCAAAAAAAAATGAATGTTCATTTGTCACTAAGTTAGAGGATAAAACAAGAGACAAAGTCCTGTAATGGCAACTTGGTTGAAATTTGATTATATTTATATTGACCAATATATGTGAATAAAGACATCTGAGTGTCAGAAGAATGCTGAAACCTTTGGGATTCTAGAAAGTGTACTTATGGTTCTGTCTTTGATATCGGTCTAGGGGAACTTTTGAGTTGTAAGTTATCATTTTCTCGTACACAGTAAGCTATACAATATATTTCAAGAAAGACTTTGCTTATTTAAACAAATAATAAAACGAAAGATAAAACCCACCTCTTCAGCAAGCATATAACCAGGCCTAGACATTACCCCTCTCACTGACCCACCTGATCCAACAGCCTTTCACACTCCACTGCCAATCTATTTACAGCCTACCGATTACCGTCACCTATTTGCACATCTTATTCCCATTTCCTCTAGTCTGTAACTGTAGGCAGGGTCCTCTCTCCTATCACGGTATTGCTGTAAATAACTCACCATTCTGTGTACATATTATATATTACCTGTGTATATAATATGTAATATGACTATTTAATTTTTACACTATATAAATCCAAAATAATAATAATAATAAATTAAACATGGTGAAAAATGCTTATCAAAGGGTAAATCAGAATTATGTATAATAAACTTTAGTAATAATAAACTTCAATGGGTTTGCTTTACAGAAGTAGTCTATTTATCAGGAAAATAATAAGCTTAGGAAAAAGATAAACATGCACATAACAAAGATAGAAGAACATAGAATTATAAATTGTATTGCTGTAGGAAGCTCCTGTCCTACCATTTATCTGGAGATTGTGTCAAACCATCTTGTAACCTGGATTCGAACAATTAAAGATTGTGCTCTCCCCTCTAAGAAACACAGAGGAGATAATAACGGTCTAGCACATATAACACATAGAGTAGACAAATGAACAGATAATAAAGAAAACACTGGCATCTGTTACTGCATGTCATCCAGAGATTGAAGAGTTCAGTGTGTTACCTTATGGTGCATATACAGGTCAGTAAGTTAAATCAGATATAGGATCTGTGAAAAGAGAAACACATTAGTTTGGAAGAGCAAAGAATAAACATTTCCATGTTTACATGCCACATCCACATAGTGAGAAAGCGCAAATGCTTAAGATAAGAGATAAACTTTATGTAACACCTAAAGTGAGAATTCTACTGTATAGCCTGTCCTGTACAGCTTTTGGTATAAAGTAGCAGTTAGTGGATGGTGAGAATAATGCATAGATGGTTGTTAAAGTTCATAGCTGATTCTCCTGCATAAATATAGCACTTATCTTTCATCTCACAAACTGTGCAAAGTTTTGATATGTGATCATTTTAGCTTCACAGTTTACAAATTCCTGAACTGTCACTTCACTGTCTGTGTCTGTAAGGCATCCTGTACCCTTCTTACAAACCAGTCAGCAAGTATAAAATTAAGAGATCTTAATCTACAATAAAAGAAAATTGCAGAAAATTCTGTTTAAATAAAGGAAATGAGCTTTCGGAAGTTCATTATTGTTATGAAAATGCCCCCTGTGCAAACTGAGGCTCATTACAAAAAAGTGCAAACCTCTACATCATTTGTAAAACAGGTATAATAACATGAATGACTGCACAATGAAACTGCAACCAGCAGTATCTTGTAGTGTGTTAAAGACGGGTATCTCCAGTGGTTAAAACCACTTTTTGCTATTCACTTTTGTTGAAGAATGGGAGGTAAATGAGCTATTTCTTACCTCCCGTCTTCAATAAAACGTTCAGGAGCCAGGAATGATGTTTAGCAACTTACCTGGTCTCTCGCTCCTCCACCGTGTCCTCTGACAGGTCCTGACAGATTATGTATTCCATACACACGCGTATTCTAGAGCTTGGCCATTTTTGTTATTATTCCCTTTTTCTTTTTACCTGTCGTTTCTGTTTCTCTTGCATTTGTGGGCCTTTTGTTGCCTTTCTTTCTTTGGTGTTTGCGGTGGCTTTTTTCACGGACCCTGCTTTTTTTTTGGTTTTTGCGCGGGGTCCTCTTCTTGGTTGGTACCTTTGTTTCGGTTGCCTGCTCGCTGCCGCCCTCCGGCAGTTCCTTGCGTCGTCCTCCTGTGGACTTCTGTACCGAAGGCTCATTTTCTCGTGTGTTACCCTTTATTGCTCATTGAATGGTTTGAGTGTTTTTGTATGTTGAAAAGATAGATTGGTCTTATTAGAATAGAGTACAAGATGGAATTAAAAGGGAAATTCGAAGTGTATAATAGGAAGATTAAGGCTGGTCACACCAGGCGAGTTTTTGTCCCAGCCGAGTGCTAGCTATTAGAGAGCTGCACACTCACCATCAGATATTTTGGCTGGAAATATCTCATGGTGTATACCCAGCCTAGAGAGTTTAACAGATCTTCAATTAGGAGGTTAATAAGATAAATTTAAAAGAGAAAAAGAGGAAATTAATGAGAATAAGGAGGATTATAAAGGTGGAGATATTTATAACGGGACAAGGAAAGGGATTGGATTGTACATAGATAAGGCCGATGCAAATGACAAAGTTCCTTTAAGATCAGGAGGGAAAACACAACAACCAAAAAAGGAAAGGGTTATCAATCACCCAGGAGCTAAGAGCAGTGGCATACCTTCAGGACTCGCAACTGTGGAGGGACACAGCGGTAAGAGGGCCTGCAATACCCTCTAAGATGTACGTTCAGTTGATTTAAACAGCTGATTGGGAATAAAAGGGACGCTTGTTTTGCCGTTTAAAAGAACTGGTGGAAATTTTAAAACTTCAGCCAGCTCTTGTAAACAGCTATCATGCATCTCTTTACTTTATACACGTAAACAGCTGTTTAAAACCTGTGATCGTGTATCTTCTGGGGAGCAGAGGGGGGGGTGTCAGGGCCCGGCCTCCAGCTGATTGCACATCTCTTTACTTTATATATGTGACTAGCTGTTTAAAACCAGCTATGTGCTCATCTGGGACGGAGGGGTGTGTGCCAGGGGCCTGGCATCTAGTCTTGTGGGGTGGGGGGGGTGGGGCAGGCCCCTGGTAAAGAGACAGGAAGAGAGGAATATGCAGAAGGTTCACAACAACAAAATTAGCACATAAGGATCAATACAAGTTGTCAACTTCAGCAATGTAGAACTTACTTTGCGCAACACAAAGCTGTTTGTTTGCTAGGAAATTGGTATTGTCCAAAATGGATTAAAGAAAGGCAGAAATGGAGAAACCACGGAAGCAGCACTGTGGAGTGAAAAAGATAAAAGCACTATGATTAAGAGGTCAAATAAAGGAGTCGGGACTTGAGCCAGGGACCCACTCAGTTAAAAAATAAATCCACCTGGTTCCCTTCACTTGTGTGCACCTAATGTCTACATCTTTGTTATTCAGCTTACAGGGATATTAAAGCTCCATCCAACATCTGTATTATTAATAACAATTTAACAAAGGGAGAATTTTAAAGCCCACAAAAGAATTATGGTTGATTTTATCTGAAGTCTGGGGAAAAACAACTGATTTCGAAGCAGAAAGAGACTGTTTTTAAAAAGGCAGTGATTCCAACTTTTTATACCAACCCAAATTCATAAAGGTGAAACTTTTCCCCGGAAGGCTGATTGTGTATTATTATAGGGGGTCTATTAGAAACCAGTAGGTATGTGGATACAAGTTCATTAGTAAGTACATTAAGTTCATTTGTTATGGACTCGACTATGTCTAAGAAAGTAACCACATGGTTGGCTTTATATTTATTTAAGGTCAAGGGGTTTTCAAACTTGATGCCATACATTTGTTTTACACCTTTTGAAAGGTTGGGCAGATACTCTGTATATGGAGAAACTGCTCAAACAAAGAGCAGTTTATAAAGCCACCCAGAGACATTGATTCTTAAAAAGCTTTCTTAAGACAAAGCACACTACTCAACAAAATTTATATTATGAAAGCAAAAACAAGCTCTCAGTTGGTCCCATTTTAACCAAGAATGAGAAAATTAGGTCTGTATTGGGCAAACATTGGCACTTGTTAGAGGTGGGTATTTAAGTGACAAGGTGGGAAATACCTCACCACTCACAATTTTCAGTGTTGTAACAACTTAAGTGTTTGTAGCATTTATGGACCATTGAAATAAAAGAGATAGTAGGCCCAAAAAATGCATCGATTCATTACTTGCCAGACTACAGGTAATTTTCAAAGAATTGATTGGAAAGATACATTGGAAAGACAAAAATAAATTATAACATAAGAGAACACTAGTGCAATGAATAGAGGAGAAGAAGTATGTTGGAAGCTATATAGATAGTCATAAGAACCTAACCCAACATTAAAGTTTTGCGAATGCAAATAGTTAACTTAAGAATTAGTAATTACCATTACTAACTGAAACAGATGGGTGTTAAAATTAAAAACATTGTCACACCGAGAGGGGAAGACGGTCCTGACCACTGCACAAACACTGTTTTCACTGTGGTGTTGGTTACAAAAGCACTCACCGGGCTTTCAATTGAAAAAATTAGATACTGACTAGATATTGACAAAATACTGATGAGATGAATTAAGTGATAAACCTTTTATGTTCTTTATGGGATGAGGAAAAAAATAGGCTGAATATATTTTCAAATTCATATCCCTATTTAGGATAAATAAAGATTTTAATAGATTGTATAGTTAAAAAATAGTGTTATTTTCTAAACTAGCACCTTCTCTACTACGACCATTACCATATATCTAGTGCCCTGCTGTAGCTATAATATTCCTTCACTGTGACGTTTTGAAAAAATCCCCAACCCTAGGTTTTCAAAAAAATAAAAAAAATAAAAAAAATAATTCAAACATGTCTGCAAGTTGGATAAATTTCTCTATAACTAGGCTGTATTGCATGTGATTACGCCAGTGTTCTAGACACATGAATTAGCCATAGGACATATAGAAAAACTTTGCATGCCTCCGCCCATTTCTCTAAGACTGCTGGAGTGAAAAATCATAATTTATTTCTTACATTATTTAAGCAATGCTGTTTTTATAGCATGACGCTGTAAAGTACCTTCCGTTTTAAGAAGGCTCTTTTTCATATTATGCTCTGTGGATGCTTTTGCTCCTTTAAGCACATCTCACCTTAAGATATGTAATGGGGCTTTGGTGGTTTCATGGCAAAGAAGAAAGAAGCAATCCAGCAGATCACCAAATAGGGACTGGTCTAAAGCCATTACTTTAGAATGTTATTATTTGAGTTAAGTATTAAGGTTTTTGTTAAAAATGTTTATATATGCTGCACACAGCATTTAATGTATTACATATACATATATATATATATATATATATATATATATATATATATACTCAAATAGTAGGTTTGCCGCACTCCTTCACATTTGTATCGCACAATGTGTCCTGGTGTTCGGTGACCCAAGGGTCAAAATATAGAAAAAATTTCCTTTAACACTGCACTACAGTTCAGCAACATATATTCCTTTATTGTTACACTGTCAAAAGGCTGCAATGTTTCGAGGCACACTGTCTCTTTCTCAAGCAACAGTGTAGGGTTCACACCCAACAAACAAAATGGTATACAACTTAATGTCATGCTTATAACCATTAAACCACACCTCTAATTAACAAAATCATTGGTACCACCCATTATCCAGTTAACCCCTCAAAGGTACCCACTTCATACTTCAAAAAACATATTCATATAGGATAGAGAAGGAGACTCTCTGAATAAGCAAACTGACTCGGAGGGATTTAACCTTCATTTATCCAAAAAAATCGTAGTCCCATTGAGACCATTCGGAAAGAGGGAGTAAAGGTGCCCATACATCTATAAGATTTTACTTTACCCCGACCGAGCACTCACGCGATGTTCATCGATGGTGCCGGAACTGCTTCTCCCGATCTTACATTCGACCGACATGCGATCGCAAAATCCCATTCATTTTGCGATCGCATGTCGATCGAATGTAAGATCGGGAGAAGTGGTTCCGGCAGGATCGAAGGAACTCGCGTGAGCGCTCGGTCGGGTGAGTAAAATCTTAGATGTTGGGCACTTTAAAATGGTGTATCCACCAGACCTCCCTCTTCCTAGATAAGTTTCCTATCCCCACCTCTGGGTGGTTTAGGAACCTTTCCAACACCAGAACCTTAATTCCTTTTCACGGTGGCCCTTCTCCACAAATGGCTGAAACTGGTAGCTTACATTTCTTGGTGTCTAATTGTGGATCGATGTTGAGAGATCCTACCCTTGACTGGTGGGTATCTCTCCTATGTACAAAAGTTTTACATGGACATAAAATACAGTACACCTACAAAACTAGTGTTACATGTAAAAAAATCCCGTAATACAATTTTTCCTTGTATAAATGTGTGCCCCTTAACCACACACTGGCATTGCGTACAAGATCAACATGGGTACATCCCTTTTATATTAACCTTTTTTTTCTTGGTTATGCAGAATGTACTAGTCTATTCCGCAATGTATTCCCTTTCTTATAAGAGATAATCTGGGGTATAGAAATTCTTCCACTGTGGGGTACGCCTCCTTGAGATGTGCCAGTCCTTCTGATACATCTATGATCTCATTACTCTCCCTGCAGAACTGAGTTACAAAGGGGATTCTCTTAGGGTAACCACACCCGCTTACTATCCTTCTGGGATCATTCTTGGTCACCTCCAAGATATCATCAGGGTAACCCCTCGCCTTAAACCTGCCAACCATGATCTGCTGGAAGTGTGTCTTCCTATGTAATATTCACAATACCACACAACCATTTTGAACTGTGATATGGGGAGAGACTTTTTTTATATGAGATGGATGGAAACTGTTATATTTAAAATCTGGTTACGGTCGGTGGCTTAGTGTACAACTCTGTACACAGACCACCTGCTTTGAATATATATATATAGGTAGAATGGTGCATATATATATATATATATATATATATATATATATATCCAAAAGGAAGCTGAGCACTCCAAGGATTTAAGAAGTATTTATTAAACAATAGTAGGTCAGTAGAACCTACGCGTTCGCCCGGAATTCTGGGCTCATCGACGGCCCAGACTTCAGGGCTGGAACGCATAGGTTCTACTGACCTACTATTGTTTCATAAATCTCTCTTAAATCCTTGGAGTGCTCACTTCCTTTGGATATATTTCTCTCAGCCTATAGCACCCAGTAGTTGATTTTTTGATCGGAGTGCAACGGATCCATACACCGTTATATATATATATATATTATATATATATATATATATATAATATATAATATATAACACAAAAGTCTCCATCACAACTACATACCATTTATAAATGATAGGGGTAAAAGAGTTAGACATGGATGCAAGCAATGAAGGAAATCACCTGCCACTTAGTTCAAATTGATACCTTTAGTTACATTGTTTGTACAAACTGCTTAGCTGACATGCCACTTCACGGCAGTATCTTAGTGTCAGTCCTAACCTGATTGAAAAAATATATGTTCCCTGGGGCTACCAGGTCCTACCTGCTTCTCTCTTTATCTAGCATGACCTTTTCCAAGGACTCAAATGACTTACAGAGCTTCTATATCTTTTTAAACCTTCTTTCTGGACTGCCTTAAAGGGGCGGAGAATACATTTACACAGGGAGCAAAGCATACATAGGGCATGGCCGAACTTCCCTTATTTAAATACAAATTCAAAACAGGGACATATATTTTTTCACTAGGAACATATATTTTTTTCACTTTCAGATATGTACACATTGAGAAATGCATTCCACAGAGCTATGCTAACATAAGGTTCATCTGGTAGTTAACAATTTTGAAGAGCTGACGATGAAAGCAATATCTAGGACACTGGAGATTAAAAATAATATTGTAGTAGGCGTGGTCAGATTTTCTGGTGTTTGCAAGCCTCCACGCACACCAACATCTTCCTTCTTCATCTGTCCCTCTTTTACATTTCCAAATGTTGGGAGGTTGTTAATTGGGACGATCTGGCCTAGTGTCCTGCTTTGGTCAGGCACCCAAAGTTTATCCGTAGCGGGTTAAGGGTCTGTTAAATTTCAGCTGCAGGTCAGATCATTGTGAAAAAAACAGGCGTCGCCAGGTACTCTGCTAGTTTATTTTAAATTATTAAATTGAAAATAACAGATATTGAAAATGGAGCAAATGATAGGTCATTTACTGACTTATATTGCCTTAATTCTGTCTCTAGCGAAAGAAAAAAAAATCTGTAAATGTTATTTCTGTGTTAGCATTGGTGGGTCAGTGGACTAATGCTCATATTTTAGAAAAATGGGTTCAAATCCCACATTTTTATGTTGAAATTTTAATCTAATTATTTTATTTTATTCACTTTCTTTCTTAACAATAAAAGTCCGATTTTGTGCCTGTGACATGATGGCTTTCAGCTTTTAAGACAGTTTCCTTATTTTGATCTTCTGTGCTGTACAAAAAAAGACACATATGCATTAGTATGACATACAACACAGCAACATCAACACAAAAGATTAATTACCTTATATACTCGAGTATAAGTCGACTCGAGTATAAGTCGAGGTACCCATTTTTACCTCAAAATGAGTAAAACCAATTGTCCGCGAGTATAGTCGAGGTAAGTCTTCTTTCTCGAGTCTTCTTTGGGGTCTCTCTTTCTTCTAGTCTCTCTTCTTTCCTTCTTCTTCTTTGTCTTTTCATGTCTTCTTCTTCTTCCTTGTCTTCTTCTTCTTCTTCTTCTTCGTCTTTCCCTTCTGTCTAAGTCTTTCCTAGAGTCCCTTCTGTCTTTCTCTAGTCTCTTTCTTCCTCTTTCTTTTCTAGTCTTTCTTCTTCTTCTTTCCTGTCCTTCTTGTCTTCTGTATATTCTTTTTCTTCTCCTTTGTCGCCTCTTCTTTCTCCCTTTCTTCTCTTTCTCCTACTCTGGTCTTCTTTCTTTCTTTCCTTCTATAGTCTTCCTTCTTCTTTCTTCTAGAGTCTGTCTTTTCTTCCTTCTCTCCTTGAGTCCTTTCGTTCTTGCTTCTTTCCTCTTTCGTCTTCCTGTCTTCCTCTTCCTTCCTCCGACGTTCTTTCTAGAGTCTATCTTCTTCCTCTGCTTCTTTCTCGTTCTAGTCTTCGTTCTTCTTTTAAGAGTCTGTCTTCCTAGTCTTGCTTTCCTTCCTCTCTTTCTAGGTCTTCTTCTTCCTTTCTCTTTGAGAGTCTCTAGAGTCTGAGTCTTTCTTAGAGTCCCTGTCTTCTCCTTCTGAGTCTTCCTCTGCGTCTTCCTAGTCTTCCTTTCTCTCAAGAGTCTTTCTTTCTGGCTGTCTTCGAGTCCTTGTCTCTCCTGTCTAGTCTCTGTCTTCGTTCTTCTTCTAGTCTTCTTTTTCCTTCTGCTTCTCTTCTTGTCTTCCTTCTTTTTCTTTTAGTCGTCTTCTAGAGTCTCTTCTTTCTAGTCTTCTAGTCTCTAAGTCTTCTGTCTCTCTTTCTCCTCTCTTCTCTTCTTTTTCTCTTCTTTCTTCTTCTTCTGTCGCTTTAAGAGCTCTTTCGTCCATTCTGTCTTTCTTGGTCCCTTTCTGTCTTCTTTCTTTCTTTCTAGAGTCATTCCTTTCTGTCCTTCTTCTCTGTTCTGAGTCTCTCTTAGTCTCCTCTCCAGTCTAGAGTCTTCTTCTCTTTTCTCTCTCTTCCTGAGAGTCTTTCTTCTTCTCTTCTTCGAGTCTTCTCTTCTTTCTTTCTAGAGTCTCCTTCTTTTCCTTCTAGAGTCTTTTGTCTTCTTTCTTCTTCTTCTTTGTTCTACTCAGAGTCTCAGACGTCTGTCTTTCTTTCTCTCTTTTTTCTTCTCTTCTTCTTGCTTCTTCTTGATTCTTCTCTTCTTCTCTCCTGGGACGCTCTTCTCTTTTCTGTCTTCCTTCTTCTTCTTCTTTTTCTAGTCTTTGCTCTTTAGTCGCTTTTCTTCTTCTCTTCTGTTTTCTAGTCTCTTCAGTCTAGATCTTCCTGTCTCTTCTTTGTCTTTTCCTTCCTTTCTGTCTTCTTCTTAGTCTGTTCCTGTCTTCCTTCTCTTTCTTTTTCTTGTCCTTCTTTCTTCTTGTCTCTTTTTCTATCCCGTGTTCTGTCTCTTGCTTGTCTTTATCTTCTAGTCCCTCTTCTTCTTTTCTTGTCTTAGAGTCTGAGTCTTTTTCTCTCCCCTAAGAGTCCTTTTCTTCTTCTTAGTATTCTTTAGATTCCTCTTCTCGTGAGTCTCCCTAGAGTCCTGTCCTGATCTTCTCTCCTAGAGTCCTTTCTTCTGTCTTCTTCTTAGTCTTCCTTCTTTTTCAGTCGAGGGTAGAGGGCTCTTTCCTAGAGGTCTCTTCTCGTGCCTCTTCTTTTCTTCTCTCTTCTTCTTAGAGTCGTTCTTCTTTCTTCCTTTTTCTCCTTCCTCGTCTGCTTAGAGTCCTTCTTCTTTAGAGGCTCTTCTCCTCTTCTTAGTCCTTCTCGCTTATTTTCTTCTTGATCTTCTTTCTCTTCTCTCTTCTTTCTCCTAAGTCTAGAGTTCTTTCTTCTTCTCTAGTCTTCTTCTTCTCTTCCTTCTCTATTCTTTCTTCCTTAAGAGTCTCCTTTCTTTGTCTTTTCTTCTCTTTCCTTTTCTCTCTCTTTCTTCTTCTGTCCTCTCGAGCAGTCTTCTTGCTCCCTAGCATAGTCTCTTTCTTCTCTAGTCTTCTTCTTACTGTCCCTAGGCTTTCTCCTTTTCTTCAGTCTTCTGTTCTTTTCTTTCTTCTTATTCTAGAGTCTTTCCTTCTTTCTTTCTTAGTCTGTCCTTTTTCTCCTTCTTTTCATTTCTCTTCTCTCTCTTGTCTTATCTTCCTGTTCCTGAGTCTTCTTCTCTTCTTCTTCTTTGATTCTCTCTCTGTTCTTTAGAGTCCTTCTTTCTTCTAGTCTTCTTTCTTCTCTAGTCTTCTTTCTTATCTTAGAGTCTTTCTTCTCTTCTCTATTCTTCGTTGAGTCTTTTCTTTTTCCTGTCTTCTAGTCTGCTTGAAGGATCTTATTCAGTCTTCTTTCTTTTCTGTCTTCCTCTTTCTTTCTTCTCTTCTCTTTTTCTTTATCTTCTTCCTCCTCTAGTCTAGAGTCTAGAGTCTTCTTTCTTCTTCTCTCTGCCTCTCTGTCTTCTTTCTAGAGTCTGAGTCGTCTTCTTCTCCTTCCTTCTTTCTCTTCTAGAGTCCTTCTTCCTTCTTCTTCTGCGTCTAAGTCTTCTAAGTCGGGGTAAGTCTTCTGTTTTCATTCTCTATTCTTCCTTTCTAGAGTCTTCTTTCCTTGTCTTCTGGAGCTTTTGTCCCTTCTTCTTTCTTTCCTTCCTTCATTTCCTGTCTCTTTCCTTCTCTTCCTATCTTAGTCTTCTCCAGAGTCTCCTTCTTTCCTTCTCAGTCTTTTTCTCTTTTCTAGATTCAGATCCCTTCCGAGTCTTCTTCTCCTTGCTTCTGTTTTCCTTCTTCGCTCTCCTTTTCTTCTCTAGAGTCTTTTCTTGCTCTTGTTTAAGTCTTTCTCTCTTTCGTCTGTCTTCTCAGAGTCTCTATAGGTCTGTCTTCTTCCTTCGTCTCTTTCTTCTCCTCTCTTCTTCATTCTTTCTCTTCTCTTCTCTCCTTCTGTCTGACGGTTAGTCTTCCTTTCTCGGTCGTCCTTCTTTTTCTTCTTCTGTCCTTTCGTCTCTTCTTCTTCAAATGTCCGTCTTCCTCTCCTTCTTCCTTTTTGTTTTAGAGTCCCTAATCTTCTTCTTCTCTGATTCTTCTTCTTTCTCTCCTATTTTCTTCGTTCTCTTATCTTCCCTTCTCTCTTCTATAGTCTCTTTTCTCTCTTCTTGTCTTTTTTGAGTCTAGAGTCTCTCCCTTTCGCGTCTTCTTTCTTCTTTCTTTCTTCTTTCCTGTCTTCGTTTTAGAGTCTATCTTCTTCTTCCTTCTTCAGTCTTCCTTCCTCTTGCCTTTTCGTCTCTCTCTCCTTCATCTTCTTCTTCTTGGTCTTTCTTCTGTCTCTTGTCTTCTCTTCTTCTGTCGTCTTCTTCCTTTTTAGAGTCTCCTTTTCTATTCCTTTCTTCTTTAGATCTTCTTCTTTTAGGTCTTTGTCTTTCTTCTGTCCTTCTTTCTTCTGTCCTTTGTTGAGCTCAAGAGTCTTAGAGTCTAGTCGTTCTTCATCTTCTGAGTCTTTCTGTCTCTTCCTTTAGAGTCTCTAGTCTTTTCTTCTTTCTTCTTCTGAGTCTTCCTCACTAGTCTCTGTCCTTCTCTCCTTTCTTCTTTGTCTCTTCTTCCCTTCTCTATTCTTCTATATTCGCAGTCCCTTCGTCTCTCTTCGTGAGTCTTTCTTCTCTCTTTTCTCTTGAGTCTTGTCTCTTTGTCTAGAGTCCTTCCTTCTGAGTCTTTCTTGTCTTCCTTTCTAGTCTAGTCCTTTCCTATTCTCACTTGAGTCTCTTCTTCTAGAGTCTTCTTTCTTCTGAGTCTTCCCTTTCTGTCTTAGATTCTTCTTTTTTTCTCTCCTTCTACTCTTTTTCTAAGTCTTCCTTTCTCCTTCTAGAGTCTTCTTTTTTCTATTCTTTCTTCTGTCTTTCATCTCTCTTTCTTCTTCTTTTCTCTCTGTTCTTAGATCTTCTCTCTAGAGTCTTTCCCCTTCTGCCCTCTAGAGCTCTTTCTTAGAGTCCTGTCTTTCTTCTCGTCTCCTTCTTCTTAGTCTATCTTTTTCTTTCTGGTCCTAGAGTCTCTAGAGTCTTGATCTTCTTTTCTAGTCTTCTCTTTCTTTCTTCTGTGGTCTCCCTTTCTCGTCTTCTTTCTTCTCTTCTTTTCTTTCTCTTCTTTCTTTGCATCTAGAGTCTTCTTCCTTCTTTTTCCTGTCTTGTCTTCTTCTCGTCCATTCTCTCCTCTTCTTTTAAGTCGAGGGTAGAGTCTAGAGTCTTCTTTCTCTCTTCTTTTCTCTTCTTCTCTTCTTCCTTCTCTCTTCTCCTTTAGAGTCTTGTCTTCCTAGATGCTCAGAGTCTTCTTTGTTCTTCTCCTTTGTCTTCTTCCCCTTCCTTTCCTCTCTCTAGTCTTTCTTCTTTCTTGTTCTTTCTGTCTTCTCTTTCTTTCTGTCTTAGAGTCTTTTTGTTCTTCTTCTGTCTCTCCATCTTTCTTCTTCCTTCTTCTTTCAGTCTTTAGAGTCTCTTCTCTAGAGTCTTGTCTCTAAAGAGCTCTCTTCTAGAGTCTTTTCTTCTCTCTTCTTCCTGTCTTCTAGTCCTCTTCTTCTTGCGTCTTCTTAGAGTCTTTCTTCTCTTTTTCTGTCTTCTTTCTTCTTCTTTCTTCTTCTGCCTTTTCTTCTTCTTCTCCTCTTCTAGTCTGAGTCCGCGAGTCGTCTCCTTTCCGTCTCGTCGTTCCTGCTTCCGGTCTTCCTGAGTCTTCCTTCCTTCTTCCTTCTGAGTCTTTCGTAGAGTCCTTCTTTCCTTCTTTCCTTCTTAGAGTCTTCTAGAGTCTTTCTAGAGTCTGTCTTTCTCAGGTTCTTTTCTATTCTTCTTCTTCCCTTCTCTCTCCTAGAGTCTAGAGTCCCTTTCTTCCTTCTTTCTCTCCTTTCCTTCTTCTAGAAGGTCCTTCTTTCTCCGTCCTTTTTTATTATTCTTAGAGTCTAGTCTTTCTCTTATGTCTTCTCTTCTCTCCTTCTTTCCTTTCCTCCTTAGAGTCTTTCTCCTGTCTGTCTGTAAAAGAGTACGTCATTGGGGTGTAAGGAGGAGAAAGTAAGGAGGGCAAGAATGTTTGGGGGGGTTGGGGGTGCCTGTTTGTGCTTTTGGGGTGTAAGGAGGAGATTGAGCGACGAGGTATCTCCAGTGGTTAAAACCACTTTTTGCTATTCACTTTTGTTGAAGAATGGGAGGTAAATGAGCTATTCTTACTCCGGTCTTCAATAAAACGTTCAGGAGCCAGGAATGATGTTTAGCAACTTACCTGGTCTCTCGCTCCTCCACCGTGTCCTCTGACAGGTCCTGACAGATTATGTATTCCATACACATCGTATCTAGAGCTTGGCCATTTTGCCCTTAAATATTACAAATACAAGAATATTCAGCTCAAACCTTTATTCTTAATTACTTTTAGGTGTGGTGCAAAGAAGGCACGGCAATTTATACTATGCATTACACAAGAGACCCCTGCACTTAAACATAAAAACATAATATTTAGAGTTAAACATATATGCAAGCAATGAAGGGTAATCACTTACTCTGAGATTAAAATGGATACCTTTAGTTACATTGTTTGCACAAACCGTCGTCAGCTGGCACGCCCCTCCAAGGCAGTATCCTAGCGTCAGTCCTAACCTAGTGAGACAAATATAACATGTACCGAAAGGCATCCATTTTAAACTCAGTGTGATTACCCTTATTGCTAAATTAAGAATAAAGGTTTGAGATGTTTTTGTATATGTTGAAAAAGATAGATTGGTTTATTAGAAATAGAGTACAAGATGGAATTAAAAGGGAAATTCGAAGTGTATAAATAGGAAGATTAAGGCTGGGTACACACCAGGCGAGTTTTTGTCCCAGCCGAGTGCTAGCTATTAGAGAGCTGCACACTCACCATCAGATATTTTGGCTGGAAATATCTCATGGTGTATACCCAGCCTAAGAGAGTTTAACCAGATCTTCAATAGGAGGTTAATAAGATAAATTTAAAAAGAGAAAAAGGAGGAAATTAATGAGAGATAAGGAGGATTATAAAGGTGGAGATATTTATAACGGGACAAGGAAAAGGGATTGGTATGTACATTAGATAAGGACGATGCAAATGACAAAGTTCCTTTAAGATCAGGGAGGGAAAACACAACAACCAAAAAAGGAAAGGGTTATCAATCACCCAGGAAGCTAAGAGCAGTGGCATACCCAGGACTCGCAACTGTGGAGGGACACAGCAGGTAAGAGGGCCTGCAATACCCTCTAAAAGATGTACGTTCAGTTGATTTAAACAGCTGATTGGGATATAAAGGGACGCTTGTTTTGCCGTTTAAAAGAACTGGTGGAAATTTTAAAAATTCAGCCAGCTCTTGTAAACAGTGATCATGCATCTCTTTACTATACACGTAAACAGCTGTTTAAAACCTGCTGATCGTGTATCTTCTGGGGAGCAGAGGGGGGGGGGTGTCAGGGCCCGGCCTCCAGCTGATTGCACATCTCTTTACTTTATATAGTGACTAGCTGTTTAAAACCAGCTGATTGTGCATCATCTGGGGAGCGGAGGGGTGTGTGCAGGGGCCTGGCATCTAGTCTTGTGGTGGGGTGGGGGGGGTGGGCAGGCCCCTGGTAAAGAGACAGGAAGAGAGGAATATGCAGAAGGTTCAACAACAACAAAAATTAGCACATAAGGATCAAATACAGTTGTCAACTTCAGCAATGTAGAACTTACATTTGCGCAACACAAAGCCTGTTGTTTGCTAGGAAATTGGTATTGTCCAAAATGGATTAAAGAAAGGCAGAATGGAGAAAGCCACGGAAGCAGCACTGTGGAGTGAAAAAGATAAAAAAGCACTATGATTAAGAGGTCAAATAAAGGAGTCGGGACTTGAGCCAGGGACCCACTCAGTTAAAAAATAAATCCACCTGGTTCCCTTCACTTAGTGTGCACCTAATGTCTACATCTTTGTTATTCAGCTTAACAGGGATATTAAAGCTCCATCCAACATCTGTATTATAATAACAATTTAACAAAGGAGAATTTAAAGCCTACAAAAAGAATTATGGTTGATTTTATCTGAAGTCTGGGAAAAACAACTGATTCGAAAGCAAGAAAGAGACTGTTTGTAAAAAAGGCAGTGATTCCAACTTTTTATACCAACCCAAATTCATAAAGGTGAAACATTTTCCCCAGGAAGGCTGATGTAGTATGTATAGGGGGTCTATATAGAGAACCAGTAGGTATGTGGATACAAGTCATTAGTAAGTACATTAAGTTCATTTGTTATGGACTCGACTTATGTTCTAAGAAAGTGAACCAACAGGTTGGCTTTATAGTTTATTTTAAGGTCAAGGGGGTGTTCAAACTATGATGCACATACATTGTTTTACACCTTTGAAAGGTTGGGCAGATACTCTGTATATGAGAAACTGCTCAAACAAAGAGCAGTTTAAAGCCACCAGAGACATTGAATTCTTAAAAAGCTTCTTAAGAACAAAGCACACTACTAACAAAATGTATTATTTATGAAAGCAAAAACAAGCTCTCAGTTGGTCTATTTTAACCAAGAATGAGAAAATATAGGTCTGTATTGGGCAAACATTGGCACTTGTTAGAGGATGGGTATTTAAGTGACAAGGTGGAAATACCACTCACAATTTTCAGTGTTGTAACAATTTAAGTGTTTGTAGCATTTATGGACCATTGAAATAAAAGAATAGTAGGCCCAAAAAATGTCATCGATTCATTACTTGCCAGACTAACAGGTAATTTTTCATATAGAATGTGAATGTGGAAAAAGATACATTGGAAAGACAAAAATAAAATTATATATACATATAAGAGAACACATAGTGGCAATTGTAAATTAGAGGTAGAAAGAAGTAGTGTTGGAAAGCATATATAGTATAAGTTCATAAGAACACTAACCCAACATAAAGTTTTGCGAATGCAAATAGTTAACTTAAGAATTAGGTAATTACCATTACTAACTGAAACCAGATGGGTGTTAAAATTAAAAACATTGTACACCGAGAGGGGAAGACGGTCCTGACCACTGCACAAACACTGTTTCACTGTGGTGTGGTTACAAAAGCACTCACCGGGCTTTCAATTGAAAAAAATTAGATACTGACTAGATATTGACAAAATACTGATGAGATGAATTTAAAGTGATAAACCTTTTATTCTTTTAATGGGATGGAAAATAAATAGGCTGAAATATTTCAAATTCATATCCCTATTTAGAGATAAATAAAAGATTTTTATAGATTGTATAGTTAAAAAAATAGTTTTTTCTAAACTAGCACCTTCTCTACTACGACCATTACCATATATCTAGTGCCCTGCTGTAGCTATAATATTCCTTCACTGTGACGTTTTGACAAAAAATCCCCAACCCTAGGTTTTCAAAAAAAATAAAAAAAATAAAAAATAATAATTCAAACATGTCTGCAAGTTGGATAAATTTCTCTAAACATTAGGCTGTATTGCATGTGATTACGCCAGTTTTCTAGACACATGAATTAGCCATAGGACATATAGAAAAAAACTTGCATGCCTCCGCCCATTTCTCTAAGAATGCTGGGAGTGAAAAATCATAATTTTTTTACATTATTTAAGCAATGCTGTTTTTATAGCAGACGCTGTAAAGTACCTTCCGTTTTTAGAAGGCTCTTTTTAATTATGCTCTGTGGATGGCTTTTTGCTCCTTAAGCACATCTCACCTTAAGATATGTAATGGGGCTTTGGCTGGTTTCATGGCAAAGAAGGAAAGGAAGCAATCCAGCAGATCACCAAATAGGGACTGGTCTAAAGCCATTAAGTTAGAAGTTATTATTTGAGTTAAAGTATTAAAGGTTTTTGTTAAAAATGTTTATATATGCTGCACACAGCATTAAATGTATACATATACATATTATATATATATATTATATATATTATATATATATACTCAAATAGTAGGTTTGCCGCACTCCTTCACATTTGTATCGCACAATGTGTCCTGGTGTTCGGTGACCCAAGGGTCAAAATATAGAAAAAATTCCTTTAACACTGCACTACAGGTCAGCAAATATATTCCTTTATTGTACACTGTCAAAAGGCTGCAATGTTTCGAGGCACACTGTCTCTTTCTCAAGCAACAGTGTAGGGTCACACCCAACAAACAAAAATGGTATACAACATTAATGTCATGCTTATAACCATTAAACCACACCTCTAATTAACAATAAATCATTGGTACCACCCATTATCCAGTAACCCCTTCAAAGGTACACACTTCATACTTTCAAAAAAACATATTCATATGGATAGAGAAGGAGACTCTCTGAATAAGCAAACTGACTCGGAGGATTTAACTCTTCACTTATCCAAAAAAAATCGTAGTCCCATTGAGACCATTCGGAAAGAGGGAGTAAAGGTGCCCATACATCTATAAGATTTTACTTTACCCCGACAGAGCACTCACGCGATGTTCATCGATGGTGCCGGAACTGCTTCTCCCGATCTTACATTCGACCGACATGCGATCGCAAAATCCCATTCATTTTGCGATCGCATGTCGGTCGAATGTAAGATCGGGAGAAGTGGGTCCGGCAGGATCGAAGGAACATCGCGTGAGCGCCGGTCGGGTGAGTAAAATCTATAGAGTATGTGGCACTTTAAAATGGTGTATCCACCAGACCTCTCTTCCTAAGGATAAGTTTCCTATCCCCACCTCTGGGTGGTAGGAACCCTTTCCAACACCAGGAACCTTAATTCCTTTTCACGGTGGCCCTTCTCCACAAAAGGGCTGAAACTGGTAGCTTACATTTCTTGTGTCTAATTGTGGATCGATGTTGAGAGATCCTACCCTTGAATGGTTGGTGGTAGTCTTCTCTATGTACAAAAGGTTACATGGACATAAAATCAGTACACTACAAAACTAGTGTTACATGTAAAAAAATCCCGTAATACAATTTTTCCTTGTATAAAGTGTGCCCCTAACCACACACTGGCATTGCGTACAAGATCAACATGGGTACATCCCTTTTATATTAACCTTTTTCTTTTCCTTGGTTAATGCAGAATGTACTAGTCTATTCCGCAATGTATTCCCCTTCTTATAAGAGATAATCTGAGGTATAGAAAATTCTTCCACTGTGGGTACGCCTCTTGAGGATGTGCCAGTGCCTTCTGATACATCTATTGATCTTCTACTCTCCTGCAGAACGAGTTACAAAGGGGATTCTCTTAGAGGTAACCATCACCCGCTTACTATCCTTCTGGGATCTATTCTTGGTCACCTCAAGATATCATCAGGGTAACCCCTCGCCTTAAACCTGCCAACCATGATCTGCTGGAAGTGTGTCTTCTATGAGTAATATTCACAATACAGTCAAACATTTTGAACTGTGATATGGGGAGGATTTTTATATGAGATGGATGGAAACTGTTATATTTAAGAATCTGGTTACGGTCGGTGGGCTTAGTGTACAACTCTGTACACAGACCACCTGCTTTGATAATATATATATAGGTAGAATGGTGCATATATATATATATATATATATATATATAATCCAAAAGGAAGCTGAGCACTCAAGGATTTAAGAAGTATTTATTAACAATAGTAGGTCAGTAGAACTCGCGTTTCAGCCGAAGTCTGGGCTGTCATCATGACGGCCCAGAACTTCAGGGCGGAGACGCATAGGTTCTACTGACCTACTATTGTTTTATAAAACTTCTTAAATCTTGGAGTGCTCAGCTTCTTTTGGATATTTTCTCTCAGCCTATAGCACCCAGGTAGTTGATTTTTGATCGGAGTGCAACGGATCCATACACCGTTTTTATATATATATATAATATATATATTATATAATAATAAATATATATAATATACACAAAAGTCCCAGCCATCAACACACATACAATTAAATGAATAGGGTAAAAGAGTTAGACATGGATGCAAGCAATGAAGGCAATCACCTGCACTTTAGTTCAAATTGATACCTTTAGTTACATTGTTTGTACAAACATGCTTAGCTGACATGCCACTTCACGGCAGTATCTTAGTGTCAGTCCTAACCTAGTGAAAAAATATATGTTCCCTGGGGCCACCAGGTCATACCTGCTTCTCTCTTATCTAGCATGACCTTTTCCAAGGACTCAAATGAGCACAGAGCTTCTATATCTTTTAAACCTTCTTTCGGACTGCCTTAAAGGGGCGGGGAGAATACATTTACACAGGGAGCAAAGCATACAATAGGGCATGGCCGAACTTCCCTTATTTAAATACAAATTCAAAACAGGGAACCTATATTTTTCACTAGGAACATATATTTTTTTCACTTTCAGATATGTACACTATTGAGGAATGCATTACACAGAGCTATGTAACATAAGGTCATCTGAGTGATTAAAGCAATTTAGAAGAGTCTGGCAGATGAAAGCAATATCTAGGACACTGTGACAGATTAAAAATAATATTGTGTAAGGCGTGGTCAGATTTTCTGTGTTTGCAAGCCTCCACGCACACCACATCTTCCTTCTTCATCTGTCCCTCTTACATTTCCAAATGTTGGGAGGTAGTTAATTGGGACGATCTGGCCTAGTGTCCGCATTTGGTCAGGCACCCAAAGTTTATCCGGTAGCGGGGTAAGGGTCTGTTAAATTTCAGCTGCAGGTCAGATCATTGTGAAAAAAACAGGCGTCGCCAGGTACTCTGCTAGTTTATTTTAAATTATTAATGAAATATACAGATATTGAAAATGGAGCAAGGATAGGTGCATTTACTGACTTATATTGCCTTAATTCTGTCTCTAGCGAAAGAAAAAAAAATCTGTAATGTATTTCTGTGTTAGCATTGGTGGGTCAGTGGACTAATGCT
The DNA here is from genome assembly GCA_019447015.1 of Hymenochirus boettgeri. Taxonomy (NCBI): domain Eukaryota; kingdom Metazoa; phylum Chordata; class Amphibia; order Anura; family Pipidae; genus Hymenochirus; species Hymenochirus boettgeri. The sequence continues at coordinate 228,966,816 of CM033469.1, forward strand.
CATATTTTAGAAAAATGGGTTCAATCCCACATTTTTATTTGAAATTTTAATCTAATTATTTTATTTTATTCACTTTTCTTTCTTAAACAATAAAAGTCCGATTTTGTGCCTGTGACATGATTGGCTGTCAGCTTTTAGAGACAGTTTCCTTATTTTGATCTTCTGTGCTGTACAAAAAAGAACATTGCATTAGTATGAATACAACACAGCAACATCAACACAGAAAGATAATTACCGTATATACTCGAGTATAAGTCGACTCGAGTATAAGTCGAGGAGGTACCCATTTTTACCTCAAAAATGAGTAAAACCAATTGACTCGAGTATAAGTCGAGGGTAGAGTCTCCCCTCCAGCCAGGTCCAGCCCCAGGAATAAAACCTATTTCCCTGCACCCATCTTCTCACCCTGCCACTACACTACTACAGTACACTACACTACTCCCTGCACCCATTTCTCACCCCTGCCACTACAACTACATACACTACTACAGTACACTACACTACTCCCTGCACCCATCTTCTCACCCTGCCACTACACTACACTACACTAATACAGTACACTACACTACTCCCTGCACCCATCTTTCACCCTGCCACTACATACACTACACTACTACAGTACACTACACTACTACCTGCACCCACTTCTCACCCTGCAGGAGAGTCCGGGCCCCCGACATCTGATGGAGGAATCGGCTGCCGCGAGATGGAGGATCCGGCTGCCGCGTCCACTGATGGTCGCATTCACTGACGTCACGACTCGGCGCCGGCTAATTCCGGTGCCGAGTCGTGACGTCAGTGGATGCGACCATCAGTGGACGCGGCAGCCGGATTCCTTCACCAGTAAGTGACTGACTCAAGTATAAGTCGAGGTTCAGTTTTCAGGCTGTTTTCACAGCCTGAAAACCTCGACTTATACTCGATTTACAGGTTATGGATATAAATTATCCAACATTGACAGCAAAGAGAGAGTTGAGACCTAACTTTTTTGTACCATTATTAATTTGTTTTTTCTACTGGGACATTGGCCAATTACAATAAGATGTGTAATAAGTGCAATTTGTGCTGTACAATTGAATATTGTGATCTTATGTTGCTGTGCTGGTACTGTACATGCTTATAGCAACACAAATATTTAATTGAAACAAATGAAGTAAGACTGACAGAAAACATAGCCTATAAACAATAAGACAATCATAATTTTAATTACAATTGTAGGCAAGATTGAATATATTAACAATCCGATTCCTTAGAGTGCTTTGTGAAGCTTTATGTGAGTCACATTTCTAAATTCCTAAAGTTTATCTCACTAGAAAAAGGCTGATGTAATTCCAAAATTCAGGAAGAATATACATTTACTAAATGGCAGTTATAGATAGAACAGATAGAAAATTGGTTTAAATGTTGTTCTCTGAGAGCTGTTGCTAATGGAGCATAATTTATGCAGATAAACATTGTAATTTATGTTCCACAGAGATTTTCTATGTGACTGCAACTAGGTCTCTTTGTTTTCTGATGATATAAAACTAAAGAGGGCTTTCAGAACTACACATGATGGGCAATTCTAAACATATCTAGATAGTTTGTCCAAATAGGCACTAAAGTGGCAGATCAGATGCAATATCGATGTATGCAAAATTATGATGATTCCCCTCACTGCTTTATCTTCATTAGTATTCTGGAGGGAGGCTGTATCTGTAAAAGTAATGCCCTTGAGCAGGGGTGTCTCTTTAATCAGGTAATATGAGCAAAATGCTCAGGACAGTGCCCCTGCTACATGTCAGAAAGGCAGCATGCAGAACTCACTTTAATTTTTTTTTTTTTTTAGAAAAGGTGCAGGCAGAGCAGAAGGAAAATAAAGTTTTCCCCTCTTAGCTCTGCACTAACTGCTGACTACATGCAGGCACTTCTCTGATCTTTATAGGGTAAGTGGGATCATTTTCTGTGTGTTTAATAATTTTCTGTGTATTTTCAACATAGTTTGGGTGATCTAGGCAATAGGGCATCTCATATGTACCTATCTGTGTGACCTGGGCATTAGGGCATGTTATATGTACCTATCTGTGTAAGCTGGGCATCTTTTAGAAAGAATGGCCTCTTTAAAATATGTTGATATATCCTATGAATTCATTAACATATCTTGAGAACGGCCCGCACTAGGCCGAAACGCGTCGATAGACGTGCAAATAAATATTGCAATTTTGAAGAGACCCAGGAGTGCTCCTGCTTTCTTTGGTTAAAGTTGTAATTATAGTCCTGTACGGAAGCAGCCGGGCAGCTGATTCAAGTGGATTAGGAGTGCCGCTCCAACCTGGTTATCCTCTATGAATTCATTAATGTATGCCTGCTATGGTTCTTGATGCCTCATCGAAACTGAGCAATTTAGAAACCTGTACTGAGCCTGCACTGAGCTTCGGCATGCTCAGAAGAGGCAGACAGGGGATTTACATTCAGTCATTGGCTGTGATGTCAACTGTCAACATAGTTTGGGTGATCTAGGCAATAGGGCATCTCATATGTACCAATCTGTTTGACCTAGGCATTAGGGCATATTATATGTACCTATCTGTGTAAGCTGGGCATCTTTTAGAAAGAATGGCCTCTTTAAAATATGTTGATATATCCTATGAATTCATTAATGTATGCCTGCTATGGTTCTTGATGCCTCATCGAAACTGAGCAATTTAGAAACCTGTACTGAGCCTGCACTGAGCTTGGGCATGCTCAGAAGAGGCAGACAGGGGATTTACATTCAGTCATTGGCTGTGATGTCAACTTTCAAATCCATAACTGACAATTACTAACTGGAAGAACCAGGAAGCAGAAACAGGGGAAACAGGTCATTGTGCAGGATTTCAGGTTAGACTTATATATTCCAGATTTCAAACTATTACCGTTTAGGGTTTTGGGCGTGATTTACCTGTATGTAAGTTTTCATTTTGGGGCAGGACTTACCCCTTTAACATGAAGGCAACTTGGTTAGGTTAGTTAGGGCCCTGCTGAAAAAATCTACCTTGATGTGGTGGCAGGCTTACAAATCTTTTGATTCTATAGGACTTAAGGAGTGGATAAATGTTTTTTTTTTGTTGAGGAACTGTATTAATACTGCCATGATATGAAGTTTAAGAAGACCAAATCTTTAACCACACCCATTCCTGGAAGCCATGCACACCTAGCCCCGGGGCATAGGGGCAGCATTCCAAAGTTTGGCTCAGGTGGCAAAAACCCTAGAGACACCCCTGACCTTGAGGTGTTGCATTTAATCTGAATAAGTAAATAACCGTTTAAGAAGGAACTCGTAGCATTAGTGGATAGTAAACTATTTAAGCTAGAGCTTATTCACAAATGTGATTGTGGGAAGATAAGTATAATTTATACAAATACAAAAATGGGGTAAAACGTGGGGAATGTTCTCAGGATTATATTAAAAGACACATGGATACCCTTTAATTATAAGAAGATTTTATTTTTAGATTTGAAAAGAGTTCTGTACAGTAAACATAAACTGTTTTCAAGATGATATGGAAGTCAGAGTGCACTACTGAAATATAAATCAAGTTCACCAACATCTAAGTAGTGCTCAAAGGCCTTAATACAGAAAATATGTTCCTTCTAAGAAAAAGCAACCCCAGTACCCTTGCAAGAGCATAACACACATTAAAACTGGCTCAGAAATGTAAAAAAGTTGGAAGGATCCAATCTCAAACATTCAACTAGAAAGGAAAAGTATAAACTTTGAATTTGGCTTAAAAGGCTGCATTTTAGAAGGGAGTGTGTGTGTGTTTGTGCTGCAAATTTTAAAACTCAAAAATGGCAATGATGAGGACATTGTTTTTTTTACTTAAATAAAGCTGTCAGATGAATGAATGGGTAGCTCAGTTGGTGTGTGTACCTGCTGTCAGGTTGGAAGTTAAAAAAACAAACCTTTTTATTATTGATCAAAATTTGTTTTTTGGCTATAGTTACTCTTAAGTATGGCTGCCACAGAAATGGAAGGGTAGAGCAGTAGGTGTGTGTACCTGTGTCAGGTTGGGGTTAAAAAAAACAACTTTTTTAATGATTGTAAAAATATTTTGTTTTACCATAGTTACCTTTTAAGCATGCTGCCATGGAAATGGAAGGGTGGGTCAGTAGGTTTGTGTGCCTGGGTCAGGATGGGGGTTAACAACAAACAATCTTTGTTGATGATAAGTCAAATTTTTTTTTTTACTATAGTTACCCTTTAAATATGGCTGCCATGGAAATGGAAGGGTAGTCAGTAGGTGTGTGTACCTGTGTCAGACTTTTTTTTATGGCTGCCACGGAAATGGAAGGATAGCTCAGTGGCTATTAGCCAAAATAAAAAAAGGTGCTACCCTAGTCGGTCCTCTACCAGGGACTAGCTATAGCACAAGCAAAAAATGGACATGGTGCACACTATAACCAGGAAATTCCTTTTATTTCTGTATCACAAGAAACAACGTTTCGGGGAACGCTTTGCCCCCTTCATCAGGTGTATATTTACCACAATACAAAAACCTTTTAAATAGACCCAGTGAGGCCAGTGGCTAGTACAGTGCGCATCCACACAAGTGATCAAATACAGTAAACTTACTCCATTCAAATAATAGTCTATAGTCCACATGGTTTAAATGTTTACAAATATTTCCACTGGTTCTTCTTATCCAAGGGAAATTCCAAAAAAGTGATGCAGAAATAAAAGTAATTTCCTGATTATAGTGTGCATCCTAGTCCATTTTTTGCTTATGCTAGTAGGTGTGTATACCTGTGTATGTCAGGTTGGGGGTTAAAAAACAAACTTTTTTAAAGATTTGTGAAAAATCTTTTTTTTTATTATAGTTACCCTTTAAGTATGCTGCCACGAAGATGGAAGGGTAGGTCAGTAGGTGTGTGTACCTGGGTCTGGTTGAGGGGGTATGTCTTTTTTTGGTGTTTACAACCATAAAACTAACTTTTATTAAGGATAAATCAAAATTAGTTTTTTTGACTTTGCTTACCCTTTAAGTATTGCTGCCACAGGAATAGAAGGGTAGGTCAGTAGGTGTGTGTACCCATGTGAGGTTGGAGATATGTGTTTTTGCATGTATGTCTATATAACTAACTTTTATTGATGATATATCAAAATTAGTTTTTTTAACTTTATTTACCCTATATATGGCTGCCACAGAAATGTACGGGTAGGTCAGTAGGTGTGTGTACCAGGGGTATGTGTTGGGGGTATGTGCTTTTGCATGTATGACCATATAACTAACTTTTATTGATGATTGGTAGGTCAGTAGGTGGGTGTATATGTGTCTATGTGTGGGGTATCAGCATTTGTGTTTATGACCATCTCATGACCTTTAAACCTCAAAATATCCACATTTGAGGACTGTTACTGTTATAGTTTATAGGAAAAAATATTCGCCGATAAAGCTGCACACTTCTCCTATATGCCCCGCACATCTGTACTGAATTTCATGTGTGGGGAGGAGATACAGTCCAAAAAAGCAAAAGAAAAACGGAAGAAGAAGAAATAGAAAGAACAGTAATTTGTCACTTCAAGCCACATTAATAATAGCAGAGGCATAGTCCTATATCATTCACTTCCTTTAACACAAACATCAGGAGGTAGACCACACTGTATAAAGCAATGTGTGCGCTTGCGAGGTTGGAGGGATGCTGAAGCTGGAACCAGTGTTTTTGCAAAACTAGGCGAAGAACATGTGTGAAATATACAGTCAAATCAGCACTTAAAGGGCAAGTCCAGCCCCAAAATGAAAACTTACATACAGGTAAATCACCCCCCAAAGCCCTAAACGGTAATAATTTGAAATCTGAAATATATATGTTTAACCTGAAATCCTGCAGAATGTCCTGTTTCCCCTGTTTCTGCTTCCTGGGTCTTCCAGTTAGCAACTGTCAGTTATGGATTTGACAGTTGACATTACAGCCAAGAGAATGAGGGGTCTAGGTTTAAGACTTTTCTCTGGGTTCATGTTTGATTAGATAGGGCAGTGGTTCCTAAGGAAAATACACTGCTACATAGTTATTATAGACTGTTGCCCTCCCACTATCATGTTTTAAATCACAATGGTGTCGGGGTTTGTCTTTTTAACATGTCTTATGTAGCAACAGTAGGATGGTGTTTTCTGTATATATTGCAGGAATTAATATCCTTATTAAAGACCTGATTCAGTAATGAAAGGGCATGTAAAATGTTTCACTACCCATCTGGTCTAATAGATATTTTTTGTTTCTATTGGTGTGCTATAAATTTTTTTTCTACAGGCACACCTGGAATAAAAAAAAGCTAAAACCAAGACCAGTATTAGTGATGGTCTATTGCTTAGAGATTCGCGTGGTACTGCCTTGACCTGTTGCCTGATTACTGATTATGAATTTTGAGTTTTTCCTTGTCCTTCAATTATCAATCAACCTATGCCAGCTGTCTTGATATTCTGCATGTTTATTCACTATGTTCTCTAACTTCCAATATTATGTTGGCCTTTTGCTGCTTTTCTTATCAGAGGCCTCTATTTTAGTCTCTTTTGTTGGGGACAGTTTTTCTTCCAACCTGCTGTGAAACATCCTCACTGAAGAAGATCAGCCAGTCCCTCAGAGTTTCTGAGCTTTTAGCAAATCACAATAGTACTGTTCATACATGATCACCTTAGACTTTCTCACCTACAATGATGTAACTAACGTAGACTGCGGTGTTATTAACCTGGCACAAGCTTATCAGGGGTACAGATCAGATGTGAACCTACAGAGAGCAATTTGCTGTGTTTAGTATAGTATAGGAAAAAGAGATCAAGAATGTGTATAGTGGATTCCCAATGGAATCTGTCATGTGCTATATATGCCTTGATCCCCTGATGTTGGGAGGAACTTTTATTTGCTGTTTTTGTAAGACATTTTAGTAAATGCTAACTTGGTTTACAATACAATAATATGTGTATATTTCTAGCATTTCTTCAATGTCATTTTTATTTAAATCTTGGTATACATGTTCTTGCAACAAAATGTTAGACATCAATGAAGTGGTCCTTCTGCTTGCAAGACGTCACCTTTGGTTCAAATCCATTTTTGTGAGAATGAAAGCACAAATACTTCTATACCAGAAGAAAAGAATCTATATAATAGCTAGAAATGAAAATGAAATGTTTACAATATCCTTTGTCATTCTATTACATAGTTCCTAGCTATAATATCCTTCACCTAGCAAACCCTCTTCTACACATTAAATCAATACGTGGCACAAAGAAAGTTAAGTACTAACATTTTAGCTTACTTTCAAAATTTGCATTTCAATAGAAATGTTTGTTAGGGAGAGCTAGTATCTAGTATCTACTGACAGTGGCCTGTTCTGTCTAGAAATAAGTTTTATTCTTTAAAATGTTCTATACAATACACAGCTAGAAGAAGTTGACTAAAATGACTAAAATAAAGAAGAGTCACATGGTTACAGATTCCAGAAAGTACTATTCTCCCCAGGGATCAGTTGTCCTAAATAAACAAGTGGATGTTAAAGGATAAGTGCACTGTAAAATCAAGTTATGTTCATTTGGAAGCTGCAGCTTTAAAAATACCGTTGCCATATTTTTTTTTTACCTATGGCCCTCCAGAGCCTAGCTTTGTGCCTTAGAAGTTGCTCACATCTTGTTACTGGTTTTCTGAATGTTAAGCTCCACCCCTCTGAGATTTCTCCTGCTTGAGCCTCAAACAGTAATGCTTGTGAGTTCCATGCACGGAACTCACAGGCATTACTGTTTGAGGCTCTAGCAGGATAGTGCACGGAACTCACAGGCATTACTGTTTGAGGCGCAAGCAGGAGAAAGCAGAGGAAATCTCAGAGGGGAGGAGCTTAACATTCAGCAAACCAGTAACAAGATGTCAGCAACTTTCAAGGCACAAAGGTAGGCTCTGGAGGACATAAGTTAAAAAAAAAATTGGCAACGGTATTTTTAAAGCTGCAGCTTCTAAATGAACATAACTTGATTTTACAGTGCACTTATCCTTTAAGTAAAAGTGCTGCTTCATTTTAGAGCTGAAACAGCAAAGTTATATACACATAGGAATAAGTTTTTGTTGTTTGATGCGCACCAGATTGTCTTATATTAAGTAAATAAAGGGGTACATAGACTTTTATTGGGTAGCTAGGTAGAAACAGATGCTGGAGATTTTTTCCAGTATTTTATTGTGTGTTTTTGTGTGCATCTTTTGACATTGCTCTGTAATAGATAATATCTGTTGTATTCAATTAATTCAACTGGACTTGAAGTTTAGTTCTTGAAGACGTTTCGCTAGTCATCCGACTGGCTTTCTCAATTCAGAATGACTTGTACAAGAATCTGTGGCAATTATGTAACCTGTAAAATCCCAATTAGCATATCACAGCCAGGTGTTAAGGGTGTGATTAGATAGTGGCTAAGAGGTGTTATAGGAACGCCCAGTGTTTTAACACCTTACTCTGGGCGTTCCTATAACACCTCTTAGCCACTATCTAATCACACCCTTAACACCTGGCTGTGATATGCTAATTGGGATTTTACAGGTTACATAATTGCCACAGATTCTTGTACAAGTCATTCTGAATTGAGAAAGCCAGTCGGATGACTAGTGAAACGTCTTCAAGAACTAAACTTCAAGTCCAGTTGAATTAATTGAATACAACAGATATACCATGACCTGGATGAATGAGAACCTTCACAAGCATATCTGTAATAGAAAGTAATTAAAGATGTTTTAGTAGATTGTGATTTCCTCCTTTATATCTTACATAGTTTATAAGCAACATAAAGTGTTGTCTTCAGATTTAGCCACACTGTCAGACGTGTAAATGTTGTGTTGATAATAAAATTATGAAATTTCTTTTTTGTTTCAGACGCTATACATCCATTTTTCTATTAATCTTCAAAAACAGCTTAATATTTTCCTGGTCATTTTTTAGATATGTGAAGCTAGAAACATTTTTGTATAGCTTAATTTAATCTCTGGATAAATTTAAGGAAACTGATTATCTTTCAGTAAATAGCCCCATAGTGCTATATTACAGATCAAAGAGCTGATAAAATATTGTGGTATTAACAGGTGGACAGCCATAACCCTGGAACATGGTTATGGGCCGATTCAAAATTCCGCCTTCAGAATGGTTCCGATACCATCAAATCAAGCACTTTTTACAAAGCACCTTTGCGAACCACAATATACTGGAATCAACTAAATTTGAAGCTCTGGCCAACCTACCCAAACGCACCCCCCATACTATCTCACAAATCTATACACTACTGAACAACTCTAGACACTCCTCCAAACTAAAATTCATGAGCAAATGGCTGGGCTCGACACTAGAGGACGCAAAAAGGACAAATATATTCCAATCTCCTCAAATATTACATTACAAGAAAAGAATTTCAAAACACTCCACCACTGGTACCTGTCCCCTCATAGAATCTCTCAAATTTACCCAAATGCCTCCCCTCTTTGCTACAGAGGTTGTCAAATGACGGCCAACCTGCTGCACTGTTGCTGCAAAGAGACCAAAAAGCTGTGGACAGCATGTGAGAACTTAATTCACAAAACACTTCATACCACACTAAGCAAAAACCCTTGGACAGCCCTATTCGATAGAAAACATCCCCCAGTTATCTACACCTAGCAATAATCTTATACACAACTTCTGTGCTGCTACTCACAGCCTCCTCGCAGACACACGGAAACTACTCTCCCCCACAGAGACCCAGTAATCTCGAAAATATGGTGGATATGCGAAAAAGAATGTCTGAGCCATCTAATTAAAGGCTCAACTCAAAAATATGATGAGACTTGGTCCCCTTGACTTTACACAATGACCGATGCCAGTGGGCACAGAATAACAGCGAGCATCTCCAATGACTGAAACACAACACTGATCAGTGATTCTACCGGAGTGATGCGGTGGTGTGCGGCACACCGAATTCCACTTGGAAACTCAGAGAACGATATCTGGGTTTCCCCTACTGTTCTATATATACCAAATCGGATAAGTTTATAATACCTTTTAATACAGTTTATAATGTATATTTAAAGACAAATTTTTTTTTTTACAAATTACTGTATATAAGATATTGTGAGAATTACTTTTACAAAATGTATAATTGCACTGTTATATTGTTTCTTTTCTATGACTAAATACACTAAAAATTATAGAAACAATAAATATTGTGGTATGTTTCTTAATGTGTGTTTTTTAAATTTGTGGGAAACAAAGGAGGATATTTGTGCTGGCAAATATAAATTTCCAGAAATACCATAGTGGAATTGTGTAATATAGTGCCCACTTTAAAGGGGAACAAAAGCCTAAACCTAGCCGTCTCCCTTTGACTGTATCCAGAGTGAGTACCTACTGTAAATTGTTTGTATACTACCTCCCAGCTGCTGCTGCCTCTTCTCTGGTCCAGGCCAGCCCATCTACCAGTCTGGCTCTGGAAGCTCCCATTAGGGTTCTTTCCTTAACTCACTGGCCATGGTAAGGAGGCATGACTGGATTACTGAAAACTCAAGATCCATATTAATAAAACCCCTTAAATGTATAATTTCACCTGAAATGCTTGAAAATTCTAAATTTTCAAGCATTACAGGTGCTGTAATGGGAACTTGTGTGCACTGATACACACAACATAGACAATGTCTGATGTAATTAGGCTGTGTAAAGACCAAATAAATGCATTTACTAAAAAAAACTGTAACATATTTTATTCAACAGTTCTTTTTTATGGCAATTTGTTATATGTTTATTTTTGGTGTGTACTTTATTGTACATGCATCAACATGCAAGAACGATTATCATTCTACAGAATATCACAGGTAATCACACTTTACAGTAACTTTTTATCATGATCATGATCAACGTGGATCATGAACGCAGTTTGGACCTTTTTTTATTCAGTACATTTCTAAATGCAAATGAGTCTTGAGTATTTAGATTTTTTTTGCATAATAAAGTGATTGAAATTATGGAATCCTATTTAACTGATATTGTTCTTTATTTTACTGTTAATGTTCTTTGTTTTTGTTTTATTGTAACTCAAAGTTCATGTTATCAGTTTTGATGTAATAAAAGTTACATTTGTAACATGAAAACCTGGTGAAAAGCAAATACAACCAAAGTATTCATTCTACCTCTTGATTCTTCATGAACATTGACAGAGGATTAAAGTGAAAGGTTATACAGTGTTGAGGAAAGTAATATTCCCTTTAGCGATCTATTACAGACACTTCTGCTATCAACTGTCATCTACCTCTGCTCTTCGGAGTTTTAAATAATTCCAGCAAGCTAAGTTAAAGAGCAACCTTAGGATATATGTTACAGGAGAAATGATCAGAGATATTAACACTAGTTGTAGTGGCACAAAAAAGGAGAGTTAAATTGTTCTGTATGTAAACATTACTAGCTGCACTTAACCAACCATAAATAGTCAAAATGCATGCTAAAAATAATAATAATAATGTGTGAGCACTTTGGAATTTCTGGCTTTATTTGTTTTCTATTTATGTAAACAGAAAAAAAATCTACAATAGATGTAATTTATGTATAAAAACAAAGTGTTCAGGAAAGGAGCTTCGCTAGTATAACTCTGAAATACTATAAATAACACTTAAAGAAGTAAAAGGCCACACATTTACATTATTATTACTAACAAGTATCATTAGCCTCAAATGTATTTTATGCCAATTATTACTTTTGCTTACCCAATCAATCAGATGTTTGCAACTTACACATAATTATATGCAACCCCAATTGAAAAGACCAACAATATTGTTTTAATTCTATTTTTAAAAAAAGATATATAGAAATGTTTATTGTTCACCTACGAAGAGAATCGTACATTTTTTCCCCTAATCAAGTTCACAAGTTAAACACCAAACAGCACAATATTAATATTCATCTATTCCTCAATGCCAGAAATGATTATACTATTCTAATTTTGTTTTGCTAACCTGAAAGTAGTTCAATCATTTTACAGACCGAAATATGATTGGAAATGGCAAATCATGCTGGGAAACCAAGTATATAAATAGCACACAGCAAAGATATTGATTCTATTATAAATAAAATAGAAAAGTGTAAACCGGTTTTGAAACTCTTAAAAAGCTTATACCCAGTTGGCTTTATATTTTAACAAAAATCCAATAAAAAATGCATAAATAAAAGGCATAAACCTGATCAGTAGAAAAAAAGATAAGGATATAAAACATCAGAAATATAACCAGGTTGGCTTTACTGGGATTTGCTGTCTTGAAGCCAAGATAAAGGTCATGGAGATCTTAAAAGGAATGTCTGTGAAGTATCTGAAGAGCCCTCAGTCATAAAGTTCATGAATCAGTTTGTACAAAGTTTCATGGTTGTCTCAAGCAGGACTTAAACAATAATTCCTTTGTTGTTAATGTGTTTTTTTAACTAGAAGGCAGACAAAACAATGTTTGAAACAAAAGTCAGGAAAATTGTGCAAATGGAAGAGAAAAGGGCTGCCCTTCCTAAAGTCAATATCTGCATTAGGCACCTTCTTCAGGATATTGTTGCACAATCTTTATTAAAGGCAGAAAATGAAATCATCAATGTGAATCCTGCTACATGTCACTCTATCTTAGTTAATTCTTTTTCTAAAAATATGTTTTTACCACATTTTTATTCTTTGTTTCTGACACATTTGGTGTTAGAAACACATTTTGGAATGCAGGTATAAAGACTGGTGTAACATTAGAATACAACAGCCATTGTTCAGAAAACACACACCTGAAAATGGGTCAGTTGGAGTAAGCTATCTCTTTATTCTTTGCCACACTGTTATCTGTTCATACATGATCCGGAAACATCTCACTTTTTATGCCTTAACTAATTTAAACCATTTAGCAGTATTACATGCAATTTCATCAAGACAACATAGGAAAATCATAATATGTAGATTTCATTTGTGTTCAGACTCAATCTTTTACAAGCTCCCCAAAATTACTTTTAACCTGACTTAGAATCCTAGATATTGCTTTCAATCTTCCTGAATCTCCTAAAAAACATTTAAAATCTGCCACAGTCTCTCACAGATTGTATTCCATCTGCACTCCCTTTAATATCACCCCTTTAATAGTTACACTTATGGAAACAACATAGTACAGAGCTGCAGAGGGACGATAATGAAGTGAACCTGATGTTAGTACAGCTGTGTACAAATGCCATAGTGTAACTATCTGAAAGAAAACCTTCACTATATGACGGTGAATGAAACCTTGAGCAGAACAATCCAGCTCCCCATTTTTGTTATTTACTCAATTAAGCACTGACACATTGATACACATGAGATCTCACTGAAATCCAATGTGTTAGACTCCTTACTATATAATGAAGTTACACTGGAAAAAGTGATAAAATCTACCATTTATGAAGGACCAGAAAAAAATTATCAAGGGAAATGAAAACTTTGATTCATAACTGGCAGTTTTAAATGTTTTTAGATCAGGTAGAATTTTTCAATATTTCTAAAGGACTTTCGGAATTATTGCAAATTGCAGTCGAAAATTTAACAACTTAATGTGGCAAAAGGCATATCCATTTTCTTTACAGGTTGTGTAATATAAGCATTGTATGTTAAACAATGTAGGAAGTAAGCACTGTTAAATTAATATTCAAAATCCTATAAGCCTCAAAAGCTATTTTTCTATAACATTCAATAGACATCGTATAACTCTCCAGCCCGAAATAAAAAATAACATTTTGAGTGTAGTTTAATTTATTTATTTTTAGTCACAGCTGTCAACTTTTTTAATGTTATCTTTTTCACTTTTTTTCTAATTAGAAAAAAAAAAAACCATATGCCATAACAAAGTCTCCATTCATTTTAAATAATAGATCACTTCTTCCTTGAAATGAAATACAATGAGTCATCCTTGCCTTGCTTCAGCTTGTTCTTACTTTTCAATTGTAGTTATACAGACTTCAGTTATAATATGACTAAAAGTTTAAATTTTTTTTAATTGCGTGAAACCTAAAAATAATAAATCCAAATTCTTATTTAAGTAAGATTTATTTATAATATTTTTATTCTAATTTTCATTGTGTTTGCTATTATACACCACACATGTGTAACTGTCTTGGTAGGTACATCTAAACTGATACAAACGAAACAGTATTTCTAAGCACTTAGGGCTAGGCCACACTGCTGTGATTTTTCTGCGTTTGCCCTTGTTTTTTTTCTCAAATCATTGGAATCGCGGCAACGCACCGAAAACGCGCGTTTTTTGGGTGCGGTGTGATTGCGCTTGCAATCGTTCCACAATCTCATGCATTTGCCAATATTTAATGAAAAAAACACATGCGCAAACGCAATTGCAGTTGCAGTGTGGCCGTGCCCTTAAAGGAGACGTAAAGCCTGCAAGTTACTGTACTTTTACCGATTATATTGTCATATAATTGAAGCAAACAGTGAATTACTTTTTATAGGGAACATTTCTCTCCACACAACAACCTGAAATCTGGTACAAATATGGAATAACCAGAATGCTGCACATTGTGTATGATGGTCAACTTAAGACATTCGTACAGTTAAAACAAGAGTATAAATTACCAAATTCCAAATTTATTCAGATACTTCCAAATAAGACATGCCTTTCAAACCCAATTCAGGGGCCAAAGGCTTGACCTGGAAAGTAACCCAATAATCAGACTGATCTGGACCCCCAAACCCACTAACATGATATCAAGAATATTTACTCACCTACAATGCTCCCACCCTGACGCCCAAACTCTTCAGAAGAAAACAACACGGGAAAGAGATATTGGGCCAATAGAAGCAGAACAATGGGGGGAAGCTCTCAACCCCCCAAAAACTGCTTCTCCAAAGGCATCACACAGGATGACCCAACTATATATCCTTCACAGAACATACTTAACACCTATCAGGATAGCCAAATCTTATCAAAATAGAAACCCATGTGTGTGCAAAGTGCCACCTCTTCCCCGGAACTTTTTTTTTTTTCACTTACTATGGAATTTCCCAAGAATACAGGGGTTCTGGAGACAAGTGGTAAAGTTTCTACATGACCATATGGGCTCCCAAACAGACCTAGACCCCAAGATATGCCTATTAGGCATTACAGATCACCTACCCCTAGATACATTTTTACAAATCTTACGAAACCTTGTTTCCTGCCAGGAAACTAATTGCCAAAACCTGGATACAAACCATCATACCCACAATCTCCCAATGGAAGACCGAGATAAATTCAACCCCCTCTTACAAAAAACTGATGTATACAAACAGAGGATGCCCAACCAAATACAAAAAAGTATTACACAGATGGAAAACCTCACCTGCTACATGCAATGACTAACTAATAAAATCAATGACAAATAGAAATGGACTAGAGGAAAAGAATCTAGATTGTAAACATATCAATATTACCTGTAACAATGCATTTTGTACCTTAACAACTAACAGGAAAATGAACACTTGGTAACAGAAGTTAAAATTAATGTAGTTAGATTACAGTAAGGTAAAGAAACAGTGATGACATCAACCAGAATTTTATTAGGTAATTTAAATGTTAACCTACAATCCGTTCACCAAGACTTTTATCCATCTTAACTGTTATAAATTATATAACTATAAACCCTCTTAAGATATTACTAATAAGGTTGATACTCAATAACACATAAGAAATGATGTTTTCCGAAACCTGTTAACACTGAATGAAAAGTGATGTGTACATTGTCCTTATTGTTTTATTATTTCAATAAAAAACACACCTCCACATGGAGGGGATTTAAAAAAAATTTTTTTTTCAATTTTGATTGTAGTTTCAAGGTAGTTTGCAATCAATATCTGTACTATCCTCTGCCTTTGGACACCTTAGGACAAGGAAAAAAATGTTTTTCCAGTTTGCGTCTAGCTTTAGCTATGATAGCTATTAGAAATTTGGGGGGTTATAATGCAGATAATGATGCTCTGTTCCAGCAGTAGTGGGTATGCTCAAACCATGGGCTTACTGGTGCTGGTGATGTTACAGCTCACTGTGTTAGCAGAAATCCCCACCCATACTGCTGTAAGTCTAGATAGACTGCAGCTAGAATCATATCCAATGCTTTGCTATTTCCGTGCAAAGCATTGACTGACTGATAAGTATATATAGACTTTGGGACAATATGTATTGGTTTGTGACATATTGCAGTGTTCTGGTTTGATGAAGTGGGGTGAAATCCTCTATGGCAGTTTTAAATCTTTTTTACATATTCTTGTTCATATTGACTTATATAATAAGTTAAAAGAAAGAGAGAATTTTGTTATAGCCTAATTTTCCTTCTTTCCTTCATCTTATCTGATACATTGGAAAAGGCTCTATTTAATCTATACAATATTTTATCTTTTTATTATTATTATTTAGATTCTGCTATTAGAATTTTCTTTCCATCGATTAAGTTGAAAATGTGTGATCTTAACACCCTTAACACAGACACACTTACTTTTTTTATTTTTATTTTTTTAACTGTTTTTATTTACCAAGATAACCGATACAGAAAGTACATCCTTAAGTACATATTAACATAGTAGAAACATTTTACATATGTAACTTCAAATTACATTTAGTACAATATTACTAAATATTACTAGTAGTATTTCACAAAAGTAATTTTATGGTACTATGTAGTTATTGGTAGTTTGATGGGTAAATCCATCTTTAGGTCATCTTAGTCTTTTTCCCTTTAATTATAGGATTAGGGGGGTGGGTTAGGGGGGTGGGGTGGGTAAGTGAGACCTGGAACTGGGGAGAGGGTAGGGAAAGGAACAAAACCTAAAACAGAGGTTCATCTGTACTTGGTTCTACAAACATATAGCATGGGATTTGGTTCAATTATTCCTAAAGATTGATTAGGTTCTCCCTCCTTAAAAGACGGGAGACAGAGATGGGTCATACACTGCAGCCATGGGGGAAGACCAGGAGGTATGGTCTATTCATGGTCTCTCTTTCATTTGATCCCTCCCCTCATGTTTAAACATGTGCTCCATAGGTTTATGTGTTTTCAGTGTCTTGGTACCACGGTGGCCAAATCTTGGTAGATTTAGCAGGACATCCAAGATTAATATATATCACTCTAAGCAGAGGCAGCATATTTTTAATCACAGTTTTCCATGTTGTTAGTGTGGGGGGAGTTGGGGCAGTCCATGACATGACTATAGTTCTCCTAGCATAGAATAGTGTTTCTCGAAAGGAAAATCATTTTGTGGGTGTTCCATACAACAGCTTCTGGAACACCCAGTATACATAGTTTGGGGTCATATTGTATTGGATATGGTAAGAGTTTGGAAAGGCAGTTTGTAATTTTCTTACAGAATTTAGCAACTTTGGGGCATATCCATAGAAGATGCCAGAAGTCGGCTGGAGATGTGTGACATTTGGGGCAATCTGAGGTGCTGGGGACATTCGGGATAGTCTGTGTGGGGATAGGTATACTCGATGAAGGATGTAGAATTGCATCAGCTTGTTTGGAGCTGCTGGTGACACCAAGAGATGTGATTCTGCCAGATCCTGCCAGTCTTATGCTATCACTGTGGTTATTAAGGTTTGCCATTTGATCAGAATTTTATTGGTGGTTTCAGAGGTTTGTTTGTTTATAAGAGTGGTGTATACATATTGTACCTCTTTCTTGCCCTAATTTAAGGATTTTGATAACAGGGTGAACCATTACTGGTATTGTCACCTTGGAACTCAGAAGTGCGAATCTTAGTTGAAGGTAGTTGAACCAGAAGGAGTCTGGCAGAGTGAATTTATCTTTAATGTCTCTGAATGGTAGAAGTTTCTTATCCTGTATGATATGAGAGAATAGGGTTACACCCATCTCTTCCCATATATGAACTGAGGGGAGGGATCTCAAATTAGGATAGTGTGGGTTATGCCACAGAGGGGTTTCCTCGGGAATACCATCATATTTTAGGATTTTATTTGCCAATTTCCAAATTTTATGTTGTTGTATATGTAATGTAGTACCTCCTGCAGGAAGTGAATATGTCCGGGTATTTAGGAATACCATTGGATGTGTTGGGAAATAAGTCTGCAGGAGTCTTTCGGTGTTATAGAGTGTGTGAGGAGTCGGGGTATCTGGGTTCTCTGGATCGGGCACACACCACGGGGTAAAATATCTGAGCTGGCCTGCAATATAGTATAGTTTGAAATCCGGCATTGCTAGACCAGCCGCAGATTTGGGTCTTTGGAAAGTTTTTAATGTTACTCTCGCTCGTCCTGCACCCCAGAGGAAGGAAATCAGTATGGTTTGTAGTGTGTCAAAGAAAGAGTTTGGTACATGTGTTAGGCTGTGTTGTAGAGTAAATAGAATTTTGGGTAATAATATTATTTTAATTAGGTTAATTCGACCAATTAAATTCTATTAGTGGAGTTAAGTTAAGGGATTCAAATTGTTCGGGGTTTCGAGTGATTTGTATTCCCAGGTATCGGAAGTTGTTTACTACTGGGATGTGTTGTGATTGCTCTGGGTATCTGGAGGTTTGGGTCTAATGGGAATAGGGCTGACTTATCCCAGTTTATATATAGGCCTGATAAGGGTCCATAATTATGCCATATGTCGCTTGGATTGACTGCTGTGAGTTGGCCAGGTATAGTATCATGTCATCTGCATACAGACTTATTAGTGGATTATGGGCTCCCATTTATAAACCAGTGATATATAGGCAAGATCTGAGTTTTATGGCCAATGGTTCTATTGCCAATGCAAACAGATAGGGAGAAATGGGCAGCCCTGTCTTGTTCCTCAAGCTAAAGGAAATGGGGAGGAGTATGTGCCATTGACACATATGGCTGCTGTCGGATGTGTGTATAGAAGACTTTTGAAATATGGGACTAAATCCAAAAAGTTTATAATCGACATTAAGGGGGGATATTGGACTATATGACCCACAGTCTAAAGGATCTATACCTGATTTGGGTATTAGATTTACATGTGCTTCATACATAGTTGGAGGTAGGGCATTTTGGTGGAATGCATCATTTAAGGTATATCTGTTGTATTCAATTAGATCAACTGGACTTGAAGTTTAGTTCTTGAAGACATATTGGCAAAGGAACGTGACTGGTTCAAGAGAGGTGTTAAGGAGGCCATTTATGTGAAAATAAAGAAACCAAGCCTAAATAGAGGTGGAGGGGGTTGACACCATCTGTCTGCCATGTACAATGCTGTTTTGACACCTTACTCTGGGCGTTCCTATAACACCTCTTAGCCACTATCCAATCACGCCCTTAACACTTGGCTGTGATATGCTAATTGGGATTTTCCAGGGTACATAATTGCCACAGATTCTTGTACAAGTCATTCTGAATTGAGAAAGCCAGTCGGATGACTAGCGAAAAGTCTTCAAGAACTAAACTTCAAGTCCAGTTGATCTAATTGAATACAACAGATATACCATGACCTGGATGAATGAGAACCTTCACAAGCATCATTTAAGGTATTCAGTAAAAGGGGAAGTATTTGTTCTGTGTATCTCTGGTATACTTCTTTGGAGAGTCCATCTGGACCCGGGGTTTTGTTTGCCGCCATTTCTCCCAATGCCTTCTGTAGTTATTCCATTGTTATCTCTGTTTCCAAAAATGCTGCATCATTATGCGACAACCTGGGAAGAGAGACATTGTTAAAGAAAGAGACAAGAGTGTCTTTGGGTATGGAGAGATGGGAGTGATAGATATCAGTATAGTATTTTGTTAGACATTGTAGAATATCTGGTGTGTTATCTATTGTCTTCCCCTCCGGGTCTTTTAGTTGTAGTATTGTGCCCGAATCGGGAGAACCGTGAGCTAAGCGTGCCAAAAGTGCTGCTGATTGATGTCCGTGCTCAAAGTACTTTTGTTTGTTAAAGAAGCTTTTTTTAGCATGTTTTTCTGCCAGCATGTTATTGTAGTGAGTTTGAGCAGTGTGCCAGGTTGATTTGGTTTGTGGTGAGGGTGTGTTGACATACTGTGTTTCTGCTGTTTGCAGGGCTAGAGATATCTTTGATTCTTCTTGTATTTTAGAGCATTTTATGTGTGTAATGGTGCTTCGTAATTGGTCTCTGAGGACTGCTTTAAAGGCGTCCCACTGAATTCCAAGTGGCACTGGGTTACGTTCCAAGGTGAGGTAATATTCAATATGGTCTTTGATAGGATCCGGATCTGGAAATAGCGTAAGCCAGAAGGGCTGAAGGCGCCAGGGTCGAGGAGACTGGTAGGATCCAGTATTCTTTATGGAGAGAAGGATAGGGGAGTGATCTGATATGCTTTTTTGCTAAATGCGAAACACTTTGAATTTGGAGATTACTTTGTTTATTCACAAAAATATAATCTATTCTCGATAAACTGTCATATGTTTTAGAGTGACAGGTGTATTCATATCTTTGGGGGTGTCGGAAGCGCCAGCAGTCTACCCATCCCAATTCTGATACTAAGGAATAGAGAGGAGATTTTTGGTTGGGTATGGGTCTTGCAGGTGTTATCCCTCTGAATTTATCTACATTTGGATCCATCAAGGCATTAAAATCACCCAGGCAGATTGTGTGGGCATGTGGGTATTTGAGAAGAAAGGGTATTGCTTCTCTCAGGGGTTGTAAGGTAGGTTGTGGGGGGGTCATAAACACCAATTATTGCATATTGTGTGGAGTCAATGATCAGGGCTACACATTTAAATTTCTCTTGCTTGTCCGATTGGACTTTTAGTATTTTATATCTTACATGTTTGCCTATCATTATGGATACCCCTCTGGAACATGTGGAATGGGTGCTATGGGCTTTCCATCCTAACCATGGTCTTTGCATATAGTGTGTAGTAGCTTGCATTAAGTGTGTTTCCTGGAGGCAGATAACATCTGCCCTTAGGGAGTGTAGATATGTAAACACAGAGAGACGTTTGCCTGGGTCATTGAGACCTCTTACGTTCCATGAAATAAATTTAAGTGTCGACCCCATGGATGCATTGTGAGTTTGTTGTATAGCAGACATTTTTTACATTACATTTGTTTAAATATACAATGTAGGTCCATATTATACCAAAAATAGAGACAGATGACATAACTACCAGATTGTTCTGGTGACTTAGGGGGGTGCACTAAGTGCAGTTTCTGCAGAGTTAGCAAGGGAGAGATCTTTCGTATTCTCCCGACACCATCTGTTGTCATTTAACACAGTGAAACTTTAAGAAAGCTTTTGGGGAATGTCAACTTATATTATTGGCTTTCCCTAGGGGTTCCTATGCAGATTTGTTGATATAGTACGTGACATATTTATTTTAGGGTGGTATCCATTTAAGTATATCTGTAGGTCCGTTTTACCGTTATAGAGTACTCCTTAAGTCATATAACTCAAATTTTCCAATCACATTTGACTATTCACATTTCCATTTATTGTAAGATATTTATAATAGCAGGGATAGTGGTATAGAGTTTGATAATTAGAGAACTGAGATAAAGAGAGAGTCTGGAATGTAGAGGAAATTGGACCATTCGGGTCATTATTATCGAATAAACTTCTCAATATCCAGTGTGGTTCAGCGTACACTGGGTGGTCATCGATTGGGGAGTTTATATTTCTTGGGAATTGCGTTGTTAATGATACATATGTTACTCCCTTGCAAATATTGGAGTGTGAAAGGGAGAGGAAGTTAGGTTATTTGGGGTATCATACTTAAACACGTTATATAATATACATTGGAATTCAGAATACATTGAGTAAACTTTGTCTAATGGGGGTTTAATTTTCCATATGCAAACTGTATATATACCATATCAATTTGAAATGATTTACAGTGAAAGGGATAGCAGTTTAGAGTAGAGTAAGTAAGAAAGTGATAGTTGAAGAGTAGTGGAAATTAGATTGTATACTGTTTTAGGCCAAATTAATTGTTAACCTTCCAGTAACCTTTAGGAACATTTGTTTATGGCATGGGTATATATATTTACAGTTTAGCTTTGAGCATTTGGCTTTGACAGGGATAGTAGATTAGAGTTTAGAATGCAGAGAAAGTGGGAGAGTATTTGAAAGGGATAGTTTAAAGGGTAGATGAAAACGGTTCACAATATCACATGTAATTAATTTCTATACGCTTAGTCTCAGTTGTTATGACAGATTGTATATAAAACAGCATTTATATTAATAATTTAAAGTCTTATGCAGGGATAGCGACACAGAGTAAAAAGGGAGGTACAGGAGAAATAAAGTGAATAGGGTGAAGGTTAGCTGAATGTATAGCATTTACTTATTAGGATTAGCAGTATTTCCCATTTATTCATTTAACCCATTGTTAATACCAGCAGGTAGTAACCAGGTACTATATTTATTCTCCTCCACCCTTCCTCAATGAGAAGGGGGATGGGATAGAAAGGCTTCTTGTTAATTAGGGTGCCAAGCTTTCAGATAACCTCTGATTAAGTTTCGGGTAATCTCCTGTGGTTATTGAAGTTCTGATAAAGGGGTATAGGTTTGTTCTATACTGGTCACATTGTTGATAACATTGCTTATCTATGCATTAAGTGTGATTGTTATACCTGTGAGTATTTGTTTTTATCTTTTTTTTTTTTTTTTGCGGTACTATTAGGTTGGATAGGATACGGCATATCTGGATCTGGAATATGGCAGTTTAGTGCTAAAGGGTGCTCCTAAGTGCCTTTATAAGGTTAGAGTTATTATCCAGTTTATAAGACTCATTTGAATCATAGTTAACAGCTTAGGGTTGATAACTTGATCTACAGTAATTAGTTAGTGTTCGGTCAGTTCTATAGCATAGGATGTGGCCTAGGGAGCTCAATATTGAGAGATGGGGAGTACAAAGTCTGTATTTTAACCATATTTATATGTTACCATTCGTCCTTTATCTAGAGTCCAGCCAGGAGCATTCTTCCCTTGGGGTATCAAAGAATCTCACTTTGTCATCTGCCACGACCCTTAGGCGTGCTGGATAGGCCATGGAATAAGTGAGGCCAGCCGATGCCAATCTTTTTAATTTCCACAAAAGTAGCTCTACGTCTCTGGAGTTCCAGAGAGTAATCAGGGAAAATGCAGATTGTAGAGTTGTAGTAGTTTAGGTTGCCAATTACTCGTGCTCTTTGGAGAATCCAATCCCTATCTCGTGAATTGAGTAGCCTTGCTATCAGGGGCCTCTGAGTTTTGGCGGGAAGACGGTGGGCCCTTTCAACTGTAAATTGCAGCGACAGGCCTTCTGTGCCCAGTGTGGAGTGAATCCAGCTTTCAATAAATTGCGCTGGAGATTGGGCCTCGGATCCCTCCACAAATCCCACAAATCGTAGTTTCTGTCGCCGTGATCTATTTTCTAGGTTGTCTACCTTGCTCCTTGTGGCCTGGAGTTCTTGCTGCAGGTGGGAAACTGCATCCGGTATTGGGTGTTCTGCATCTTCCAGTACTGATATCCTTGACTCGGCTTCCCCAACTCTTTGTCTCATTTTTTGGAGATCATGTCTCAAGAGCGAGAGATCCAACCTTGTTTCCTCGATCATGGTCAGCATTGTGAGTACTGGATGGCGCCAGTCTGCCAGCATAAGATCCAATGGTTTGAGGTCAGTACTCGTGGGTTCATTTCCCAGGCGGGAGTTAGTGTCTGTACACGTGGACAACCCCTCCGCATGGGGTGGGGGTGGCATTGCAGCCTGGGCCTCTGTGGTTCCCTTCCACGCAAACTGTTCAAGTTTTTTTGCAGGTCTGGATGCTTTATTCCCCTTGGGTTTAGTCATCTGGTTGTCTGGCATCTCTCAGGTTAACTTAAGTTGACCTATGTTGCTTTTAGTGAGATTTATTAGCCTCGGTAACTGAGATGGTGCCGGAACAGCACTGACATGCGTCTTATCTCATCAAGCTCCAAGCTCCGCCCCCCTCAGACAGACTTAGTTTGTTGGAAACTGTATTTTCTAATGAAAGTAAAATCTATCTGCATTGGCAATAAACAATGGTGATTCTTACTAATAATTTCAAGGATGATTAGGAAGAAGCTCTTAATAAGGGTTCTTTAAAGGGGAAGTTCAATGAAAAAACATAAGTTTAAGAAAAAAGAGCAGTCATTTTCCATCCTAATGACCTTAACCTGCCCATTCAGCATTTTGTCTGTGTATAAACAAATACTTCTAAAATACTGACTTCCTGTTTGCAGGACCCCTAATAGAGACCGTTATGGTCTTGCCCTTGACCCAGCGCCTGGGTTAATTCAGTTGCTTAGTAGAGATCTGAACATGTTTGACCCATCCAACAGCCAATCAGTAGAAATTACTGGGTAGAAGAGGGCTGTTACAGAACCTGAAATGTCAGCTCACTAATGTCAATAGCAGGGAATAGCAAGGAGTATAAATTCAACTGATTTTTCAAAATGGAAGAGAATAGATAAAAGTTTTCATTTAAGGAAATGTCCAACGCTCTTTTCAAAAAGACATATATTGTAGATAACCCCCCAAAACGGTTCATTTTAGTCAAAAGCTTTAAATCGACTCCCAGACTGAGCTATTATACTTACATGCTCTTCCTTGCTCCACTGCCACGGCTCTACACTTCCGGGTAAGGCCATCAGTGATTGGCCATGACAGTGATGTCACGGCCAATCACTGAGTGCTGCTGCTTGGGAACACAAAAAGAACAGAGCAGCCACAGTGGAGACTGAGAGAAGAACCCGGAAGCGGTGGTGTAGCGAGGAGCTTGTAAGTATAATAACTCTCTAGCTTTTGACTAAAACGAACTTTAGGTTTTGGGGGGTTATCTACAATATATGTCTTTTTGAAAAGAGGGGTGGACAGTCCCTTTAAATAAAAACTACTTTGTTTTTTATGACAATTTCTATTTGCAAACCAGAGAAGTTACCTTGGGCGCAATATGCACCCCAGTCATACGCAAATGTATTCTTTAGATGGTATGAGACGGATATTTTCCTAAGTACACTTTCACATGTGGAGGTGCGGCATAGATTTTTTTATACATGATATTTTCAAACTTTGGAATGGGATGGCCCATGAATTTGATGGTTTCCTACAAGTATTAAACACCAACCCTAAAACATCTTTTTAACCCACCACAAAGCTAGGAAGTTGGTGGAATTTTTAGATAATAATGTGACAAAGCATTATGATTACATCTTTATTTCACAATGAGACCCTTAAACATTCCTGGGTACTAGATGGCTTCTACATATTGTACACACTAATGACCTGACTTTAAAAATGTTTATTCCAGTGTGACCAGACTTGCAGGAACATATCCACGTGGAGAATGTACATATTGTCAGTTTATGGATGCACAAGTTATTGTGATAAGTACTGTGACAATGATGGGCCCAAACGTTATGACATTAAACATTGCTTTAACTGCAAGTATCAATTGCCGTTTATGTGCTAATTTGCCCATGTAATTTGTTATACATAGGGAAGATTAGACAACAACTCAAACAATAGTTATCAATTCACTTGTCTAATATTCGATTGGTGCACAAACCAAGAGTTAATGACATGGCACTAACTAGAGTGGCACGACATTTTCTTGATGCCCATGGTGGTCGGACAAATGGATTGAGATGCATCGGTTTAGCAAAGATCTTTATGAATATCAGGGGAGTAGAGATGGGATCCGGGTCTGACAAGGACCAGGATCCGACACGGAACCCCTCGGTTCCGAAATCCGAATGATCCTTCCGAATCCGGACGGATCTTCCGGATTTTGGGACTTTGGAACATATTTTCGAAGATTTTTGAATGTACAGAGCTATTTTCGACAATTTTCAAAAATAGATAAAACCTTTGAAAATACGATCAGAATCTCGAAAGTGGTCTCTGATCGTATTTTCAAGGATTTTCGAATTTTCAAATCTATTTCCGAAAATTATGGAAGATATCGCTGTAAATTCGAAAATCTTCGAAAATTCGTTCCATTTTTGAACTTTGGGATTTTCCCGAGATCCGGGAATCCGAAAACGGAGCGAAACAACTGAGTTCCAGCCATCTCTACAGGAGAGGTGATGTGGACAATGCCCTTTTGTGATCTGAAACCAGAGTGATTTTCAATATAGGCCCTTCGGCATAATCCGGGCTGTCTAAATGAGGAAATGGGTTTTAGTCCTTACACTCAAGCCAAACATTACCCCTTTCTTGAAAGGAGATCAAATACCGTCTGTAAATATGCTACATAGTATAAGGCAACTGCATATATATTTTCCTTTCTTTGTTTAGTTCCTTTATTTTAGCTGTGGTTGGCTTTGACATTTTTTGTAGGCCACTTAGTTTTAATACCTGTCAGCCTCCGGTCAATGGTTGTGCTCAAAGCGTAGAGCCAATAGGATGGGGGGGTGAGATAGTTCGTCATGGTTACAGGGAACAGGTGCGTAATGACGTTACTGCATAGCATCGTCAATGCACGTGACGCATGCACATGGGGCGCTTGGTTTGTACGTCACAGATACTGCGATGGACGCAAGGGTAGCGTGCCTCGTGTTGTCTAGTGGCCTATGAAGTTGCCACAAAGCGCATTAACACACTTTACCTTTGACAAAG
Organism: Hymenochirus boettgeri; assembly: GCA_019447015.1. Taxonomy (NCBI): domain Eukaryota; kingdom Metazoa; phylum Chordata; class Amphibia; order Anura; family Pipidae; genus Hymenochirus; species Hymenochirus boettgeri. The sequence goes on from CM033469.1 coordinate 228,993,338, forward strand.
CCTGTCTTCACAGGCAAAATGCGTAAGGGGCCAGCTAAGTGGATAGGCTGATACAGAGGGCACAGTAGGACCTAGTTTCCGGAATCTATGGGTTTACCTTTCATAAAGTGCTGAGCCATTTTGCAGGGACAGATGAGTACAAAATTTATACTACAGTATTTTTCCATATGAGATGGTTAGGTTCTACATATAGTAGTGTTACCTGTATCTATAATTTAGTACTACACTCTGTATATTATGTATTTTAAATGATTATAACTTGTTTGTTTTGCACAGTACTATACCCATAATGTAAAGTCTTAATAAAGGGGTTGTATATATTTTACCATATAAGTAGTGTGCTGCAGTATCTTTTTCCTCTCTTTATTATTCATATAAGGCAACTTACCCATTGGGATCTGGATGCAGCATATAGGATTGCTTTTGGTGATATGATTCATTTGATCTAGTTGACAGTGTGGATTAAGCTAAAAAGGAGGATCAGCCTATAGAATATGGGAGACATATACTTACCTGTAGTGTCACTTGTGAACTATGCGAGATTGAAGAAAAGGGGTATTGTACAGTACCATAGATCTCTTTAACAACTGTGTATAAATCTTCTGTATACTTAATGGTAAGAAAAAAGTACAGAAATTTATATCAAAAATTTACTGAAACATTTGTTGGATCATAGGATTCCTTATTGTTTCCAATAAGAATGTTGAAACAATTAGAAACAAGTAGAACATGGAACCAAAAAATCTACTACTCTAATTTAAGAATTCTCTTAAAAATATACAGGGAGATTCAATAAAAGTTCTTATCATTTAAAATGGTGCTAATTTTGCCCAAACCAATCAGAACTTATTTAACATTTGAAAGCTAAAATCTGATTGGTTGGGGCAAAATTAGCACCATTTTAAACGATAAGAACTTTTATTGAATTACCCTGATATTGTCCTAACCAAATCAGGAGTTAATATGGTCTGCTACCTCCATGATGAAAAAAACACCTAAAAAATATTTTTAGATGAGCTTATTCTCCAAGTTTTAGAAACCTGAACCACAATTACACGAATACCCAATGCATAAATTTGAATCAGGCCCTTTTCTCTTACCCATCAGAAACACCCCATCCTATGACCTTTGCCTAGGCAAATGGAGTGAATAATATTAACTTAAATAAAGCTGTAAACTTCATCAGTTGGTATGGTCAGATAAAAATATAGTTAAGATAAGATTTTTTTTAATGCTGTCCACATAATTAAAAATTATTCTTTTTAATTTAAAAAATAAGCACACCATAAAATAAACTTTAAGCTATTTGCAAGATGTTGTCTTAAAACTAAATTTGGCTAAAACTCCCCTCCCAGAGCCTACCTTTTCTGCTAGAAACTTGCTGGTTTCCTCCTCCTGGAACATGTCATCTTCGGTTCTGCCCTGCCGAGATGTCCTTCTCCCTCCACCTTCCTGGGCCTTCGATCATAATATGCCTGTTGATTAACGCACGGACGCGTTGTGCGCGCGTGTGACATCAGTGCGCATATGTATGTATGTATAATTTTATTTATTTAGCGGCACTTGGGTACACAGCGCTGTACTTTTTAAAATACAGACAGTTATTCAATAAAAGTTCTTATAGTTTAAAATCGTGCTAATTTTGCCCCAACCAATTAGATGTTAGCTTTCAAATGTTAAATAAGATCTGATTGGTTGGGGCAAAATTTGCACCATTTTAAACGATAAGAACTTTTATTGAATAACCCGGAGAGTATATAAACAGGGGGATAAGTGCAAGCAATTATATAGCTAAATTAAAGGGTATTTCCACTGATAAAAGTCACCTGGGTTGTAAGGATAGATATGTGTAAGGTGGAAATGTACCTGCAGTATCCTGTGTCTTTGAGCAGTAGTTTAAAAGAAATCCAATGAGTTTCTCCCTGAACGCTGTGGATGGTGCAGGTCCGCCCACTTTCAGTGACTGCCTGTTTGAGAAATGTCCGACACACGTGTTCCTTTAGTGCATGCGCAGAACGTGTGTGATTCTACACACACACACACACATTCCAACCCCCTCCCATACCAGATTGCCTCATTTTCCCAGCATCCCCTATGAAATCAATCTTAGATCCCTTTTTCAACCACCCCTCTCAGAGTTAGACACAAAAAAATCTTTATAAAAAACAACACAAGTTCCCCCTGCCTTTGTTACGGTATTGTGGGAAGAGGGTTTTAACTTTTCCTCCTCTGTCTCTCTCTGCATGATCAGCTGTAAAAATGAACTTAGAGAGTCAGGAAGGAAAGGATTTCTTACTGCAACCAAGTGGGTGTGTCTGCTACCATAATGATGCACATTGAGTGACAGCACTCCCAGCACAGGGGAAGACACACCCCCAGGAACTTGCACAAACTTCCCATGCTGCTACAATCAAATGAAGGGGAATTCTGGGGATAAAAAGGTAGGGGGAGGGTTGGGGGATGGTGTACTTTAAAATAAACCCAAAAAAATGCTTTTTCCTCAGTGGATATACCCTTTAAATTTACATAAAGTTTCAAAGGTTAAGAATATAGTGGATAATGTACCCCCTACTGTAAATTATAAGGATATTATAAGTCACCGAGGAGTTCCGTGACCATATAAAAGCACGAGGCCGCAGGCCGAGTGCCTTTTATACAGGGCACGGAACTCCGAGGTGTCTTCTAATATCCGTATAATTTTCTGTAGGGGGTACATTATCAATTATAATTCACCCCTTTTCGAGTTTTTTGTGTTAGACATTCCCTGCCTGTTGTGTGTTAAACACTGCCTGTTCTGTGTTAAACACTGCCTGTTCTGTGTTAAGACATTCCCCCCACCTTAGCTTCACACATACCTCCTTTTTGCCTGCACAGTAACTCATTGTGGCTTCCTCCTCCTCAACCCCCCCTTTACCTTTCATGGAAGTCAGAGCAGCAGCATCGCGATGTTTCAGTTTCCTCCCCCGCTGTCAGGAAGAGTTACAGCTAATTAAATATTCACTTCACTCTCCGCCCCCTCTGCTTCCGCACAGAATTTCCTGGCTGAGGATGACTCAGCATGAGGTTGGGCGTGCTGCATACAGACTCCACAGTGAGTAAAAGACACGGGGCATCACTACCTTGTTATAATCGGCGCGCTACTATGCAGTAGCGCGCTGATTATAACAATATTATTTACAGTTGGGTCCCATAGGGATCCATGGGAGGGGTGGGTTATATATAAATTAAGTGAGATGTGCCTAGACCTATTAGGAAAGTAATCCCTGCCCCCTAAGAGCTGCTGTCTCCACTGCACATGCTCAAGTTTCTAAAAGCACATTGAGCAGGAGTGGAGGTGGCAACGTCTATTTGAAAGGAAAAGAATATTTGGTTAGAAATGCATGTAATTAAGTGCTAAAATAGCTATTGGGATTAGGTGCAAATAGATGGCAAGTAACAATTTTCTTTTTAATTGGGAATGTTCACCTTTAAAACAAAAAAAATGTTTAAATGTCAGTTACCTGCCCGAATCCCAATTGATATTTTTTGCACTTTATTACCTGCGTTACTAACCAAATATTTAAGGATAATTATTCTTCTCATTTGGTAGAGTAAGCTGGTTTCTCCCTCCATGCAGTCAATCAAGGCTGTGACTGCGGACACCAGAACCAATGATTGACTGATTTTTCACCTGCTGCCTCCTCTGCACATAGTCAGATATAAAAAGCTTGTGGATCAGAGGAGGCAGATACCTTTGCCAATAAAGAATAGAACTTATCATTAAATATCTGGTTGAAAATGCATGTAATAAACTGGTAAAAATAGTAGTAAGGGTTTCAGGCAGATAACTGACAAGTCACCAGTTTTTTGTTTTAGGGTAGACCTGTCCTTTATGGGGGGGACATGCCCTTTAAGATGCTTTATGATCATTCTTATTTTTAACCTGATTTTGAATTATTATCAATAGTGCTATCTTCATTGAGAAAAGTATGTTTTCAGTTTGTTTTCAGTTTATACACGTGTGTTGTATTCTCAGTTCTTACTTAAAGTATAAAAAAAATTGTTGCTGTTCCCCTGAAAGATCACATTGTATTCCGATATAATAAAATGCAGGGATCTAGTAGCCAGCAGTCCCCATTAGCCTTTTTCAGGATTGCTGACCCTACAGTTTATAATATTCTCCTTGAAACTGGAATAACCACAATGTGAGCGAAGTAGAAACTATAAAGTAAAGCTTCAAAAGAGCTGATTACTATTCCATCTGAACAAACTGTAACCATATCTAAATATGATTGCAGGATAGTTTTATAAAGTAACATTCTCCTTTATAATTAGAGATGGCCGAAACTCACCAGTTTCCTTCCATTTTCAGATTCCTGGATCTCGGGAAAATCCTGAAGAATTTCAAGTTTATAGAATTAAATGACAAAAATAGTTGAAAAGCATTGCCTGCCTACATACAGGGCAATGCTGCTGTCTGTCCATCTATCTAGATCTGTCTAACTGTCTGTCTTTCTATCTATCTGTCTGTGTAGTGTATCTATCTATAGATAGATAGATCTAAGTCCAACAACCTAGGATTTGATCACCTGCACACAGGACAGCAGGATTATAGGCAAATTGAGGGATAATCCCGCAAAATCAGGGACAGTTGTAAGTTATGCACCCTGATATTCGTGTTGCGATCCTGTACACATCTGTGTTATTGGAGCACAAGCAATACACACAAAAAGTTGTGCGTGCATGTGTTCTAATAACAGATTGGAGAGAAGTGCACATAGTGGGAACACTATCGGAAACGCAATCAGAGTGCAAAATGTGACCTAGCCATTAATTAGAAAAACAGTGAGACATCAAATTGTATCATGCACAGAAAGATGAGAAGTAAAAGACGACCTAAAGGAGTAGTTATTTAAGTGGAAAAATTTAATATTTTCTTTTTTTTTCTGTAGGTTTAACACATAATGTTTAACACAGACAGACACTTAAGACACACATTTACATATACTTTTTAAAGTAAACCACTCTCATGAACACACTCTGCAATGAACAACACAGAAGTGTTACCTTTTTGGTCTGCCTGCAGTTCTTTCTTCCACTGAGGCACTGGAGTAGGCGGGGCTTCCGTGATGCTTAATTTTGCAGCTCGACCTCACTCACAGGAAGTGTAAACTTGCACCAGTTCTTCCCAAACCCACTGACTGAGGCAATAAGAGATCGGGAGACAGGAGGACTTGAAGGAATAAGCACCAGCACGGCAGTGACCACTCTAACTTGAATGAAAAGCCTGGGGCTTGGTGGAGACAGCAGCAACACCTTTTCAAGCTCTTTCCCCGCTCTGTTGAGGTACACTTGCGTGATGATGATATCATGCAAGCTGATTGGGTACAATCTATTGGCTGCTTCCTTCAGTTCTGCTCTGCCAATCAGATCATGCAGAAAATCCGGGATTTATGAAGGGGAACATGGGACAGTGGGATTAAAGTTGTTCTGCGGCGGGAGAATCCTACGAGATCCGGGACAGTTGGGAGGCATACCAGGCCCTCGGGGCACTGCCTGGCTGGAACACATTGGAAAAGCAGGAAGGTTTGGAAGGGGGGCACTTCATCTGTGAACTGGGGCACATGCCCCATTGTAGCGCCACCACTCTTGGCATTGTTAACCATTATACCAAACAGATTAGAAGAACAAGTTTAGCACATATTCAAATAAACAATGACTTATAGATCACTATATGGAGCAGAGCAGAAGAGGCACATTAAGGAAGTAAAAAAATTATATTTGGATGAAGCACCAAAAAACAATAAGGTATAACAATAACATTTTCAGTTTATGGTGTTGCACACAGAATTTACTGTTTTTGTGTGCCCACTTGACAGCATATACAGTATATTTGTTTATTCGTTTTTATTTTAAACATTAGTAGGCAGGGTTGCCACCAAAAAATAAAAGCCCACGTGGCATGTTGTGCGAGTTAACACCCCTTTCAATATATAGTAGCTCTTATTTTACTGGCGCCACCATAGATTTCCAAACTGCACCAGTGAAATTGTGAAGTAAAAGAGCGATGGAAGTAGGGGAAAGTAATCTCTTCTCAATTTTCTTTAATTCTTGTGGCCAGGTGGTTGCAAAAGCATGATCACTGCATTTACAAAACAGAGCAATATTTAACAAGACAAGGGAATCAAATTTATGTCAAATCGACATTTATTTTGTAGTAAGATGAACAAAACCTGTGTAAGCAATTATTAAGGTACAATTTCTAAGAATTTAAAAGCATCATTTGTGCTCCCCTAGTTTAAGTATACCTTACAATAGTATTCTTCATATTAGTACAGCAATAAATCTGCAATGCAGTTTGTGATGCATGGTAGAGAGGTTGGTTTATTCTTCCAGCCGTTTCTAGAATTTAAACCAAATTCATGAAACCAAAATTTCACTTTCTTGCCCCAAGTTTTCTCTGGTACTATTAATCATAACTAGTGCATGGTGATTGTCAAAGTGGTATTTCAAGACTCCAATTCATCATCCCTCACCTGGCCTAAGGCTGTGCACACCAGGCTGATATATTGGTCCAATAGAGCCTTCATATTGCATGTAATTATGAATTGTCATGGACGGGAGTGTCATTCTAACTCCCATCTGTAATTGCAGATATTAATTTTCAAATTATCCCACTTTATTGGCAGTGTCTATCTACCATATGGCAGCTCCCACCTAGTCCAACTTTCAGAGAATATATAATTCAGAGCGCACACCAGTCTTAAACCACCAAACTGTGTTTATTAACACGTGACGTTTCGGTGCCACACGGCACCGAAACGTCACGTGTTAATAAACACAGTTTGGTGGTTTAAGACTGGTGTGCGCTCTGAATTATATATTCTCTGGATTTACAGACCGTTGGGCTATGGTCTTCTGAGTGGCACCCAGCAGCTACATTACCTTGCAGGTGTGCGGGAGAAACACAACTTGGTGGATAGTCCAACTTTCAGGTAGTTCAAGGGTTAATAAAAGCCTCTGACTGACCATTTGAAAAGTATTCTCCTTCATCTCCATATGTTTGTTACAGAGGATCTAACCTCAGCAGGGTGTCTGACTCAAGGACAATTGGTGGTAAATATCACACCAGTAACCAGTATGGCTACAGACGTTTGGACAGGATAACAGCAGGAGGCCCAGCTCTAAAACAAAGCTAAATGAACCGATGCCATTTCAATGTCAGCTAATATTTCATAATCATTCAGGGTAAAGAATTAAGTTATATTTTCTTAAATATGTCAGCGGACGCTGGAACTAAGCTGTTTTTGCCCATACCTTCTATAGGATTGTATCATAATAGAAACTTAAGATATTTTACTTCTCGGTCATACAACCTCATAGCTACGGTATATCATGCCTGGTATGTTTTGTTTGTATAAAATTAGTGAAACACTAAACCGTTCGTATTTTGTTTGCGAGGTGTACAGGACTTATATTGCGGACTAGAGGAAATATTGAGCTTAAAGGAGAACTAAAGTCTCCAGACTCCCAATAGATAGAGCACATTCACAAATATACAACAAGCTGTGTTTCACCTCTTACTTTGCTGTGGCCATTGGGTGATTTGTGAAAACAATCTCTGAGTACTAGGGGTCAGCTCCCACAATCCACCTTAGATGGGTAAACCCCCAGCTACCGTAAGTGTCTGCATACAGGCACATGCTCTGTAGAGCTCAACAGATCAAAACAAGGAAGTTGCAGCCTTGCTTCCTAGAAGCTGACAGCCAATCACATTACAGCACAGGGATTTCCGTTTATTGTTTTCAAACACATTCAAGGCTCCTGTCCTAACATTGATATAATCCTTTACTTTTCATACAAAAAGAAAAGTAATCTTTGCAATGTATTTCATAGATGTAAGAAACAGAATACTAACATTTCAGCAAAAATAAAAAAAATAAAAGTAAGTCTGAGGAATAGAACCTGCAACTTGTACATTTACTCTGTCTTGCTAAAAGCATAGCTCTTACCTCTAGGATAACAGACATGCTATAGTGATCGCTGGTACATGTAGTATCTTTTACTATATAATGGAAATCCATTACAGTAATATAGTAATCCATTACTATATAATGGATTTGAACTTGTGACCTTCTGAACTGTGTGTTTCTAAAACTGGCGTCTTACCAGGTGCACCACCAGGGAACAAGCTAAAGTTTTAGGTACATTTAGAAGCTTTATCTTTTTTGGAACATAATAGAAACAAAAAAAGGGATAATTCTGGGGTATTGATCTTGTGACCTTCTGAACTGTATGTTTTTAAACCTGGTGCCTTACCTGGTGTGCCAACAGTGAATAAACAGATAATCCAAGTACATTTGGAAGCTTTATCTTTGCTAGAAAAAGAGTAATAAAAAAAATGGAGTATGAAATCCCTGATAAGATTTGAAAGCTGCTTGTTACCCTACAGTTTATTTTCCAGCAACTCACACTGACTGGTAAATAAACTGCAGGGTAACAAGCAGCTTACAAAGTCTTATCAGGGATTCCATATTGGTGTATAGAAAACACACTGTGCATAGAGATAGTGAAAACTAGGGACAGGGGGCGTGGCTCTTTGATGACTACATGGGCTGTGGGTTGTACTGGCAACAACATGGACGCCTGCTTTGTTACAGAATCTATTACTTACAGGTACTAAATGCAACTTACTAGAGAAGAAACTCACAATGTATAGGTGTTCTGGGGAGAAAAGCTTTCAAAAGGTTTTAGTTCTCCTTTAAAATGTTCGCTCCAAAAAGCACGATACACCTTTCAGGGCGGAACCAGGCACACCCTCTTTGGACCAAACCCTTCCCCGATTCAGTTAAAGGGCATAAATTGGGAGTATGGACTCAGCTCCAAGGGTTCGTCAATTTTAACATGAAGACAAGAAGACTTTACAGCCAATTGGATGGGCCATATATTGGCTTCCATTTTGGAGTATCATATTGGACTTTGACATTTTTTCCCTTATTGGGTTAATAAGTTTCCTAGACTTTGCTCATGGATATTTTTTGATGTCATTTACTCTGAAGTATTCTTTCTTTTATCCCCTTTACCCTAAACTGTGTGCTACCTTTTATGTTCAATAATTTACCCTAGCATTGTTTTGTACCTTTTTATGCACTCATTTTTACCTTTTAATAAATCATATAAAAATGTAAAGGCTAATTGTCCTATTCTGAGTATATCCCAAAATGAATCTATGTCTTTGAAATTACTATACCGTATAGGAAGTACTGTTTAGATATACAGTATCTAGGTCTGCATATGGAGTAATAGAGGTGGATAACCTTTTCTTACAGGATCTCAAGAGCTAGGGGTGTGTATCCTTTAGATATGTTTAGCAGGTCATTCCAATGTCTCGGAATGTAGTGGAGGCTTACCGTATAAGTATTAGATATATGTTAGTGTGTATTATATGTTCATTACCCCGCCTTCTCCATTCCATTTTATTTGACTTTTTGAATAATTGGAGCACATTTTCTAATAACTAATAAGCTGGTAGACAAACCGGCCTGGGTTTTAAAGGACAAAACAAAAACTGGTGACTTGTCAGTTATCTACCCGCAACCCTAACTGCTTTTTTTACTAGTTTATTACATTAATTTGTATCAAGATACTCAAAGGGTATGTCCACCCCTAAATGATTTTAAACATGCGCACCCATGTCCCCCAGCCCCAACCGCATAAATATTTTTTTCAGAAAGCCCCCCAACTCTTACTTACCTCCCCTCGTTCCTCCGCCGCACTGCCGGCCCTCTGCTTGCGAGAATGCAAGCAGAGGGGCGGGACCGGCAGTCGCGTCTGTGATTGGCTGAGCGCAGCCAATCACGGACGCGGCTGCCGGTCATTCAGGCAGCGAGGAAAGCGGAGAGGTAAGTAAGAGTTTGGGGAGCTTTTTGAAAAAAAAAAATATGGGTTGGGGCTGGGGGACATGGGGGAGCACATATTAAGGGGGTTTTGCGCTAGGGGGAGGGTAGTGAAGGAGGGAGAGGGAGGGAGAGGAGGGGAGGGGGAGGGGGGAGAGGGCTGCAATGCCATGGCAAATATCTACCGAGGCAGATAGCAGGCAGAGCCCTGCTATCCTCCTGGTGGTTAGTTTTGGGACTTTGGGGGGGTTTACAGGAGAACCCTATGGAGCTGGGATGTGAGGTAAGGATTAAACTACACTACATGGTGGGGCCAGTAGTTGGGGGGATTCTAGTTTTGGGGGTGGACATGCCCTTTAATGATACGTTCTCTTATGTTCCGGAAAAGGTATCCACCTCCTCCCTCTACTCAATGAGCTTTTTAAAAGATTGAGCATGTGCAGAGAAGGCAGCAGTGAAAACAGAAATCAATCATTGGCTGTGATGTCAGCAGTCATAGCCTTAATTGACTGCATAGAGAGTATCTATGGATTACTACTACTGTATCTATGGATTGAATATCATTCTTTGCTTGATGGGAAGCACCCCACATACTGCAGTATTGGGGTTGCAGGTTCTCTCTTGAAGGAAAGTGAAATAATCAGAACTGCTGAGGATTGACTGGAGACTGACAGATGATGGTCCGCATGGGGTGGGGGTGGCATTGCAGCCTGGGCCTCTGGGTTCCCTATCCACGCAACTGTTCAGTTTTTCAGTTGCAGTGCTGGGATGCTTTCAGTCCCTTGGGTTTAGTATCCATCTGGGTTGTCGCATATACTCAGGTCTACTAAGTTGACCTTATGTGTTCTTTAGTGAGATTATTAGCCTCGGTAACTGCGATGGTGCCGGAACAGCACTGACTGCGTCTTATCTCATCAAGCTCCAAGCTCCGCCCCCCTCAGACAGACTTAGTTTGTTGGAAACGTATTTTCTAATGAAAGTAAAATCTATCTGCATGGCAATAAACAATGGTGATTCTTACTAATAATTTCAAGGATGATTAGAAGAAGCTCTTAATAAGGTTCTTTAAAGGGGAAGTTCAATGAAAAAACATAAGTTTAAGAAAAAGAGCAGTCATTTTTCCTCTAATGACCTTAACCTCCCATTCAGCATTTTGTCTGTGTATAAACAATACTTCTAAAATACTGACTTCCTGTTTGCAGGACCCCTAATAGAGACCGTTATGGTCTTGCCTTGACCCAGCCGCCTGGGTAATTCAGTTGCTTAGTAGAGATCTGAACATGTTTGACCATCCAACAGCAATCAGTAGAAATTACTGGTGAGAGAGGCTGTTACAGAAACCTGAAATGTCAGCTCACTAATGTCAATGCAGGGAATAGCAAGGAGTATAAATTCAACTGATTTTCAAAATGGAAGAGAATAGATAAAAGTTTTCATTTAAGGAAATGTCCAACGCTCTTTTCAAAAAGACATATATTGTAGATACCCCCAAAACGGTTCATTTTAGTCAAAAGCTTTAAATCGCTCCCAGACTGAGCTATTATACTTACATGCTCTTCCTTGCTCCACTTCCACGGCTCTACACTTCCGGGTAAGGCCATCAGTGATTGGCCATGACAGTGATTTCACGGCCAATCACTGAGGCTGCTGCTGGGAACACAAAAGAACAGAGCAGCCACAGTGGAGACTGAGAGAAGAACCCGAAGCGTGGTTGTAGCGAGGAGCTTGTAAGTATACTACCTCTAGCTTTTGACTAAAACGAAACTTTAGGTTTTGGGGGGTTATCTACAATATATGTCTTTTTGAAAGAGAGGTGGACAGTCCCTTTAAATAAAAACTACTTGTTTTTTATGACAATTTCTATTTGCAACCAGAGAAGTTACCTTGGGCGCAATATGCACCCCGTCATACGCAATATTTCTTTAGATGGTATGAGACGGATATTTTCCTAATACACTTCACATGTGGAGGTGCGGCATAGATTTTTTTAATCATGATATTTTCAAACTTTGGAATGGGATGGCCCATGAATTTGATGTTTCCTACAAGTATTAAACACCAACCTTAACATCTTTTAACCCCACCACAAAGCTAGGAAGTTGGTGGATTTTTAGATAATAATGTGACAAAGCATTATATTACATCTTTATTTCACAATGAGACCCTTAAACATTCCTGGGTACTAGATGGCTTCTACATATTGTACCACTAATGACCTGACTTTAAAATGTTTATTCCATGTGACCAGACTTGCAGGAACATATCCACGTGGAGAATGTACATATTGTCAGTTTATGGATGCACAAGTTATTGTGATAAGTACTGTGACATGATGGGGCCCAAACGTTATGACATTAAACTTGCTTAACTGCAAGTATCAATTGCCGTTTATGTGCTAATTTGCCCATGTAATTTGTTATCAAGGGAAGATTGACAACAACTCAAACAATAGTTATCAATTCACTTGTCTATATTCGATTGGTGCACAAACCAAGAGTTAATGACATGGGCCCTAACTAGAGTGGCACGACATTTCTTGATGCCCAGGTGGTCGGACAAATGATTGAGATGCATCGGTTTAGCAAAGATCTTTATGAATATCAGGGGAGTAGAGATGGGATCCGGTCTGACAAGGACCAGGATCCGACACGGAACCTCGGTTCGAAATCCGAATGATCCTTCCTCCAATCCGGACGATCTTCCGGATTTGGACTTTGGAACATATTTTCGAAGTTTTTGAATGTACAGAGCTATTTTCGACAATTTTCAAAAATAGATAAACCTTTGAAATACGATCAGAATCTCGAAAGTGGTCTCTGATCGTATTTTCAAGGATTTCGAATTTTCAAATCTATTTCCGAAAATTATGGAAGATAGCGCTGTAAATTCGAAAATCTTCGAAAATTCGTTCCATTTTTGAACTTTGGGATTTTCCCGAGATCCGGAATCCGAAAACGGAGCGAAACAACTGAGTTCCAGCCATCTCTACAGGAGAGGTGATGTGGACAATGCCCTTTGTGATCTAACAGATTGATTTTCAATATAGGCCCTTCGGCATAATCCGGGCTGTCTAATGAGGAAATGGGTTTTAGTCCTTCACTCAAGCCAAACATTACCCCTTTCTTGAAAGGAGACATCAAATACGTCTGTAAATATCTCCATATATAGGCAACTGTATATATTTTCCTTTCTTTGGTTTAGTTTCCTTTATTTTAGCTTGGTTGGCTTTGACATTTTTTGTAGGCCACTAGTTTTAATACCTGTCAGCCTCCGGTCAATGGTTGTGCTCAAAGCGTAGAGCCAATAGGATGGGGGGTGAGATAGTTCGTCATGGTTACAGGGAACAGGTGCGTAATGACGTTACTGCATAGCATCGTCAATGCACGTGACGCATGCACATGGGGCGCTTGGTTTGTACGTCACGATACTGCGATGGAGCAAGGGTAGCGTGCCTCGTGTTGTCTAGTGGCCTAAATTGCCAACAAAGCGCATTAACACACTTACCTTTGACAAAGCCTGTCTCACAGGCAAAATGCGTAAGGGGCCAGCTAAGTGGATAGGCTGATACAGAGGCACGTAGACCCTAGTTTCCGGATCTATGGGTTTACCTTCATAAAGTGCTGAGCCATTTTGCAGGGACAGATGAGTACAAAATTTATACTACAGTATTTTTCATATGAGATGTAGGTTCTACATATAGTAGTGTTACTGTATCTATAATTAAGTACTGCCCCTGTATATTATGTATTTTAATGATTATAACTTGTTTGTTTTGCACATTACTATACCCATAATGTAAATTCTAATAAAGGGGTTGTATATATTTTACCATATAAGTAGTGTGCTGCGTATCTTTTTCCTCTCTTTATTATTCTATAGGCAACTTACCCTTGGATCTGATGCAGCATATAGGATTGCTTTTGGTGACATGATTCATTGATCTAGTTGACAGTGTGGATTAAGCTAAAAAGAGGATCAGCCTATAGAATTGGGAGACATATACTTACTGTAGGTCCTTGTGAACTATGCGAGATGGAGAAAGTGGTATGTACATACCATAGATCTCTTTAACAACTGTGTTAATCTTCTGTTACTTAATGGAAGAAAAAATAACAGAAATTTATATCAAAATTTACTGAAACATTTGTTGGATCATAGGATTCCTTATTGTTTCCAATAAGAATGTTGAAACAATTAGAAACAAGTAGAACATGGAACCAAAAAATCTACTACTCTAATTTAAGAATTCTCTTAAAAATATACAGGGAATTCAATAAAAGTTCTTATCATTTAAAATGGTGCTAATTGTCCAAACCAATCAGAACTTATTTAACTTTGAAACGCAAAATCTGATTGGTTGGGCAAAATTAGCACATTTTAACGAAAGACTTTTATTGAATTACCTGATATTGTCCTAACCAAATCAGGTTAATATGGTCTGCTACCCCATGATGAACAAAAACACCTAAAAAATTTTTTAGATGAGCTTATTCTCCAATTTTTAGAACCTAAACACAATTACATGAATCCAGACCAGAGCATCCTACTTGGTTTAAAAACTTTAGGTCCCTATATAGCATCTGGTACTAGGTAACAAAATCATCTTATAATTTCAATGCTGGTGAATAAAACGGCACACAGTTAAATTCACCAGTGTAATAGGCATATATAAAAAAGATTCGCATAATGTTTTTTCTATAGCTGTTCCACGGGGTGAACATAAAAAATTTGTTATTATTTAATATTAATCTTCCCCACATAAAATAAACTTTAAGCTATTTGCAAGATGTTGTTCTTAAAACTAAATTTGGCTAAAACTCCCCCCCAGAGCCACTTTTTCTGCTAGACTTGCTGGTTTCCTCCCTGGACATGTCACTTCGGTTCTGCCCTGCCGAGATGTCCTTCTCCCTCCACCTTCCTGGGCCTTCGATCATAATATGCCTGTTGATTAACGCACGACGCGTTGTTGCGGCGTGTGACATCAGTGCGCATATGTATGTATGTATAATTTTATTTATTTAGCGGCACTTGGGTACAACGCGCTGTACTTTTTAAAATACAGACAGTTATTCAATAAGTTCTTATAGTTTAAAATCGTGCTATTTTGCCCAACCACCATTAGATTTAGCTCAAAATGTTAAATAAGATCTATTGGTTGGGCAAAATTTGCACCATTTTAACGATAAGAACTTTTATTGAATAACCCGGAGAGTATATAAACAGGGGATAAGTGCAAGC
This sequence comes from Hymenochirus boettgeri, assembly GCA_019447015.1. Taxonomy (NCBI): domain Eukaryota; kingdom Metazoa; phylum Chordata; class Amphibia; order Anura; family Pipidae; genus Hymenochirus; species Hymenochirus boettgeri. The sequence goes on from CM033469.1 coordinate 229,008,451, forward strand.
AATTAATAGCTAAATTAAAGGGTATTTCCACTGATAAAGTCACCTGGGTTGTAAGATAGATATGTGTAAGGTGGAAATGTACCTGCAGTATCCTGTGTCTTTGAGCAGTAGTTTAAAAGAAATCCATGAGTTTCCTCCCTGAACGCTGTGGATGTGCAGGTCCGCCCCTTTCAGTGACTGCCTGTTTAAGAAATGTCCGACACACGTGTTCCTTTATGCATGCGCAGAACGTGTGTGTTTCTACACACACACAACACACATTCCAACCCCTCTCCCATACCAGATTGCTCATTTTCCCACATCCCCTATGAAATCATCTTAGATCCCTTTTTCAAACCACCCCTCTCAGAGTTAGCACAAAAAAAAATCTTTATAAAAACAACACAAGTTCCCCCTGCCTTTGTTACGTATTGTGGGAAGAGGGTTTAACTTTTCCTCCTCTGTCTCTCTCTGCATGATCAGCTGTAAAAATGACTTAGAAGTCAGGAAGGAAGGATTTCTTACTGCAAACCAAGTGGGTGTGTCTGCTACCATAATGATGCACATTGAGTGACAGCACTCCCAGCACAGGGGAAGACACACCCCCAGGAACTTGCCAAACTTCCATGCTGCTACAATCAAACGAAGGGGATTCTGGGGATAAAAAGGTAGGGGAGGGTTGGGGAGGGTGTACTTTAAAATAACCACAAAAAAATGCTTTTTCCTCAGTGGATATACCCTTTAAATTTACATAAGTTTCAAAGGTTAAGAATATAGTGGATAATACCCCCCTCCTGTAAATTATAAGGATATTATAAGTCACCGGGAGTTCCGTGACCATATAAAGCACGAGCCGCAGGCCGAGTGCCTTTATACAGGGCACGGAACTCCGAGGTGTCTCTAATATCCGTATAATTTTCTGTAGGGGGTACATTATCAATTATAATTCACCCCTTTTCGAGTTTTTTTGTGTTAGACATTCCCTGCCTGTTGTGTGTTAAACACTGCCTGTTCTGTGTTAAACACTGCCTGTTCTGTGTTAAGACATTCCCCCCCACCTTAGCTTCACACAATACCTCCTTTTTGCCTGCACAGTAACTCTTGTGGCTTCCTCCTCCTCAACCCCCCCCTTTACCTTTCATGGAAGTCAAGCAAGCAGCATCGCGTGTTTCAGTTTCCTCCCCCGCTGTCAGGAAGAGTTACAGCTAATTAAATATTCACTTCACTCTCCGCCCCCTCTGCTTCCGCACAGAATTTCCTGTGGAGGATGACTCAGCATGAGGTTGGGCGTGCTGCATACAGACTCCACAGTGATAAAAGACACGGGGCAACACTACCTTGTTATAATCGGCGCGCTACTATGCAGTAGCGCGCTGATTATACATATTTTTACAGTTGGTCCATAGGTCCATGGGAGGGTGCCCATAGGGATCCATGGGAGGGGTGGTTATATATAAATTAAGTGAGATGTGCCTAGACCTATTAGGAAAGTAATCCCTGCCCCTAAGAGCTTGCTGTCTCCACTGCACATGCTCAAGTTTCTAAAAGCACATTGAGCAGAGTGGATTGGCAACGTCTATTTGAAAGGAAAAGAATATTTGGTTAGAAATGCATGTAATTAAGTGCTAAAATAGCTATTGGGATTAGGTGCAAATAGATGGCAAGTAACAATTTTTCTTTTAATTGGGAATGTTCACCTTTAAAACAAAAAAATGTTTAAATGTCAGTTACCTGCCCAATCCCATTGATATTTTTTTGCACTTTATTCCCGCGTTACTAACCAAATATTTAAGGATAATTATTCTTCTCATTTGGTAGATTAAGCTGGTTTCTCCCTCCATGCAGTCAATCAAGGCTGTGACTGCGACACCAGAACCTGATTGACTGATTTTTCACCTGCTGCCTCCTCTGCACATAGTCAGATATAAAAAGCTTGTGGATCAGAGGACAGATCCTTTGCCAATAAAGAATAGAACTTATCATTAATATCTGGTTGAAAATCATGTAATAAACTGGTAAAATAGTAGTAAGGGTTTCAGGCAGATAACTGACAAGTCACCAGTTTTTTTTTGTTTAGGTAGACCTGTCCTTTATGGGGGGGACATGCCCTTAGATGCTTTATGATCATTCTTATTTTTAACCTGATTTTGAATTATATCAATAGTGCTATCTCATTGAGAAAAGTATGTTTTCAGTTTGTTTTCAGTTTATACACTGTTTTTTGTATTCTCAGTTCTTACTTAAGTATAAAAAAAATTGTTGCTGTTCCCCTGAGATCACATTTTATTCCGATATAATAAAATGCAGGGATCTAGTAGCCAGCAGTCCCCATATCCTTTTTCAGGATTGCTGACCCTACAGTTATAAATCTCCTTGAAACTGGAATAACCACAATGTGACGAAGTAGAAACTATAAGTAAAGCTTCAAAAGAGCTGATTACTATTCCATCTGAACAACTGTAACCTATAACATATGATTGCAGGATAGTTTTATAAAGTACATTCTCCTTTAAATTAGAGATGGCCGAAACTCACCATTTCCTTCCATTTTCAGATTCCGGATCTCGGGAAAATCTAAGAATTTCAAGTTATAGAATTAAATGACAAAAATAGTTGAAAAGCATTGCCTGCCTACTACAGGGCAATGCTGCTGTCTGTCCATCTATCTAGATCTGTCTAACTGTCTGTCTTTCTATCTATCTGTCTGTGTAGTGTATCTATCTATAGATAGATAGATCAAGTCCACACAACCTAGGATTTGATCACCTGCACACAGGACACAGGATTATAGGCAAATTGGGAGGATAATCCCGCAAAATCGGGACAGTTGTAATTATGCACCCTGATTTCGTGTTGCGTCCTGTACAACATCTGTTTTATTGGAGCCAAGCATACACACAAAAATTGTGCGTCATGTTTTCTAATAACAGTTGGGAGAAGTGCACATAGTGGGAACACTATCGAAACGCAATCGAGTGCAAATGTGACCTAGCCATTAATTAGAAAAACAGTAGACATCAAATTGTATCATGCACAGAAAGATGAGAAGTAAAGACGACCTAAAGGAGTAGTTATTTAAGTGGAAAAATTTAATATTTCTTTTTTTTTCGTAGGTTTAACACATATGTTTAACACAGACAGAACCTAGAACACACATTTACATTACTTTTTAAAGTAACCACTCTCATGAACACACTCTGCAATGAACAACAACAAGTGTTACCTTTTTGGTCTGCCTGCAGTTCTTTCTTCCACTGAGCACTGGAGTAGGCGGGGCTTCCGTGATGCTTAATTTTGCAGCTCGACCTCACTCACAGGAAGTGTAAACTTGCACCAGTTCTTCCAAACCCACTACTGAGGCAATAAGGATCGGGAGACAGGAGGACTTGAAGGAATAACCAGCACGGCAGTGACCACTCTAACTTGAATGAAAAGCCTGGGGCTTGGTGGAGACAGCAGCAACACCTTTTCAAGCTCTTTCCCCGCCTGTTGAGGTACACTTGCGTGATGATGATATCATGCAAGCTGATTGGGTACAATCTATTGGCTGCTTCCTTCAGTTCTGCTCCCAATCAGATCATGCAGAAAATCCGGGATTTATGAAGGGGAACATGGGACAGTGGGATTAAAGTTGTTCTGCGGCGGGAGATCACTACGAGATCCGGGACGTTGGGAGCATACCAGGCCTCAGCACTGGCCTGGCTGGAACACATTGGAAAAGCAGAAGGTTTGGAGGGGGGCACTTCATCTGTGAACTGGGGCACATGCCCCATTGGCGCCACCCACTCTTGGCATTGTTAACCATTATACCAAACAGATTAGAAAACAGTTTAGCACATATTCAAATAAACAAGGACTTATAGATCACTATATGGAGCAGAGCAAAGAGGCACATTAAGGAAGTAAAAAAATTATATTTGGATGAGCACCAAAAAACAATAAGGTATAACAATAACATTTTCAGTTTATGGTGTTGCACACACAGAATTTACTGTTTTTGTGTGCCCACTTGAAAGCATATACAGTATATTTGTTTATTCGTTTTTATTTAAAACTTAGTAGGCAGGGTTGCCACCAAAAAATAAAAGCCCACGTGGCATGTTGTGCGAGTTAACACCCCTTTCAATATATAGTAGCTCTTATTTTACTGGCGCCACCATAGATTTCCAAACTGCACCAGTGAATTGTGAAGTAAAAGAGCGATGGAAGTAGGGGAAAGTAATCTCTTCTCAATTTTCTTTAATTCTTGTGGCCAGGTGGTTGCAAAAGCATGATCACTGCATTTACAAAACAGAGCAATATTTAACAAGACAAGGGAATCAAATTTATGTCAAATCGACATTTATTTGTGTAGTAAGATGAACAAAACCTGTGTAAGCAATTATAAGGTACAATTTCTAAGAATTTAAAAGCATCATTGTGGCTCCCCTAGTTTAAGTATACCTTACAATAGTATTCTTCATATTAGTACAGCAATAAATCTGCAATGCAGTTTGTGATGCATGGTAGAGAGGTTGGTTTTTCTTCCAGCCGTTTCTAAATTTAAACCAAATTCATGAAACCAAAATTTCACTTCTTGCCCCAAGTTTTCTCTGGACTATTAATCATAACTAGTGCATGGTGATTGTCAAAGTGGTATCACAGACTCCAATTCATCATCCCTCACCTGGCCTAAGGCTGTGCACACCAGCGATATATTGGTCCAATAGGGCCTTCATATTGCATGTAATTGATGATTGTCATGGACGGGAGTGTCATTCTAACTCCCTCTGTAATTGCAGATATTAATTTTCAAATTATCCCACTTTATGGCAGTGTCTACCATATGGCAGCTCCCACCTAGTCCAACTTTCAGAGAATTATAATTCAGAGCGCACACCAGTCTTAAACCACCAACCTGTGTTTATTAACACGTGACGTTTCGGTGCCACCACGGGCACCGAAACGTCACGTGTTAATAAACACAGTTTGGTGGTTTAAGACTGTGTGCGCTCTGAATTATATATTCTCTGGATCTTACAGACGCTTTTGGCCTATGGTCTTCTGAGTGGCACCCAGCACTACATTACCTTGCAGGTGTGCGGGAGAAACAAACAACTTGGTGGATAGTCCAACTTTCAGGTAGTCAAGGGTTATAAAAGCCTCTGACTGACCATTTGCAAAAGTATTCTCCTTCATCTCCATATGTTTGTTACAGAGGATCTAACCTCAGCAGGGTGTCTGACTCAAGGACAATTGGTGGTAATATCACACCAGTAACCAGTATGGCTACAGACGTTGTGACAGGATACAGCAGGAGGCCCAGCTCTAAAACAAAGCTAAATGAACCGATGCCATTTCAATGTCAGCTATATTTCATATCATTCAGTGTAAGAATTAAGTTTATTTTCTTAAATATGTCAGCGGACGCTGGAACTAAGCTGTTTTTGCCCATACTTCTATAGGATTGTATCATAATAGAAACTTAGATATTTTACTTCTCGGTCATACAACCTCATACTACGGTTATATCATGCCTGGTATGTTTTGTTTGTATAAAATTAGTGAAACACAAACCGTTCGTATTTTGTTTGCGAGGTGTACAGGACTTATATTGCGGACTAGAGGAAATATTGAGCTTAAGGAGAACTAAAGTCTCCAGACTCCCAATAGATAGAGCACATTCAACAATATACAACAAGCTGTGTTTCACCTCTTACTTTGCTGGCCATTGGGTGATTTGTGAAAACAATCTCTGAGTACTAGGGTCACTCCACAATCCACCTTAGATGGGTAAACCCCCAGCTACCGTAAGTGTCTGCGTACAGGCACATGCCTCTAGAGCTCAACAATCAAAACAAGGAAGTTGCAGCCTTGCTTCCTAAAGCTGACAGCCAATCACATTACACCACAGGGATTTCCGTTTATGTTTCACAACACATTCAAGCTCCTGTCCTAACATTGATTAATCCTTTACTTTTCATACAAAAAGAAAAGTAATTCTTGCAATGTATTTCATAGATGTAAGAAACAGAATACTAACATTTCAGCAAAAATAAAAAATAAAAGTAAGTCTGAGGAATAACCTGCAACTTGTACTTTACTCTGTCTTGCTAAAAGCATAGCTCTTACCTCTAGGCTAACAGACATGCTATAGTGATCGCTGGTACATGTAGTATCTTTTATATAATGGAAATCCATTACAGTAATATAGTTCCATTACTATATATGGATTTGAACTTGTGACCTTCTAACTGTGTGTTTCTAAAACTGGCTTCTTAACCGCACCACCAGGGAACAGCTATGTTTTAGGTACATTTAGAAGCTTTATCTTTTTTGGAACATAATAGAAACAAAAAAAGGGATAATTCTGGGGTATTGATCTTGTGACCTTCTGAACTGTATGTTTTTAAACCTGGTGCCTTACCTGGTGTGCCAACAGTGAATAAACAGATAATCCAAGTACATTTGGAAGCTTTATCTTTGCTAGAAAAAGAGTATAAAAAAAATGGAGTATGAAGTCCCTGATAAGACTTTGAAAGCGCTTGTTACCCTGCAGTTTATTTTCCAGCAACTCACACTGACTGGTAAATAAACTGCAGGGTAACAAGCAGCTTCAAGTCTTATCAGGGATCCATATTGGTGTATAGAAACACTCTGTGCATAGAGATAGTGAAAACTAGGGACAGGGGGCGTGGCTCTTTGATGACTACATGGGCTGTGGGTTTTACTGGCAACACATGGAACGCCTGCTTTGTTACAGAATCTTTACTTACAGGTACTAATGCAACTTACTAGAGAAGAAACTCACATGTATAGGTGTTCTGGGGAGAAAAGCTTTCAAAAGGTTTTAGTTCTCCTTTAAATGTTCGCTCCAAAAACCACGATACACCTTTCAGGCGGAACCAGGCACACCCTCTTTGACCAACCTTCCCCGATGCAGTTAAAGGGCATAAATTGGGAGTATGGACTCACTCAAGGGTTCGTCAATTTTAACAGAGAGACAAGAAGACTTTACACGCCAATTGGATGGGCCATATATTGGCTTCCATTTTGGAGTATCATATGGACTTTGACTTTTTTTCCCTTATTGGGTTAATAGTTTCCTAGACTTGTGCTCATGGATATTTTTTGATGTTGTTATTCTTTCTTTCTTTTATCCCCTTTACCCTAAACTGTGTGCTACCTTTTATTTTCAATAATTACCCTAGCATTGTTTTTACCTTTTATGCACTCATTTTTACCTTTTAATAAATCATATAAAAATGTAAAGGCTATTGTCCTATTCTGAGTATATCCCAAAATGAATCTATGTCTTGAAATTACTATACCGTATAGGAAGTACTGTTTAGATATACAGTATCTAGGTCTGCATATGGAGTAATAGAGGTGGATAACCTTTTTCTTACAGGATCTCAAGAGCTAGGGGTGTGTATCCTTTAGATATTGTTTAACAGGTTATTCCAATGTCTCGGAATGTAGTGGAGTTACCGTATAAGTATTGATATATGTTAGTGTGTATTATATGTTCACTACCCGCTTCTCCATTCATTTTATTTGACTTTTTGAATAATTGAGCACATTTTCTAATACATAAGCTGGTAGACAACGGCCTGGGTTTTAAAGGACAAAACAAAAACTGGTGACTTGTCAGTTATCTACCCAGCAACCCTAACTGCTTTTTTTACTAGTTTATTACATTAATTTGTATCAAGATACTCAAAGGGTATGTCCACCCCTAAAATGGATTTTTAATATGCTGCTCCCCCAGGTCCCCCAGCCCCAACCGCATAAATATTTTTTTCAGAAAGCCCCCCAACTCTTACTTACCTCCCCTCGTTCCTCCGCCCACTGCCGGCCCTCTGCTTGCGAATGCAAGCAGAGGGGCGGGACCGGCAGTCGCTGTCTGTGATTGGCTGAGCGGCAGCCAATCACGGACGCGGCTGCCGGTCATCAGTGCAGCGGAGGAAAGCGGAGAGGTAAGTAAGAGTTTGGGGAGCTTTTTGAAAAAAAAAAATATGCGGTTGGGGCTGGGGGACATGGGGACAGCATATTAAGGGGGTTTTGCGCTAGGGGGAAGGATAGTAGAATGGGAGGGAGGGAAGAGGGAGGGGGAGGGAGGGGGGAGAAGGGCTGCAATGCGCATGGCAAATATCTACCGGGGCGATAGCAGGCAAGCCCTGCTATCCTCCTGGTGGTTAGTTTTGGGACTTTGGGGGGGTTTACAGGAGAACCCTATGAGCTGGGATGTGAGGTAAGGATTAAACTAACCTACATGGTGGGGCCAGTAGTTTGGGGGATTTATTTTTGGGGGTGGAACTGCCCTTTAATGATACGTCTCTTATGTTCCGGAAAAGGTATCCACCTCCTCCCTCTACTCAATGAGCTTTTTAAAAGATTGAGCATGTGCAGAGAAGGCAGCAGTGAAAACAGAAATCAATCATTGGCTTTGATGTCAGCAGTCATAGCCTTAATTGACTGCATAGAGAGTATCTATGGATTACTACTACTGTATCTATGGATTGAATATCATTCTTTGCTTGTGGAAGCACCCCACATACTGCAGTATTGGGGTTGCAGGTTCTCTCTTGAAGGAAAGTGAAATAATCAGAACTGCTGAGGATTGACTGGAGACTGACAGATGATGGACTGGGAGACCCAGTAGTAGAATGTTACAGTATCAAGACGGGAGAGTATAAGAGTATGCACAAGAATATTAGTAGTGGATTGCGAGAGGAAATTGCAGATCTTGGCAATATTGTGAGGGAGAAAACAACATATCTTGGTGACATTGTTAATGTTTTGACAGAAGGAGATAGATGAGTCAAAAATGTGACATTGTTAATGTTTTGACAGAAGGAGATAGATGAGTCAAAAATTATTCAAAGGCAGTGAGCAGTTTCAAGGAGTTTTAAGGACCACATTACCAATAGAAATAGAGATGGGTGGGCTAGGTCCAGGTTAAGGGAAAAACAGTAAGTTTTGGATAGATTTTTGTGGTCCACATCTGCTCAGTATCTTTACCTAGAAACAGTTCCCCCCAGTCTATGAGCAGGAGCGATTCCTTTAAAAGCATAAAATTAGCTTTCCTAAAGTTAAAAGTTTTTGTTAAGCCAGTGCACTTTAGTTTTCTGCAACCTATATTAAATGACACTATATCATGGTCACTATTCCCTAAGCTTCCCATTACCTTCATCTCCAAAATGAGCTCTGGGTTATTAGATATCACCAGATCCAACAACGCATTCTTTCTAGTAGGAACTTCTACCATCTGTGAAAGAAAATGCTCATATAGGAAATTTAAGAACTTTATACCTTTTGAGGTGCTGGCAGTTCCATTACTCCAATCTATTTCAGGGTAGTTAAAATCCCCCATAACCAGAACATGCCCCATACCAGCAGCCTTCGCCAACTGCATATGGAGATTCATTTCCACCTCTTCCCCGGCATTTGGCGGCTTATAACACACTCCAACAATTAATTTACCTACCTTCTTGCTTCCTGTACACAGTTCCACCCATAATGTTTCTGCCGCATCGTTTGCTCCCCCATCTATTCCATCTTTTAAATTTGGCTACAATTCCTGTTTAACATACATACATACTCCTCCTCCTTTCTTATTAACTCGGTCATGTCTAAATAAGGAGTACCCTTCAATATTTACTGTCCAGTCGTGTGAATCATTAAGCCATGATTCTGCTATACCAATTACATCATACCTTTCCTTTAACGCTATTATTTCAAGTTCGCCGGTTTTTCCAGCCAGACTCCTTGCATTTGTAAACATACATTTTAGATTATCAATTGATTTACTTCCATACATGGTCGTACATGCCTCCTTATCCTCTATGCTCCCCCCTCCTCCTTCTCCTCCCTCCGTTGTGTTACTAGCCCCCAGATCCCTAACTTCTCTATCTACCCCTGTGTAGTTAAACGTTCCCTCCCCCCCCATACCTAGTTTAAAATCTCCTCCAACCCCCTAGCCATCTTCTCCCCCAAAACAGTTGCACCACCACCATTGAGGTGCAATCCGTCACTACTAAAGAGCCTGTAGCCAACAGAAAAGTCAGCCCAGTTCTCTAAAAACCCAAACCCCATCTCCTTACACCACTCCCTTAGCCACGCATTTACACTCCTGTAGCAATTGTTGTCATTTCAATATTTTTACTAAATTTTTATTCATTAACTAAATGAACTACTGCATTACAGTGGAACCTTAACGTAATTTTATTTAACTTACCTTGTTGCCTTGTCTTAAATTATCATTGTCACCGGGGATTAGGCTGTGTTGAATAAATGGAGGGGGGGATAGCGTGCAGGTAGATATATGGAGAATAGGTCTATTGAAGGGAGACCGGAGGATTGTAACACAAAGTTTGCTCCATGTACCACACTTTTAGTTGAAAGCAACTGTTCATTGTCTGATGTGTAATGGAAGGATGTTAATAAAACTTTCCCATAATGAGAAAAATTGTCTGACTCTAATTTTGGATAGATTAAACTTAATTTTTTTTAAAAATGTGAAAGCTTTTCTCCCCAGAACACCTATACATTGAAAGATTTTTCTTAGCACAAATAAGTAATAGATTCTGTCATGATGTTGCCAATACAACTCATTCACTGTCACTGTGCACAAAGTTTCTCGCTGCTGTTTCTAGTGAAAGATAAACACAGAGATTCAATAAAAGTTATACATCAAAGGAGGGGGCTGCAGTTACACCCCTGAAAGAGGTAGTGAGCTTTCTTTATAACAAGACACAGTATGGAAGGTTGCAGACTCAATTCCCCACTTTTATTTTTTACTGAAATGTTAATATTCTGTTTCTTACATCCATGCTAGCAAAGACATAAAAATGAAAAGCAAAGGAATTTATCACTGTTAGGGACATGTTAGGGACAGGAGCATTTGTAATGTGTTTACAAAAAAAACTGCACTGAAATCTATGTTTTGTGTCAGAGGGAGGGATGATCTCTGAGCTGTAATATAATTGTCCGTCAGTTTCCAGGAAGCAAGGCTGCAGCTTCCTGTGAAGTGTACTGCATACATATAGCTGGGCGTTCCTAGATAAGGTGAACTATGGGAGCTGACCCCTATTTCCCACATGCTATTTTCATAAATCACCCAGCATCCACAGCAAAGATGTCAGTATCGATACTTACATTGCCGGCAGTTCCGCCTCCTCTAAGATGGAGGTGTCCAGGGCTCCAGCATACCAATGTCATTGTGCTAATGGGTGTGGCATAACGGAAGTGCGCTGGTGGCGCGATGATTCAAATTGGGGTTTTTTAATAATAGGCTTGGCATGTTTTAAGGCAGCAGGAAAAATCTCACAGGTCATTGAGCATAGGAAGGGAGCAGATACATTTTCCTGAACAGAAGATCACTTATTAAATATCTGGTTAAAAAAGCAGGGGGATTAGGGGAAGATAACTGAAAAGTCACAAGTTTCTTTGGGTGGAAATGCCTTTTAAGCCACTGAACCAACATACATGTCTGCAAAAGGTTACTGAAAGAGATGTTGTAGATTTGTATCATTAGAATATATTTGTTCTAAACCAAAGTTGTAGCATGTCTTAGTCCACTCCCACCAACAAAGATTTTTTGTTTAAGACTAATAGCAGGATTTCTAGTATGCAAATGTGAAGCCAACTGTACAGTGGTCTAATCTCAGCCCTATTAACATAAACAGAGCAAAAACCCATGACCAAAATTATATATTGGCAATTCTGCTGTGCTTAAAGGAATATTCATCTTCTTATTAAGAACACAGAGTACAAAGCTCACAAGAGCAATGTAAAACTCATCAGGGAAAATCTTAGAATGAATACTTTCTTTGTTGGCAGTCAGTGTCTTGGCTTGAACCTCCTTAGATTATTGCTGACACAAATTATTAGTTGATGTCTAGAGGAAAAAATAAGATTGAAAATATTTCTTTCAAGCTCACTGCACTTTAGAGGTCAGGTATTGTCTCTGTGTGTCTTTATGTGAAGGAAAGAGTGGCAGAAGAACTGAACAGACAAATGAAATACAAATGTCCTTCCAGCAGACAATTATTTCAGGCCTTTTGCTTATAGGTTCCACTTTGGACAAAGATACTGTACCTTCCTTTTTGATCTGTCATTTCGCAAGTTAATAAACTGCCCTTAGTGATCACTTCCATGTGGCCTGTCATAAATCCAACATAATAGAGATAAAAGTAAAATAACTGGTCTTTTTTAAGTATTTAAATCCTATACATAAATATATATATATATATATATATATATATATAATATATATATATACTATATATATATCTATATATAATATATATATATTATATAAGGTTCCAACGAAGGAGCACTCTAGGTCTTGTAGTAAAGGTAATTAAATTGCTTTATTAATCAATACGTTTCGGCTGGTGCTTGTAAGCCGTCCTCAGGCCCTAAGGACGGCTCACAAGCACAGCCGAAACCGTTGATTAATAAAGCAATTTAATTTACCTTTACTACAAGACCTACGAGTGCTCCTTCGTTGGAACCTTATGAATCATTATTAGGCAGCACCGAGGCATTTGTGTGAGATAAGCGGGAGTGCGGGACACAGAGGAGAGTCATATATATATATATATATATATATATATATATATATATATGTATAAAAACATAGAAAAGATAATCAATGCACATTCCTAGGCCCCATACAATATCATATTATCTGCACACTAGCATACTTTATAAACAAAGGGGTTTTAGTATACATTACTGTGATCACATGAATGAAAAGCCTTCTAACCACGTCAAGGTAACCCCAGTCTGGAAGGTCCTAACTTCTAACCTTTTTAAATGTCTTTTATGCGCTATTTCATGCTTTATAAATATGCCTAAAGTACAGTTTTAAGTCGGATTTTCAGCACTATTCTTTGTATCTCCGGTGTCCTGTACTCAGTCCAAAATATAATGTTCCAGGTGCCATAGGAAAGTTTTCGTCAAGTCCAAAGTTATCTGTGGCTAAAGGGTAGACAAAGGACCTAAATCCATTATAATTATATGATTAAAAGATCACTTCAGGCAAACAAAGGATCCATAGATGCAATACAGATGTCCAAAAAAGAGATTTATCCATATCCCTCTTAAGGCTTTTTTTAAAACAAGGAAACAAAAAACAAAAAAGTCATTTTGGTGAAAAGAAGAAGTATTCCAAACATCTGATTTTGTAGGGAAATGAATACGAGTAGTGTTATATGAAGGCAATATAGTCCAATTACATGTTTTTAAACCCTGTGGTGCCAGGCTCTTTAGCTGAAAAAATCCAAAAGGCTTCTGTTGTAAGAGTTTCCTAGGAAGTGTCCCCTCCTTGTATGGTTGTCCGATCTGTCAATTTCTATACAGGTTAGGGCAGAGTGGAAGAATTGTGACACCATAAGAAATTGCTCTGCTCTGCAGTAATGGAAGTCCCTTTTGCCAGATATCGGGTGCCAAAATAATATTAGAGAGGTGTTCGGGAGAGAGGCGCTGCTTCAATTTTATAGACGTCTGTCCCACGTATAGTAGCAGGCAGCTGCACCTTAAAATTGTAAATAACATTAGAAGTACAGCAATTTATATAACTCTCAAAGTAAAAACTCTTTGTTGAGAGGAATCCATCATAAAACAGTCTTAGTTACATAATGGCAAAAAGAGCAGGCTCCGCAAGGGTAAGGCTTTTTAATTTCAACCTCTGCCCAAAGAGTGGGTAGCCCTGGTGTAATGAGAGTCACCCAAGTTTCCCCCCGTCTAGCTGTAATCTGTGGGTACAGAGCTACATAAGTGAGACTACTGGGTCGTTAGCAAAAATAAGCCAAAATCTAAGAAGCATTTCTTGGAATAGGACCACTGTTGCCAAAGGTGGTGAGAACTGAGCTATAAGATGTTGTACGCCTACGCGCTTTAAGGAGTCAGTTGGAACAGTTTGGTGGCCTGCGTCTACATTTGGTAATTACAGACGAGGGGTATCCACGTGTCTTTGAACTATGCGTCAAAAATTCGGGCTTCTCTGTGAAAGTCAGTATCAACGATACAATTCCTACATGCCCTAAAAGAACTGTCCCTAGGGATACCATTTTAACTGCCTCTGGATGTGCACTTTCATAATGGAGAAACAAATTCGTAGATGTAGGTTTCTGTAAAAATCAGTTCATTCTGAGCAATTGAGATGGAAGAAAAAAAAAACACTTCAAATGGGCGAGTAAGAAGTGTTAATTGATTTTTAAATCATTAGTATTTAATACAGAAATCCATTCCAGTAGCATGGATTCAGTGACCTCTCCAAACAAAAAAGATATGGTCTATACCTTACCAGAGGCCGCCATAATCCGAGAGGTGGGAGAGAAAAACACTTCCTCTCCCACCACCCCAGAAACAAGTTGGAATATGCCGGGGCGCATTTTGGCGCCCTGGCGGTTTCTCTAGTTTGCAGGTAATAGATGGCATCAAATTGGAAATAATTGTGAGTGAGGGTAGTAGTAAGTAGTAAACGTAATAGAAAATTATGATAAGGTCTTACGTGTGTCTCCCATGTTAAGGAAGTATTTACTGCTTAAAAGCCCAAATGATGTTGTATGATTGTGTAAAGCGCTACTACATCTAAGGTACCCAAAGGCAACCCTTCTTACTTCAACATCATGAAGTTTTTTAATCAAATCAGGCGTACCCCTCAGGTAAGAGTCTAAGGATAATACAAAAGGCTGAAAATAAGCTGTCTAAACAAAACACAGGGGGTTCCAACATGCCGTTTATCCCCGTATAGCAGGCCCTTTTGGGGTGGGGTTGGAGTTTATTACATACCATATGCTATATTGGAGTTCCGTTCCATGCCCTATGACTGGAACAGAACTCCATGACTTATAACTCCTTATTTTAGCAAATGGGGTACATTAATTCACTATATAAATACTTATGGCAGCAGCCATACTACAATGCACGGTAACCTGCGGTGAAATTCCACTGTACTCTGCTATGGGAGTGCATGCAAGGGGGCGTTGGTTTAGAGAGGGGTGGGGGATATTAGCCTGAGCAAAAGAAAATACCTGGATTTAAGGCATGCAGCAACACACACACTTTAAGTAAGTGCTACATAAATGTATTTATTATAGTAGATGAGGCAAAGTATTTTTTTCAGTTTATATACCCTTTAAATTTTGTAAGTAGTGCATTATGTTGAATATTGAAGATCCAGTGGAGATGTATAGTCATTTGAGCAGCAAAAAAGGCAGTGTTTAGATGTAACAACTGTAGCACATGCAATGATAAAAAACAAGGTCATAATGGCAATGAATTATGAATTAATGGACACTGGTTGCAATACATATGATTGTGTATCTGCTTAGTATATAGTATACATTAGCAAATTATTATGCCTTTTAAAAAATATTCAGTGTATGAATCACATTCTCAACATATATTAAACAACAATATATCGTGATCACTCTTCCCAAGCATTACCCTCATCTCACATAATGAGCTCAGGTTTTGATATAACCTGATCCAACAATACATCCTTTATAGAATAACTTTTACAATCTTTGACAGAAACTGCTATACAGGGAGATTCAATAAAAGTTCTTATTGTTAAAATGGGCTAAATTTGCCCCAGCCAATCAGAACTTATTTAATTTGAAAGCTAACATCTATTGGTTGGGGCAAAATTAGCACCATCTTTAAACGATAAGAAACTTTTATTGAATAACCCTGTTAATACATACTTAATAGATTTAAAGGTGTTGGCAGTTGCCATACTCCAATCCTTGTCAGATAATGGAAATCGCCCTTAAATAGAAATTGCCAAACTGCATATGAATTCCTCCACCTCAGTAGTATTTGGTGGCCTGTAACAGACACCTACAATTAAGTTACCCTAACAATTAAATGGTATGTCCATCAAAAAAGAAAGTTGGTGAGACACTTACCCACGGACCCACTCCAGCGCCAAATTCCAGACGCCTCCGACGCAATCTCCAGTCCTTTGCACTGTGCGCGCATGCGCACAAGTGCGAAGGAGCAAGGAACGCATTGGAGACTGTCAGTAAAGTCGGCGGGAGAGGGTCCGCGGGGTTAGTGTCTCTCCTCTCTGGAAGATTTACTGAAGAATGGTAGGTTTACCTCCTGTTCTTCAGTAAATCAGATAGAACCACTACTTTTTGATGGACATACCTTAAAGGGTATGTCCACCTAAATGTACTTTTAATATGCTGTCCCCATGTCTCCCAGCCCCAACGCGTAATTTTTATTCAGAAAGCCCAACTCTTACTTACCTCTCCTCTTCCTTCGCCGCGATGCCGGCCTCTGTGCGAGAATGCAAGCAGAGGGGCGGGACCGGCAGTCGCGTCTGTGATTGGTGAGCGGCGCCAATCAGGACGCGGTGCCGGTCATTCAGTGCAGCAGAGAAAAGGGAGGTAAGTAAGAGTTTGGGGAGCTTTCTGAAAATTAAAAATATGCGGTTGGGGCTGGGAGACATGGGGGAAAACATATTAAAGGGGTTTAATGCTAGGGGGAGGGATAGTAGTAGAACGGGAGGGAAAGGAGGGAGAGAGGGGGGGGAGGGAGGGGGGAGAAGGGCTGCAGTACGCATGGCAAAAATCTACCGAGGCAAGGTAGGAGGCAGAGCCTAGCCTCTGGTGGGCAGTTTTTGGCACTTTGGGGGGGGGATACAAGAGAACCCTATGGAGCTGGGATGTGAGGTAAGGATTAAACTACACTACATGGTGGGGCCAGTAGTTGGGGGGATTATAGTTTTGGGGGTGGACATGCCCTTAATTTAACTTCTTTCTTTCTTTGCAGAGCTCCATCCATATTGTTTAACATAAATACATACCCCCTCCTTTCTTAATGACTCTATCATGTCTAAACAAGGAGTACTGCTCATGCTCAGTCATATTAATCATTTAGCTATGTTTCCGCTATACCAAAAAAAATAAATTTTCTTTAAAGTTATTAATTCTAATTTTAAATTTTTCAGCTAGACTTCTTACATTTTATTTTATTAATTTTACGACTTTGAGGTGCATTCCTTCCTCTCCTCTGTTAACCAATCCCCCTGTCTTACCCTTATTGTCTTACTAACACCCCCATTCATTACTCCTCTATCTACCTTAGCGAGATGCACTGTCAGGGAGGTGCACTGAAATAAATGAAGTATTTTGCAGTTAATCCCTGCTTGGAGTCCTTTCCTATTCGGTATGATATCAGGGAGAGGTCTCTCTCCCCATACCTTCTTTAAAATCTCCTTTAACACTTCTGGCCATCATTTCCCCCAAAACAGCTTGGGAGCATCGGATCAAGGTAAGGGTAAAAACGAAAGCCAACTTATGGGGGTAAGTAGGCTAATGGTTGACGTGACCTTTAATGACTTTTTGTAATGTCCCATTGAATGTAGTTAATAATGGTGCAAGTTTAAAGAACACTAAACTATTTTTCTATCCAGTCATATTGTGATAATGCACATTTGTTATTAGGTATAAATTCTTCCTATCTAGTATGTGATCTTAAATTCATCTGGTAGTTTTTCTAATATTTTCAGTTTTAGAAACTTTACCTACACGGGGAGAATTTTATAAGCCCATGTTTTTTTTTTCTTTCTTTGATAAATCTCTTTAGAAAGAGAGCAAGAATGTCTATTAAAATGTGTAATCTGCAGATCTTTCTTTAATCCTTAATTAAAGAGAGTCCCGGTTATTGTCTCAAGAAAAGTATTGTTTTTTTTCTTAGTGGTTTCAGGAAAAGACTCAGTGACGCTTTAAGTTACAACTCAGAGGTAGTGAGTAGTTCTGTTATTTGACTTTTCTTGTGACCTGCTTTTTTCACTCTAAATGTGAGACTGTATGGGTATGGGATTGGCAGCATATTTTTGGGTTATCGCAATGTATAAAATGTGTTTAAAATTTAGTAAATATGCACGTTTATTTTCTGCTATTTCTGTGACCTTTTGTTATTAATTTCCTTGTGTTAAGAAACGACCCTAAATAATATAAGACAGAAGATCCAAGTAACATATTCTAAAGGTGATTGTTCATGTATCCCTATTTATTAAAATGCTGACAGGAATAGTTGACTAGCTCATATCAGTTGTTTTTGCTAGTAAACAAATTAAAATGAATTACGTTACATAAAAGGTTCGTACACATGTGCGATCATGGCTGCCGACCCGTAAGCACAATGCATACGAACGGCTGTTTCAGCCGATAATCGGCCCGTGTATCGGCCAAGGTGCCTGATTGTTCGGGGATCGGGCAGATTCCGGAAAAAGTGTCCATTTTGGACACTTAGATTACTCTGGTCTATTAATTGATAAATACAATCTGAGGGAACTGACAAGTAAAATAATGGTTAACATAACTAAAATGCAAAGAGAAAGTTGGTGTAAGATGACCTTAAATATTTCCATGAAGGAGCCTGGTGTGACCTCAGTAACAGTTTCACTGTTTACTTGCAAGGGAACTATAACTAAAATACAAGCTAGATTTTCAAAAGTAATGCTGTAACCTGTGTATTCCTAATGTGTAGAATTTTCTTTATAATGTGTATTATATTTTTATACATTTATGGATGACAACTGACTTTGTTATGCATGGATTTATTTAAACTAAAAAAATTAAAAAAATTTTTTTTCTGAATTACAGATTCACTAGTGAATCACTGAACTAAGATGAGGTAAAAACATTGCAAGCATATTTCATCCCATGCACTTTTCTGAATTTTGAGATCTAATTTACAGAGCACACATACAACTAACTGTTTCATTTGCAAAATAAACAGTTAAAAAAAACTGCCAAAAAGGATTTATATTTTGGTTATTTTAAACTATAAGTTATTTTTTCCATAGAATTTTTTGTAAATTAAAACAAACAGATGTCTGAATCTAAAGCATTTTGAGAATTATTTGGTACTGTATGCTTGTGATCCAGGTCATGGTATATCTGTTGTATTCATAGATCATCTTAAAGTTAGTTCTTTAAGATTCATTCTGAATGACTTCTACAAGAATCTGTGGGCAATTATGTACCCTGAATAGTCCTATGCTAACTGGGAGTTTCAGGGTACTTTAAGTCCAGTTGATCTAACTGAATACAACAGATATTTGTAATGTAGTTTTTCAAACCATATAGCTCTGGTTTAATTTTAGATGAAATAAAGTGCAAAACAGTCCAACACCAGAAAAAAAAAACCATGAAAAACACTTACCAATCTTATATGAAACCGAGCTCATGTCCTATGTACAATCTGCATGCTTAGTGAATAGTTGGTCAGTATGTATCAGAAACAGGGCAGCACTTCCTGCACAATTACTTTAATTTTTTTATTAATTTTTTGTAATCAGGTTATTTTTTGCACATTGAACATCTGTCCCATTGTTTGGCCTGTATATACTGCCCAGCTAATCAAAAGTAAGTATTTTTTACTTACTACTCATATGTAAAGTTGCACAATACCCCTGTGTTCTGCTCATCTGCGGGTACAGGACAAAGAAAAGATTTCACTGACATTTTCAGAGACTTAATGCTGGGGAAAACAGGAAGTACCTGCACGACATAAAAAAAAATGACAGTCGTGAGAAGGGGAGCCAAATAAGCAAGGCAGAGGCTGATCACATGACTTCAAGCTGGTCACATTGTGTGAAAACAGGAAGTGTTTAAGCAGGAAGTAATATGCTAAACCTTTCCAGCAATAACTTCTCACTAATATTACTATTAGATGTGTTTTAGAGTTATTTTGAATGTAGTGTACCAATGGAAGGCTTATTATAAAACACTAACTTGTTTGGAAAACTTGAAAACCACAGTTACCCTTTAAAATCAGATTTGGGACATTACTACCACACATCTCTACTTATATCAAATGCAGCAATGCCATAAAGATTAGACCAGAAAGAGTTTTAAGCAGATGCTTTGGAATTCTTTGTTAAATTTTCCACAATGTGTCAATGTTTAAGATATTTCTGATCAACCATTAAAAAAATGTTTCACAAGAAGCCAAAGCATAATTCAGTAACCTGGAGCACAATATATGTAAATGTCCCTTAATGCAAAAAAACAGGCCTACAGAAATCATTTATTTTCAGTGATTGGAGTTTATCACAATTAATCAAAACAGCTGATTTCAATAAAACCTTTTACCTGGACGTGTGTGACCAGCTAATAACTGTATTCACTTTTAGCTAAATCATTTTGTAGGGTTAAATGAAAGCCTGCAGTATTTCCTATAAAGTGAGCTGACAATCATCTCTGGCTGGAGCGTGTGAAAAATTACATTGGGGTGAGGGTTCAAACTTCTGGTTCCAGTAGGTGGAGTGACATCACCAGACCTCTGCCTCGCCCGTCTACCCCAGGGGAGAAGCATGCTCAGTTGAGACTTAATGCTGGGGAAATCAGGAAGTACCTGGGGGGGAAATGACAGTTGAGAAGGGGAGCCTATCAAAGCAGGCCGAGGCTGGTCACAGGACTGTAAGGTGGTCGCAGGCTGGAAACAGGAAGTGTTCAAGCAGGAAATAATATTGCTGAACCTTTCCAGCAATAACTTCTCACAAGTTTATCCAGAGATGTGATTTAGGTTATTTTGAAAGTATGATAGAAGGCGTTTTGTATAATTCTTACTAGTTTGGAAGAATTCAAGACCACAGTTACCCTTTAAGAAAATAAACCATTAGTTCCATAGGGTAGAACCTGTGAGTTGGCATTGAAAGATGGAAGGCAGCTGTTACAGTATCCAGTATACAGTTTCCCCAGTCATCATGACAGCATGACTTTTTGTTCCTGTTTCTTCCTGCCTAATGTACTAGGAGGAGGTCTCTAGTACAATTTGCCTACCATCATCGATAAATGACATACCTTGGATGCTGTCTTAGGTGTATGCTTGGTTCATTGCAGTAATTCACTTTCTTCTTGTGTATGAGTAGATATTTCCAATGTTTCCTGCCATTTTGGAATTGTGTGTGTTGGAATTCTGTTTCAAGGTGAATGCATGCTTTGCCATGACCATCTTGCCCATCTAGCCTTTGCTGTGCTCTAGTAGGTATTATGCTTCACTACAAATTTCTTTGTACTTCTGCCCTAATCATTCTAGATGAGTAATGTAATTTGTTTGGATGCATTTAATTGTCCTATTCAATTGAGGCTTTCAATTTACCTATATATTATTCTAGTGAAATGAAGACCCTGAGGAACTATGGCGGATTGTGCTTAGCGAAACACATGTCGGTAATCCTGAGAGGATATTTGGAGCAGCAACCAGCCGAGTAGGTGAAGGAGGTTGATCCGAAACAACTAAGACCTGGAAAATACATCGGGTCCATGATCGGGCATACAGGAGTGATAGTATTACTATTCCCGTGAGAGAAGCCAGGTCACACAGGTGAAGTCCCGTATTTCTATATGTGTCTGAACATGGATTTGATTTTAGAGTGTGAAACACTGCGCTATATCGGTGAGTAGGGGCCTTACTGGTATCGAACATTTAAATTTCTCTTAGAGTGCATTTTTATCAGGGACGCCCAGTTTTGGGGGTTTGTGAGTGGATGGTCAGGAGGAGGGGCAAAATGAGGGGGGGTTTTATGGTGTCGGTATTGAGCATATCGGGTATTTTCCTTGTTTTATAGTGTACAATAAACAGTATTTTTTAACTTGATAACCATTATGTGGTAGTGCTTGTTTTGGGATGGTCTTATTTTGGGGGAGCCTGTTTCCAGTGGATTTTTGTATATAATTTTTCTATCTGAGATAGAGTAATATATTTTTGCTTGTTTCCTCCAGTTGTGTTTGATTGAACTTCATGTTTGGAATGTGCTTCAAGATTGGGTTTGCTCGCATTACAATACAATAATCACAATAATCTGTGATGTTGCAAGCTAGTCCTCATTTTAAACACTATGAACTGCATATCTTTATTGGTAAAAAACTTTGATACATAAAGTTTTTAAATGATTGTGTATAGCAAAATTAGGTAATATGTTGCATTTCTGTAACCCAACCCTTATTATAATTGTAGCTTTGGTAGTCCCACTTGGTAAATAGCTGCTGATGACTGGGGAAAACAAGAACTGTATTCCTACTTACTGTAATTTTATCCTTGCTCCCCCTCCCCCTACAGGGGATATGGAAGCTGCTCGTGGCTCTCCTGTTGCAACACTACTTCCTGGGATCAGATCCAATAATCATTCAGCTGGAAGTAATTTGAGATGGTCCAGATGTTCCAGCCATCCAACACATCTAAATCTTAGCACTTCTCAGAGCTCCAGTGGCAAGAAGGCCTGTTTCCAGTCAGTTTCCCTAATCTCAGTTCACAATTTACAGCATGGTGGCTCTACGTGCAGTTGGGTCAGACCTTAAGGGTGCACCAACATGGCTGATAGTAGGAGGTACTTAAATACTGTCAGCCTGTTTCAGTAGCCCCATCCGTAGTTCATCAAACCCACAGATAGGCCTTATCACTTAAGCTACAGCATACTTGTCTAATGTTTCCAGGCAAGGTTCTGGTACAGCAGGGGAAGAATGTCAGCCTATGGTGTATTTATTACAGCTTCTATTACAAAGTTTAACCCCTTTAATGCAAGACCTACTTGCCAATGCTAACAGGTTGCCTGTTCCTCCTGTTCTTATTGGCTATTCTGTTCCTTGTCCTGTGATGCCCATTGTATGCATCCCTCTACTAAATTATCTAATTCCCTGTTTGGTATGCCTTTCTTGCCTAATACTAAGCCAAAATAAATAGCAGGAATAGGTGGAATAAAGATTATAATTAATAATCTCCTACTAAAAAGAGAGTGGGTCCCTCACCCTGCACAAACAAGTAAGTGAAAACACTTACCGTATCTAATAACAACAAAGAACTATTAGAGGGGACAGAATCAATAAATCATTTATTAGTGGAATATCCCTTTAAATACACTATCAGCAGTATACCACTATAATATGTATATAGTGTGCTGTGAAACAATCACCAGAGATCCAAAAATCCGAATCTGTCCAATATAGAAAGAATATAGTCAAAAGTCAGCACCTAAAGAACGAGTCTCATAAACTCAGAAAAAAAACCTGGTAGGCAAGGGGCCTTATTGGTGAAAAACTGCATTTCAACTTCTCCCTGTCTATCCTGGTGTATCCATCTCTGGGATTGCCATTTTTAGGGTGAGTAATATTGGCAGGTATCTGCCCATGGGTTGCTACATTTCATCTAATTATTTAAAACTGTTTCTTTTTTTGGATGGGTAATGGGACACATAGCAGGCAGTTTTTCTTTCTTCACCAACTTTATTTTTGTTGGGGAGCCCCTGGGTCAAAAACCTGTCA
The DNA here is from genome assembly GCA_019447015.1 of Hymenochirus boettgeri. Lineage (NCBI taxonomy): Eukaryota > Metazoa > Chordata > Amphibia > Anura > Pipidae > Hymenochirus > Hymenochirus boettgeri. The sequence goes on from CM033469.1 coordinate 229,031,706, forward strand.
AATACTATTGAATACTTTTACGTTGGTGTCTGAAATTTTGTTGTTCCACTAGCCAGGCACAATACCGAAGGTCACTAAAGGAGTTTAGGTCCGCATTATTTGTGAGCCTCATCAAGAGCATCAAATATGACCTGGTTGTTTGGCAATGTTTAATGGCATAATTAATGGTAGCATTTGGCAGTTATCAGAGGTTTCCAATTCAGACATTAAACTTTTACTGATGTGGTTGTTAATGTCTTTTATGTTACAGTGCATTGGTTGCTGAGTGGTTTGTTAGCAGATTGATAAAAAATATGGTTTATCTAGAGCGTTCCCTTATTCTGGTTGCAGTATAACTCTGAGTGTCCTTAGACAACATGGTGCTGTGCAAGTTTTTATTAATTCTTCTATGCCAGTATAAATCTTATTGAGGAAATTAGTTTTGGATTGTTGGCTCTTGAATATATGGTTTTAAAGGGCAAGTCCAGCCCCAAAATGAAAACTTACATACAGGTAAATACCCCCCATAAACCTAAACGGTAATAGTTTGAAATGTGAAATATGTAAGTCTAACCTGAATTCCTGCAAGTGTCCGTTTCCCTGTTTCTGCTTCCTGGTTCTTCCAGTTAGTAACTGTCAGTTATGGATTTGACATCACAGCCAATGACTGAATGTAATCCCCTGTCTGCCTCTTCTGAGCATGCCAAGGCTCAGTACAGGTTTCTAAATTGCTCAGTTTCCATGAGGCATCCGGAAGCATAGCAGGCATACAGTAATGAATTCAAAGGACAAACTATGATATATCAACATATTTTTAAAGAGGCCATTCTTTCTAAAAGATACTCTTATGAGGGTGGAGTTGTCCTTTAAGGCTAGACATGATACTGGTATTAACAACACTATAGCTGGCATCCGGTGTCTTTCCATCTGCTAAAGAGTTGTGCAGCTACTGCATGGATTGTGGGGCATTCTGTTTATCCTCCTGTGGAGCGATCAGACCTATGGACAGAATCTCAGTTTGGATCAGGAACATCTCAAGATCAAATGGAGAGGGATTTGGGGTCATATGCTATGGTCATAAGATTTTAGTTATCCACCTAAGGGGAAATGACCTGGGGTTTTTACAGACATTTTTGAACTTATTTACGGCATTAAAGGATCTTGCTCATTGCCATTTATGCAAAGTAGTGTGGTTACAGTTTGTTCATAATTGTCCCTAGGTTGTGGAAGTGGCCAAAGATCACAATGCAATTGACAGATTTTGCAAAGAAAATTGTGTGAGGATGATTTGGGGCTATATTTAGCTGCAATATACAGGAAGGGTTTTAAAGGCCTATGCCATGCTTGTTAGGCAGGGCTCCTAGCTTGGCCTTATAGGGGAAGAGACCACTTTTTGGTGAGTTCAGTGATGAGTTCAGCAACCAACTACATTGTTTAATCCACAGAAAAATCCTGGATTGCTTGTAAGGATTCTCGCCTACTGGTGTTTTTCTCTCGCACAGACCAGCAGCTGTCATAATATGGTAAAAAAAAAAAATTAAAAATCTAATAAAGATGTGGCCTAATTTTACCTCCAAAAGGTTGTCTTTGTCCTCTTTTGGATATAATGTTTATATTGAGGAGTAAGGTTACAAGGAAGGGTTAAAGGTAAAATGTTTATTGTCCATCAGTGGTCATGCAGCTGCATGATAAAGAATGTTTGAAGCTAGCACAATCATAACAATGTAATAAATTCGACGTTAAGTTCTGCGTCACAAATGTATCAGGTGGGAAAAAGACACAATTTACTTTTTCATTCGAAGGATGCAGCACAATGCGCAATGAGCTTACTACATTATGTTAGCATGGAAGGTAAGTGTTACCTTGAATAACATTTGACTGTGGGGTAAAGAGAAAATCAGGCAATGCATATGTAGTTGTAAAGGGACACCCATGGAGTATCTGGCAAATACTCATACAGTAACTGACATCTTTCTGGCTCCTCCCCCAGTCTACCCTTCTCATTAACATATGATTGCCAGTGTTACAGAGTACAGACTGATGGATATACCAGAAATCAGTCCATTACTCCATGAGTATAGTGTGTCTTTAACTGTATAAAACAGTCCTAGAAAACAAGAAAAAAGCAGGAAATTAATTGACAAATAAGAATATTAAAAGCTCCACATAAAAGATTCTTCACTGATTCTGCAACAATTGTCAAAAAAACACCAATTACATAATAGAACTGAATACCTATGATGGACAACTTTAAATTTAAAAGCAACTGATTAGCAGAACCATAAAACAGAAAAATGCTTGGCAATCATTTTAAATACATAAAGACAAGAAAAAAAATAAATCCTAAGGAAATTGCAAATGCCTTCTCTAAATACAAATGAAAAACTTTATAAGCTGAGGGAGGTAATACAATGCAAACCTTGTACATGGACATTTCCAACTTCTTTAAAACAAAACACATTTGAATTTATAAGACAGAGAGAAATACATCATTAGCAATAATCAAAACCATTCAACTAATGAATACTTCAAAAAATACACTCCAATCCTGAATCCTTATTTACATACTATGTTTAAGCAAAGGACATAGGTAGTTTCCAACTGAAATACTCAGTCAGATAGTCCTAATCCTTAAACCTCATAAAACATTTGAAATCTCATGAACTATAGACTCAATACAGATGTCAAAATTTACTCTTAAAGGGTATGTCCACCCCCCAAACTAAAATTGGTATTTGGTAGGAAATGGCTATAAACCTCGACCTCACAAGGTCTTCTGAAATGTAATTTAGTTCCCCTGCTGCCTTATGCTTAACTTCTGTGCCTTTCCATGCACGAAAGTCAAGCAGGAGGGGCTCAACCAGCATTCGCTCCTGTGATTGGCTAAGGAACGAAGGCTGGTAAGTACATTTCAGGGGACCTGTGAGTGCTATAAACATTGCGGTGGTCGACAACAAAAATTGGGCTTGTTACGTGAGCCTTTTTCCCCTGGTCCTGAAATGTATGTATCGAAGTCTCATCAAAAGGTCCCCAACCATTTGGAAGTTTTTCTGGAGAATACATACACACATTGTCTTATAAATATTATAAGACAAATACAGACTGAACAAAAACTGGTTTAAACAATTATACTTTTTCATTTTGGAAATCTGAAACATATTCAGGGAGATTTAATAAAATTTCTTGTTTGTTGTTTAAAATGGTGCTAATTTTGCCAACAAATTAGATCTCATGAAACATTTAAAAGCTAACATCTGATTGGTTGGGGCAAAGTTAGCACCATTTTTAACAATAAGAAAATATATGGAATAACCCTGATTATTTGACATTAAGCCTGTTACATTAACAGGCGCTAGAAGCCCAGAGTGCCCCCTTAAGGTACCAAGGCCATGGGCAAAGTTCCCTGTTAGTGCCAAGCCAGAGTCCCCCCTTAATGCCTTTGGACACAAGGGGGACCCTAGCCTTGTGAACCCCTCTGTCCCAAATCCAGGGCCCCCTCTGTCCCAAATCCAGGGCCCCTCCTCTTCCCTCAGTCTGGAATCCAGCCCCCTGTCCCAAATCAAGGGTCCCCCACCTCTGTCCAAAAATGTTGTTTAAAATGGTGCTAATTTTGCCCCAACAAATTAGATCTCATGAAACATTTAAAAGCTAACATCTGATTGGTTGGGGCAAAGTTAGCACCATTTTTAACAATAAGAACTTATATGGAATAACCCTGATTATTTGACATTAAGCCTGTTACATTAACAGGCTAGAAGCCCAGAGTGCCCCCTTAAGGTACCAAGGCCATGGGCAAAGTTCCTTTTAGTGTCCCAAGGCCAGAGTCCCCCTTAATGCTTTGGACACTAAGGGGGACCCTAGCCTTGCGAACCCCACTGTCCCAAATCCAGGGCCCCCTCTGTCCCAAATCCAGGGCCCCTCTCTTTCCTCAGTCTGAAATCCAGCCCCCGTCCCAAATCAAGGGCCCACCTCGTCCAAAATCCAGGGTCCCCCCTCTGTCCAAATCCAGGGGCCCCTCTGTCCCAAATCCAGGGTCCTCCCTCTGTCCCAAATCCAGCCTCCCCCTGTCACAATCCAGGGTCCCCACTCGTCCCAAATCCAGAACCCCTCTGTCCCAAATCCAGGGTCCCCCCCATCCCAAATCCAGAGTCCCCCCTCAGTCCCAAATCCATGGCTCCCCCTGTCCCAAGCAACCTCACCTGCAGTCTGTGTAATGCTGTGTTCTGCCTCTTGCGTGTTTCTGTGTTTCTCCCTTAGTGGTGGTCAATAGGAACTGCAGAGACAATCTTACCATCTCCCTCTAGTGGTGAGTCAATAGGAACTGCAGTGACACACAGACACAGAATCATATAATCACAACATAGACAATTTAACTTTTTTGGAAATCTGGAACATATTCAGGGAGATTCAATAAAAGTTCTTCTTATTTAAAATGGTGCTAATTTTGCCCCAACCAATCAGATATTATTTAACATTTGAAAGCTAACATCTGATTGGTTGGGGGACTCTGTCCCCCAAATCCAGCCCCCCCTCTGTCCCAAATCTAGCCCCCCCTCTGCCGCTTCATTCCCAAATCCAGCCCCCCTCTGTCTCAAATTAATGCCCCCCTCTGTCCCTAATCCAGGTCCCCCCCTCTGTCCCAAATCCGGGTCTCCCCTCTATCCCACAATCAGGGTAACCTCCTCTGCCCAAATCCAGGGTCACCCCCTTGTCCCAATCAGGGTCCCCCTCTGTCCCAAATCAAGGGTCCCCCCTGTCCCAAATCCAGACACCTCCCTCTGTCCCAAATCCAGATCCCCTCTGTGTCAAATATTCAGGGCTCCCCTCTGTCCCAACCAACTACCTGCAGTCTGTGCAGTTGCTGTGTTCTGCTCCTGCGTGTTTCCGTGTTTTCCCTCTTAGTAGTGAGTCAAAAGGAACTGCAGAGACAATCTTACTATCTCCCTCTAGTGGTAAGTCAATAGGAAATACAGTTACACACACACATGGAATCACATAATCAGCTCTGGGATTTTATATATCTAGATTATTATGCCACTGTAATTAAAATTCATTCATTCCCATTTATAATAAATTCATTAATTTCCATTTGTGTAAGGTGATATAAAATATTATATATATAATATTTATGTGAAGCTTTAAAATACTGAATGCAAAAGTTAGCTAATCGTATTGAAGTAAATGCACATTCCTAGGCCCCATACAATATCATATTATCTGCACACTAGCATACTTTATAAACAAAGGGGTTTTAGTATACATTACTGTGATCACATGAATGAAAAGCCTTCTAACCACGTCAAGGTAACCCCAGTCTGGAAGGTCCTAACTTCTAACCTTTTTAAATGTCTTTTACTTCAATTACGATTAGCTAACTTTTGCATTCAGTATTTTAAAGCTTACACATAAATATATATATATATATATATTTTATATCACCTTACACAAAATGGAAATTAATGAATTTATTAATAAATGGGAATGAATGAATTTTTAATTACAGTGGCATAATAATCTAGATATATAAAATCCCAGAGCTGATTATGTGATTCCATGTGTGTGTGTAACTGTATTTCCTATTGACTTACCACTAGAGGGAGATAGTAAGATTGTCTCTGCAGTTCCTTTTGACTCACTACTAGAGGGAGAAACACAGGAAACACGCAGGAGGCAGAACACAGCAACTGCACAGACTGCAGGTAAGGTTGGTTGGGACAGAGGGGAGCCCTGAATAATTTGACACAGAGGGGATCCTGGATTTGGGACAGAGGGAGGTGTCTGGATTTGGGACAGGGGGGACCCTTGATTTGGGACAGAGGGGGACCCTGGATATGGGACAGAGGGGGTGACCCTGGATTTGGGACAGAGGAGGTGACCCTGGATTTGGGATAGAGGGGGAGACCCTGGATTTGGGACAGAGGGGGGGACCCTGGATTAGGGACAGAGGGGGGCATTAGATTTGAGACAGAGGGGGGCTGGATTTGGGAATGAAGGACAGAGGGGGGGCTAGATTTGGGAAAGGGGGGCTAGATTTGGGACAGAAGGGGGGGCTGGATTTGGGGGACAGAGTCCCCCAAAAGGGGACTCTGCCCATGAAGGAGGTGAACTATGGCCTTGGTACACTAAGGGGGCACTCTGGGCTTCTAGCACCCATTAATGTAACAGGCTTAATGTCTAGTTTATAGAAATAATCAGGGTTGTTCAATATAAGTTCTTAATGTTAAAAATGGTGCTAACTTTGCCCAACCAATCAGATGTTAGCTTTCAAATGTTAAATAAGATCTGATTGGTTGGGGCAAAATTAGCACCATTTTAAATAATAAGAAATTTATTGAATCTCCCTGAATATGTTCCAGATTTCCAAAAAAGTTATTTTTCTTGTTTTCTAGGACTTGTTTTATACAAGTTAAAGACACACTATACTCATGGAGTAATGGACTGATTTCTGGTATATCCATCAGTCTGTACTCTGTAACACTGGCAATCATATGTTAATGAGAAGGGTAGACTGGGGGAGGAGCCAGAAAGATGTCAGTTACTGTATGAGTATTTGCCAGATACTACATGGGTGTCCCTTTACAACTACATATGCATTGCCTGATTTTCTCTTTACCCCACAGTCAAATGTTACTTCAAGGTAACAACTTACCTTCCATGCTAACATAATGTAGTAAGCTCATTGCGCATTGTGCTGCATCCTTCGAATGAAAAAGTAAATTGTGTCTTTTTCCACCTGATACATTTGTGACGCAGAACTTAACGTCGAATTTATTACATTGTTATGATTGTGCTAGCTTCAAACATTCTTTATCATGCAGCTGCATGACCACTGATGGACAATAAACATTTTACCTTTAACCCTTCTTGTAACCTTACTCCTCAATATAAACATTATATCCAAAAGAAGGACAAAGACAACCTTTTGGAGGTAAAATTAGGCCACATCTTTATTAGATTTTTAATTTTTTTTTTTTACCATATTATGACAGCTGCTGGTCTGTGCGAGAGAAAAACACCAGTAGGCGAGAATCCTTACAAGCAATCCAGGATTTTTCTGTGGATAAACAATGTAGTTGGTTGCTGAACTCATCACTGAACTCACCAAAAAGTGGTCTCTTGCCCCCTATAAGGCCAAGCTAGGAGCCCTGCCTAACAAGCATGGCATAGGCCTTTTAAAACCCTTCCTGTATATTGCAGCTAAATATAGCCCCAAAATCATCCTCACACAATTTTCTTTGCAAAATCTGTCAATTGCATTGTGATCTTTGGCCACTTCCACAACCTAGGGACAATTATGAACAAACTGTAACCACACTACTTTGCATGAAATGGCAATGAGCAAGATCCTTTAAATGCCGTAAATAAGTTCAAAAATGTCTGTAAAACACCCCAGGTCATTTCCCCTTAGGTGGATAACTAAAATCTTATGACCATAGCATATGACCCCAAATCCCTCTCCATTTGATCTTGAGATGTTCCTGATCCAAACTGAGATTCTGTCCATAGGTCTGATCGCTCTCACAGGACGGATAAACAGAATGCCCCACAATCCATGCAGTAGCTGCACAACTCTTTAGCAGATGGAAAGACACCGGATGCCAGCTATAGTGTTGTTAATACCAGTATCATGTCTAGCCTTAAAGGACAACTCCACCCTCATAAGAGTATCTTTTAGAAAGAATGGCCTCTTTAAAATATGTTGATATATCATAGTTTGTCCTTTGAATTCATTACTGTATGCCTGCTATGCTTCCGGATGCCTCATGGAAACTGAGCAATTTAGAAACCTGTACTGAGCCTTGGCATGCTCAGAAGAGGCAGACAGGGGATTACATTCAGTCATTGGCTGTGATGTCAAATCCATAACTGACAGTTACTAACTGGAAGAACCAGGAAGCAGAAACAGGGAAACGGACACTTGCAGGAATTCAGGTTAGACTTACATATTTCACATTTCAAACTATTACCGTTTAGGTTTATGGGGGGTGATTTACCTGTATGTAAGTTTTCATTTTGGGGCTGGACTTGCCCTTTAAAACCATATATTCAAGAGCCAACAATCCAAAACTAATTTCCTCAATAAGATTTATACTGGCATAGAAGAATTAATAAAAACTTGCACAGCACCATGTTGTCTAAGGACACTCAGAGTTATACTGCAACCAGAATAAGGGAACGCTCTAGATAAACCATATTTTTTATCAATCTGCTAACAAACCACTCAGCAACCAATGCACTGTAACATAAAAGACATTAACAACCACATCAGTAAAAGTTTAATGTCTGAATTGGAAACCTCTGATAACTGCCAAATGCTACCCATTAATTATGCCATAAACATTGCCAAACAACCAGGTCATATTTGATGCTCTTGATGAGGCTCACAAATAATGCGGAGCCTAAACTCCTTTAGTGACCTTCGGTATTGTGCCTGGCTAGTGGAACAACAAAATTTCAGACACAACGTAAAAGTATTCAATGTATTTGACAGGTTTTTGACCCAGGGGCTCCCCAACCAAAAATAAAGTTGGTGAAGAAAGAAAAACTGCCTGCTATGTGTCCCATTACCCATCCAAAAAAAGAAACAGTTTTAAATAATTAGATGAAATGTAGCAACCCATGGCAGATACCTGCCAATATTACTCACCCTAAAAATGGCAATCCCAGGAGATGGATACACCAGGATAACAGGGAGAAGTTGAAATGCAGTTTTTCACCAATAAGGCCCCTTGCCTACCAGGTTTTTTTTCTGAGTTTATGAGACTCGTTCTTTAGGTGCTGACTTATTGACTATATTCTTTCTATATTGGACAGATTCGGATTTTTGGATCTCTGGTGATTGTTTCACAGCACACTATATACATATTATAGTGGTATACTGCTGATAGTGTATTTAAAGGGATATTCCACTAATAAATGATTTATTGATTCTGTCCCCTCTAATAGTTCTTTGTTGTTATTAGATACGGTAAGTGTTTTCACTTACTTGTTTGTGCAGGGTGAGGGACCCACTCTCTTTTTAGTAGGAGATTATTAATTATAATCTTTATTCCACCTATTCCTGCTATTTATTTTGGCTTAGTATTAGGCAAGAAAGGCATACCAAACAGGGAATTAGATAATTTAGTGAGGGATGCATACAATGGGCATCACAGGACAAGGAACAGAATAGCCAATAAGAACAGGAGGAACAGGCAACCTGTTAGCATTGGCAAGTAGGTCTTGCATTAAAGGGGTTAAACTTTGTAATAGAAGCTGTAATAAATTACACCATAGGCTGACATTCTTCCCCTGCTGTACCAGAACCTTGCCTGGAAACATTAGACAAGTATGCTGTACTTAAGTGATAAGGCCTATCTGTGGGTTTGATGAACTACGGATGGGGCTACTGAAACAGGCTGACAGTATTTAAGTACCTCCTACTATCAGCCATGTTGGTGCACCCTTAAGGTCTGACCCAACTGCACAGTAGAGCCACCATGCTGTAAATTGTGAACTGAGATTAGGGAAACTGACTGGAAACAGGCCTTCTTGCCACTGGAGCTCTGAGAAGTGCTAAGATTTAGATGTGTTGGATGGCTGGAACATCTGGACCATCTCAAATTACTTCCAGCTGAATGATTATTGGATCTGATCCCAGGAAGTAGTGTTGCAACAGGAGAGCCACGAGCAGCTTCCATATCCCACTGTAGGGGGAGGGGGAGCAAGGATAAAATTACAGTAAGTAGGAATACAGTTCTTGTTTTCCCCAGTCATCAGCAGCTATTTACCAAGTGGGACTACCAAAGCTACAATTATAATAAGGGTTGGGTTACAGAAATGCAACATATTACCTAATTTTGCTATACACAATCATTTAAAAACTTTATGTATCAAAGTTTTTTACCAATAAAGATATGCAGTTCATAGTGTTTAAAATGAGGACTAGCTTGCAACATCACAGATTATTGTGATTATTGTATTGTAATGCGAGCAAACCCAATCTTGAAGCACATTCCAAACATGAAGTTCAATCAAACACAACTGGAGGAAACAGCAAAAATATATTACTCTATCTCAGATAGAAAAATTATATACAAAAATCCACTGGAAACAGGCTCCCCCAAAATAAGACCATCCCAAAACAAGCACTACCACATAATGGTTATCAAGTTAAAAAATACTGTTTATTGTACACTATAAAACACAGGAAAATACCCGATATGCTCAATACCGACACCATAAAACCCCCCCTCATTTTGCCCCTCCTCCTGACCATCCACTCACAAACCCCCAAAACTGGGCGTCCCTGATAAAAATGCACTCTAAGAGAAGATTTAAATGTTCGATACCAGTAAGGCCCCTACTCACCCGATATAGCGCAGTGTTTCACACTCTAAAATCAAATCCATGTTCAGACACATATAGAAATACGGGACTTCACCTGTGTGACCTGGCTTCTCTCACGGGAATAGTAATACTATCACTCCTGTATGCCCGATCATGGACCCGATGTATTTTCCAGGTCTTAGTTGTTTCGGATCAACCTCCGTTCACCTACTCGGCTGGTTGCTGCTCCAAATATTCCTCTCCAGGATTACCGACATGTGTTTCGCTAAGCACAATCCGCCATAGTTCCTCAGGGTCTTCATTTCACTAGAATAATATATAGGTAAATTGAAAGCCTCAATTGAATAGGACAATTAAATGCATCCAAACAAATTACATTACTCATCTAGAATGATTAAGGGCAGAAGTACAAAGAAATTTGTAGTGAAGCATAATACCTACTAGAGCACAGCAAAGGCTAGATGGGCAAGATGGTCATGGCAAAGCATGCATTCACCTTGAAACAGAATTCCAACACACCAATTCCAAAATGGCAGGAAACATTGGAAATATCTACTCATACACAAGAAAAAGTGAATTACTGCAATGAACCAAGCATACACCTAAGACAGCATCCAAGGTATGTCATTTATCGATGATGGTAGGCAAATTGTACTAGAGACCTCCTCCTAGTACATTAGGCAGGAAGAAACAGGAACAAAAAGTCATGCTGTCATGATGACTGGGGAAACTGTATACTGGATACTGTAACAGCTGCCTTCCATCTTTCAATGCCAACTCACAGGTTCTACCCTATGGAACTAATGGTTTATTTTCTTAAAGGGTAACTGTGGTCTTGAATTCTTCCAAACTAGTAAGAATTATACAAAACGCCTTCTATCATACTTTCAAAATAACCTAAATCACATCTCTGGATAAACTTGTGAGAAGTTATTGCTGGAAAGGTTCAGCAATATTATTTCCTGCTTGAACACTTCCTGTTTCCAGCCTGCGACCACCTTACAGTCCTGTGACCAGCCTCGGCCTGCTTTGATAGGCTCCCCTTCTCAACTGTCATTTCCCCCCCAGGTACTTCCTGATTTCCCCAGCATTAAGTCTCAACTGAGCATGCTTCTCCCCTGGGGTCGACGGGCGAGGCAGAGGTCTGGTGATGTCACTCCACCTACTGGAACCAGAAGTTTGAACCCTCACCCCAATGTAATTTTTCACACGCTCCAGCCAGAGATGATTGTCAGCTCACTTTATAGGAAATACTGCAGGCTTTCATTTAACCCTACAAAATGATTTAGCTAAAAGTGAATACAGTTATTAGCTGGTCACACACGTCCAGGTAAAAGGTTTTATTGAAATCAGCTGTTTTGATTAATTGTGATAAACTCCAATCACTGAAAATAAATGATTTCTGTAGGCCTGTTTTTTTGCATTAAGGGACATTTACATATATTGTGCTCCAGGTTACTGAATTATGCTTTGGCTTCTTGTGAAACATTTTTTTAATGGTTGATCAGAAATATCTTAAACATTGACACATTGTGGAAAATTTAACAAAGAATTCCAAAGCATCTGCTTAAAACTCTTTCTGGTCTAATCTTTATGGCATTGCTGCATTTGATATAAGTAGAGATGTGTGGTAGTAATGTCCCAAATCTGATTTTAAAGGGTAACTGTGGTTTTCAAGTTTTCCAAACAAGTTAGTGTTTTATAATAAGCCTTCCAGTGGTACACTACATTCAAAATATACTCTAAAACACATCTAATAGGTAATATTAGTGAGAAGTTATTGCTGGAAAGGTTTAGCATATTACTTCCTGCTTAAACACTTCCTGTTTTCACACAATGTGACCAGCTTGAAGTCATGTGATCAGCCTCTGCCTTGCTTATTTGGCTCCCCTTCTCACGACTGTCATTTTTTTTTATGTCGTGCAGGTACTTCCTGTTTTCCCCAGCATTAAGTCTCTGAAAATGTCAGTGAAATCTTTTCTTTGTCCTGTACCCGCAGATGAGCAGAACACAGGGGTATTGTGCAACTTTACATATGAGTAGTAAGTAAAAAATACTTACTTTTGATTAGCTGGGCAGTATATACAGGCCAAACAATGGGACAGATGTTCAATGTGCAAAAAATAACCTGATTACAAAAAATTAATAAAAAAATTAAAGTAATTGTGCAGGAAGTGCTGCCCTGTTTCTGATACATACTGACCAACTATTCACTAAGCATGCAGATTGTACATAGGACATGGCTCGGTTTCATATAAGATTGGTAAGTGTTTTTCATGGTTTTTTTTTTCTGGTGTTGGACTGTTTTGCACTTTATTTCATCTAAAATTAAACCAGAGCTATATGGTCTTGAAAAACTACATTACAAATATCTGTTGTATTCAGTTAGATCAACTGGACTTAAAGTACCCTGAAACTCCCAGTTAGCATAGGACTATTCAGGGTACATAATTGCCCACAGATTCTTGTAGAAGTCATTCAGAATGAATCTTAAAGAACTAACTTTAAGATGATCTATGAATACAACAGATATACCATGACCTGGATCACAAGCATACAGTACCAAATAATTCTCAAAAATGCTTTAGATTCAGACATCTGTTTGTTTTAATTTACAAAAAATTCTATGGAAAAAATAACTTATAGTTTAAAATAACCAAAATATAAATCCTTTTTGGCAGTTTTTTTTAACTGTTTATTTTGCAAATGAAACAGTTAGTTGTATGTGTGCTCTGTAAATTAGATCTCAAAATTCAGAAAGTGCATGGGATGAAATATGCTTGCAATGTTTTTACCTCATCTTAGTTCAGTGATTCACTAGTGAATCTGTAATTCAGAAAAAAAATTTTTTTAATTTTTTTAGTTTAAATAAATCCATGCATAACAAAGTCAGTTGTCATCCATAAATGTATAAAAATATAATACACATTATAAAGAAAATTCTACACATTAGGAATACACAGGTTACAGCATTACTTTTGAAAATCTAGCTTGTATTTTAGTTATAGTTCCCTTGCAAGTAAACAGTGAAACTGTTACTGAGGTCACACCAGGCTCCTTCATGGAAATATTTAAGGTCATCTTACACCAACTTTCTCTTTGCATTTTAGTTATGTTAACCATTATTTTACTTGTCAGTTCCCTCAGATTGTATTTATCAATTAATAGACCAGAGTAAGATCTAAGTGTCCAAAATGGACACTTTTTCCGGAATCTGCCCGATCCCCGAACAATCAGGCACCTTGGCCGATACACGGGCCGATTATCGGCTGAAACAGCCGTTCGTATGCATTGTGCTTACGGGTCGGCAGCCATGATCGCACATGTGTACGAACCTTTTATGTAACGTAATTCATTTTAATTTGTTTACTAGCAAAAACAACTGATATGAGCTAGTCAACTATTCCTGTCAGCATTTTAATAAATAGGGATACATGAACAATCACCTTTAGAATATGTTACTTGGATCTTCTGTCTTATATTATTTAGGGTCGTTTCTTAACACAAGGAAATTAATAACAAAAGGTCACAGAAATAGCAGAAAATAAACGTGCATATTTACTAAATTTTAAACACATTTTATACATTGCGATAACCCAAAAATATGCTGCCAATCCCATACCCATACAGTCTCACATTTAGAGTGAAAAAAGCAGGTCACAAGAAAAGTCAAATAACAGAACTACTCACTACCTCTGAGTTGTAACTTAAAGCGTCACTGAGTCTTTTCCTGAAACCACTAAGAAAAAAAACAATACTTTTCTTGAGACAATAACCGGGACTCTCTTTAATTAAGGATTAAAGAAAGATCTGCAGATTACACATTTTAATAGACATTCTTGCTCTCTTTCTAAAGAGATTTATCAAAGAAAGAAAAAAAAAACATGGGCTTATAAATTCTCCCCTGTAGGTAAAGTTTCAAAACTGAAAATATTAGAAAAACTACCAGATGAATTTAAGATCACATACTAGATAGGAAGAATTTATACCTAATAACAAATGTGCATTATCACAATATGACTGGATAGAAAAATAGTTTAGTGTTCTTTAAACTTGCACCATTATTAACTACATTCAATGGGACATTACAAAAAGTCATTAAAGGTCACGTCAACCATTAGCCTACTTACCCCCATAAGTTGGCTTTCGTTTTTACCCTTACCTTGATCCGATGCTCCCAAGCTGTTTTGGGGGAAATGATGGCCAGAAGTGTTAAGGAGATTTTAAAGAAGGTATGGGAGAGAGACCTCTCCCTGATATCATACCGAATAGGAAAGGACTCCAAGCAGGGATTAACTGCAAAAATACTTCATTTATTTCAGTGCACCTCCCTGACAGTGCATCTCGCTAAGGTAGATAGAGGAGTAATGAATGGGGGTGTTAGTAAGACAATAAGGGTAAGACAGGGGGATTGGTAACAGAGGAGAGGAAGGAATGCACCTCAAAGTCGTAAAATTAATAAAATAAAATGTAAGAAGTCTAGCTGAAAAATTTAAAATTAGAATTAATAACTTTAAAGAAAATTTATTTTTTTTGGTATAGCGGAAACATAGCTAAATGATTAATATGACTGAGCATGAGCAGTACTCCTTGTTTAGACATGATAGAGTCATTAAGAAAGGAGGGGGTATGTATTTATGTTAAACAATATGGATGGAGCTCTGCAAAGAAAGAAAGAAGTTAAATTAAGGGCATGTCCACCCCCAAAACTATAATCCCCCCAACTACTGGCCCCACCATGTAGTGTAGTTTAATCCTTACCTCACATCCCAGCTCCATAGGGTTCTCTTGTATCCCCCCCCCAAAGTGCCAAAAACTGCCCACCAGAGGCTAGTGCTCTGCCTCCTACCTTGCCTCGTAGATTTTTGCCATGCGTACTGCAGCCCTTCTCCCCCCTCCCTCCCCCCCCTCTCTCCCTCCCTTTCCCTCCCGTTCTACTACTATCCCTCCCCCTAGCATTAAACCCCTTTAATATGTTTTCCCCCATGTCTCCCAGCCCCAACCGCATATTTTTAATTTTCAGAAAGCTCCCCAAACTCTTACTTACCTCCCTTTTCTCTGCTGCACTGAATGACCGGCACGCGTCCTGATGGCGCCGCTCACCAATCACAGACGCGACTGCCGGTCCCGCCCCTCTGCTTGCATTCTCGCACAGAGGCCGGCATCGCGGCGAAGGAAGAGGAGAGGTAAGTAAGAGTTGGGCTTTCTGAATAAAAATTACGCGTTGGGGCTGGGAGACATGGGGACAGCATTTAAAGTTACATTAGGTGGACATACCTTTAAGGGTATGTCCATCAAAAAAGTAGTTGGTTTCTATCTGATTTACTGAAGAACAGGAGGTAAACCTACCATTCTTCAGTAAATCTTCCAGAGAGGAGAGACACTACCCCGCGGACCCTCTCCCGCCGACTTTACTGACAGTCTCCAATGCGTTTTGCTCCTTCGCACTTGTGCGCATGCGCGCACAGTGCAAAGGACTGGAGATTGCGTCGGAGGCGTCTGGGAATTTGGCGCTGGAGTGGGTCCGTGGGTAAGTGTCTCACCAACTTTCTTTTTTGATGGACATACCATTTAATTGTTAGGGTAACTTAATTGTAGGTGTCTGTTACAGGCCACCAAATACTACTGAGGTGGAGGAATTCATATGCAGTTTGGCAATTTCTATTTAAGGGCGATTTCCATTATCGACAAGGATTGGAGTATGGCAACTGCCAACACCTTTAAATCTATTAAGTATGTATTAATTTATTGAATCTCCCTGAATATGTTCCAGATTTCCAAAAAAGTTAAATTGTCTATGTTGTGATTATATGATTCTGTGTCTGTGTGTCACTGCAGTTCCTATTGACTCACCACTAGAGGGAGATGGTAAGATTGTCTCTGCAGTTCCTATTGACTCACCACTAGAGGGAGAAACACAGGAAACACGCAAGAGGCAGAACACAGCAATTACACAGACTGCAGGTGAGGTTGCTTGGGACAGAGGGGAGCCATGGATTTGGGACTGAGGGGGGACTCTGGATTTGGGATGGAGGGGGGACCCTGGATTTGGGACAGAGGGGGGTCTGGATTTGGGACAGAGTGGGGACCCTGGATTTGTGACAAAGGGGAGGCTGGATTTGGGACAGAGGGAGGACCCTGGATTTGGGACAGAGGGGTCCCTGGATTTGGGACAGAGGGGGGACCCTGGATTTTTGGACAGAGGTGGGGGACCCTTGATTTGGGACAGGGGGGCTGGATTTCAGACTGAGGGAAAGAGAGGGGCCCTGGATTTGGGACAGAGGGGGCCCTGGATTTGGGACAGTGGGGTTCGCAAGGCTAGGGTCCCCCTTAGTGTCCAAAGGCATTAAGGGGGGACTCTGGCCTTGGGACACTAAAAGGGAACTTTGCCCATGGCCTTGGTACCTTAAGGGGGCACTCTGGGCTTCTAGTGCCTGTTAATGTAACAGGCTTAATGTCAATAATCAGGGTTATTCCATATATTCTTTTGTTAAAATGGTGCTACTTTGCCCCAACCAATCAGATGTTAGCTTTTAAATTTTTTCATGAGATCTAATTTGTTGGGGCAAAATTAGCACCATTTTAAACAACATTTTTGGACAGAGGTGGGGGACCCTTGATTTGGGACAGGGGGGCTGGATTTCAGACTGAGGGAAAGAGAGGGGCCCTGGATTTGGGACAGAGGGGGCCCTGGATTTGGGACAGAGGGGTTCACAAGGCTAGGGTCCCCCTTAGTGTCCAAAGGCATTAAGGGGGGACTCTGGCCTTGGGACACTAACAGGGAACTTTGCCCATGGCCTTGGTACCTTAAGGGGGCACTCTGGGCTTCTAGCGCCTGTTAATGTAACAGGCTTAATGTCAAATAATCAGGGTTATTCCATATAAGTTCTTATTGTTAAAAATGGTGCTAACTTTGCCCCAACCAATCAGATGTTAGCTTTTAAATGTTTCATGAGATCTAATTTGTTGGGGCAAAATTAGCACCATTTTAAACAACAAACAAGAAATTTTATTGAATCTCCCTGAATATGTTTCAGATTTCCAAAAATGAAAAAGTATAATTGTTTAAACCAGTTTTTGTTCAGCTCTGTATTTGTCTTATATATATTTATAAGACAATGTGTGTATGTATTCTCCAGAAAAACTTCCAAATGGTTGGGGGACACTTTTGATGAGACTTCGTATACATACATTTCAGGACCCAGGGGAAAAAAGGCTCACGTAACAAGGCCAATTTTTGTTGTCGACCACGCAATGTTTATAGCACTCACAGGTCCCCTGAAATGTACTTACCAGCCTTCGTTCCTTAGCCAATCACAGGAGCGAATGCTGGTTGAGCCCCTCCTGCTTGACTTTCGTGCATGGAAAAGGCACAGAAGTTAAGCATAAGGCAGCAGGGGAACTAAATTACATTTCAGAAGACCTTGCGAGGTCGAGGTTTATAGCCATTTCCTACCAAATACCAATATTTAGTTTGGGGGGTGGACATACCCTTTAAGAGTAAATTTTGACATCTGTATTGAGTCTATAGTTCATGAGATTTCCAAATTGTTTATGAGGTTTAAGGATTAGGACTATCAGTGACTGAGTAATTTCAGTTGGAAACGTACCTATACTAAACATAGTATGTAAATAAGGATTCAGGATGTGAGTGTATGTTTTGAAGTATTCATTAGTTGAATGGTTTTGATTATTGCTAATAGATGTATTTCTCTCTGTCTTATAAATTCAAATGTGTTTTGTTTTAAAGAAGTTGGAAATGTCCATGTACAAGGTTTGCATTATGTATTACCTCCCTCAGCTTATAAAGTTTTTCAGTTTGTATTTAGAGAAGGCATTTGCAATTTCCTTAGGATTTATTTTTTTCTTGTCTTTAATGTATTTTTTAAAATGATTTGCCAAGCATTTTTCTGTTTTATGGTTCTGACTAATCAGTTGCTTTTAAATTTAAAGTTGTCCATCATAGGTATTCAGTTCTAAATTATGTAATTGGTGTCTTTGTTTTGACAATTGTTGCAGAATCAGTGAAGAATCTTTTATGTGGAGCTTTTAATATTCTTATTTGTTCAATTAATTCCTGCTTTTTTCTTGTTTTCTAGGACTTGTTTATACCAGTTAAAGACACACTATACTCATGGAGTAATGGACTGATTTCTGGTATATCCATCAGTCTGTACTCTGTAACACTGGCAATCATATGTTAATGAAGAAGGGTAGACTGGGGGAGGAGCCAGAAAGATGTCAGTTACTGTATGAGTATTTGCCAGATACTGCATGGGTGTCCCTTTACAACTACATAATGCATTGCCTGATTTTCTCTTTACCCCACAGTCAAAATGTTAGTTCAAGGTAACAACTTACCTTCCATGCTAACATAATGTAGTAAGCTCATTGCGCATTGTGCTGCATCCTTCGAATGAGAAAAGTAAATTGTGTCTTTTTCCACCTGATACATTTGTGACGCAGAACTTAACGTCGAATTTATTACATTGTTATGATTGTGCTAGCTTCAAAACATTTCTTTATCATGCAGCTGCATGACCACTGATGGACAATAAACATTTTACCTTTAACCCTTTCTTGTAACCTTACTCCTCAATATAAACATTATATCCAAAAGAAGGACAAAGACAACCTTTTGGAGGTAAAATTAGGCCACATCTTTATTAGATTTTTAATTTTTTTTTACCATATTAATGACAGCTGCTGGTCTGTGCGAGAGAAAAACACCAGTAGGCGAGAATCCTTACAAGCAATCCAGGATTTTTCTGTGGATTAAACAATGTAGTTGGTTGCTGAACTCATCACTGAACTCACCAAAAAGTGCTCTCTTGCCCTATATAGGCCAAGCTAGGAGCCCTGCCTAACAAGCATGGCATAGGCCTTTTAAAACCCTTCCTGTATATTGCAGCTAAATATAGCCCAATAAATCATCCTCACACAATTTTCTTTGCAGAATCTGTCAATTGCATTGTGATCTTTGGCCACTTCCACAACCTAGGGACAATTTATGAACAAACTGTAACCACACTACTTTGCATGAAATGGCAATGAGCAAGATCCTTTTAATGCCATAAATAAGTTCAAAAATGTCTGTAAACACCCAGGTCATTTCCCCTTAGGTGGATAACTAAAATCTTATGACCTTAGCATATGACCCCAAATCCCTCTCCATTTGATCTTGAGATGTTCCTGATCCAAACTGAGATTCTGTCCATAAGGTCTGATCTCAGCTCACCAGGAAGCTGGATAAACAAAAGAATGCCCCACAATCCATGCAGTAGCTGCACAACTCTTTAGCAGATGGAAAGACACCGGATGCCAGCTATAGTGTTGTTAATACCAGTATCATGCCTAGCCTTAAAGGACAACTCCACCCTCATAAGAGTATCTTTTAGAAAGAATGGCCTCTTTAAAATATGTTGATATATCATAGTTTGTCCTTTGAATTCATTACTGTATGCCTGCTATGCTTCCGGATGCCTCATGGAAACTGAGCAATTTAGAAACCTGTACTGAGCCTTGGCATGCTCAGAAGAGGCAGACAGGGGATTAACATTCAGTCATTGGCTGTGATGTCAAATCCATAACTGACAGTTACTAACTGGAAGAACCAGGAAGCAGAAACAGGGGAAACAGGACACTGTGCAGGAATTCAGGTTAGACTTACATATTTCACATTTCAAACTATTACCGTTTAGGGTTATGGGGGGTGATTTACCTGTATGTAAGTTTTCATTTTGGGGCTGGACTTGCCCTTTAAACCATATATTCAAGAGCCAACAATCCAAAACTAATTTCCTCAATAAGATTTATACTGGCATAGAAGAATTAATAATAACTTGCACAGCACCATGTTGTCTAAGGAACTCAGAGTTATACTGCAACCAGAATAAGGGAACGCTCTAGATAAACCATATTTTTTATCAATCTGCTAACAAACCACTCAGCAAGCCAATGCACTGTAACATAAAAGACATTAACAACCACATCAGTAAAAAGTTTAATGTCTGAATTGGAAACCTCTGATAACTGCCAGAATGACTACCCATTAAATTATGCCATTAAACATTGCCAAACAACCAGGTCATATTTGATGCTCTTGATGAGGCTCACAAAATAATGCGGAGCCTAAACTCCTTTAGTGACCTTCGGTATTGTGCCTGGCTAGTGGAACAACAAAATTTCAGACAAACAACGTAAAAGTATTCAATAGTATTTGACAGGTTTTTGACCCAGGGGCTCCCCCAAACAAAAATAAAGTTGGTGAAGAAGAGAAAAACTGCCTGCTATGTGTCCCATTACCCAATCCAAAAAAAAGAAACAGTTTTAAATAATTAGATGAAATGTAGCAACCCATGGGCAGATACCTGCCAAATATTACTCACCCTAAAAATGGCAATCCCAGGAGATGGATACACTCAGGATAGACAGGGAGAAGTTGAAATGCAGTTTTTCACCAATAAGGCCCCTTGCCTACCAGGTTTTTTTTCTGAGTTTATGAGACTCGTTCTTTAGGTGCTGGACTTATTTGACTATATTCTTTCTATATTGGACAGATTCGGATTTTTGGATCTCTGGTGATTGTTTCACAGACACTATATACATATTATAGTGGTATACTGCTGATAAGTGTATTTAAAGGGATATTCCACTAATAAATGATTTATTGATTCTGTCCCCTCTAATAGTTCTTTGTTGTTATTAGATACGGTAAGTGTTTTCACTTATCTTGTTTTGCAGGGTGAGGGACCCACTCTCTTTTTAGTAGGAGATTATTAATTATAATCTTTATTCCACCTATTCCTGCTAGTTATTTTGGCTTAGTATTAGGCAAGAAAGGCATACCAAACAGGGAATTAGATAATTTAGTGGTAGGGATGCATACAATGGGCATCACAGTGGACAAGGGAACAGAATAGCCAATAAGAAACAGGAGGAACAGGCAACCTGTTAGCAGTGGCAAGTAGGTCTTGCATTAAAGGGGTTAAACTTTGTAATAGAAGCTGTAATAAATTAACCATAGGCTGACATTCTTCCCCTGCTGTACCAGAACCTTGCCTGGAAACATTAGACAAGTATGCTGTAGCTTAAGTGATAAGGCCTATCTGTGGGTTTGATGAACTACGGATGGGGCTACTGAAACAGGCTGACAGTATTTAAGTACCTCCTACTATCAGCCATGTTGGTGCACCCTTAAGGTCTGACCCAACTGCACAGTAGAGCCACCATGCTGTAAATTGTGAACTGAGATTAGGGAAACTGACTGGAAACAGGCCTTCTTGCCACTGGAGCTCTGAGAAGTGCTAAGATTTAGATGTGTTGGATGGCTGGAACATCTGGACCATCTCAAATTACTTCCAGCTGAATGATTATTGGATCTGATCCCAGGAAGTAGTGTTGCAACAGGAGAGCCACGAGCAGCTTCCATATCCACTATAGGGGGAGGGGGAGCAAGGATAGAAATTACAGTAAGTAGGAATACAGTTCTTGTTTTCCCCAGTCATCAGGGCAGCTATTTACCAAGTGGGACATACCAAAGCTACAATTATAATAAGGGTTGGGTTACAGAATAAATGCAACATATTACCTAATTTTGCTATACACAAATCATTTAAAAACTTTATGGTAAAAAGTTTTTTACCAAATAAAGATATGCAGTTCATAGTGTTTAAAATGAGGACTAGCTTGCAACATCACAGATTATTGTGATTATTGTATTGTAATGCGAGCAAACCCAATCTTGAAGCACATTCCAAACATGAAGTTCAATCAAACACAACTGGAGGAAACAAGCAAAAATATATTATTCTATCTCAGATAGAAGAATATATATACAAAAATCCACTGGGAAACAGGCTCCCCCAAAATAAGACCATCCCAAAACAAGCACTACCACATAATGGTTATCAAAGTTAAAAAATACTGTTTATTGTACACTATAAAAAACAGGAAAATACCCGATATGCTCAATACCGACACCATAAGAAACCCCCCCTCATTTTGCCCCTCCCTGACCATCCACTCACAAACCCCCCAAAACTGGGCGTCCCTGGATAAAAATGCACTCTAAGAGAAGATTTAAATGTTCGATACCAGTAAGGCCCCTACTCCGATATAGCAGCAGTGTTTCACGACTCTAAAATCAAATCCATGTTCAGACACAATATAGAAATACGGGACTTCACCTGTGTGACATGGCTTCTCACGGGAATAGTAATACTTATCACTCCCGTATGCCCGATCATGGACCCGATGTATTTTCCAGGTCTTAGTTGTTCCGGATCAACCTCCGTTCACCTACTCGGCTGGTTGCTCCTCTCCAGGATTACCGACATGTGTTTCGCTAAGCACAATCCGCCATAGTTCCTCAGGGTCTTCATTTCACTAGAATAATATATAGGTAAATTGAAAGCCTCAATTGAATAGGACAATTAAATGCATCCAAACAAATTACATTACTCATCTAGAATGATTAAGGGCAGAAGTACAAAGAAATTTGTAGTGAAGCATAATACCTACTAGAGCACAGCAGAAGGCTAGATGGGCAAGATGGTCATGGCAAAGCATGCATTCACCTTGAAACAGAATTCCAACACAACAATTCCAAAATGGCAGGAAACATTGGAAATAATCTTACTCATACACAAAGAAGAAAGTGAATTACTGCAATGAACCAAGCATACACCTAAGACAGCATCCAAGGTATGCCATTTATCGATGATGGTAGGCAAATTGTACTAGAGACCTCCTCCTAGTACATTAGGCAGGAAGAAGACAGGAAACAAAAAGTCATGCTGTCATGATGACTGGGGAAACTGTATACTGGATACTGTAACAGCTGCCTTCCATCTTTCAATGCCAACTCACAGGTTCTACCCTATGGAACTAATGGTTTATTTTCTTAAAGGTAACTGTGGTCTTGAATTCTTCCAAACTAGTAAGAATTATACAAAACGCCTTCTATCATACTTTCAAAATAACCTAAATCACATCTCTGGATAAACTTGTGAGAGTTATTGCTGGAAAGGTTCAGCAATATTATTTCCTGCTTGAACACTTCCTGTTTCCAGCCATGCGACCACCTTACAGTCCTGTGACCAGCCTCGGCCTTGCTTTTGATAGGCTCCCCTTCTCAACTGTCAATTTCCCCCCCAGGTACTTCCTGATTTCCCCAGCATTAAGTCTCAACTGAGCATGCTTCTCCCCTGGGGTAGACGGGCGAGGCAGAGGTCTGGTGATGTCACTCCACCTACTGGAACCAGGAAGTTTGAACCCTCACCCCAATGTAATTTTTCACACGCTCCAGCCAGAGATGATTGTCAGCTCACTTTATAGGAAATACTGCAGGCTTTCATTTAACCCTACAAAATGATTTAGCTAAAAGTGAATACAGTTATTAGCTGGTCACACACGTCCAGGTAAAAGGTTTTATTGAAATCAGCTGTTTTGATTAATTGTGATAAACTCCAATCACTGAAAAATAAATAGATTTCTGTAGGCCTGTTTTTTTGCATTAAGGGACATTTACATATATTGTGCTCCAGGTTACTGAATTATGCTTTGGCTTCTTGTGAAACATTTTTTTAATGGTTGACCAGAAATATGTTAAACAATTGACACATTGTGGAAAATTTAACAAAGAATCCCAAAGCATCTGCTTAAAACTCTTTCTGGTCTAATCTTTATGGCATTGCTGCATTTGATATAAGTAGAGATGTGTGGTAGTAATGTCCCAAATCTGATTTTAAAGGGTAACTGTGGTTTTCAAGTTTTCCAAACAAGTTAGTGTTTTATAATAAGCCTTCCAGTGTACCTTCAAAATATACTCTAAAACACATCTAATAGGTAATATTAGTGAGAAGTTATTGCTGGAAAGGTTTAGCAATATTACTTCCTGCTTAAACACTTCCTGTTTTCAACAATGTGACCAGCTTGAAGTCATGTGATCAGCCTCTGCCTTGCATTATTTGGCTCCCCTTCTCAACTGTCATTTTTTTTTATGTCTGTGCAGGTACTTCCTGTTTTCCCCAGCATTAAGTCTCTGAAAATTTCAGTGAAATCTTTTCTTTGTCCCGTGTACCCGCAGATGAAGCAGAACACAGGGGTATTGTGCAACTTTACATATGAGTAGTAAGTAAAAAATACTTACTTTTGATTAGCTGGGCAGTATATACAGGCCAAACAATGGGGCAGATGTTACAATGTGCAAAAAAGAATAACCTGATTACAAAAAAATTAATAAAAAAAAAATTAAAGTAATTGTGCAGGAAGTGCTGCCCTGTTCCTGATACAATACTGACCAACTATTCACTAAGCATGCAGATTGTACATAGGACATAGGCTCGGTTTCATATAAGATTGGTAAAGTGTTTTTCATGGGTTTTTTTTTCTGGTGTTGGACTGTTTTGCACTTTATTTCATCTAAAATTAAACCAGAGCTTATATGTGTCTTGAAAAACTACATTACAAATATCTGTTGTATTCAGTTAGATCAACTGGACTTAAAGTACCCTGAAACTTCCCAGTTAGCATAGGACTATTCAGGGTACATAATTGCCCACAGATTCTTGTAGAAGTCATTCAGAAATGAATCTTAAAGAACTAAACTTTAAGATGATCTGAATACAACAGATATACCATGACCTGGATCACAAGCATACAGTACCAAATAATTCTCAAAAATGCTTTAGATTCAGACATCTGTTTTGTTTTAATTTACCAAAAAATTCTATGGAAGAAAATAACTTATAGTTTAAAATAACCAAAATATAAATCCTTTTTGGCAGTTTTTTTTAACTGTTATTTTGCAAATGAAACAGTTAGTTGTATGTGTGCTCTGTAAATTAGATCTCAAAATTCAGAAAAGTGCATGGGATGAAATATGCTTGCAATGTTTTTACCTCATCTTAGTTCAGTGATTCACTAGTGAATCTGTAATTCAGAAAAAAAATGTCAAGAACTTTTTAATTTTTTTAGTTTAAATAAATACATGCATAACAAAAGTCAGTTGTCATCCATAAATGTATAAAAATATAATACACATTATAAAGAAAATTCTACACATTAGGAATACACAGGTTACAGCATTACTTTTGAAAAGTCTAGCTTGTATTTTAGTTATAGTTCCCTTGCAAGTAAACAGTGAAACTGTTACTGAGGTCACACCAGGCTCCTTCATGGAAATATTTAAGGTCATCTTACACAACTTTCTCTTGCATTTTAGTCATGTTAACCATTATTTTACTTGTCAGTTCCCTCAGATTGTATTTATCAATTAGTAGACACAGAGTAAGATCTAAGTGTCCAAAATGGACACTTTTTCGGAGATCTGCCCGATCCCCGAACAATCAGGCACCTTGGCCGATACACGGGCCGATTATCGGCTGAAACAGCCGTTCGTATGCATTGTGCGTCACGGGTCGGCAGCCATGATCGCACATGTGTACGAACCTTTCATGTAACGGTAATTCATTTTAATTTGTTTACTAAGCAAAAACAACTGATATGAGCTAGTCAACTATTCCTGTCAAGCATTTTAATAAATAGGGATACATGAACAATCACCTTTAGAAATATGTTACTTGGATCTTCTGTCTTATATTATTTAGGGTCTGTTTCTTAAACAAGGAAATTAATAACAAAAGGTCACAGAAATAGCAGAAAATAAACGTGCATATTTACTAAATTTTAAACACATTTTTATACATTGCGATAACCCAAAAATATGCTGCCAATCCCATACCCATACAGTCTCACATTTAGAGTGAAAAAAGCAGGTCACAAGAAAAGTCAAATAACAGAACTACTCACTACCTCTGAGTTGTAACTTAAAGCGTCACTGAGTCTTTTCCTGAAACCACTAAGGAAAAACAAATACTTTTCTTGAGACAAGACCAGGGACTCTCTTTAATTAAGGATTAAAGAAAAGATCTGCAGATTACACATTTTAATAGACATTCTTGCTCTCTTTCTAAAGAGATTTATCAAAGAAAGAAAAAAAAACATGGGCTTATAAAATTCTCCCCGTGTAGGTAAAGTTTCTAAAACTGAAAATATTAGAAAAACTACCAGATGAATTTAAGATCACATACTAGATAGGAAGAATTTTATACCTAATAACAAAATGTGCATTATCACAATATGACTGGATAGAAAAATAGTTTAGTGTTCTTTAAACTTGCACCATTATTAACTACATTCAATGGGACATTACAAAAAGTCATTAAAGGTCACGTCAAGCCAATTAGCCTACTTACCCCCCATAAGTTGGCTTTCGTTTTTACCTTACCTTGATCCGATGCTCCCAAGCTGTTTTGGGGGAAATGATGGCCAGAAGGTTAAAGGAGATTTTAAAGAAGGTATGGGGAGAGAGACCTCTCCCTGATATCATACCGAATAGGAAGGAGACTCCAAGCAGGGATTAATTGCAAAAATACTTCATTTATTTCAGTGCACCTCCCTGACAGTGCATCTCGCTAAGGTAGATAGAGGAGTAATGAATGGGGGTGTTAGTAAGACAATAAGGGTAAGACAGGGGGATTTGGTAACAGAGGAGAGGAAGGAATGCACCTCAAAGTCGTAAAATTATAATAAAATAAAATGTAAGAAGTCTAGCTGGAAAAATTTAAAAATTAGAATTAATAACTTTAAAAGAAAATAATTATTTTTTTGGTATAGCGGAAACATAGCTAAATGATTAATATGACTGAGCATGAGCAGTACTCCTTGTTTAGACATGATAGAGTCATTAAGAAAGGAGGGGGTATGTATTTATGTTAAACAATATGGATGGAGCTCTGCAAAGAAAGAAAGAAGTAAATTAAAGGGCATGTCACCCCCAAAACTATAATCCCCCAACTACTGGCCCCACCATGTAGTGTAGTTTAATCCTTACCTCACACCAGCTCCATAGGGTTCTCTTGTAGTCCCCCCCCCAAAGTGCCAAAAACTGCCCACCAGGAGGCTAGAGGGCTCTGCCTCCTACCTTGCCTCAGGTAGATTTTTGCCATGCGTACTGCAGCCCTTCTCCCCCTCCCTCCTCCCCCTCTCTCCCTCCCTTTCCCTCCCGTTCTACTATCCCTCCCCCTAGCATTAAACCCCTTTAATATGTTGTTCCCCCATGTCTCCCAGCCCCAACCGCATATTTTTAATTTTCAGAAAGCTCCCCAAACTCTTACTTACCTCTCCTTTTTCCTCTGCGCACTGAATGACCGGCAGCCGCGTCCGTGATTGGCTGCCGCTCAGCCAATCACAGACGCGACTGCCGGTCCCGCCCCTCTGCTTGCATCTCCGCAAGCAGAGGGCCGGCAGCGCGGCGAAGGAAAGAGGAGAGGTAAGTAAGAGTTTGTGGGGCTTTCTGAAATAAAAATTACGCGGTGGGGCTGGGAGACATGGGGGAACAGCATATTAAAAGTTACATTTAAGGGGGACATACCCTTTAAGGGTATGTCCATCAAAAATAGTAAGTTGGTTTCTATCTGATTTACTGAAGAACAGGAGGTAAATGCACTATCTCTTACCTACCATTCTTCAGTAAATCTTCCAGGAGAGGAGGAGACACTTACCTGCGGATCCTCTCCACCGCCGACTTTACTGACAGTCTCCAATGCGTTCTTGCTCCTTCGCACTGTGTGCGCATGCGCGCACAGTGCAAAGGACTGGAGATGCGTCGGAGGCGTCTGGGAATTTGGCGCTGGAGTGGGTCCGTGGGTAAGTGTCTCACCAACTTTCTTTTTTGATGGACATACCATTTAATTGTTAGGGTAACTTAATTGTAGGTGTCTGTTACAGGCCACCAAATACTACTGAGGTGGAGGAAATTCATATGCAGTTGGCAAATTTCTATTTAAGGGCGATTTCCATTATCATGACAAGGATTGGAGTATGGCAACTGCCAACACCTTTAAATCTATTAAGTATGTATTAACAGGGTTATTCAATAAAAGTTCTTATCGTTTAAAATGGTGCTAATTTTGCCCCAACCAATTAGATGTTAGCTTTCAAATGTAAAATAAGTTCTGATTGGCTGGGGCAAATTTAGCACCATTTTAAACAATAAGAACTTTTATTGAATCTCCCTGTATAAGCAGTTTCTGTCAAAGATTGTAAAAGTTATTACTAGAAAGGATGTATTGTTGGATCAGGTTATATCAAAAACCTTGAGCTCATTATGGAGATGAGGGTAATGCTTAGGGAAGAGTGATCACGATATATTGTTGTTTAATATATGTTGAAAAGAATGTGATTCATACACTGAATAGTTTTTAAAAGGCATAATAATTTTGCTAATGTATACTATATACTAAGCAGATACACACAATCATATGTATTGCAACCAGTGTCCATTAATTCATAATTCATTGCCATTATGACCTTGTTTTTATATCATTGCATGTGCTACAGTTGTTACATCTAAAACACTGCCTTTTTTGCTGCTCAAATGACTATACATCTCCACTGGATCTTCAATATTCAACATAATGCAGTACTTACAACATAATTTAAAGGGTATATAAACTGAAAAAAAATACTTTGCCTCATCTTAATCTATAATTAAATACATTTATGTAGCACTTACTTTAAAGTGTGTGTGTTGCTGCATGCCTTAAATCCAGGTATTTCTTTTGCTCAGGCTAATTATCCCCCACCCCTCTCTAAACCAACGCCCCCTTGCATGCACTCCCATAGCAGAGTACAAGTGGAATTTCACGCAGGTTACCGTGCATTGTAGTATGGCTGCTGCCATAAGTATTATATAGTGAATTAATGTACCCCCATTTGCTAAATATAAGGATATTATAAGTCATGGAGTTCTGTTCCAGTCATAGGGCATGGAACGGAACTCCAATATAGCATATGGTATGTAATAAACTCCAACCCCAACCCAAAAAGGGCCTGCTATACGGGGATAAACGGCATGTTGGAACCCGCCTGTGTTGTTATAGACAGCTTATTTTCAGCCTTTTGTATTATCCTTAGACTCTTACCTGAGGGGTACGACTGATTTGATTAAAAAACTTCATGATGTTGAAGTAGAGAAGGGTTGCCTTTTGGGTACCTTAGATGTAGTAGCGCTTTACACAATCATACAACATCATTTGGGCTTTTAAGCAGTAAATACTTCCTTAACATGGGAGACACACGTAAGACCTTATCATAATTTTCTATTACGTTTACTACGTTTTACCCTCACTCACAATTATTTCCAATTTGATGCCATCTATTACCTGCAAACTAGAGAAACCGCCAAGGGCGCCAAATGCGCCCCGGCATATTCCAACTTGTTTCTGGGGTGGTGGGAGAGGGAAGTTGTTTTTCTCTCCCACCTCTCGGATATGGCGGCCCTCTGGTACAGGTATATAGACAATATCTTTTTTGTTTGGAGAGGCACTGAATCCATGCTACTGGAATGGATTTCTGTATTAAATACTAATGATTTAAAAATCAAATTAACACTTTCTTACTCGCCATTGAAGTGTTTTTTTTTCTTCATCTCATTGCTCAGAATGAACTGATTTTTACGAAAACCTACATCTACGAATTTGTTTCTCCATTATGAAAGTGCAATCCAGAGGCAGTTAAAAATGGTATCCCTAAGGGACAGTTCTTTAGGGCATGTAGGAATGTATCGTTGATACGACTTTCACAGAGAAGCCCGAATTTTGACGCATAATTCAAAAGAAGTGGATACCCCTCGTCTGTAATTACCAAATGTAGACGACAGGCCACCAAACTGTTCCAAAACTGACCTCCTTAAAGCGCGTAGGCGTACAACATCTTATAAGTCAGGTTCATACCCACCTTTGGCAAACAGTGGTCCCTATTCCAAGAAATGCTTCTTAGATTTTGGCTTATTTTTGCTAACGACCCAGTAGTCTCAACTTATGTAGCTCTGTACCCACAGATTACAGTAGACGGGGGGAAAACTTGGTGACTCTATTACACCAGGGCTACCCACTCTTTGGGCAGAGGTGTGAAATTAAAAGCTCTTACCCTTGCGGAGCTGCTCTTTTTGCCATTATGTAACTAAGACTGTTTTATTGATGGATTCCTCTCAACAAAGGTTTTTACTTTGAGAGGTTATATAAATTGCTGTACTTCTAATGTTATTTACATTTTAAGGTGCAGCTGCCTGCTACTATACGTGGGACAGACGTCTATAAAATTGAAGCAGCGCCTCTCCGAACACCTCTCTAATATTAGTTTGGCAAACCCGATACTGGCAAAAGGGACTTCCATTACTGCCGTAGCAGAGCATTCTTATGGGGTCACAATTTTCCACTGCTGCCCAACCGTATAGAAATTGAACAGATCGGACAAACCATACAAGGAGGGGACACTTTAGGAAACTCTTACAACAGAAGCCTTTTGGATTTTTCAGCTAAAGAGCCTGGCACCACAGGGTTTAAACTAGGAATTGGACTATATTGCCTTCATATAAACACTACTCGTATTCATTTCCCTACAAAATCAGATGTTTGGAAACTTCTCTTTTCACCAAAATGACTTTTTGTTTTTGTTTTCCTTAAAAGCCTTAAGAGGGATATGGATAAATCTTTTTTGGACAATCTGTATTGCATCATGGATCCTTTTGTTGCCTGAAGTGATCTTTATATCATATAATATATTATATGGATTAGGTCTTTGTCTACCCTTTAGCACAGATAACTGTGGACTTGACGAAAAACTTTGCCTATGGCACCTGGAACATTATATTTTGGACTGAGTACAGGACACCGGAGATACAAAGAATAGTGCTGAAATCCGACTTAAAACTGTACATTTAGGGGCATATTTAAAGCAATGAAATAGCGCCAAAAAATTACCGCCGCACATCGCGGCCGCGAAAATAGCGCTATCGCCGTATTATAACGGCGAGCGCCATTCGCGATAGTATGTCTGGCCGAGTGTGCTGCGGTAATTTAAGCCCCTTCGCGGCGTACTGTATAGTATCGCCGCGAAGGGACTTAAAATCCCTTCCCGACGCCTCTCCTAAGGGGGGGGGCATACGCCAACCCCGCCCACACACCCCTCGGCGGCCGGGCAGACCACCCGCCACCGCTTCCAGCAGCCCCTCCCAACCCGTTCCCCGCTCGCGGCAATCTCGGAACGGGAGGCTGGAGGGGCTGCGGGAAGGGGCCGCAGCAGGTGGTCGCGACCACCGCCGCGCACCCCCTCCCCGGCAACCCCTCCAAGCCCCCGCCCCGGCCGCTCCGGGAGGGGAAGGGAGGGAGCCGTGGGAGGGGTGGAGGCTCCCTCAGCGGGGCCCTGAGAAGGGCCTTTTGGGCTTAGGGGGTCCCGCAGCTCGAAACCGGGACCCCCCCTCCCCGGCCCTTGTAAGGGCCTTTGCGGCACTGACAAGTGCCTTTGGGGGGGTCCCGCAGCTCGAACCGGACCCCAGTGCGGCTCTTAAAAGAGCCCTT
Source organism: Hymenochirus boettgeri (assembly GCA_019447015.1). NCBI lineage: Eukaryota > Metazoa > Chordata > Amphibia > Anura > Pipidae > Hymenochirus > Hymenochirus boettgeri. The sequence continues at coordinate 229,063,439 of CM033469.1, forward strand.
GGGCGGCGTCTTCTTTCTTCCAGTCCCGGCGACACCAGCTCCGCCGAGGCTGCGACCCCCAAGAGGTACACCCTGCGGCGCCAGGGGTACCCCCGGCGGGCGCCGGTGACCTCAACGAGGCCGATGTTGCTGGCGTCTTGATCGACGCGAGTCTTCGGGCTGGCGACACCAACCCCACTCAGGTCGCCGATGCCAGGCAGGCTCACTGCGGCTGCCCGTGAGCCCGCGGCACCGCGGCCTCAGCGGAGCCGATGTTGCCAGCCGCTTCTTTCTTCAGCCATCTACTGCGATGGCATCTGAGTTCCGCGGCGGAAAGCTCCTCTTATTATAGGTTTGCAGAAATCCAATCCATTTCTGATTGGTCAATTATTTAATACTTGCTTTACATTAACCAATCAGATTTCTGGAAAGTTCTGAAGCGGTGGCAACATCGGCTCCGCTGAGGCCGGCGGTGCAGCGGGCTACTTCGGCCGCAGTGAGTCTGCCTGGCATCGGCGACTGAGTGGGGTGGTGTCGCAGCCCGAAGACGTCGCCCAAGGGCTCTTTTAAGAGCCGCACACTGGGGGTCCCGGTTCGAGCTGCGGGACCCCCGCCAAAGGCACTTGTCAGTGCGCAAGGGCGCTTGTAAGCCGCAAGGGCACTTGTAAGTGCCGCAAGGGCCCTTACAAGGGCCGGGGAGGGGGTCCCGGTTGAGCTGCGGGACCTAAGCCCCAAAGGCACTTGTCAGTGCCGCAAGGGCCCTTATAAGGGCGGGGAGGGGGTCCGTTTCGAGCTGCGGACCCTAAGCCCCAAAGAGCTCTTGTTAGAGCCGCAAGGGCACTTGTAAGTGCCGCAAAGGCCCTGATAGGGCCGGGGAGGGGGGTCCCGGTCGAGCTGTGGGACCCCTTAGCCCCAAAGGCTCTTGTCAGAGCCGCAAGGGACTTGTAACTGCCGCAAAGGCCCTTACAAGGGCCGGGGAGGGGGGGTCCCGGTTCGAGCTGCGGGACCCCCTAAGCCCCAAAAGGCCCCCCTAAGCCACAAAAGGCCCCGGGAGCGCGGCAGGGGGGGGGGGGCTTGGAGGGGTTGCCGGGGAGGGGGTGCGCGGGGGTGGTCGCGACCACCTGCGCGGCCCCTTCCGGCAGCCCCTCCTAGCCTCCCGTTCCGAGATTGCCGCGAGCGGGGAACGGGTTGGGAGGGGCTGCTGGGAACGGCGGCGGGTGGTCGCCGCTGCCGCGAGGGGTGTGGGTGGGGTGGGCGTGTGCGACCACCCGCCGCGGGTTGCCTGCCCATCCCCGCCGCGGGAGGCTAGATCGGCTGACTCGCCGCCTTCAAGGTGGGAAGTAAAACAGCCGATACTAGCCGAGCAAAACCAGTACATAGAAGCGGCGGTAACAGTTAAGTATCGCCGCGAAGGGTTAACGCTTCGTTACTTTTCGCGGGTTTTTGGACTTTTATAAATCGCGTTAAACGCGATTTATGCGCGAAAACGGCCGCGAAAAGTTAACGAACCTTTATAAATATGCCCCTTAGTAAATTATCGTCCATGGGTTTTGCTTATTGTTTATTACATATATACCTCGGCTGGGGTGGGTATATATATATATATATATTTAACTACTTTACTTACCTGAAAATGTGTTCTTCTGGTTGTACATATTTGTGTTTTGCTTAATTGATATAGAAATTTATAGGTGCTTTATTGGGAAAGGTGTAGGTGTTTATATTATATGCATTATACTCGCATTTGTGCATTTCCATAGGGGTCCTAAAGGGTTAATGTCCAGATGACGTACTACAGGGCTTCTTTCTGAAACCAGTGACAATAACATGATGATGTATTGACATACTTACGTCCTGACTTGACGCATACCAATGACTAGGACGTTCCCTCTTATTAGGACTCCGGAATGAGCATTTCAGTAGGCTGCACGTCAAAGCTGGTTAGTGTTTGTGTGTCCGGTCTTTGTTCTGGGACCCCCTGCCTCCCCCTCCTTACCTTCTGTCCCCCGTACTTTCTAGGTGGACCTTCTAGCTGGCTGTATCCAGACACTCTGCAAAATGGTGGGATGACTTGACTTATACCGATTGTAGAGATAAGTAGAAGGAGGTTGCATTTATTGTTCATTACTGTTTGCCATTACTATGTATTACTTTTGTGCAATTTACATAGGGGTGAATGGTTTCCGGGATTTCTGCTGTGTAGATTTACATGTTTTTAATTATTGTGTTTGCACTTTAAACCCTTCCAAAAGGATGGAGTAATAAAGGTTTTTTACTATTAATTTTGTACACCTATTGAGTGAGTGTTTAGTCTATAGGTTCTTTTTTCTCTGGTTTTGCATCAGTTTAATTACATATCTATTAAGGCAAGAGAAGATTATTTGGATTTCATCACTATCTTCTTCTGTGGGGCATCTATGGCTGAAAGGTATGTCAGAAAGGTAATTGGTATGTAATTTTGTAGGCATTAAACACAGCGTGTTTTGAGATTATTTGTTCCCCGTTCAACAGTTTCTTTCAATAGTATATTGCAACTAAATCCCAAAAAAGTATGAACTTAAAGCATAATGGGGGTTATTCAATAAAAGTTCATATCGTTTAAAATGGTTCTAATTTTGCCCCAACCAATCAGATGTTAGCTTTCAAATGTTACATAATGTTACATTACTCCCTCTATTAATTTTCTTGGCTTAGTGACTTTAAATAAACACTTGTTCAGCATAATTTGGGATTAAGTGGACCTATTTGTCAGATCTTATGTCATAGCAAACTAGTGGTATTAAAACTATGTAAGAAGACTTTATAGTGATTGTGTTATTTCTTTTAAATGCGTCTCTTGACATTTTAGCTTGAAGAGAGCCAACCTCTTTGTAGATTAGTTCAATTCTTATTCTGCAAGACAAACCAGATTTTATAATAATTAACTTTAATTTCACATATAACTTATCACTCTAGTTTCACCACCTTGCAAATGAAATGTGAATCTATGAGATTAATTTCTTCGGCTAAAGATCTTCACTAAATATAAATTAGTATAGATTTCTAATACACAAAAAGGCTGATGCACCAAGAAGAATTTAAAGGGAATTTTCATCCTTAAAATAAAAAACTGGTCAATTGTAACCTGCCCCTAACACTAACTGATATATTTTCAACATATCACCTGCATTACTAACCAGATATTCAAGAATAAATAGTGTCCCCATTCTAGCAGAGTGAGCCGGCTCCTTCCTCCATGCAGTCAATCAAGGTTGTGTTAACTGACATCACAACCAATTATTGACTGCTGTTTCATCTGCTGACTCCTCTGCACATGATCAAGCTAATTAAAAGCTTATTAAGAAAAGGGAGGAGGCAGATAACTTTGCAAGAAAGGAACATCACTTATCATTGAATATCTGGTTACAAATGCATTTAATAAATGGGTAAAAATAGCAGTTGGGGTTGCAGGCAAATAACTCACTAACCAGCTTTTTGTTTTAAGGGTGGACATGCTCCTGTTATATCATGTTATATCGGTTAGCGTAAATTCATTGTGTCAGCTGAGTGACTAAAGTGGAAGTGGACGCATCCACCGCAAACAGATGGTATATGCTGATAGTGGCCCTCTATTTTGCCACTTTTTAATGCCAGCTAAAAACTGATATTAAAGGGTATGTCTACCCCAAAACAAAAACCCTTAAAATTGCTAGAACACCCCCCAAAACCTATTCCTTTTTTATGCATTGAAGCAGCAGAAGGGGCCAGACCAGCAGTGGCAATCACAAGGGGCCAGTCCGGCCCCTTCTGCTGCTTCTCTGCACTGAAAAGGCATGGGGCAGCAGTAGAAGGAAGCAGAGGTAATGAGAGCTGGTAAGTACATTTAGAAAACAATTTGAAAAGTTTAGACCTTGCGAGGTCTAGGTTTTGGGTGGTGTTCTAGCACTGCTAAGATTTATGTTTGGGGTGGACATACCTTTTAAAAGTGACAAAATAGTTTCCGGCACTTTGCAATGCACTGAGAGACGCTATTGGAATATAACATTGCTTGGAACTATTGCACTGATAAGCTAATAGCGGCACTTCATCCTGTAAGTCCTCAAGACTGCAAATGAAATATCGATCACCCTTTGTAAAAATTGGTATTTTAAAATTTTCCTGCTATTCTCGCTTTAGAATGTCAAAAAGCCTTCAACAATAAAAAGGAAATACAAAAACAACTAGGCAGGAAAGATATCCTTATGAAAAACTGAACTGCCTCCAGGTACAAAAAGAAATCAGCCACAGTCAACTGTGTTTCAATGTATAGGGGAGCATAACTTAGTAGCATAGACCTCATGATTAAGGGCCCAAGTGTTGCCTAAAATGCATCAGACCATTGGGACTCCTACACCAAGGCATGTAATGTATTTTAAAATATTATGTGAAAAAAGTTGAAGTTTTATAAAATACTTGCCTGCTTGTCACTTGGAGGAAGAGGAGCAGAGGAGGTGTGGCGATAATATTTTTTGACTATAGCTTATTTCCAAATGCAAGTACTGTATATTATGACTATCATAGCAAAAATTCAAGTGAAATTCAAGTTTAAATCATTATCATTGAACAAAGCAACCTTATTCTTTCATTGAATATCTCCCTTTGTTTCCAGATTTATTTAAGAATATGCAGGGAGATTCAATATTGTTAAAATAAGTGTAAAATCCATGGAACCAGATGAAATATCGGGTTAACATGGGTTTTACACTTATTTTATGGGTTTTCTCAAATTCCATTCCATTCAATGTTTTCGAAAATAGCACAGCACTCCCAATACAATTACCCTTAAGTTAAGTTTAAGCGCAAAGTTTAGAGGCATTGTATGGAGACTTTTAAAGGAGCGCAAAGACTAGAGTCTTACCGTGCCACAATCCTGCGACCCAATACCGGACATATTGAACCTCGAGATCACAGCAAGTTAAGACGCTCTTGCTAGTGTTATTGAATCTTCCTAATTGTGTTTATGAAAAATGCAATGATAAATAAAGCTTCAAAAGCTATTGGAAGCCTTGATTGCAATAGTCAGAAGCATTTTATTTCAACATGAATCTAGTTCAAATGAAAAAAGAAGGCTATGGCTATGGGTAAAAGGCTTGGTATAGTCTGGTCAATCACAAAATTAGATTACCGTACCTGCATTACTAAAGTTTATATTTTATGTAGAATTGAGCCTCTCACAGACATAATTTTGGTTAATGTCCGGTTGTCTGCCACAAATCTTCTTTAGCGACATCAATTTTTAGATTTTTACTATCTATACTTACTGACACCCAGTCCTATCAACTGACAATACTTTGTGATCACTATAAACTATGTGTAGAACTGGTGATGTTGTTTTTTCTACTTCCTGCTATTTAATTTTGAAAGGCTTAACATTGAGAACATTCAAATCAATGTTTTAAAGGGCATGTCCACCCCAAAACTATAATTCCCCCCACTACTGGCCCCACTCTGTAGTGTAATAAAATCCTTACCTCACATCACTGCTCCAAATGGTTCTCCTGGATTCCCCCCCCAAAGTCCCAAAAACTGGCCACCAGGAGGATAGCAGAGTCCATATAGGACTCTTCCTCCTGTCTCTCCTCCGGGAGAATTTTATCCTGCGCACTGCAGGCCTCCCCCCTCCCTCCCGTTTTGCAAGCCCTCCCCCTACCATAAAATCCCTTTACCCATTAGTAGCTATTTTGCCCCCAGCCCCAACCTCCATAAAAGGTTTTACAGGAGCTCCTCCGAACTTAACTTACCTTTCCTCTCTCCCCCGGCGTTCTCAGCATTTGGCAGCCGCTTCCGTGATTGGCTGCCTCTCAGCCAATTACGGAAGTGGCTGCCGGTCCCACCCCCTGCTTGCAGTTTCATGCAAGCAGAGGACCGGTACAGTAAGCCACGGGAAAGAGGTAAGGTAAGTAAAGATCGGGGGAGTTCCAGTAAAATCGTTTATGGCGGTTGGGGCTGGGGGCAGGATAGCTACTAATGGCCAAAAGTCCAAAAATGGGGTGGTAATGCCCTTTAAACTTACTATACCATAAAATAAATCTAGAATGCAGCATCTATGGGTCATGAAAAGATCTGCATTACTTATGTAGTCATAATGTTCTACAGATCTTCAGATCAGTTGGCTAGTCCACACAGATTGCAATTTCCCTTCCCTCTCACTTTTTTCTTAATGGAATGCAGCTGTCTAGGAGTTTTGGTGGGAACATTTCCTGCCAAGACCAATGATTTTCTTTATACTAAACTATGCTACATCAGACTAAGCTAAAACCATTGCTACTTATACCCACATTCCACTCATTCTGCACCTAATTGCTACTCATTCCAGATAATGAAAGGCCATCCTTTATTTAATGTTCATGACTAAAAATAGAATAAAGGAAGTCAGACATAAAACCTAAATCATAGGGTTTAACAATAGAACTTATTGTGCTTTACATAAAACATTATAGTGCAAATACAGAACATAACCCTTGAAATGTCTTCTGCAGAGTAGAATAATTGAACTGAAATTAATAGTTTATACTGTGATTGGTGGAGAATCAATCCTGCTGTGTGATATACGCACTTAATTTCCTTTTCTTATGATTGCAGCAGATTCTTTATGTTCTGGTGATGCCTGAGAGAAATGGGAAAAGGTGACAGACAAAAGATTCTATAGGTGTTTGTTTAATTATCCTTTTGACTTTTGAATCTCAACTGAAATGATATATACTGTTTATATCTAAAAGTATAAGAATATTGAGTCTATGCTGCTACTGACTGTTCTGCATTTTTTCATGTTCAGTTTTGTTCTTATAGTATATATAAGATTTTTGTTGTTTGCAATTAACAAAAATAGCCTTTTTTCATTTATAAAATCCTATCTTATTTTTTATACTGTATATACTTCTGAAATGTACATGGAATCCAATACCATTTTGCATTGGAAATCAGTGAAAGTGAAGAGAATTAGATATGAAAAGCATTTAAAGGAACACTATACTGAAAAAATGACTTTGCCTCATCTTAATCTATAATTGAATACATGTAAGTAGCACTTACTCTGATGTGCGTGTGTTGCTGCATGCCTTCAATCCAGCACACATTTTGTTTAGGAGCAGTATCCCCCCTCCCTCTTTTGACCACTCCCACTTCCATCCAACCCAACTTTTTACCCACAAACCAACTGTCAAGCCTGCACACTACTACATTCCACCTTTCAAAACTGTCACCATTCCAGCTACAGTAAAACTACTCACAGAAGAATATTTTCTGAGAGCAAAGAACTTGATTGACAGCTGAAATATAAGAAGTTTTAGATTGGATATCTAAAGAAATAGGGGACAGATCAACAAAAAAAATGATATAGTGGTGTTTGGGAAGAATTATAGTTTCCAGTTATGGTCAATTTAAAATAACCTATTTTTTGTTATAGATGCCATTAAATATTGTAGTTCAGTGGTTAGCACAGATACCTTGTGATGTGAATGTATCAGAGTTATTTAAGGTGCCACGGAAGACGTTGGAACTGTATTAATTCATAAAAATAATATTATCTCTTGTGACCCGTATAATTATCTGTTTGATTCAGTAGCATTTTGCTGCTGAGAATGCCTTCCAGACGGAATGCATCCAGCTTTTATCTCCGTACATCCTTCTTACTCTCCTCAGATCTTGGACTTCCTGCTTGATGCCTTATACTCCAAGTATTACGATCCCTCCTGCATGACACTTGACAGACTTTGACAACAGACGGATGAGTATTTAGGTTTACCTAATATAGAGGTTAGTGGATCTGTGCACTGCATATAATGTATGATGATCTTTTATGAGAGATTTTCATTGTCATTTTAATTGTTTTTCACTTGTGGTAATTTTGTGATTTGTTGCTTCCTCGTGTTTTGTATCTAGAAAGGGATTTTTTTAATTAACTTCATTAATATATATACTATCGATTATTCTTGCCATGATCAACTACATTCCATTTGGAATATATAAGAGCTCTGTGCCCTGATACCTGTCTTAAAAAAAATTGCCTGCTTTACACATAAAATATTCAGGGTGATGTGCCATAATGGATAGGGTTTATATGGATACTAAAAGGCTACAATTGATGGAAAGAATATAATAGATGGAATAGATGGAAAATAATTTCAGATTTAAGACTTATGAACAATGTTGGCTGTGCACTAGGAGACTCATCTCCTTGCAATGTTCTCACAAGCTTCAGATAGCCACCTGGCCCAGTTATTTTGTGATAGACATTCTATCTCAAAATAGAAGACCAGTCTTTTTAGATATTAGATTTAACCACTGAAAGGCAAAATAATTTTTTATCTTAAAGGTAAGAGAAAACTTGCCAGTGCAAAGTTTTAATTTAGAAATAAACATCAGTTAAAATGTCTCCCTATTCAAGACTGTACCCTTAACTTGTTACACAAAAGTAGGTAAACCACCCACTTGCAGTTTCAATTAAGGTATTATCCAATAGTTGTATACCATGCCACTTACTAAAGAAGGACATATTTTACTGCCCCAATATATAAAGCAAAAAAAGATACAACAAGCTGTGTCTTAATTCTTCCTTTGTTGTGGCTATTGGTTAATTTATTATACTAGGAATTCATTTTCAATATTTTGAATTCTAGAATAATATCTAGCCCACTCTTAAAGGTATTTAATGAACTTGCCATCACCACATCTGCTAGTAGACCACATTCTCACTGTAAGGAAACTTTTCATAGCCCGAAGAAGAAACATCTTTTCTTCTATTCTTAAAGGAGTCCTCTGAAATTACTCATTGGTTCCCAATGCACATTAATATATTTATATAAAATAATCATATCCCTGATCAATTGCATAGTCAAGCCTGTCTATTACCCTTATTAATTTAGTTGCCCATCTCTTTTAATTCCCACTATGCTCCTTTTATATATATGGGATTATAAAACTGCACTGCATATTCCAAATGTGGCCTTACCAGTGCTTTGTAAAGAGATAATAATGTTTTTCTACCTTGAATCTATTCCCCTCTCTATACATGACAATATCTTGTTAGCTACAGCCGTTGCTGTCTGACACAGTTTGCTACAGCATTGCCTGTTACGTATCTACAAGAACCCCCACTTTTGCTAAAATGTTCTATAAAATAAAAGTTTGAAGATTATGTAAACCAAGATGAAACTTGAGGTAGAAACATAAAGGTTTAAATCTATAATTTTTCCAAAAACCCAAAAGTAGCATTAAGAAAATATCAGTCAATCTTTATAGGGTATTGATAATACAGATAATACAATACTAATACTACTTGGTAAACAAGTAAGCACTGAAATTCTGAATACTCAAACAATTAGGGATTACTCTATAGGAATTACTCTATTACTCTATGTAAGCCAAAGTATTGCTGGCCATGACAAAAATGACAAAATATACATAAACCAAATGTTTAACAGCACCCCTAGTTGGTAAAGATTGTTGCAACACTATCTATATCTTAATTAAGCATAAAATGTAGGCAAGGATTGTAATTGTAACATATTCTGGGGATTGCGCAAATCCATATCCTTTTGTACAAAATATTCTTTTTTTTAATTCATTCCAGTATTAGATATTTATTGGTTTTCCCACCAAACGCAATTATGCAGAATTTTACCTTTTACAAAAAAAGTAAATGTTTTGTGTGAAGCAAGTTGTTATTTTCGTGGTATTTCTGGCTATTAATTACTTAGCTACAATGCATTCAGGAGGGCCCTAAAACCTTTCTGTTCTATGCTGATTGGGACACAATCCAGGATATTTATTGCCAACAGATTGCTGTACAAGTCATTCTGAATTGAGATGACTAGCCAAATGTCTTTAAGAACTAAAGTCCAGTTGATCTAACTGAATACTCCAGACACACTGGCTATGAAAGAATTAGTACAAGCTGTTGCTACACAAAGTTGGTAAATTAAGAATCTGCTCATTTTAATACAACAGTTTTCTATAAAATTATACAAGACTATACTTAGGCAAACTATTAGGCATAAGAATAACTATAATGTTTATGTTTTGGGCAAAGTCAATATATTCAATGTCTGCTGCCGGGAATCTAAGATATAGTTTCAGTATATAAATCTGTTTGTAACCACCCATACTTATGCATCTGCTGCGGGCATTTTTGTAAACATTGGGTTGTTGCTAAGAAGCAAAAATCAACAGCTGGTTTTATGTCTTATGACCAGCTGCCGCTTTGTTCTGTGAGAAACTGGATATTCCTTGACTCCTTCTTCTAAAAATGGTTGATTCCTTTAGAGTTAAATTAAAACAGAGATTAAGTTTGCCAAGTAAGTACTTATTAACTTTTTAAGGAAGCCCGACTAAACCAAAGTTAATTATTCCTTTTATCTTTTATATTCATAGAGGCATTGGTGATTTCATCTTTTATAGTAAATATTATTGAAATCCATTTTGAGGAAAGATGGGGCTCCTGCTAAAATCAACTTAATGCCAGATTCCATACCCAAAGGAGACTTGCAATACCATATTTACATCTTAGAGAACCTCTGTGGTCATTTGGAGGGATTTAAGAACAAAGGGAATGTCAACCAATAGATGAGATAAAGTAGTCTCATTTAAAGGGACTCTCCATTGAAGTACAAATGGTGAGGACCTAAACCTGGGTTCTCAATAGAACTCAAAGCATAGTAACTTAAAGTTGTGATTGTCACGGCCTAGGGCACCAGGATCTGTAGGGGCAGAACATATGAAGTTTTTACTAAAACAGGAAATGCTTACTGCATTAATAGCAGAGAGACAATGTATCTCCTAAATGTATCTCCTTAATTTGGGCAGCCAGCCAAGAAAACTCAAAGGGGTAAAATCTAACAACTGATAAAGGCTGAACCTGCCAAAGGATTGGAGAAGAAACAAAAAAAACTAATCTTACAACTGGTTACACTGTCACCTCCTAATGTATGGAAAGGGAAACCAGTGAATGGACCTGCCTTGTATCTCACTGTGGAAACTTGCATTGGGACATGGTTAATAGATTTTAATACAATCCCATGTAGCAGATTATTTAATTTGGTCTGATCTATAAAAATCCATTTTGTATAAATATTACACCCATTCATTGTTCTAGGGATGCAGTGTTATTTAATAAATTCTATCTGCATTCTAGTTATTAAGCAGGGAGAGTCCTCTGATTCCCAAAGTGGTCATGTATGTGGGGGGATTGTTACTGGAAAAAAACAGCAAAGTAATGCTGAATGGTGCAAAAGTTTGCACTGTGTGCTATTTAATGCACCTTAAAACAATCCTGACCTTCACACATGAGTTCCCCATCCTATATGAACTGTACTATACAACACAAACAATGTGAGTTATGTTTTGTCAATGGTGACCACCTAACAAGATGCCTGGTAAATGCTAAGAAAATGTTACCTGCGCAAAAGCATGCTTGTGTGAATCTAAAAAGCTGGCCATGGAGGGGAAAAGTATAAATATGTCCCTGATTCCTGTGCTTGTGTCAGAGCCTGACTTATGGGAAGAAGCACTCTGCAAGAAGCACATCTTTCCATCTTTTGAGTGCTGGATTTAGTGAGGATGCAGGGGCATACCAGACCAAACAAGCACTACTGTCTTCAAAATTGAATGTTGGGGCGAGGATGGGTAAATATAGGTTTAGCTCCCATTTAAGCTAATAGCAAATTTGTGTTTTTATTCAAAGACATTCTTCTGAAATGTTTTTTATTTATGTCTCTTTTCTGTATATCCTGATTACCCATAAGTCTTGCCATTAAAATACTACAAACATATTCCTCATTTATTCAATAAAGATACCTTAAAAACTTTTGAACAACTTTTTTAATTTTTTACTGACCCAAAAGAATGCTATTTAGATATTTCCAAATAAGACATGCATTTGAAACCCAGTTTTGAACATTATCCCCACAGCTCCCCAAAATCTGCTAAATTAATTTCAGACCTATATAAAGTATTTCAAATCTCTCCCATTCCTGCCATGACAGAGGGGAAAAAGAGAACATTGGAGACTGATGTGGGCCCTATATATAAAAAGGAATGGTAAGGAACCCTTGAAGCATGTATGCAGGTCTCTTCCAAAGCATTAGACAAACTGACCCAAATCTACATTTTGCACAGATCATACCTTACCCCATCTGTATGCCAGGTATATAACAGATCACAATCCATTGTGCCCTAAATGCCTAATAACACCTGGCACTTTCTATCATTTATTATGGTCCTGTCCTAAAATTCAGGGTTATTGGCAACAAGTACTAATCTTTTTGCACAATACAATATGATCACCAGTGAGTGTTTATTTGATATAGTGGATGAAGTGTCAGAAGATACATTTTTAAAGGTTTTTTTTAAAAAGGTGTTATTTTTGGCAGGATTACAGATAGCCAAGATCTGGATACAGGCCCTCCCTCTGCTGGAAAAAAAGCAGTCAACAAAGTGTTACCGAACAAAAAGGTGTTAAATGCCCACAGAGGCTGCCCCCCTAAAATATTCCAAAATTTGGTCAATATGGGAAAACACCCCAGATACATGCATCTAGAAATAATCAATTTAAAGTCACTGCCAGTATTGGGGTTGTTATATGCACCATATATAAAGTGTAGTCGGGCACACCAGTCTTGATACAAACTGCTTTTTAAATGTTTGTCTGAGGAAGGAACCAGTTTGGTTTCCGAAACTTCACTTGAATAAAGCAGTTTGTATCAAGACTGGTGTTTCTGCTGCTGTGTGCAGGATCCTACCCTGCACACAGCAGGGTAGTGTGCAGGATCCTACCCCCATTGCTTGGATATATAAAGTATAGGTATAGAAGTATTATTTGAAATTGTAACATAATTTTTTATTACTTCAGTAAAAGTTCAAAATTTGGACCCATTAAAGTCTATGGGAGAGTGATAGTTCGAAAAGTCCGGGTGAATTACAGCTAAACTAACAATGGTAACTTACTGTAAATGGCTGTGGCACCTGGGAAATGGTCTGGGGAACATGTAACTATCACCAAAACTTGTTAAAACACTTCTTAAACACGAGCAGGCAATTGTCGGGTTTTGCGCAAGCTACATTCGAGGGTTACCGAACGATACTTTATAGGGTTAGCGAAACTAGAACCATAAATTCGAGGGTTACCGAAAACGTACGATACTTTCGAGGGTTAGCGAACAATACATTCTAGGGTTAGTAAAAATGATGCGTACATTCGAGGGTTACTGAAAACGAACGATACATTCGAGGGTTAGCCAACTATACATTCTAGGGTTAGTGAATGGTCCGTAATTTACGATAATTATGGAAAATACAGCCGCGAGTCTGGATAAACCAACTACTTCGAAAGCGAAATAGTTTGAATAGTTCGAGTTCATCCAAACTCATAAAGATCGGTTTTGGGTCCATCTCTAATGGACAGTTCCTTTGTCTAAGAAGGAATGCCTCACTGGATATAGATTTTATTTCTTGGGCATAAAATATAAGTAACAGTTTTTAGCTAGGAATAATAAAACCAATATTCTTAATTGGGCACTTTTGAAGAAGTTAAAACAAGACAAAAAACACCTTTTTGACAATTCTTCAAGTGATAGGAGGAGGCATAAATCATTGTAATTGAGTATAGTGCACAGTTTCATGAAACTGTCCAGATCCTTAAAGGAGAATTATAGTGTGTAGAAAGTTAAAAACAACAACAACAATAAAAAAACAGTTAAAATGAAATGTACCTGGGACTAGGGGGTAGGATTGGTAATTCCTTCCTCCCAATATTGTTCCTGTGAGAAAGAAAACTGCACTTAATCTGCATCTTTAATACAATTGTAAGCTCTACGGGGCATTACCTCTTGTGGCAAAGCCCTAGCACTTCTATTTATATAAGTTATATATTTATGTACTGAACTATCTTTGTATTAATCCCCCTTGTATGATTTTATTGTATTTTAATACTGTACAGCGCTGCATCCCCAAGTGGCACTATATAAATAAGCATACATACATATAGTACATACAGGAAAGTTCAGGACTAACCTGGCAAATTAAATCTGTATATGCTGTAGATCATCAACAATACAATATTGGTAGGTAGGAATAATCAATCCTACTGCCCTGCCCCAGGCACTTTTCACTGATTTGTGCATGCTCATTTAAAGGAGAACTAAACTTAATTTAAAAAAAAAATCCTAATGTGAAAGCATTTCTTCCTCAATACATTGTAAGATTCTTCTCTAGTAAGTTGCATTGACATATATGTAAGAAGTATATTCTGGAACTAAGATGGATTCTACTTGTTGCCAGTAAAACTCACAACCTATGTAGTCTTCAAAGAACCTGTGAAGATGTGCACTTATTGACCATACCCCCTGAACCCACATTGGTGTGGACAGATGTGTCCACACCAATTGGGAAGTTGCTTGTTACCCTGCAGTTTATTTTTTAAAATAGTCAGCTGATTTTACTGCCATTTTTCTTAAACAATGTTTCTAACAAAACAACAAAGTTTATAAAAGTACCTGTTATCATTGTGCAAGCTGTGGAGGGTCAGCAGTAGAAACACACAGCCCATTAGGTCATAGGTTCAAATCCTCTGTTTTCTCCCCCCCCCTCCAAGATTTATTGGAAACAAACTGCAAAGATTACATTTTTTGGTAGTGCATAGGAACACAGGGCTGTTTTCAGCAGTACTAAATCTCTGTTCTGTGTCTGAAAGGCAGGATCTGCTGATGATTTGTGATTATTGAGAAAGGTCTGATTATTGAGGCTGTAATATGATTGGTAGACAGCTTCTAGGATGCAAGGCTGAAGCTTCCTTGTTTTGAACTGTAGTGTACTAGAGAGAATAAGAGGTGTGCAGACTTCCACCAAAACCAATAGGTGGATTCTGGAAGCTGACCGATAGTACCCACAGATTCATTTCATACATTTGTAGGACTGTTTACCCAGAGCTCTCAGTGCATAGTGAATGATGTCAAACCATTCCGAATCTTTAACGCTAGGCCCTGTTGGCATGGTACATTGGTCACAGCAGTTTGAGTGAACAAGTTTTTGAACACTGCTACAACTGTCGTTATTTGTGGCTTTAAGACACAAAAACCTGATATAATTTCTCCATACATAGCCCTGATTGATTCACGGATCCTACGTTATTGCCCCTTACAGCTTTATTTTTCTGAATTAACTTTTTGGTAGTGCTTAATATGAGGCTATAAAAGTTGGACTGGATGGATGTCTGTTTTTATTCAACCTCCATAACTATATTTCTATGTTTTTATGCAATTAAACTATTTCTAGTCTGTACC
Source organism: Hymenochirus boettgeri (assembly GCA_019447015.1). NCBI lineage: Eukaryota > Metazoa > Chordata > Amphibia > Anura > Pipidae > Hymenochirus > Hymenochirus boettgeri. Next base: position 229,078,711 of record CM033469.1, read on the forward strand.
ATCTATAATACAGACGCTTACCTATATATGGTATTACACCTTGGGATTTTACTAAATATTGCTTTGATAATATTCATTTAAACCCAGAGAATGTAGTTCATTTAAACTAGACCTTAAATTCAGAAACAATTTTGTGCTATAGGTAAGTTATTCTACTTAATCACTAACTTTCTGTGACTATTATAGTCCATACAGTTATAATGTAATGTTCAAAAATGCACTTTGCATCTGTCTCTGTAACATGTAACATGTTATGATATTCTTACTTAATTTTCACGTTGGGGATTCTAACTTTCAAACCAAAAGATTTTTGATCAGCTGGACAGAAGTATATTATTTGCAATAAACAATTACTAACAGCAAGAAAAGTTAGGCATGTATCTATATTGTTAAGAACATGGAATATTAATAGAAAACAGAAATGTCATAGCAACTGCCAATTGGACAGTTGTTAGCTGTGTCACAAAACAACTCTTGAACAATCGAAAATATCATGTACATCATAGACAGTGGCATAACTAGAAATCACTGGGCCCCCCAGCAAAACAATGATGGGTCCATCATTCACAGTGGTTTTCTGGGAGAAGGCTATATCTGTCATTGGAAAAATAAGAAGATGGGGCCCCCTTGGCTACTGCCCCCCAATGGTTGCTCCCCTGTAGTTATGCCCCTGATCATAGGTAAAAAGAAACAGGTCTTGAACTAATTGAGGTAGAGTGTGCTGGAAACTTTGTGTGTGTTATGGCAAAAAAGTAGTAATTTTACTGCTCTGTGAGAGTTCTACCTTTTTTTTCCATTTCTGTACACATTATGCTGCAAAACCTTCTGTCACACCTCAAAATGAAATCTCTCATTAAATAAATATTTAATTGTTTGGTGGAAAAAAATGTGAGCTTTTAGGATTAAAAGGGAAGTTCAGTGCAAATACATATGCTTTTAAGAAAAAAGAGCAGTATTTTCCATCCCAATGACCTTAACCTGCACATTCAACATTTTGTCTGTGTAAAAAGAAATGCAACTGAAATACTGACTTCTTGTTTGCAGGACCCCTAATAGAGACTGTTGTAGTTTTGCCCTTGACCCAGCACCTGGGTTGATTCAGTTGCTCAGTGGAGATCTAAGAATGTTTGACCCATCCAACAGCCAATCAGGATAAATTACTGTTAAGAACATTCCAAGGTAGTTTGCATCCTGGGAAGAAGAAGGACCGTTGGAACCTGAAATGGCAACTCACTCACTAACAGCAGGGAACAGCAAAGGGTATGAAATCAACTGATTTTTTAAAATGGGAGAGAATATTTAGAATAGCTAGGTATGCATAATACAAACCAAGAATTGTTACAATATTGATATTTTCCACTGATACTTTCCTTTAAGGCTTCTTCTTAACTCTAATATATTTTACTTCTTTTTCTTTTAATTAAGAAGAAAGTATATTTTTATTTATTTACCATATTTATTAAATGTGCATTGGTTACACCAAGCTAATCAAGCTGTTCCACCCTAAATCCATTCACTTTTTACAACAAAGAAAAAAATGCAGTCAACAGTTAATGTCGGAAAAAATAAAGCAAAACAATTTTTTTTCTTCCTACGTAGAATTTGAAACCTTTATATAATGTCTGTTTGCATAAAACCCCAGGTGTATGCATTAAACTAACCATTTTCATCAACATCAATTCATATATTTCTTTGGCATTGCCTTTTTTGGCACTTAGCAAAATCTGGCTGTGATTACAAACTTCTGTCTGTGTTATGGGGCACATTCATGATTTATAGTAGCAACAAGTCTGAATCAGCTTCACGTCTGTTTTGTGTTTGAACATATTAAAAAACAGAACTGAAGGGGGGAAAAAAGTAAATTTACATTATTAATGGCGGATTTTCTATTTTTTTGCTCATTTAATCACTTTGATCAACTATTGCGAAACCTGATTCCTTCTGATTTGCTGATCAATAGACTTCCAATCCAATCTATTTTTGGCAGTTTATCGAGGAAAAGCATTATTGGCCAAGTTTAAAGGACAACTCCACCCTCATAATAACGTCTTTTAGAAAGAATGGCCTCTTAAAAATATGTTGATATATCATAGTTTATCCTATTAATTCATTACTGTATGCCTGCTATGCTTCTGGGTGCCTCATGGAAACTGAGCAATTTAGAAACATATACTGAGCCTGTACTGAGCCTGGGCATGCTCAGAAGAGGCAGACAGGGGATTTACATTCAGTCATTGGCTGTGATGTCAACTGTCAAATCCATAACTGACAGTTACTAACTGGAAGAACCAGGAAGCAGAAACAGGGGAAACAGGACATTGTGCAGGATTTCAGGTTAGACTTATATATTTCACATTTCAAACTATTACCGTTTAGGGTTTTGGGGGGTGATTTACCTGAATATAAGTTTTCATTTTGGGGCTGGACTTGCCCTTTAAAATAGGATAGTCAATGAAGGGTATTGGTGAGACATCAATTACCACATATTTTGCATTGCATCGAGCTGTAAAATATGTTATGTGTATAGCTTTATGGTGATAAATAATACATTACTTATCTGATAAAGAATTAAATCATTTTTTCCTGGCTTTGCAGATAGTCAGAATTTTTTTTTTTGATAAAGAAGGGTAAGTGAAAACCTAAACACTTAATATAGTCCAATAGTATTGTGGTGGCATGTGCTTGCTAAATTAATTGAAAATGTAACAAATTGTATTAACGATTATTTTATCTTTTTACCATAGCATGTATTTTACATGTTTGAAAGAGTTAGAAACTATTATATCATTTAAAGGACAACTCCGACCTTATAAGAACATCTTTTAGAAAGAATGGCATCTTTAAAATATGTTGCTTTATAGTTTGTCCTATGAATTCATTACTGTATTTCTGCTATGCTTCTGGAGGCCTCATGGAAACTGAGCAATTTAGAAACCTGTACTGAGCCTGGACATGCTCAGAAGAGGCAGCTAGGGGATTAACATTCAAATCCATAACTGACAGTGGATAACTGGAAGACCAGGAAGCAGAAACAGGGGCAACAGGACATTGTGCAGGATTTCAGGCTAGACTTATATATTTCAGATTTCAAACTATTACCATTTTGGGGTTTTGGGGGGTGATTTACCTGTATGTAAGTTTTCATTTTGGGTCTGGACTTGCCCTTTAAGGAAAGTGTCTAACATTGTAATGCCTAAAAATAAGGTGATTAAAGAGTATTTAAAATAGCTTTCTCAAGTATTTTTAAACAAGGATGATGTCTCTAGCTTCTTTGGGTATTAAGTGTGTGTGCCAGTGACAGGATGTGCTGTGTGTCACAGGATGTGCCCCACCCCCCCCAAAAATGATCTTGTCTAAAACTTTTTAAAAACCTGCAACCATTCTCTGTTGATTCCTCTACTTTGTTTTCGTTTCATGCTAGGCTAGCTTTAAAAATGATTAAGAAGTTTGGGGGCTGGACTTATGATGCAGCAGATGATGCTCTGTTATGGCAGTTGGATACAACTGGGCATGCTCAGTGCCTGTGGCAGTGGGGGCAGAGCAATGGATTCTGGTCAGGTGCAAGCTGGAAACACCACCCTTTATACTGCTTTAACTCTGGATAGACTGCAGCTAGATCCTGGAGTCCTTTTAAAGGTATGAATGTGCTCATTCATAATATCCTAGCCAGGATTTGAACCCTGGTCTCCATGAAAAGGCAGTGCCTTTAATCAGTACACTATCCAGCCACTACATTCTACGGTTAATATATTAATAGGTAATTATATGGTTATTATATTACTAGGGTATTGTATGGTTATTATATTATTAGGTTATTAGCGAACGGTACATTTGAGGGTTGGATATTGTACTGGTTAAAAGGCACCGCCTTTGACATTCGAGAACAGGGTTCGAATCCTGGCCAGGATATTATATGGTTATTATATTACTAGGGTATTATATGGTTATTAGGTTGGTTATTATATAACTAGGGGTATTATAATAATCCAAACATTTGTATAAATGCCCCTAGCCAGGATTCGAACCCTGGTCTCCCATGTCAAAGGCGGTGCCTTTAACCAGTACACTATCCAGCCACTCCTTTTTTATGGTTAATATATTACTAGGTTATCATTTGGTAGTTATATGGTTATTATATTACTAGGGTATTGTCTGGTTATTATATTATTAGTGAACGGTACATTCGAGGGTTGGAAAGTGTACTGGTTAAAGGCACGCCTTTGACATGGGAGACCAGGGTTCGAATCCTGGCTAGGGGCAGATATACAAATGTTTGGATTTTGATAATACCCTAGTAATATAATATTATATGGTTATTATATTACTAGGTTATCATATGGCTATTATATTACTAGGTTATTATATTACTAGGGTATTATAATTACCCAAACATTTGTATAGCTTCCCCTAGCCAGGATTGGAACCCTGGTCTCCCATGTCAAAGGCAGTGCCTTTAACCAGTACACTATCCAGTACATTCAATAATTATCAAATTTACGATCGAAAGTCCGAGAAATCCGGGTCCGGGATAGTTCGAGAAGTCCGAGTCAGTTCAAACTCAAAAAGTTTGTCTCGGGCTCGAGTTCTAGTCCATCCCTAATGATCAATTTCCATATGCAAATGTTTCTGGAACCACAGGTGGTTAGATAGTAGATGGCATCTCAAACAGTTTGCCTATTATGTACAACTACAACTTAAGTATTGTGCTCATGGCCACATTTACCATGAGGCAGAGTCAGACATTCATCTTAGGCGGCAACCCTGCAACCCTACCCTGGTGGTAGGCTTACAAATCTTTTGGCTAAAATCTTTTTTACTACAGAATGTAGGGTAATGTATTGTAACAGTTGAACCAACATGTACAGTATATCACAGGCTATAAAATAAGTTATTTTGATTTGAGCAACAAAACCTGAAAGGAGCAAAATGGTATTGGAAACACAAACACAAACAAGATGGAAACACAAACAAGATGTTTGAGAAAGAGATGTAATACCTGTTTCTAGTTATTTACATATTACTGTCTGAGGAACTGTTAAAATAGCTATGTGATAGGAAGTTCAAAACCATAAAATTGTAGTCATGACCATCAACAAAACCACGTGAACCAACAAAGCCACACTCACTTTAATACATCGTTGGCTCGCTTCACGACGTGCCTGGAAATAATCAAGGGTGGCATTCAAAAGTTTGGCTCAAGCAGCAAAAACCCCAGAAGTGCCCCTGGTTGTGCTCACTCAAAGGTCATTTTAAAGTGTTTTCAGCATTTTGCATGTCAACACACCTTTGTGTTTTCCCCAGTATATAAAAAGAAAAGCCTGACTGAGTCTCTAGTAGAATGTTCAAAAATACAGTAACTGGAATCAGAAATTAATTCATTTAACATTTTTTAAAAACATTAATCATTAAACTATGTTGCTAAATGAAAATCACATTTTATTATTTTTCAGTTTGCTAGCATACTGAATTATTTTACAGAATCTGTTTGCTGTACTAAGGAAAATGTTGCTTTATTGCATGGCTAAAAAGCTGATCTTGCTCTTGGTAGTGAAATATGCCTGACTCTTCTGAGAAGCTCTTTTAAATAAAGATAAAAAAGCTTCTGTACTGTGTAGAATGTTCATCCAGCTATAGCAGTTTGTGACTGGATAATAATAATAAAAAGGCCCTAGAAGCTATTCATTAGGAATTCACTGGTAGCGCTCTAACTAGGTTGGCAAAAGCTTAAAATTGAAGTGGTCCTGACCTAATTTTCTTCTGCATGAAACATCTGCATGAAGGCACTCTTTGATGTATTCCTCTCTGTGTACGGTTTGTATCACATATTTTTTTCAGGGTTGCTTGAGTTTTTTTAAAGACATTTTCAGCTTGCAGAAGGCAATACACAGTTGCTCTTTTACTAATCACTTGGTATGTGCTCTGGAATAAAATAATAGGTGCAGACAAGACAGTCTGTTCACTGGATGAGCTGTTTCATTTTGAAAAACAAGACATTCTGTATGCTTTTTGTGGAATTGGTTTTATGGAAATTGTCTAAAATAGAACACATAATTTGCAGAATCATGAATACAGTTATTCCAAGGGATTTACAGCAACTTTATCTCATCTTTGCTCAGAATCCCTAATGTCACAAATTGCAAGATCAGAAACTGTGATGAAAGTGGAGTCCCAGAATCCCATATCTCATTTGAGCATTCACAGACAATTATATTATATGTAGACAACCATTTTAATTGTCATAATTAAGTAAATTAAGATAACTTTTTATCATTACAACAAAAATATTGAAAATAGAACTGTTATAGATAGAACTAACAGAACTAGAAAATAGAACTAAAATAGAACATATAAGCAGTAGAGATGGCCAAACTTTCGAAAGTTAGGTCCGTATGGAACTATATGGAAAGTCAATGGGAGTCAAATAGTTCGAAAAGTTTGAATGAAATACAATTAAAATATCAATGGTAACTTAATGTAAATGTCTGTGGGATCTGGGAAATGGTCTGGGGAACATGTTCGAATATCCAGGACTTTCGAAAACTCGATTTTACTCTCACGTATGCTACTTTCAAGCTCATGCGTTCGAACATTCGATAATTATCCCATGAATGACTCGCGGATTTGAGAATTTGATATTTACTCGCTTTTTGGTATAATAGACATTTTACTCGCAGATTCGAGAGTTCGATATTTACTCGCTTATAGGTATAATGGACATTTTACTCACGGATTTGAGAATTCGATATTTACTTGGGTGTTGGTATAATAGACATTTTACTCGCATATTCGCATGCATCGAACGTTCGAACATTCAATAATCCTCGAAAGTCCAGAAAATATTGAAAATCCAGCTCCAGGATAGTTTGAGAAATCTGAGTCTGTTCGAACTCAAATAGTTCGGCTCAAACTCGGGTTCGAGTTTGAGTCCATCTCTAATAAACCGAAGAGTCTTGTTAAAACAAAAAGTGCTTGAAATCATAAAATTCTCCCACAATTGCGGGCATACAAAGTTTCTTTTTGAGCTGAGCAATGCATGTTTTAGTCTTCAATACATTTTTATTGATTTGCTGATATTATGATTATCTCATTTGTACATTATATAGAATACATTTTTAAATAAAACAAGGGAGCGTAACATATGCTCCAACCAAAACAATATCAACCATTGGGTCTCTAAGGTGGCTTTCACATTACATCTCAGTATAGCCAGATTCTGGCAGATAAACCAAATATTGATGAACATTGAACACAGACAAAATATCATATTGGGAGATCTACTGTGTATGGACATACAGGGTTATTCAATAAAAGTTCTTGTCGTTTAAAATGGTGCTAATTTTGCCACAACCAATCAGATCTTATTTAACATCTAATAGCTAACATCTGATTGGTTGGGGGAAAATTAGCCCCATTTTAAACGATAAGAACTTTTATTGAATCTCCCTGTAATTGTCCATAGTAACCATGTTTTATGAAACAAAGGTATTAAATCCTGTAAAGCATAACATTTTTTTTGTTTATCATAATAGTATTAATTCTGTAGACAACCTTATCCACATCCAGCGTATTTCGTCTCCATTGTGCTTCTATATGGATTTTAGCAGCCAGCATAATATACTGAGTTAGGCGATTGTTTTGTCTAGTAAATTCTTGTATATCTTGTCCCAGGAGTGCTGTTAATGGGGAAGGGGGATTTGTGTATAAAGAACTTCAGATAGTATATCAAACACTTTATTCCAGTACTCGTGGGCTACTGGATATTCCCACTAGGTATGATAAAATGTTTCCTGCATGTTACATCCTTGAAAGCATGAAGGGTTTATATATTAGAACATCTTTGCCAGTTGTGTGGAGACCCTGTATGTTCTATATAATACCTTAAGGGCTTTCTCCCTTAAAGCTACATTCAGACTTCCTTTATTAATGTTTTTGAATGTAGTCTCCCATTGAGAATTATGGATGAAATGGTTGTAGCTGTATTAGTGCAGTAGCATATACTAAGAGATGAGTACTGTAGCATAAGGCGCCTACAAACAAGTGCAGCTACCTCCATTTCTCCAGTTTCTATGCTGTACACAGCAAAAAGGCCATAATACACAGCCAGGCCATCAGGTACAACAAAATATCCTCAGACCCAAAGGATCAGAACAAATATCTTGATAAGCTAGCACTGTTACTAACACAGAAAGGGTATAAGCCTAACATCATCCACAAAAACATCAATAAGGCTCTGAAAACAACAAGAGAAAATCTACCACAATACAAAAGGAAAAAAACAAACACACGCATTCCACTAGTGACTACATACAACCCTACACTAGAGGGAATACGCAAAATATTTAAAGAATTGCAGCCAATTATCTCGGAGGATGACACCCTTAAACACATCTTTCCAGACCCTTAAATCTTAGCATTCTGTCAACCACCCAACCTCAGACAGAAACTGGTAAACAGAAAATTGCCTTCGGATCTTAATGGTCCCACTGTAGGGACCAAACCTTGCAATTAAAAGAACACAAATAAATGCAAACTGTCATCATATCAATGAATCTACCAACATAGCACATGATAAAAAGGCACCTTCACCATTAAAGGATCATACTGCTGTGCATCCAGGAATGTAGTTTACATGATCCAATGTAACAAGTGTCCCAGTGCACTTAATATTGAGGAAACAGGACAAGAATTACACCAGAGAATGAATAACCACAAACACTATAAAAATTCAAGAAAATAAACCTAATTGCCAAGATAACAACACAACCTGAAAACCAGTCGGACACCATTTCACACTTCCTAATCATTCTGACATGGACCTCTCAATATTGATACTTAAAGGACAATTTAAAAACACCCAGGAAAGGAAAACCTTTGAACTTTTGAATGATCCGCTTATTTAACACGAAACAAACCGGTCTAAATTAGGACATGTGATTCCTCAGCCACTATCAGGAATATGTTTGATCCATTCCCACTTCCCCTGTCCCTGGCAGTTCCTTAGTGTTTACTTTATTGTTGTTTTTATGCTTTACTGCTTATAGTTCATCCTATATGCTTATCCTTGTTTTACATTCCTAACATAAAAGCATTTCCCAAAAAAAGGTTGCATGAACTTTAAAGATGTGATGTACCCTGTGTTTCTTAGTACTGCTTGACCTGAAGAAGAGAGAAGTGTATCTCTCGAAAGCTTGTCTGTAAAAATGAACTGTTAGTTCATAATAAAAAGGTATCACCTTATCCTGCAGTACTCATCTCTTAGTATATTGAGAATGATCTAATTGTTCTTTCATATCTTTCTCACAGGCAAGTTGAAATTTATCTTTATGTTCTTTGGACTTCTTTGACAACCAGTTGTAGATAAGAGAAAGATGGCCTCTTCTCATTGGATGGTCTAAGCACAATTTTTCAAAATCAAGAATTGCTTAGTCAGTTCCTGTTTTTTTGAGTTTGGTATTTAAGCAATGTAAAATTTGTGCATGTTTTAAAATCACTGGCATTATTACATGCAAAACAACCTCTGACATCTAACAATAGAAACTTCTCAATTATTTGTGACTGGGTGTATTATGTTATATTTGCTTTCATTTTATCATATTTTTTGTTTGAATGGAGGTTTGCAGTTGTGCAGCTGTGATTTATATTGTATTCATTTGAGTTGTCAGACTTGTGCTGGTAAGGAGTAGTGATGAATCACAGTTTTGTAATTAACCTGGTTTAGGTTAAACTCAAAACTCCAAATTTTTCATAAAAGTAGCCAAAATTTAGTTCAAATTGGATTTTCAAAACTTCAAGAAGTTCTGGAACTGCATTTGCCAGTTTTGTTCTTCTCTCATAAGGGTACATTTTAAAGGGCATGTCCACCCCCAAAACTAAAATTTAACCCCATACTGGCCCCAATGTGTAGTGTTAAAAATCCTTACCTTACATCTATGCTTCAATTGGTTCTCCTGCAGTGCTTTTCCAAAGTCCAGGAAACTGAAGAGTAGGAGGTTTCTTCCTGTTCAAAATGTTTCTGCCTCCTCCTTGTCCTCTGAGGACAGTGGCATGTGCAGGGGAGCCCTCCCCCCTCCCTCTATCCCATCTGGAGCCCTCTTTGCTGCCTTTAATGCCGTGTTGTTGTTTTTGTCTATAGTCTGTTCTTAACCACAACAAAAAGACAATTTTTGCCCAAAACTTACATTTTATGGAATTGTGTGCATGCCTATATAGTTGTGGAAACAGCCAAAATGTATAAAGGCATTTATGTGGGTGCTGCTTGCTTTCTTACCCCAAATTATAACTTTAACAATTTTTCAGTATGCACCATTCCATGGACTTAATGAAAATAATAAAAAATGCAGAGAAACTGCATGAATGAAAGATATTTCCAAAGCTATAAAGTTTTTGAATTTTTCATTTATAAAAAACATTTTATTTCATATGAAAGGAGAACCAAGGGCTCCAAATAATTTAACGAAGTGTGCAGAAAGTGCTTTTCAGTAAACTTTTGCGTTAATGATTTTTCCCACCTGCACTTGAGTGGAGGTAGCCTAAAAGCTTATACATGATGTAAATTGATTATTTTTTCTGCCACCTGGTGCAGAACAATCTATGATAATCAGGAAAATACTTCCCCCCCCACTCTAGAAACATGCATAGTCAGGAAAATCAGTAATGTGGAATGCTCGTAAAGAATGCATCTAATTGTATATTCATGTAATGTAAGTTAATAAAGTAAGTAATAAAGTGAGTAAGTAATAAAGTTAATTAACACATTTCAAACACTATCAGGGTGATGCAATATGTAGGTCCAGCACTCCAAGCCTTAACACTCTCCTGCAATTGTTGGTTGCAGGGTTTTACTTTCCTTTCTTTATTTTTATTTCTGCCAATGGACTGCTTGCTGATTGCTTTTAATTATTATTGTGGATTTATATAGCGCCAACATCTTCCATAGCGCACTTCAATTACATGTATACATACACATCAGGCCCTGCAAACATACAAACTCCTACCAGATGTGTTCAAGGGTGGATTTGAACTCAAGACTTCAGTGCTGCAAGGCATCCGTGCTAACCACTAAGCCACTGTGCTGCCCACCATTGTTTTTAAACACATTTGTAGAATATTAAAGGGGAACTAAAGTCTCCAGACAACATTGTCCCAACAGACAGAGCACATTCACAAACATACATCAAGCTGTGTCTCACCTCTCCCTTTGCTGTGGCCATTGGGTGATTAATGAAAATAACCTGTGAGTACTAGGGGTCAGCTCCCACAATCCACCTTAGCTGGACAAACCCCCAGTTAAGTGTCTGCGTACAGGCACATGCTTTGCAGAGCTCAACAGATCAAAACAATGAAGTTGCAGCCTTGCTTCCTAGCAGCTGACAGCCAATTACATTACAGCACAGAGATCCTCCCTCTCCCTGACACAGAACAGGGATTTCAGCTTTTTGTTTTCAAACACATTCAATGCTCCTGTCCTAACAACTAATAATATAATCCTTTACTTTTCATACAAAAAGAAAAGTAATCTTTGCAGTGTATTTCATAGAATGGATGTAAGAAACCGAATACTAGCATTTCAGCAAAAATAAATAATAATAAGTTAATAACAAGTCTGGGGAATAGAACCTGCAACTTATAAATTTACTCTGTCTTGCTAAAATTATTTAGAGTATTTACCTCTAGGCTAAGAGAGGCACTATATAAACCAATGGTATATGTAGACTATTATTCTAGGAACATAATGGAAACAAAAAATAAAGGTAAGTTTGAGGATTCAAACTCATGACCTTCTGAACTGTAATAAGCTGAAAGGAACAATTTGAAGCTTTATCTTTTGCATAGAATATAATAGAAACAAAAAAAGGTAAATCTGGGGTATTGAACTTGTGACCTTCTGAACTGTGTATTTTTAAAGCTGGTGACTTACCTGGTGCGCCAACACTGAATAATCGGAGAATCCAGCTACATTTGGAAGCTTTGTCTTTCGCTAGGAAAATAATTTAAAAAAAAATGGGATATGGAAGTCCCTGATAAGACTTTGAAAGCTGCTTGTTACCCTGCAGTTTATTTTCCAGCAACTCACACTGACTGGTAAATAAACTGCAGGGTAACAAGCAACTTTCAAAGTCATATTGGTGTGTAGCCATCTGTACAGAAAACACTTTGTGCATAGAGACAGTGAATATTGTGGTCAGGGGGTGTGGTTCTTTGATGACTTCATGGGCTGTGGATTGTACTGGCAACAACATGGAATCTTATTTACAGAATCTATTTCTCACATGTATTAAATGCAATGTACCAGAGAAAATTTTTCACATTAGTTTAAGTTTACTTCTCCTTTAACAAAAAATTATCTTTGATTCTATCTTTTTAACACAATTTCTTCATTGCTCTTCCCAGGCTAGTTGCTTGTTTCTGTATCTTTTTTAGTTTACTTTTCTATATGCCATCTATACAGCAAACGTAAGGTATATTTCTGGATAAAAAAAACAATTTTTTTTTTTCCGAATGAGTCAGCCCCTAACAACATTCTGTTTATTGATGTTTTTGCTCAAATTATTAATAATATTTTAATATTAAATTACATTTGACATTTTGTAGTCTATTTCCCAAATGTATTTATATTGCTCTAAAAATGAAGAAATCTCTCATGCAACCTACATTATAGTTCTGCAAAATGTATATCATCACCAAACACAGAAACGATAAGTCATTTAACAGTAAATTAAAAAGCAGCAGACCCAGGACAGACCCCTGAGGAACACAACTGGTTCCACTAGCAAATGCTCCCTTAATAACTACTCATTGTAATCTTTAATGCAGAAGTACACATTTTTTGGTCTAGAACTCTGTTACTTGTAAAAGCTGTAAAGGAGAACTAAACCCAAAATACAAAGGCAGCTCCACAGACTCTATAACTGTCACTTAGTAAAACCATTTGTTTCTCACCTCTGAATTCACCTCTTAGTGTAGAAATCATTTATAGAACATTTGTGAGTATTGGCAATCTATGATGTCATGGCTGGCTTCTAGTGTTGCCTCTTCTTAGAGGTCCAGGTACCAAAACTAATTTTGCACATGCTAACTAGCTACCTTGTGTTTGGTTCCCACTCCCCTTATGCTAAGCTGCATGTAACAGTTGAACTCAAAGTCCCCACCTGCCAGTGTCTCCCAGCCAATCATCAGAGATAGCAGTGAATATTATTAGCAGATTTTCCTGATCAAACAGAGTGGGGGAAGGTGTTAACCCTTTTGTATTTAGGAAGCAACTTGTTAACCCTATATATTTGTGAGCATTTCTGCAAGAGACTGTCAGGCTTATTTACCCAGACTGGCTGGGCAGATATATGGAGTAAGTCGTTCTAGCCAGTTCGCTACCGGTTAGCGCAACTTTAACTCCATATTACCAAAAATCACCTGTGCATCCGACGCTCGCAATTCAATATCGCATTTGTGCTAGCGCAGGATTTTAATGCCAGCAAATAGCTGGCGTTAAAATCCCGCAGTGGGTTAATAACTGGCCGGGATTCGCAAACGTGATATTGAATCGCGAATTCATTCATTTACCCAAAGCAATAGGGAGGATGCAGGTTCGCAATAATGCGCGATCGTGCTCGCTTCTGCGCATGGGTGTTGCACTTCCACAATTGGACCCTAGCAGGGCGCATGCAGTACTGACCCAAAATGGTGATCACATGCACTCCAATAGCACACTGAAACGCATCACATGTAGTGGGGCCTGTCCCATAGGCTATTACATGCCTGCACTTCCACTAGCACAATCGGATCGCAAACCGCAACCCAAAATGTGCTAGAGGGAGTAGCGCTAAGAGTTTAAGTCTTAAAGGGAAAGGTGAAAACCCCAGTAGAATTGAACTGACCACTTTACAAGGTACACTTATAAAAACAAAACAGCTCAGAGCTGCAGGTGCAGCATATTGACTTTAACATGGTCTTAGCAAAGCTCTTTGCAATGCATTTTACAGGCCACCTTTCCGTTTAAGACCCAAACACGTATTATGTGGTTTCTATAAAAACACACACTTCCTACCCTCCAACATTCCCTTTAAGAAGCTACACTTTCCACTAATATTGCTGCAGCTGACAGGGAGAGCTAGAGACCTTCACACTACGGCCATATTTATAAAGGTGTGGCATCACCTTCTTTAGCGATCGTTAAGGCGATCGTTAATTTATGATCGCTATCGGAAATCTGGTAAATGTACGATAGCGAACGTAAATCTACGACCGCCCGTAGAATATCATTACGGTAGTTTACAGCATGGTATACTACTGCCACGGTCGTACAGTAACGAAAACCCACAGTATCGCAAGTTTTTGAATATGGCCCTCCAACACTTAAACAATACATTACAGGTGAAACATACAAAGACACAGGTCTGTAACTGTGAATATTGCAGGTTTATTGCAAATCATGCATGCTACATGGTCTGACCCACTTGTCCTTCCTCAAGTTCTTGAGTGGGTCTGAAACATGTAGCACGCATGTTTGCAATAAACTTGCAATATTTACAGCTACAGACCTGTGTATTTGTATGTTTCACCTGCAATTTATTGTTTATATATCGGATTCGGTGTAGTGAAAGCCGTAGGCGAGACATACATTATTTCAGATCCGGACACACTAGATACCCAGACCTATATGCATCACACTACAACACAGCTACTAGGAAAGTGTTAATCAGTTGTACCACCAATTTGAATGTTGATGATTTAATATATTCCTACATCATAGGGGTTAAGAGGTGGGAGTGGAGATCACACAGGTGCTGAAAATGTAATCAAGGCCAAAGTACTGGCAGGCCGTTTTTGCGGCCGTTTTCGGACTTTTATAAATCGCGGTAAACGCGATTTATGCGTTAATGTCCGCGAAAACGGCAGCGAAAAGTTAACGAACCTTTATAAATATGCCCCTTAGACTCTTGCAAAGCCAGTTAATCAATATTGTGTATAGATCATTATGCATATGGTAAATGAGTAGAGACACTTACAGGGTTATTCAATAAAAGTTCTTATCGTTTAAAATGGTAATAATTTTGCCCCAACCAATCAGATGTTAGCTCTCAAATGTTACATAAGTTCTGATTGGTTGGGGCAAAATTAGCACCATTTTTAACGATAAGAACTTTTATTGAATCTCCCTGAATATGCATAATATGTTAACATAATATGTTGTTGCTAGAAGGCACCTATAATAGGAAATATCTTTAAAAGCCTACTGTGCCCTCTTACATTAGTGAATAAGATTGTATTTAACCTTCACATTCTTGTAACTGAATAAAGATAATTGTAGAAATGGGCACCAGATTCTGGATCAAGCTTTACAATTTTGGCAATTTTTGAATGACCTTGCAAACCAAGGAAAGGTTATTAACTGCCATTCTTGAACAGAATAATGTGTTTCAACTGTGTTAAGACAATTGCCCAAGCTTTTGGGCCGATCTTTTATAATATAACCAAAACTAATCAAAAACAGAAACGTCGCTGTTTTTGCACCCTCAATAAAAGCTTGAATGAAGGCCTAGTTGTGCACCTTGACTATATCGCTTCAATATATATAGATATATAGATATATAAACAAACTCAGCAAGAATTAAAATATATTTCTAGCAATTTCTAGTGCTTACCAGGTTTCCCTCTAAGTTGGGTAAACCAGCAGGAAAAGGTGCAACAATTTAACATTCTCACCTTTGGCTGTATACATGATTTAGGTCACCTATCTGAATTTCTTTTTCTAATGTCCTTTATGGCAAATGGATTTTACACACCAAAGGGAACATTGTTCCTGCAGGTCAGAATAACACCCTCTTTAATTCAGATGAGGTACTGCTCTGCAATGTGCCCTCTAGGTTACGATACACACAATGTTTTGTTGCTACAAAAATGTTTGGGGGTTTTGTTGGTGGGCATTTAGAGATTAGTGCTCTTTTCTTTTACATTTAGAAGAACAACACTTTAAGTGCGCATTCGATACTGTGTGTTCATTATTACCTCATTCATAAGAAATTATTATCATTATTTTGACATGTTAAGGTGTTTATATAGATGTTTTGTATTTGATAATTTTGTTAAAATAAATATTGATTTCTTCCAAAATAGACACTAATTGAAAAATACTCTCAGAGAGCTATAACTACTGGGAAAAGAAAATATATTCCAGCTGTTTGTAACAAAGAGTTTATTAGAGATGTCTGTGGCCAAATTGTTATCAGGGACACTGAAATTCCATCCCATTATTTCCAAAAGAGCATTTCAATGTCAGATTTTAAAGAGCAAGATATTTCTTTAAAAGACCCGACAGGCCTAAATACAGAAACTGAAGAGCGCTATATTAAGAGATACTGACCAGTATATGGTTCCTGTATGCAAACATAAATGTCAACTGTAGCAGTTTCCAAGACAGCAACATAGGTAAGTGTAAACATAACTTTTTCCTAAATTGTGTCAAAATATTTGTGCCTAAGGCTGAAAAACCCTTGTTAAATGATCAAAAGAAATGTAAAGTTTATAATTAAAGGGCATGTCCATCCTTAAAAAAAAACTGGTGACTTGCCAGTTACCAGTCACCAACTCCAACGGATATTTTTACCAGTTTATTATATGCAATTGTAACCAAATATTTAATGATTAGTTCTAGTTCTGACAAAGCTTGAGCATCTGAAAAAGAGGCAGCAGGGGAAACAGCAGTCAATCATTGGCTGTTATGTCAGCAGCCACAGCTTGGATTAACTGCATGGAGGGAAGAGCCAGCTTACTCTGCTAGAATGGAGGCAATACTTCTTAAATATCTGGTTAGTAATGCATCTAATATAACATCTGAATATATCAGTTTGGGTTGGAGGCAGGTAACTGACAAGTGGCCACTTTTTGGTTTATGGGTGGACATGCCCTTTAGAGGGTATCTTAGAGGACATCCTACAAGCACAGATAATCACTGGAAGATATAATCAAAAAGACAAAAACAGGGAGGAAATATTCAGGTGTGAAGATGATTATCCTAGTCTGGGTGTGGTTACCTCTACACTTTTGTCAAAGAAAATCATCAGACAATGTAATAAGATTGAATTATTTGTTCAATATGCTAACATGGTTTCTTATTACTTATATATTTTATTATTATATTTGTGCAATAAACAGAACCTTGGCATCTATTGTGTAGAATTTGTGACGCTGAGTAATCAAGAAGCTATAAAGCAAATAGTGAGGCAAACTTTAAGTGTCACAAAGCTTTTCACTGTGTTCTTAAAATAGCATGCACTTTAATGCTCACCATAAATAACAGCATAGAAAAACAAACAAAAGAAATAAGGTTTTAAAGAAGAACTAAAGTCCCCAGACAACACTGTCCCAATAGACAGAGCACATTCACAAACACACAACAAGCTGTGTCTCATCTCTCCCTTTGCTGTGGATGCTGGACGATTTATAAAAATAACCTGTGGGTACTAGGGGTCAGCTCCCATAATTCACCTTATCTGGGAACACCCAGCTAAGTTTATGCAGGAAACTGCAGTCTTGCTTCTTGGAAGCTGACAGCCAATCATGTACAGCTCAGAAATCCCTCCCTCTGACACAGAACACAGATTTCAGTGCAGTTTTTTGTGTAAACACATTACAAATGCTCCTATCCCTAACAATGATAAATTCCTTTGCTTTTCATACAAAAAAGTAATCTTTGCAGTGTATGTCTTTGCTAGCATGGATGAAAGAAACAGAACATTTAACAAGTAAAAAATAAAAGTAAGTATGGGGAATTGAACCAGCAACCTTCTATACTGTGTCTTTCTAAAAAGAAAGCTTGCTACCACTATGCCACAAGGGCTAATAAGTCAATATATAGTACATGTAGAGTCTTTATCTTTTGCAAGACATATAATAAAAACAAAAAAAAAAGGGAGCATGGTGAATCAAACCTGTGTCCCAATAGTCTGATTTTTCCCTAACCCAGCACTTTAGCAGATCACGCCACCAGTGAACTTGCAAAAGATAGATGTACTACTACTACTGGAAGCCTGTCATCAATTCATGCTGGTTGGTAAATAAATAACTGAGCTGCTATATATAAAGTTTGTAACCTATGTAGAAACTTTATATTTTTCTAGAAACATGGAAACAAACAAACAAAAAAAACCAATAAACTCAGGCAGTAGACTATGTTATTTTGTTTCATAAGTAAACTAGGGGATTACAACTTCTTGGTCTGTTTGTTCCTAAAAACACAGCATTTACATGGTGCCCAACTAGCAAATCAATTGTGATCACAGGTACATTTAGAAACTATCAAGGAAATTTAATAACAGTTCTTATTGTTAAAAATGGTGCTAATATTGCCCCAACCAATAAGATTTTAGCTTTAAAATGTTAAAGAAGATCTGATTGGTTGGGGCAAAATTAGCACAATTTTTAGAAAGAGAATTTAGAAACTTTGTGCATAGAGACAGTGAATCCTGGGGTCAGGGGGGCGTGGCTCTTTGAAGCTAACATGGGCTATGAGTTGTACTGGCAACAACATGGAAGCCTCCTTTGTTACAGAATCTATTACTTATATCTACTAAATGCAAATATCTAGAGAAGAATCTTTCAATGTATAGGTATTCTGGGGAGAAAAGCTTACACATTAGGATTAAAAAAATAACTTTAGTTCCCATTTAAATGTCATTTCTAGAACTTACAAATTTACTATTTATGTACTTCCACATGAACTGTATGAATATGTTTTTGTTTTTCTGTCAAAGTATACCCCTAGAAAGTTGCATTTGCCAGATGAGTTTCTCCTCACACATCAGAGTTGGGAACTCTTGTGGTGCTGTTTGCTCTGAGCTGTTAACCAGAAAACAGAAAACCTTTATTGTTCAAAAATAAATGGTGAGGAAAGCACACATGTATGTTTATAGTTTTATTGTGACATAGTATGTGCACAACGTTTCGGGGTTTCCAACTTCCTCAGATCCTCAGGGAGAAACCCTAAAAACAAACAAAACAAAAAAAGACACAGGGACACCTGATTTTGTATTTTTATTCATATATATTATTGACAATAAGTATAACACTATTTTAAGTCACATTTTATTCACTCTTGAATATATAATAATTTTTTTTACAAAAATAAGCTTTTATTATTAATGTAATCACTTGATTTTTTCATATTGTAAGCACTTTATATATGCATTGTTACTTTGTTATATATTGCACTTTAATCTCTCCTAGCACTGTGACCCTCCCCCTGAGAGGTTGGGATGAGTCTATTTATTCCCTGTAGATTGTTGCACTGATATCACCTGAAGAAGGGGGCACCTTGAACCCCCGAAACATTGTGAGTCTATGTGTGGTCACAAATAAATTTTGAATTCACTTTGGAGTGTGACCCTCTACCTTGTTTTTTGTTTCCGGAAACCCTAAAAACCTTGTGCACATACTATGTCACAATAAAATTATTAACACATATGTGTGTACATTCCTCACCAGTTATCCCTGAATATTTGGGTAGAATGTAAATCTATATATGCCATTTACATTGATGTGTATTCGACCTTTATAATTTTTTTTTAATTAAGTTCTGTTAACTCTTTAAATGCAGATGTTTAACCCTAAAATATTTCCTTACAATTTGTACATGAGGTTTTGAATGGACAAATGTTGTTTGAAACACAAACAAGTGCATTTACCGAGAACCCCTATCACTCTGGCATTAGCTGGCATTAAAATCCATTCTTTATTTTCACATAAATGGCCTCTTGACACCTCTCTTGAAACAGTCATGTTCCTTTGAAAGGATGTTGACATTACAATCTTAAAAGGTATGTCCTTTTTACCTACATCTTTAGGAAAAAGAACATACCTTTGACGATTGTAATGTCAAGATCCTTTCAAAGGAACATGACTGGTTCAAGGGAGGTGTCAAGGAGGCCATTTATATAAAATAAAAGAAACCAACCCTGAATAGAGGTGTCTGCCATGTACCCCGGGCATTCCTATAACACTTCTTATCCACAATGCAATCATGCCTTGCATTCATAATGTCCTTAACACCTGGCTGGGATATGCTAATTGGGGCTTTCCAGGGTACTTAATTGCCAACAGATTCTTGTACAAGTCATTCTGAATTGTGAAAGCCAGTCAGATGACTAGCGAAACATCTTCAAGATCCAGTTGGTCTAACTGAATACAACAGATACAACCAATCAGATGTTATTGAATGTTTTCTAACTGTAGATCATTAAAAAGGTGTTTTAATTGGTTGCTGCAAATTAACGGCAAGGCCAGTTGTAGCACTTCTTATTTATTAAGCCTTTTAATGGTTTATGTATTTAATTATGATTTAAAGAATATATGCATTATTATAAATGATGTTTTAACTATCATGATGTCTAGGTGCTTCCTAGTTTTTCCATTATGATCAATGTTTATAGCACACGACTTCTTTTGTCAGTAAGAAACATGCACTACATAGACTCGGTGTTGGACAAGCAAACTCCAAATTCAAAGGTGCATTGCATTACTGCCTCAGAATAAAGTGAAAATGTTTTAACATTCTCTTCAGTGAAATGCTTGCCAGAGCAGTTTAATGTTTCATGAGCTGTGAGGTGACTAAGCAAATGAAAGATCTTCCTACATGTTCAACTTGTGTAAGCTGGGAGGAAGCAGAAACTAAATTAAGAAGGAAGGAATAAGCAACCAAGTGGGACGCAATGGCGATTCATTGAAAGTTTAGTGAGGGAAGTGAAAAAGCCTTAATATCATCATTAAAAGAAATTAAAATCAAGCCCAAATTGATGTTTATTTCATGTTATATATATTTATTTACATATATACAATCTAACAGCATTTCAGATGTCACTCAAGTGCTCTATTATCATAAACTCTTCTGCTGTGTGAAGTTTTATGGTAACTTAAAGGGTGACAGTTGTTACATGTAAATTGCATAGTGGGAAATGCCCTCTTCCAGACTCCCAGTGCTGGCTCATTGTGATTACTGATGGAAGAAGGAATTGATTAATAGTGGGACTACTGCTACTTTCATGTATTTGTTTATAGATTACAATAAAGCAAAGTCATTTTTTTACTGATTTAAAATCACCACTTACAGTAAAGCTGCAGAAATCTTTTAATTTTACAGTATGTGCTTTTGGCACAGAAGTGGAGGCAAACAAAGAGTTAAAACTTTGTTATATACTTTTCAAATCAGCCACCTTCTGCAAAATAATATATCTACATTAACTTACCTGTAGGCAAGAAGAAATGCTTTCCTGGCCCAGCAAATACCAGAATTAAAAAAACGAGGACTTTGTTAGTTTGAAAGCCATGATCACGATCTAACATTCACATTCTCCTCACACACAGCCACATTAAACAATACACTCATATTTTAATTTAGCTGCGTAAGATGTCAAATCGCCAATGCTACTGTCAAAAAATACAGTCATTGCTTGTTGTTCAAATATCTTGCACAACACTAGATGAAGGTGGTGCTGTTTCCATAAGCTAGGAGGCCAGAAAACTAGGCATATTGGTAGACCATTATGCAAAGCCTTCTGATTTAGTAGAAACATCTTCC
This sequence comes from Hymenochirus boettgeri, assembly GCA_019447015.1. Taxonomy (NCBI): domain Eukaryota; kingdom Metazoa; phylum Chordata; class Amphibia; order Anura; family Pipidae; genus Hymenochirus; species Hymenochirus boettgeri. The sequence goes on from CM033469.1 coordinate 229,100,276, forward strand.
AGGAACTTCAATAGCTAGGTATGTACAGGGAACAAGTTTGTGGCCAATGACTTTAAGGGGGAGAATGAAGGTGTACACTCTGGGCCATTGCGCCCATAAAGCAGGTTAAAAATCCTCCTCAGGGTTCAGCAAACTAATAGAAGTCATTGGCGGCACACCCTTAATTGCAGGAGCACACTGCCATTAAATTCTATTGAAAGGGGAGCGGCACAAAAGGCAATTTGCTCCCAGTGCTGCTCTCTTTAACAGCGCTACTGAGTACACTTCCACGGTTAGTCGGCATTTATGTTTTGACTGGGTTGTTTGAAAAGGGCAAGTAATGCACCACTTTTTCTAATTGCAATAGTGTTTTCTAGACTTTTATTTTCTGTGGTATTCAGTTGGGCTTGAAGTTGAGTTCTAGAGGACTAGTCATCCGACTGGCTTTCTTAACTTTGAATGACTTTTACAAGACTCTGTTGGCAATAAATATGCTGGAATGTGTTCCAATCAGCATTTAACAGCAAAGTTTGAGAGACCTTCTGTGTTATTAAACTTCCCAGGGTAAAGGTGCCCATAGACATGCGATTATGGTTGCATGTGTACCGGCAGACCCCATTGGTATTTGTCAGTACACATGCAGTGGTACATGGGCCTGACCAACCCCATACGCAGTATGGGGATCGTTCAGCTGTGCGCCCACACATGCGGCTAATCATATCAGCTCTCTCTATAGTAGAGGGAGCTGATACTGACTGGCAAAAAGTCTGTTAGGAATGACTAATGGCAGCTAATTAGGTAGCTAATGTCTAAACAAAAGAGTTAAATCCATGCTACCCAATGTAAAACCAGGTTATTGTTTGCTTAACTCTTACCTTGCAGGGCCTGCATTTCCAAAAATGGCAGCAGGCAATTTATGCAAAAATTCCCTCCTTTTTAATGCTTTCTGGTAATAGAAGTTAAGAGAAGTGCAGAGAAAAGTGTTAAATCTCCCTGACTATTATTACTTATTTGAACAATATTTTTATGTTTAACATTGAGAAATATGTGTCATCAAATGAGAAATTTGCTCCAAATAAATTAAAATACATACAATATTTTGTTGCTTGGGGTGGGCCCATGATCTGTAAGGAGCATTATAAAAACAGGGCAATGAACCTCATCAACACGCACTGTAGCACAAATGCCTTCCAGGGGGTCTACAAACATTATATTCAGTGAATTACTGGTTCCAGAACAGAGCATGCAGGAAAGACTGGAGACAGCAGATAAAAGAGGGTAGCTAACCAACCCCTCAGGATAAGGATCTAAACCACTAAATGTGCCCTAAATGTGACATGCCAAGCTGTCAAACTTGCAATTACTTTTTGCCCCTGTCTGGGAGTCCATACTCCTGCCGGACTGTCCAAATGGAAGATTTGCTCCTTGCAGAGTATGTCCTCCCATTTACTGCTGTACACATAACAAGGGGGCATGGTTTAACTGGCGTTTTTCTCTGGTAAATAGCATATTGGTTTAGATCCTCACCCTCAGTACTATTAGAGGAGGGGGGTGGTTAAGGGGCTTTAGGATACAATATAGTTTTCTTTAAAGGGGAACTGTGGTCTCCAAACAAGTTGAGTTTAAATTAAATACCAGTTTCCTACCTTAAAAACGAGCCATCAACCACCTCTCTACGTGCTCCACAGCCCAAGATATAAATAAATGACTGACCAGAAAGTTAATGAGTGGGAGTCTGACATGTGACATTCCTAAGGCTTCTCCTGCATAGTGCCGCCAGCGAGCACAGCCTCAGACTCCCTCAGTGTGTGAGGGAGACAGGTAGTCCCTCCTCCTCTCTGCTGTGTGAAGTCCTGACACAGAAGGTAAGGGAATCTACAGCCCTTCTTTCCCACTATGTGAAAACAGCCTTTTCAGGCAGTTCTCACTCTGCCTGAAAAGGCTGTTTCCACAGATTTTTCTGTAGGGGGGGTCTGAGTGGCCCACGGCACCCACGAGTGGGCAGGGGCGTATGCACCTGTGGGTGGGCGGGGCTTGTACACTCGTGAGTGGGCGGGGCTTAGGTACCCATGGGTGGATGGGGCTTAGGCACCCATGAGTGGGTGGGGCCATGATTACCACGAGTGGGTGGAGCCATGGCACCCGTGGGTGAGCGGGGCCACATGGGGCTGTAAGAGAATGGGCCAAGGTGGGCCTGCAAATGGAGGGACCATGGGGTCCATGAGTGGGAGGGACCAGGGGGTCTGCAAAGGGGAGGAGGAGACACAGGGCAGATTGACTGACATGGTTTAAGAGCAGGAAGCAGGAAGTGCAGGGGACCTGGTGATGCTGCTGCCATATCACACAAAAATGTAAATAACTATGCAAAATAAACAATGAAAATAAATTGCAAAAATTCTCAGGAGAGCAATTCCTATCAATTTACCTAAAGTCATTTTTGGACCACAGTTCCCCTTTAATATAGCAAATGCGTCTCTCTTTAAGTGCAATTTTAATCTGGCTATTTGTTGGCATATTTTATAGCTTGTGCAGACTGCTTGGGTAAAATTGGCATGTATTTCAATCAGCATGTATTTTAGATAGGACTTAAATAATGGCCCCTAAAAAAGGTTCTCCCCTTTAGGGTGATAAAGGGCATGTTCACCCCAGAAAACCTTTTTTTTACACCACATTAATCTCTCCTCCAACTTACTCAATACTTAAATCTTACCTTGAAGTCTTCTAGTTCCTTGCCTCCTTTATGGCTTTGTGAGCTCTATTAGAGCCTGCACGGCTGTAAAACACTGCAGCCATTGTAACTAATTGGCCTTAATGTCACTGTCAACACTAGAGATGGCTGAACTTCATAAAGTCTGGTCCGTTTTCAAATTTTCGAACTTCAGTAAAAGTTCGAAAATTCGAATTTGGACCCATTAAAGTCACTGGGGGATTGATAGTTTGAAAAGTCCGGATGATTTACAGCTAAACTAACAATGGTAAGTTACTGTAAATGGTCTGGGGAACATGTCACTATCACCAAAACTTTTTTTAAACACTTCTTAAACAAGAGCGGGCAATTGTTGGGTTTTGCGCAAGCTACATTCGAGGGTTACGGGCAATTCAAGGGTTACCGAACGATACTTTTGAGGGTTACCGAAAATAGAACCATAAATTCGAGGTTTACCGAAAATTGAACGATACTTTCGAGGGTTAGCGAATGATACATTCTAAGGTAAACGAAAATGATCCGTACATTCAAGGGTTACCGAAAACGAACAATACTTTCGAGGGTTACCAAAAATCGAAGGCTACATTCGTGGGTTAACGATAAATTCTAGGGTTGGCGAAAATGATCCGTACATTCGAGGGTTAATGAAAACGAACTATACATTTGAAGGTTAGCGAATGATACATTATAGGGTTAGCAAACGGCCCGTAAATTCGATAAATATCGAATTTTCTATAATTATTGAAAATACAGCCGCGAGTCCGGAAAGTCCGAGTAATCCGGGTCTGGGATAGTTCAAGAAGTCCGAGTCCGTTCGGATTTGTTAAGTTCGAGTTCTAGTCCATCTCTAGTCACCAACTTGACTGATGGCTGCAACCCAGAAGAGTGTCATCAAGAGGACATCAAGGTAAGAATCCTTCAATCAGGAGTTCAAAGGAGAAAGGTAAGTATGCAAAAGTGGGGTTTGTGTGGTAGTGTGGTGTAAAAAGTTTTTTATGGGGGTAAAGATGCCCTTGAAAGACTAGAGAGAAGTCAAAAATAGCACACTACTAATAATAATTTGCGAAAGGTTGCATTCTACATTAAAACAATATTTAAAATAGATACAGTCAACAGTTACATTGGTCGATATTTTAAAAAACATGTGTTGACAATGTGCATATCATTTGAGTTTCAATATGATATTGATAATTTGATTATTAATTCCTTGTAATGTACATTATAAATGCTATAGGACCAGATGTATACATTTTTTGGAGGGGATGTGATTGTATCAGGAAAAGTCCTATTATTTTCTTGGTCTCCTGCCAATAAATTATCCATAGCCATCTGTCGAATGTTTTAGGCAGTGCCAGGTGTCTTTGAAATGTGATCTTTGTATTGTGCACCTGTTTTACCATTTATTTTAAAGGTCTGGGCACAATCTGTCATTGGCATTTTACATTTCTTTTTGTTTTTCATGCTTACTCATTTTTTGAGATCTTGATTGATTCAGATCCAAAAGGAGCATCACAAGAACTAGCATAGGGTCATCAATAAGATCTGGAGCTAAAATTGAACTCCTATATGTTTCTACTCTATTTCATGGTGTAAAGTGTGAATTCAATATTCTTGTGTTGAATGTACATGTACAATATTTTCTCTTTTTTCTGCTTGTTTTCTATGTATTAAAAAATAAAATAATATTTATATGTTGTTTAATGCAGTCAGGACAATTCAACTTCCTTATCTGCTTCTGACTCTTAGATAATAATTTTAACATAGTATCTGCTTAACATGCGCACCATCTATGTGTCTAACACAAAACAATTCTAAAGCAACAACAATAAGTGGAGTGCACTGTCCATAAAAGGGTTTTACTGGTATATATATAGATATAACTAACTTAGTTAGAGAATAAGGCAATCATTATGTAGTGACACACCATTTTAATCTAAATCAGTTAAGAAAAATTTATTATTCTTGCTTTAATGAAAAATCCCTTTATTATTTCACAATTGAGATGAGAAATAGATGAGTAAAGTTGTAAACAGTGAAATGAGAAATTAGAGAAATTTTGTGCAGGTGCTGCACTATGGGAACATATTCTAGAGTATGTTTCAAGGACTGACCTTATAAGTAGTAATCAACATGGATTTAGGAGGAATAGATCTTGTCAAACTAACTTGCTTGGCTTTTATGAGGAAGTAAGTAGGAATTTAGACTCTGGCATAGCAGTAGATGTAGTTTACTTGGATTTTGCAAAGGTTTTTGATACAGTCCCCCATAGGCGACTAATGAATAAGCTAAGGTCTGTTGGTCTGGGGAGTCACATTTGTACATATATAGAAAATTGGTTGATGGATAGGATGCAGAGAGTATTTCTTAATGATGCTTAATCACTATAGACTAAACTTCTAAGTGGGGTGCCACATGGTTCTGTGTTGGGGCAACTTTTATTTAATCTGTTAATTAATGATTTGGTAGTGGGTATTGTCAGCAAAATCTCTGTGTTTGCAGATAAAGTTGGAGTTAATCCAGGGAAATTTCCAATTGCTGTTTGGAATTTTAGTTTTTTTAGTCTTTCTCTGGATCAATTGCAGAAAATCTGGGTATTGCTGATTAGGTTGGCATAGATGGATGTATATGTCTGGTAGATGATACAAGAAAGCAATGAAAGAGATTTCTAGTCATGGCATAACGAATAAGTGGAGTTTATGGAAGACTTAACATATAGGAGAACTCATTGACATAAAAACTATCTTTATGTATATGTTTATAAAATTGTGCAGTAGTAGTGTTTTTATTGTTCTCTTTTACTGATTTTATATATACTACTGAGGGAAGTGTCTGTACTGCTACTCATCTCCACTTTGAATCAAAAAATGCAAAATACCGTACAAACAATAAATATATGGATCAATAAATATATTATAAAATGCACTCTCGTCTTTTATAAGGATCCACACAGTTTATTTCACTATTTGGGCCTCATTTACCCAGAGCTGCAAATTGCTCCGGGCAAATATGGCTTTCTGTATTTAATACTGGATTTGTAAATCCCAAAAGTGATTTTACCCCAGCGCCACTTTAAGACCAGCCATTAGCTGGTCTTAAATTGTGGAGTTAAGTGTGGTGCAAATCCTTTTTTTTATAAAGATTATAAACAATAGATTGCGCCGGTTGCACGGGTGTCTTTTGTGAAACTGGTGCAGCCAGAGCAATTATGGAGTTAAACTTACACTAACCTATTCAATATTGGTTAGCACACGTTTAATCCCTATTTTTAGCACAGCACCCTGGGTTAATCAGGCCCTTTGTGTTCTAGACTGGTGTGTGGTGGATTTACTAATTTGAGATTATCTACTACATTCAGCAGTGGTTACCACACTGCACCTGGCACAAAGTTTGTATATGGTATGCAGATTTCCTGTCTTCAATATAATAAATGCCCATTAAAGTCTATGCCCCCCCAAAATCTGCAAATTTGCAGAGAACTCGGAAAAGCTTTCAAGGATTTCTCACCTAAAAAGTAACACTTCCCCTATGTGTCATGCACGCCTGTACCAAATTTCGTGTCTCTAGCACGAAAACTGTAGGAGATACAGTCCAAAAAATTGGAAGAATAAAAAGGAGGAAGAAGAAAAAGAAACAACTGCAATATGGCTTCTTCAAGCCAAATTAATTATATACATTGTATATAACGGATAATAGTATTGTTACAAATAGGTCTCTAGTTTAAAACTATTTTTACTTACTGTTGAAAGAACAAGTTCAATGAGAAAAATGAAGTATAGAAATGTAAATAATAATTTTTGAGCATTAGTGTCTAATGTAAGCCATACACCAGGTGGTTCCAACTGGAAAACTATCACTGTGACATTGCCATGTTATTCCCCTTGGATGATACATTCTCTGGCCTACCAATACATGCTAATAATACAGCTTGTTTACATGCATAGATAGGCTTTCTACCAGCACTCATCTTTCTTGGGTTAATTAGGTGCCCGCTTGTACATTCACCCTCTGTACTCCATATAATTCACCATGGAGCAGCACTCTTGAAACTTTTATTTATTTTCTTTAAAAGTCCATAACATTCTCTGCCACTTCACATGGCTCACTTTTCACAGAACAGGTATTACTGCAACGTTTCACAACACTTTGATCCTTTGTCAAGCCTTGACAAAGGATCAAGGTGATCCGAAACGTTGCAGTAATACCTGTTCTGTGAAAAGTGAGCCATGTGGCAGAGGTGGTTTACATGGTTTGTGGAAATGTTTCTGAAGTTAGGCTTTGCATTTTTCGTTGTGCTAATATCATGTAAAGGCCTGTAGTAAAATACAAGGGATATAAAATGTAATATAAACCTAATTTACCAAAGTACGATATATTTTATGAAAAACTGAAGCCAATCCTAAAACTGAAAGAACATACTAAAAGTAGTGGGGGGGGGGGGGGGGGTTCAGAGAAATATTCTTTTTCCACCATTTTTTCTGAGGTTTGTGACACTAAAACACTGTTTATTGAAATATTCACTGTAAACCAGAATATCAAGGACAGAGATCAGGAAGCCAGCAGGATAGAATGCAAAAAGTGATTAGTTGCAGTTTGCACAACATGTTTTGGGTTGACAAATGGTAGATTTACCCAAAATATGTTGTGTATACTGCAATAAATCACCTTTGCATTCTATCCTGCTGGCTTCCTCATCTCCGTCCTTAATATATTTATGCAATACAAGTGCCTGGACAGGAGCACTGTTAAAGATGTGGAGCATGTTTGCCTTTCTGTTTATCGGGATTCTACATATTTGTATAACTCACTGTTAGCCATCTTGGGTATCTTCCCCCTCAGTAATTACCACTGATGTCCAGCAACTCATTTCCAGACAGGCAGACAATGCAGTTCTAATTAGAATCGTAAATGATGCAAACAATTTCAAGCTGAAGGACAGTAATGTGAATTGCATGTGATCATAGATGTTTATATCATTATTTTGTTTTTCATTGACCCATTTCCTATTTATCTTCCAGCCTACATTCTACCTGGTTGCTTGAGTTAGACTCTTAAGACGGATATAAAAATACAATAAAAATACAATTAACAAAACTCCAAAGACCAGTTATACTTTAATTTAATAACCTTACTGTACATTGTTTTATATGAATACAGGAAGATATGTTTAAAATACACCAAACCCCCCTTTTGTTCTACCTCCAGAAAACCCACTTCCTCGTACAGTGGAAAGCAAAGCGACAACTCAAGGCAGTCATAAACAAAAATGTATTTTAAAAAATTAATGCATTTTGGTGGCCTTGGTTGGAAAAGATATTTAACCTCTGCTTTTCCCCAGACTCAAGCAGTGGAGTAGAGAACACAGGTTTAGGTCAATATTACAGGCGGGTGTACGTAAACCCAGGTGTAAGAATCTATTGGTACTCACCCTTGGTACTTTAAATACTAGGGTAGGAGAGTAAAATTTAAAAGACACATACTAGCTGCCAATAATGAGCTATTCACACAAATAAGGCTGTCCGGCAGGGTGCAGCCCGTAGGCATCAATGCATATGTTACCAAGTGCACACATTGTCCTTTCCCAGTAGTGCTGATTCATGGAAGGTTTGTAATGCACATGGCAGAAATGGTTTAAAGACTAAAAATTAAAAAAAAAATAATGTGGTTTCTTAGTGGTCAACAGTGATGCCTTGCAAGCAACTCTTTTAGCTAAATGTAACTTTCTGAAAATACGGTTTCAGAATGAAACTCACCAGTTTTAAACATCTATAATCATAATAGCATATACTGATGTGTGTGTAATAGATTATATAGATTGTAAGCTCTAAAAACAAGGCCTCAAATCAATAGATGTAATAGCTTTAAAGTACTACATAATATGTCCATTACCTGCCCCAAATTCCAGCTGATATACTCTGGACATTTTTAGATGTATTATTAACCAGATATTTAAGTATAATTATTGCCTCTATTCTGGCAGAGTAAGCTGGCCCCTCCCTCCAAGCAGTCAATTAAGGCTGGGTACACACAGGCAACTTTTTTGTCCCGACCAACCATTCACCACATTTTCGCCGTGACTGACTAGCGGTTGGCTGGGCCGAATCACTGTCAGTCACGGCGAAAACCATGATTTACTGATTATTTTTTTACCATGATTTACCGACAAGTCCGTTCACCCAGACCTTGGTCGCCAGTGAAGGCAGAAACACTGGCGATTTTTCCGACCAATATTCAAAAATATTGGTCGGTTTGGCTGAAAAAACGCCTAATGTGTACAAAGCCTAAGGCTTTGACAACTGAAATCCTAGCCAATGATTGACTACTGTTTCACCTGCTGTCTACTCTGTACATGCTCAAGCTTTAAAAGACTCTGTGAGTTAAGGGTGGAGGCAGATACCTTTTCCATAAAAGGAAAAACGTTATCATTAAATATCTAGTTACAAATGCATGCAATACACTGGTAAAAATAGCAGTTGGGTTTGTGGGCGGATAAGTTACCAATTACCAAATCATTGGTAACCATATTATTGAGGGATAGAACCACTAAATGTTAAATCAGGGACTTTCAAAAGGTGTGCCTTCAGATGTTTGAAAACTACAACTAACAGCATTCCTCAACTACAGAGGGAAGTCTGGGAATGCCAGCAGTTGTAGTTTTTAAACAACTGGAAGCACACTATATGTGAATCACTATGTTAGATATCAGGTACTAAAAATAAATGGATTGTAGGTAATGGTTCACATACAAAAAACAGAATTCTAGTGCACACACAATTCTAATTGTATATTGGCTACTACAAACAGTCTGCTAAACCCTGGATAAATAAAAGCAATTAGTTCAATAAATTGGCCAAATTATTTTAAGCCCAGTTACCACGTCAAGGTTGCTTTATTTAACTGGGTCCTAACCTACTGGTACTTGCCTTTTGGCTGCATGAGCTGACAGCTTCTCCTGTGTGGCCTGGATGCTTGAAGCTGACTCTCTAGTTTAAAGTACTTTGCTCAAACGAGCACATGACCTAACTCTGGGTGGAGTACAATTTCCCAGAAGGCTTGGTCAAACCTTCAATGTAACACACAATCTAATAGAAATTGGGCTGTTGTACATCCATATTAAAGTGCAACTAGGGACCAAAAATATAATACATACAAACAACAGAATTCTAGTGCACAAACCATTCTAATTGCATATTGACTACCTCCATAAGGTTCTACTACAAACAGTCTGCTAAACCCTGGATAAATAAAAGCAATTAGTGGTGAATAGGCTTAAAATACTTTGGCCAACTATAATTGCTTTTATTTATCCAGGGTTTAGCAGACTGTTTGTAGTAGCAACCTTATGGAGGTAGCCAATATGCAATTAGAATTGTGTGTGCACTAGAATTCTGTTTTTTGTATGTATTATATTTTTGGTTCCTAGCTGCAATTTAATATGGATTTATTTGGTTCACATCTTCTTCCAGGCTTCTCTGTGGCAATTTCTAATATCAGCAGGCCTAATCTTTCTTTCGCACCAGTTTCATAGACTTGAAAACCTCACCTGCTGCAGAGGACCATATGAAAAAGAAGAGAGGCAGTATCAATTATATATCATACAAGTAAAACAAATATAGCCTAGACTTAGTTCTTTTTGAAAATATGAATACCCATGAATGTTACCTTTATTTTGTATACCGTAAGCTGCATTAACAAATGTATATTTTCATTGTGTACACAAAATTACATTTTGTGTGCACTGCAGAACCGACAGTATATTTTGTCAAATGTTTTCAGTGATCAGAGGAAAATATTACTAGACAAAGAAATGCCAGAAGGAGCTTTTAATACTTGCTCTATATAAGCTTGATATATATAGTATAGAAATGGTGATTACATTTTTATTTACTCGAGAGTAAATTTGACTAGTATAAAAACCCAAGAAACAGTATCCCTTATATTTTATGGTGTCATATATTGCTCACTTCAGACAGAATAAAGAAAATAAAGGTTAATATGAGAGAAGCCAACAGTGTAATAGAACAGAACAAGAAGAATTATAAAGAGATCTGTGTGGAACAATGAGACGAGTGTGTGTCCTCATGCTCAGCCTTTCTATTTAACACTTGGTCCTACTGTTTGACAATATGAACACTGAATAATTTAGCAGATAACAACTATTTAACTTATATTGACTGTAATATATAGGTTAGTAATTCACCTGTAATGTTTTGCATGGTATTGTCAGATGACAGTTGTTCAACAAAGGCCAGAACAACAATGGGGCATTTGTAGAAAGCCTACAGTGAAACTGGCAAAGGTAACAAATCACATTCACGAAACCCTTCCATTTTAAGATCACAGCCATTTTACTATGAATACTATTTTTTAAATCCTAGACATGGGAAACAGTCCATATGTGACTATTTAACACGATTCAAAATAATTTCATAAAATGTTTTCAGTATAATTCAAAAACATAGCAACCAATCTGATTATGATTTACCCTAGTGTATTCTACAATAGTACATTCCATAAGCACATTTAAACAAGGAACTTATTATCTTTTCTTGCATATCTTTGTTATCATGAAGCATTGTCTGTGCTCAATGGAAACCTTCTAGACGCTGCATAGGGTTAATACAGGAGATGAGGAGAAGATTATGACCACGTGACTGGGAGGATTATTTGCCTGACCTAGATTCTCTTCTTATGTTCTTCTGTCAATGTTACAGTTCTTCCAACACTGAAGATAACAGAGTAATTCAACTGTTATTCTGAAAAGTCTTTGCCTGGCCATGAAAATATAGGGGTCCATTAAAATACTAAAGAAAATAAAGATTGCATGGTTTCTTTTGGATGCAATATATTATTTAAACAATTAAAAAAAATAATCTTTTTTGGGACTCGTGCAATGTCACTTTTTTAGGTAGAGTGTTGAAATTTTTTTCAAAGTAAGAGCCAGACTACTAAGTATCATGATCTGTTTATGAAAGGTTAGCTGCAGAGTGGGAGAAATGAATGCTTTAACAGGTGTGTTTACAGAATCTGGCAAAGAGATCTGGGGCACGTCCAGCACCATTGAGGATGTCTGAATGTCCTCAGCATTGATTGAGTGGCTGGATTAAATTACAGGAAGCTAGAGGAAGGTGCAGAAGAAAGAAAATCCCATAGTTATCAGCTTGCACCAGGCAGCAAGTAGTGAAAAAAAATCCTGTCTTTAGATTTCCTGAGCTAAAGTCATTGTCCATCAGCTATTGTTCAGTTTTTATATGTAAAGATCACTTTGCTATTGATTTTCTTATGAGTCAGAACTCTCTTCTTTTTTCTTAAAACATTTCTGAGACAGTAATTGAAGTTCTCTGAAACACGATGAGATAATGCAGATTGCTAAGCAAGCAGAAACATTTCCTGCATACATAAAATAAATGTGGCTGGAAAGCCTAATAATTGCAGTACAATCTTAAATTCTGGATTTTCTTCTTGTTTGTCCATTACGAATTTTAGAAAAATGAAATCAAACTCTGTAAAACTCCTTAATTTGAGGGCAGGCATCTCTAAATGTTGTGGAAATTTATGAATCATGAAGATCTCCTATTTCTTCTGGAGCATCAAAATGATAGAGAAGCACACAAGTGATTAAACTGACCATCAAGCTGCCATGTATACCAATAGTCCTGAACTTTTAGGTTAACTTTTAACAAGACAAACTGTGAACTATTGATGCATGCAGTCGATGAACTGAGGAATTTTAAGTAAGAGACATTGACCTTCTTTCTGGTAAGGATGAAGATAAAAAAAAAAGTTATAATACACATTTTTTATTTAGTAAGTGTTATATTTTAAATCTTGGTAGAGTGCTTGTGAGCATATAGTTTTCTATAGCTGTTTAATCATGTAGCTACTATCACTAATAAAAATTCTGTATTACTGTTTAAATGTTTTGTGTGTATGTCTACATATGAGTGCCAGTTGGAAGAGAGTTCATTGCTACAATTAAGCTTAGCAGTATGTCTCTAAGCAGGACATTTACTAGAAAACTTTCAAATTTGGTGCAGCACTTTGGGTTTGAAAAGCAAGAAAGAGGAGAACAAGCAAACAGGTAGATAACTGAAATTAAGAAAAAACATGCAGGGAGATTCAATAAAAGTGCTAATTTTACCAAAACCAATCAGATCTTATTTAACATTTGAAAGCTAAAATCTGAATGGTTGGGGCAAAATTAGCACTATTTGTAACAATAAGAACTGTTATTGAATAACCCTGAGTTATTGCCACTTGGAACAGGCCATTCGGATTGCTTTTGCTGAAATTTATTGACAGACAAAATCAAATACAGTATTTATCTGATTGCAATGTAAATTTTACTGAGGCTTGTTGTGCCGAAAATTTCATTCCAAACTTCTATTCAATCAATTGAAATATTGTGGTGGCCAGCTAATAAAAATTAGGGATTTGGATAAGAGTGTAAGTAATATATTAGTGTGGGTTCTGCTACCATCACAAGCAAATGCCTGAGAAAAGAGAAAGAAAATGTGACTGTTGAAATTTTATAGTTTGGATGGTTGAAATTCTGCATTGAAACATGTTATATTTCCGCAAACCATCGAATAAAAGATAGTATAAGGAGCAGGATGTCTATGCAGCATCCAATAAGGTTGGTGAACTAGAATTTGAGTAAATTCTTCATAAATCTATAGTTGTCATCTTCATGCTGCCATACACTGTTTTAAAATTAGGTCAAACCATTCTAATATAGAACTGTATCAATTTCTTACTTAACTGATATACCTTTAACGTTCCCTGGGATGGCCATTTATTTTGCATGAACATGTAAATGGCTAGTTGTAGCCAGCATCATTTTAGCCAACTAATGTGCGGTTCTAAAGACGATACCTGTTAAAACAAATCAAGAAGTCAAAAGTCCAGAGCACCTACATTGGGGGTGCAAACTTTCCAACCAAGGGATCTCACTTTATGCTCAACATATACAGGGAGATTCAATAAAAACTCTTATCATTTAAAATGGTGCTAATTTTGCCCCAACCAATCAGATCTTGTTTAACATTTGTAAGCTTACATCTGATTGGTTAGGGCAAAATTAGCACCATTTTAAACTATAAGAACTTTTATTGAATAACCCTGTAAGTCTAACACCATATTCAATGTGAATTATTTACCATGAAACATAATTTTCTGCAAATTTATGAAAAGGCCATGTTTTTCAATGTGCCATGTTACCAGCCATTAAAAAATGGTAAATTGTAGGGATGCAAAGCTTCTGGGTTATCATTATTTATGCTTAGGGATTTTGGTTAAACAAATTCTTAGTGATAATTAGAGATGGTCGAACTATTGAAAGTTCGGTCCGTTTTCGAACTTTCGAACTATTGTGAAAGTTCGAAAGTTCGAAAGTTCGAAAACGGACCCATTAAAGTCTATGGGAGGCAAATAGTTCGAAAAGTTCGAGTCAAATACAACCAAAATATTAATGGTAACTTAATGTAAATGGCTGTGGGACCTGGGAAATGGTCTGGGGAGCATGTTCCAATATCCAGGACTTAAGTAAAATCGATTTTACTCTCACGCACGCTACTTTCGAGCTTTCGCGTTCGAACATTCGAGGTAACATGGACATTTTACTCGCAGATTCGATGCTCTCGTATAGGCTGTAATGGAGACTTTACTCGCAGATTCGATGTTCACGCCTAGATACCATGGACATTTTACTCGCGGATTCGCGGATTCGAACGTTCGAACATTCGATAAATCATCGAAAGTCCGGGAAATATCGAAAGTCCGCGTCCGAGACAGTTCGAGAAGTCCGGGTCCGTTCGAACTCGAACAGTTCGGCTCGAACTCGGGTTCGAGTTCGAGTTCTATGCCATCCCTAGTGATAATGTAATTTTAATAACTCTCCAGAGTTATTGTGGTTGCGAATTCCTTTAAAGGGGCAGTACAGTGGAAAATATCATTATTTTTAAAGATTCTTTGTTTATATTACACATACCGAGTTATTCTACATATTCTCTTTTATTTTTACATTTGTTTTGCTTTTCTGTGGTCAGTAGTGATCTGCCATTTCAGGTTCTGTAGGGATTTGATAACAAAACATTTACATATTTATAAGCAGTGGTATTCTTAAATAAGGAGCATAAATAACAATATTAGTCGTTAAATAACACTACTTATTCTTAAACACTGATACCTATATTCAGATATTTAAATAAGAGTACTGTGTGTGTGTCACCCGCTTGGATGTCAGGCTTTGTCCACTTAAGGATAAGAATACTGCTCCCTAAATAAGGATACCAATCTTTAATTAAAAATTCCCCTCCCTTAAAGGGCAACTGTGGTCTCAAAACAAGTTAGGGTTAAATGAAAGCCTGCAGTATTTCCTTTAAAATGTCAATCACATCTCTGGCTGGAGCCTGTGAGAAATTACATTGGGGTGAAGGTTCAAACTTCCTGCTTACAGTAGGTTGAGTGACATCACCTGACCCCTGCCCCGTCCGTTTGCCCGGGGGGAGAAGCATGCTCATTTAAGACTTAATGCTGGGGAAATCAGTAAGTATCTGGGGAAAAAATTGACAGTTGAGAAGCGGAGCCTATTAATGCAGGCAGAGGCTGGTCACATGGCTACAAGATGGTCACATGGCTGAAAACAGGAAGCGTTCAACCAGGAAGTAATATTGCTGAACCTTTCCAGCAATAACTTCTCACAAATTTTACCCAGAGATGTGATTTAGGTTTTATTTTGAAGGTACGATGGAAGGCTTTTTATATAATCCTTACTGGTTTGGAAGAATTCAAGACCACAGTTACCCTTTAATAAGGATACCAAACTTTTAATAAGAATAATACCCTTCCTTAAATAAGGATACCGCTTCTTAAATAAGAAAATACTTCCTTAAATATGAATAAACCTTCCTAAATAAGTATACATTATCCTAAAAAACACTACAGATCCTTGAATAATGATAATTACATAACAAAACTTAAATACTGATCCCTTAAAAGGCATGTCCATATTTAACATGTTATAGGGCACCCCCAAAACCCCAGTTCTGTCTTACTTACAATGTTTAATGACACTCCCAAGCTGAAATAATAAAGGTACAAACCTAAGATCCATAGCCTTGGCTCCCTTCCACTTCTTGGTCACGGCTGTGCCAGTAACATTACGGCCAATGGCTGATGACCATTACCAAACGAGCCTCGACTGCTGCTGCTGCAGCATCGGAGGTGCGGACTAACAGGGTTATTCAATAAAAGTTCTTATCGTTTAAAATGTAAAATTTAATTTTGCCTCAACCAATCAGATGTAAGCTTTCAAATGTTAAATAAGATCTGATTGGTTGGGGCAAAATTTGCACCATTTTAAACAATAAGAACTGTTATTGAATAACCCTGTAAGTGTCTTTGAATCTTGGATTTGTAAGTTTAATTTCTCAGTCTGGAAATATAATTGAACATGTTAAGTAAGATTGAACTGGGGTTTTGGGGGGTGCCCTGTAACATGTTAAATTTTAATAGAAGTAAAATAAGAATACCGATCCTTCAATAGAAATAAGGAGTGGTATTTCAAAATAAGAGTTATATAAAGATCCCCTGCTTTATAAATACAGTGAGTTCGTTAGTTACCATGGTCTGCATAGAGAACTGTTACTCTCCCTGTTTCCCCTTTATGCCATTTGCAACATTTCTCAGTAAACCGGAGCTGTGAAAGATATTGGCATGGAGATGGTTCAGAATTCACTTATTGCCAACTTTTTTCTTGATGTCAGTGACTGTGGGTGGCCAGGGCATTGCAATGTAGATGAGTTCTATTTATTTTTCCATTTTAAATATATTGTTATGTAAAGATTTTTTGGGTCCACATTACAAGCTTAATTTACTAGAAGGTTGTACATTTACATGAAGGCTGTTAAAATGCTAATACTAAATTCTATTTAGAAACACAATGGACCATATACACCTAAAACCAAACAGTGGAAGTGGAAGTTGTATGTATGTACGTATGTATGTATGTATAATTTTATTTACAAAGGACCACTTGGGTACGCAGGGCTGTACATTATAAAATACAGAGTATACAAACAAGGGAATAAGTACAAGCAGAAGCAGTTATACTGTTTAATAAAATGTAAATACAACTTCATACATATGTTAAGAACACATATATATAAATTATGGATAAATTGATAAATTGAGTGCAGCATGCCATGACACATTAGGAATGAGATCCCTGTCCTGAGGAGCTTACAATCTAAGTGGGGGGAGCAACATACAAATTCAAGCTGGGGGGTGGGTACCAAGTGCTTAAAGGGGCTAATAATCATTTGTTGTGCTGGTGCTCAGAAAGGTACGATAACAGTCTAGATTCGAAAGTATTAATGGATGTCAACTGGCAAACTGAGAGATGGAGAGAGTTCCAAAGGTAGGTTAAAAACAATTACTAAAGAAGCATTAAAGGAGAAATTCCATATTTAAAAGACAGTTTTTTGATCACAAAATCGTATGTCACCAGAGCCAGGTCTTAAAGGGGCTAAAATGAGAAGCATCAGCATTTAAAGCAAAGCCAAAGTTTTTTGAACATTTACAAAGAGACTATTTCTAAAAATGAAACATACAGGGAGATTCAATAAAAGTTCTTATTATTTAAAATGGTGCTAATTTTGCTCCAACCAATCAGATCTTATTTAACATTTGAAAACTAACATCTGATTGGTTGGGGCAAAATTAGCACCATTTTAATCAATAAGAACTTTTATTGAATAACCCTGATAGTGTTCCAAGTGGCTTTAAAAAAATACTAATAAAAAAAATACCAAAATATACTCGCAAAGTTAAAACTGTTGTTGGAAAAACATAAAAGCATAAATCATTTATTCATGACTGTGAAGATGAAATTTTAGCAAATAAGAAAAAAAGCATGCAGTGTGAATAGGATGTTCATAACATTTTTTTTTTAAACAAAATATATCTTTATCTCCCTACCTCTAATGGGGCAAATTCTTTTTTTCCCCTCCTTAATAAAATCTTAAAGCGAGGCTCCACTAGTGCATTTTGGATCACGATTTGCAATCTGATTGTGAGAGTGAAAGCACAGGCATGTAGTAGCCTATGGGAGTGGCCCCACTACATGTGTTGTGCTTCCGTGCATGATAACCATTTTTTGTCTGTACACATGTGCTCCAATAGGATCCAATTGCATCATCGTGATTGTGCATTTTCCTGTACGCTTAAGTGGGGTCTATCCCTTAGGCTAGAATTTATTTTTTTCCTGACTTACAAACCAGAAGTTTAAACTTTTCTTTATAATTGATTTTTTTTTTTTATAGTACTTTAGCATTATTAAACTGTTTCCTGGCCCAGACATGCCCAGGGTGTTCTTTATCCATCAAGAGGGAGAGAATGAGCCATTTGTGTACCTGTGTGAAAATGCGGGAGGATGATGATCATGTGAAGAAATCACATAGAAAGACAAGTGGTACATTGTTTCAATAAGTGATTTCTGGGCTAATTGCAACCCTTAAAAGCAATTTATTCATTACAAACTACATAACCACGTGGATTTCTGAATGAGAACAGCAACTGGCTGTTGCGTTCAAAAACATACCCTATGACATTCAATAATACAATAAGCTTATAAAAAATGTACAGTGCAACGAAAAACTACAAACCAGGGTAAGGACCTTAACTGCCAGGTCCTCACCCCTGGGTTTTCCCCGTTTCTCCTGTACCTATCCATAGAAATCGCAATTGATATGTCTTTTATTTCGCTATAGATGAACCGTGCTTTCCCAGTGATAAGACATCATAGTGAGGAAGTGTACTAACTTTGGTATTGAATTGTATGGCAATGTATAGGACATACAAGGGCGAGGAACTGTTACTCTTGGTCCTGATTCTAGATACTTTTAGGGTAGGGGGAGAAAAACTACCCGGTTTACTAATGCTGTTATATTTGCAACAACTGTATGAAGTAAATCCCACTATTCTATACAGTTAATTTACTGATATTAAGCATATTACTTGCACTCTAAGGCAATTTTTATATATTAAACCACCTGTCATGAAAACAACTGTCTGATTGCTGTGATTGCAGATTGCAGATTGTTATCTGAATCTATCACATGGACATTAGTTAAAAACCCAGAGCGGAGA